>CM060323.1:9840171-9877671 GCA_030674155.1 Stramonita haemastoma
AGTGTTGATGTTGTTGAGGTTCAGTGTGACTGATGTCTCTCTCCTGCTGTGTGGATGACAGTGTTAATGTTGGGGTTCAGTGTGACTGATGTCTGTCCCCTGCTGTGTGGATGACAGTGTTAATGTTGGGGTTCAGTGTGACTGATGTCTGTCTCCTGCTGTGTGGATGACAGTGTTGATGTTGGGGTTCAGTGTGACTGATGTCTGTCTCCTGCTGTGTGGATGACAGTGTTAATGTTGGGGTTCAGTGTGACTGATGTCTGTCTCCTGCTGTGTGGATGACAGTGTTAATGTTGGGGTTCAGTGTGACTGATGTCTGTCTCCTGCTGTGTGGATGACAGTGTTGATGTTGTGGGTCAGTGTGACTGATGTCTGTCTCCTGCTGTGTGGATGACAGTGTTGATGATGTTGGGGTTCAGTGTGACTGATGTCTGTCTCCTGCTGTGTGGATGACAGTGTTGATGTTGTTGGGGTTCAGTGTGACTGATGTCTGTCTCCTGCTGTGTGGATGACAGTGTTGATGTTGTTGGGGTTCAGTGTGACTGATGTCTGTCTCCTGCTGTGTGGATGACAGTGTTAATGTTGGGGTTCAGTGTGACTGATGTCTGTCTCCTGCTGTGTGGATGACAGTGTTGATGTTGGGGTTCAGTGTGACTGATGTCTGTCTCCTGCTGTGTGGATGACAGTGTTGATGTTGAGGTTCAGTGTGACTGATGTCTGTCTCCTGCTGTGTGGATGACAGTGTTGATGTTGGGGTTCAGTGTGACTGATGTCTGTCTCCTGCTGTGTGGATGACAGTGTTGATGTTGGGGTTCAGTGTGACTGATGTCTCTCTGTGCTGTGTGGATGACAGTGTTGATGATGTTGGGGTTCAGTGTGACTGATGTCTCTCTCCTGCTGTGTGGATGACAGTGTTGTTGAGGTTGTGGATCAGTGTGGCTGATGTGTCTCTGTGCTGTGTGGCAGGGGAAGCTGGTGAAGGGCATGGGGGGAGCCATGGACCTGGTGGCCAGTGCAGGCACCAAGGTGGTGGTGACCATGGAGCACGTGGCCAAGGTCAGTTATTTTATTTTATTTTATTTTTTATACCACTTTAGGTCACAGCGGCAGATTTGTCTGCATGAAATTTGGGCTGCTCTCCCCGGGGAGAGCGCGTCGCCACAAGTACAGTGCCTACCCTTCTTTTTTCCTCCCCCCCCCCCCCCCCCCCCCCCCCCTCAGGGATGGTGTCTAAACACGACACCTGTGTGCATGCTGGTTTTTTTATATATAATTTTGTCATCCGCTCCTACTGGCACATGATGGCCTGCTCTTCCGAAAGGCGGAACGGGGTTTTAATGTGTGCGCAAGATGTTCTGCGTGCGTTTGCACACGGGGCGTCGGTTTATAGTCTCATCCGAAGGACTAGGTAGTGCCATGGTTAGTGGCCAGCCAGGCTGGGTCTGACTGGACCGGCTGACTGACTGGACCGGCTGACTGACTGGACCGGCTGACTGACTGGTCCGGCTGACTGACTGGTCTGGCTGACTGACTGGACTGGCTGACTGAATGGTCTGGCTGACTGACTGACTGAATGGTCTGGCTGACTGACTGGACCGGCTGACGGACTGGTCTGGCTGACAGACTGGTCTGACTGACTGGTCTGACTGACTGAACTGACTGACTGGTCTGACTGACTGAACTGACTGACTGGTCTGATGGACTGACTGGTCTGATGGACTGACTGGTCTGATGGACTGACTGGTCTGATGGACTGACTGGTCTGGTCTGACTGACTGGTTTGATGGACTGACTGGTCTGACTGACTGACTGACTGACTGACTGACTGTACTGTCTCTTCACCTCTTTCCTTCCTGGCGCCCGGTACACCAGTTTCTCTGAACCGATCCTGGATTCCCAGAGACCCGGAAAGCGGGTTGGGAGAACTATTTCCCTTCATTCCTATTTCCCACGCAGAACATCTTGTGCCCAATTTAAATCCTGTTCAGCTTTTCTTAAGAGCAGGCCATTGTGTGCCGGTGGGAACCGATGACAAGAATTACAAAACTTCATACACACGGGGACTGGATGGAAAAAAAAGCATGTGAGTGCTTATTCCATCATTCTCGATTAAAAAAAATAAAGAAAGAAAGAATAAATAAATAGTACACACACTCTCTTACAGCCTGACTGCTCCCTATCAGAGACCCTGATCCTTTGCAGTATTGCTTAACAATGGCCTGGTCCATGTGTGTGAAGGGAAGGAAGGAAGGAATGCCTCCTGAGTCCCTGGAGAACATGGGGAAGTTGGAAAGTGTCTGCATGGGGCACAGATACCCTGCACAGTATGTGTTCAAAAAGCTGCTGTGGACTTTTCTTAGAGAACACAGGCAGGTTTCATTACTTTGCCATGAAAAGTTTGTACATAGGCATGTGTGTGTGGATTTCTATTGACACAGTTGTTTGTATTAACCTGTCCTAACATCTGTTAGTTACCAACACTGTAAAAAAATATGTTTCAACTGCGAAAGATATTGACTGTATCACTTATTAGCACAACAGTGCAATGAGTGCATGATACTTGGACTACATAATGTTAGATTTTAGTGTTCTTTCACTTTGAACTAAGTGCCTTATTTTGAGAAATAAACTCTTCAGAAACTTGGGAATGGAGGGAAGTA
Source organism: Stramonita haemastoma (assembly GCA_030674155.1). Lineage (NCBI taxonomy): Eukaryota > Metazoa > Mollusca > Gastropoda > Neogastropoda > Muricidae > Stramonita > Stramonita haemastoma. The sequence continues at coordinate 9,842,832 of CM060323.1, forward strand.
AAGCTTTTCTGGAACATGGAAATGAAGGGAGGTAACTTCTCACAAAAAATATGCAAATGAAAGATTAACCCCTTTTCTCTTGCTGTTTGTCAAGTTGTGCCTGGCACAAGTTGATAGCAGTGGCTGAAATGGCATAAATGCCTTTCAGAATTTGACGGAAAACAGTTGTTGATTGGGCCCTGATAACCCATACTGACGGTGTGACTTCTTTAACTCCTTGAGGAGTCATTGGGACACTTCACAGGATTTTTCTGGCAATATGCACGGGGAGGGGAGCAAGTGGATCTGGTGGGACTCCTCTCTCTTCAGGTTGTAGAGAACATGCTGGGTCTGTTCATGTCACCCATGCCTGCTGTTCTAACTCGGGTGGATGGGTTTTGGCAGGTGCCTAAGATGTTCTCTATGTGCTAGCACAGGGACTTCTCTGTGTGCTGTCTCATGTCAAGGTACTTGCAGTATAGGAGTGGAGTTGGTATCAGGCTTGTGAACTTTAGGGAAAGGAGTCCTTTTGAGCAGTCACCTCATCAGATCTGCACATTCTGTTTTTGTCAGATCACAAGTTGGATGCTGTCACTGACAAAGAAGAAAAGTGAATGTAAAAGAAGGAAATTTCCTTTTCAGTGGCAGAGGTGTGAATGTATCCATGACAAGTGAACAAAGAGCACAGTATCTAATAACTCCCAAGGTTCATTTTTATGTTCTGTGTCGGAACACTCCATAGAAGAAAATCCATACAAAAATTTAAACTAAAAGCATCCATGTAAGAGCAGAAAATTCAAAGATTGTTGTGTTTATTTATTTATTAAATTCAAAGAATGTTGTGTTTATTTATTTATTGAATTCAAAAAATGTTGTGTTTATTTATTTATTCTTTTATATCGAGGATAATGGAATAAGCACTCATGTGCATGACCTGAAATAAAAGAATATGTTTGTCAGTTTGTTTGTTTTTTGTTTCAGAGTGAAAGTAATTGATTTTATTAGTGCAGGATTGATTTGTATTTTACATTGTGAAAACTGATTCATTTGTGATATGTTTCATTTACATGAGGAGCGCACATCATTTTGTGTTTGCAGACTGGAAAACCCAAACTGTTGCCAGAGTGCACACTCCCTTTGACTGGCAAACACTGTGTGGATCTGGTGATCACGGACAAGGTATGCTTTACACAGGCATCAAAATCTTAGGCATAGTTATGGCACACTTTACATGCAGTAATATTTTACTTACAGACTTTTTTTTTTTAAATTTGTGATTCAAATGTTACTGTATTTGATAGGTTTTTTTATGTATTACAATCTAAGTGGCCTATATATATATCATAAAACATAACTAATAATAAAAAAAATCATTTTAGAACTGCTTTTGAACTCTATGCTGTTTGGTGACAAGAGCAAGATCTGTGGGTCATCACATTGAGCTGGTTGCAGGTCACTGTCAGCCAAGTATTTCCAGCTCACAGCCTCTCCTAAGAGTAGAAGGAAAGTCTACTCTGGCAAGGTTTAATGAGAAGTGGTGTGCTGGGTTTTTAGTTGGTTAGATTTCCCTCATGGTGATGCCAGGAGCCTATCAGTATAAATAGTGTCCCCACCCTCTGGAAATTCTGTGCTAGAAGTTTCCTCTTTTCTATTCCATTCCTTGTTTCTACCCCTTTTGGGTTGTTTTTTTTTCCTGTAATCTCCTTGTCTGTTTTCAACTGGGTCACCAGCTGCCATGGTACAGTGCTTAGCGCTTTTGATTTTGGACTGGTCATGGGTTGAAATCCCATAAGAGTCATGGGAATTTTTCGGACTATGGCCGGCTCCTACCTAGAGTGGGTGTGCTTTGGGCTCATTGGGAGGATAGGGACCACACAGTCGAGCTTTATTCACTTTATGGATGCAAATCTGAGAGTGTTGCTCAAATTCCCTGACCAACACTGCAGGTGTCTGTATCTCTCGGGCCCGGTTGACAGTGGGATATATTGTGACAGTAAGCGTAGAGTGCAGCCCTGTCAAGTAGTCTCAAAGCATATGCACTGACACAGCAGCATCAATACATCATCCTCTTCATCATTGACCTTTATGCAATTTTTAAAAAAGCCTCTGATTTGATGGTCCCAGATGCTCTGGTCTCATGGTGACCTCAGATTCTGTTTCCCCATACGCTTCTGTGCCTGTGGTGAGTTTGTGTCAAAGCCTTTGGGGTTGGAGGTTCAGGGGGATAGTCATTGGAAGGACGTTGTGGTGGTTGCCACCTTGGGTGGGTGACTCACTCAGTCTGGCTCCGCGACTGAGCTAATACTGTCATTAGTAGGGGGCTTAGTAGGTAGTGGTCTGTGTATGTTAGCTCAGAACAGGCACCACTGAACACCACCAAAGTGACCCAGCAGCAGTGTAGGGCCCCTCTGGCTGGTGGCCCCTTGGCTGCCTGATATTGATGGGCTCTATGAACATCCAACCCTGAGGATGAGACATAATGAATCTGGGTATGGCTGTGGTGGGGAGATTGAAATGAGTGGTGTCGGAACAGCAGGATGGGGATGCCACAGAAGATGAGGCAGTAGAAAAAAAAAAGCAACAACCCCCCCCCAAAGTGGTTGGTCATGGAAGATACAACACACAGGCTTTACAGCCTCTGGTCCTCTGAGTGAGTCACAGAATGACAGGGAGGGCAGGTGCTGCTCTCAGTCCCTGTTTCCTGGAGAAAACTTGGTGGTATTCTCTATCACACCCACCTGATGTACAGAGTCTAACTTTTGTTTTATATAGTTCTTACTCATCTTCCACTGAAAACAGAACTGAAGTGCTCCTGTGATATCTAGAGCAGCAGGGTTTACCAGTTGCAAGAAAAACAGATCATGCTCAATCTTTGACAAGACAACTTTTCATCATGGCCTTTTCAAAGTTTGGTTTGTCACCATTAATCATGTTGCTATAAAACCAGGCAACGTTGACTCTCAAGTAAGCTTTGACCAAGACGATAATACTTCTGGATTTGAAACAATCAACGTTTTGCCAGTTACGTGTTCAGACTGACTCTCCAAATTTTGGAACAACATTTTTAGTGTGATATGTACAGAGGCCTGTCTGTGACTGGTGCAGCTAGCAGCCACCATTGGTGATGCTGAGGGAGCACTGTGGCTGCTGTGGTGCTAGCTGCCCTAGTACAGTGGCTTCCATGCTTGACCACAGCCACCTGCCTCAAGGACTTGTGTGACTCACAAAGTCCTTCGGATGAGACTGTAAACTGAGGTCCTGTGTGTGAATGCACGCAGAACACCTTGCATACACGTTAAATCCTGTTTCGCTTAGTAAGAGTAGGCCATCGTGTGCTGGTGGGAACAGATGACATTTACAAAACTGCATACTCATGGGGACCAGATGTAAAAAAGCACAAGAGTGCTTATCCCATTATCCTCGATATAAAAGAATAAAATTAAAAAAAAATTTTTTTTTAATGGTTACTTGGAAACTAGATCATGTCATTCAACTAGAATTTTCTAGACATAATCATCGATATCTAAAATGATTGATTTTATAGATTGTGTGTACATGCATTTCAGATCAGTAGTATTTTCAGTAGTATTTTCAGTAGAAAGCAGCCTGAAGTGTGTTGATGCTGATTGTGCAGGGTGTGTTTGAGGTGGATACACTGAAGGGGCTGACCATGACGGAGATAGCCGAAGGAGAAACAGTGGAGAGTGTGCAGGCAGTCACTGACTGCCATATAAATGTAAGTCAGCTGTTGGCATGCTGTGAGGATGGAGGGTAGGGCTGCAACCCTAGGGTATTGTGCTTGACGGCAGCGATTGGGGATGAATTTCTCAAGTTGAGACATTAAAGTAGTCTTGAGTCTTGAACAGTTTGTTGATACTTCTAGGCTTAGTAGTTGAAAAGTCAGAATCATCCTTTTTTTCTTTTTTAAAGTGTTAATTAAACAACAAAAAGTATAGTGGTGGATCTGTCATCTAGAGATAATGCTCCTGCCTAGAAATAAAAAAATTGGGTTCGAAGTGTGTGGTGGTTTGATCCCCTTTTGTGCCGGAAATTTCCCCCCCCCTGGAAGGTCAAACGTTCAGTTGGATTTCAATTCAGGATTCTAAACTTCAGCTGTTTTTAAAGATGTTGTGAAACTTGGTAAACTGAATGCCAAAATAATAATTGAATCATATACTCCATTACCAATACCAATACTTTATTATCTTAATAAACAGAGGAAGTAATGCGGGTTACAAGGCGTATATAAGAACAATGAACAGAAAACATTTATCACAGAAAGTAAAAAAATTCCATCTGAAAAATTCTACACATGCACACATACTCACAAACTCCCAACACCTTACACACACACACTCACTCACACACACCACACACACACACACACACACACACACACACACACACACACACACACACACACACACACACACACACACACACACACGGGCTAGATAGGTACACACACACACACACACACACACACACAGAACACATACGCATGTATGCATGCACACACATAGCACACATACCAATGTACAAACTGTTATAACATAGTTGTATATTATAATAGCTTGTTTAGATTTGGCTAGGTGTGTGTGTGTAGGGGTGGGGGGTGGGGGGGGGTGCGTGCATGCGTACGTGCGTGCGTGTGAATGAGAGAAGGAGGGAGAAAGACATGTAATCACAGGTGTATATTTTTGTGTCTGTTGCTCCAGATGTAAACACCCAAGGGCTTTTGACTTCATGAGATAAGCTGTTCTAAATAGTCAATATCATTATCATTATTATTATGATTACTATATTTCGACAGCTGAGGTCGTTAGTCCTGACCAGAAGTAAACTGCTCTCCTAAACCAAGGGAGGAGGGGGAGGAGGAGAGGGGATGTGATGTTGTTCATCACCAAGACTTTGCTGTAGCCTAGAACTAGCATTGGTTTTGCTGTAGAGTAGAACTAGCATTGGTTTTGCTGTAGCCTAGAACTAACATTGGTTTTCCTGTAGCCTAGAACTAGCATTGGTTTTGCTGTAGCCTAGAACTAGTAATCGTTTTGCTGTAGAGTAGAGCTAGCATTTGTTTTGCTGTAGAGTAGAACTAGCATTTCTTTGCTGTAGAGTAGAACTAGCATTTGTTTTGCTGTAGAGTAGAACTAGCATTGGTTTTGCTGTAGAGGAAGAACTAGCATTCGTTTAGCTGTAGTGTAGAACTAGCATTCGTTTTGCTGTAGAGTAGAACTAGCATTCGTTTTGCTGTAGAGTAGAACTAGCATTCGTTGTAGAGTAGAACTAGCATTCGTTTTGCTGTAGAGTAGAACTAGCATTCGTTGTAGAGTAGAACTAGCATTCGTTTTGCTGTAGAGTAGAACTAGCATTTGTTTAGCTGTAGAGTAGAACTAGCATTTGTTTAGCTGTAGAGTAGAACTAGCATTTGTTTTGCTGTAGAGTAGAACTAGCATTCGTTTTGCTGTAGAGTAGAGCTAGCATTCGTTTTGCTGTAGAGGAGAACTAGCATTCGTTTTGCTGTAGAGGAGAACTAGCATTCGTTTTGCTGTAGAGGAGAACTAGCATTCGTTTTGCTGTAGAGGAGAACTAGCATTCGTTTTGCTGTAGAGGAGAACTAGCATTCGTTTTGCTGTAGAGGAGAACTAGCATTCGTTTTCAGCTGGCGTTTTTTGTGTTGCAGGTGTCGCCCGATCTGGTACCAATGCAGCAGGTAGAGGTGTAAGGGAGGATGGATGGATGGATGGGTTAGGTGCTGTCTCAAGACTGGGGCTGATGTGCCATGGATCTCCAAGTTGGTCTGTCTCTGGCCACTTCTATAGCTTGTCCACTGCCTGTCCAGTCTTCGACATCGTCTGTCTATTGACGTCTTGCCTGTCCTCTACCTTTCTTTTTTTTTCCACCCTTGTAACCTCTGGACAGACATTTACCTCTCATTATATGGCCAGAATAGGACTGTATAAGAATTTAGTTCTTGTAAAATAAGAGCTTGTTAGTTTTGTATATTTTCTTTCCAGCTACTTTGGGCCATCTTTCTAGAGATGTAAAGCTTCAGGAAAAATTGTTAATGGAGCCCATCATCATCAGCCTACCTTACTGTCTGCTTATCCTTGGTATCCACACGTCAAAGCCAGTTGGCAGAGAATGGCAGCGGAAGAGCAAATGACTGGAGGAGTTCTGTGTCCTGCTCATGGGGAACCTCAGTACCACATAGCACCACACATCTCACACAGCTATCCAATGTCTCAAACTGCAGACTGGTCTCTGAAGTTGGAATGTGGCTACCAGAAGGTGAACAAATGGTCACATCTGTAAAATATCCCCCTTTGTGAACCATGGAGCTCCAGTCAAGGAATGAAAGAACAACCCCCCCCCCCCCCCACACAATGTCCCAGCACAAAGCTATCACATTCAAACATCTTCAAAAGGAGAAGAAAAGGGTCCAAAGCTTGCATCACCCCAGCAACTTGACTATAGAGCCATGGAGAAAAAGGATGTGTGTAGACATTTTCAAGCCAGTGAACTGGAGATCACAAGCATCCTCTTCAAGCAGCCAGTTAGATGGCATTACCCCTGTACTTTGCTGTCAGGGCCAGAAATCTCTGATTATTCTGTCAGTCATTCGGACGAGACTATAAACCAAAGCCCCGTGTGCAAATGCACGCAGAACATCTTGCACACACGTTAAAACCCCGTTTCGCCTTTCGGAAGAGCAGGCCATTGTGAGCCGGTAGGAGCGGAGGACAAATTTTTTTTTTTTAAACCCAGCATGCACACAGGTGTCATGTTTAGACACCATCCCTGAGGAAAAGTCGGGGAGTTGGAGTCCCCAGGGTAGCTTGGGGCTGTTATATTATATATATTATATATATATATTATATTATATATATATATATATATATATATATATATATATATATAATATATAATATACATATATATATATATACATATATATATACATATATATATATAATATTATATATATATATAATATATATATATATATATATATATATATATATATATAATATATAATAATGGGTAGGCACTGCATTTATGGCGACCTGCTCTCCCCAGGGAGAGCAGCCTGAATTTCACGCAGAGAAATCTGCCGTGACATAAAGTGGTATAAAATAAAATAAAATATTTCACAGCATTACCTGCTCAACTGTTGCCGTTCCAAAATCAAAATGCATTGCACGCTGAGTGCTTTTCATCCTTTATATGCCCCTGTTTATTTGCTGTAAGTGACTGTGTATAAAGTTTTTGTCATATGTTGCATAGTTCTTTTCCTGCTGATGTGATAAAGTTGGAGCAGGACTAGTTTTGCTGGTCTACCTGTTCATGTCACTGTCCAGAGAGATGTTTGTGGAGGGCAGAGGAGAGTGTGACAGCAGTCCTTCAGTTGCTAGCATCCCAGCAATCTGACACCTCTGTTTCAAGAGTCACGCCACCATGTTTATGGCTAAGCTGTTCTTAGTGCAGTTGTTTATATTTTGTATGCTCTATGGATACAGATATTTTTCCTTTTCATTGTTTTTTTTGTTTTTTTTTTAATCAAGTTTGCAATTACTGTGTGTTTCCCTTTTTGTCATACTAGAGATCACGCACAGAATGTCATGGAGCACATTTTTTCTTGTTCAGGCCTCTCTGAAAACCTTGACTAACTGCTGTGGGTATCATGTAATAGACAGCAATGAGGAGAGAGCTGTACTGTAACAGCTTGACTAACTAGAGAACTGTACTGTTACAGCTTGACTAACTGCTGTGGGTATCATGTAATAGACAGCAATGAGGAGAGAGCTGTACTGTAACAGCTTGACTAACTAGAGAACTGTACTGTTACAGCTTGACTAACTGCTGTGGGTATCATGTAATAGACAGCAATGAGGAGAGAGCTGTACTGCTACAGCTTGACTAACTAGAGAACTGTACTGTTACAGCTTGACTAACTGCTGTGGGTATCATGTAATAGACAGCAATGAGGAGAGAGCTGTACTGCTACAGCTTGACTAACTAGAGAGCTGTACTGTTACAGCTTGACTAACTAGAGAGCTGTACTGTTACAGCTTGACTAACTAGAGAGCTGTACTGTTACAGCTTGACTAACTAGAGAGCTGTACTGTTACAGCTTGACTAACTAGAGAACTGTACTGTTACAGCTTGACTAACTGCTGTGGGTATCATGTAATAGACAGCAATGAGGAGAGAGCTGTACTGCTACAGCTTGACTAACTAGAGAACTGTACTGTTACAGCTTGACTAACTGCTGTGGTATCATGTAATAGACAGCAATGAGGAGAGAGCTGTACTGCTACAGCTTGACTAACTAGAGAGCTGTACTGTTACAGCTTGACTAACTAGAGAGCTGTACTGTTAAAAGCTTGACTAACTAGAGAGCTGTACTGTTACAGCTTGACTAACTAGAGAACTGTACTGTTACAGCTTGACTAACTGCTGTGGGTATCATGTAATAGACAGCAACGAGGAGAGAGCTGTACTGCTACAGCTTGACTAACTAGAGAACTGTACTGTTACAGCTTGACTAACTGCTGTGGATATCATGTAATAGACAGCAGTGAGGAGAGAGCTGTACTGTTACAGCTTGACTAACTAGAGAGCTGTACTGTTACAGCTTGACTAATTAGAGAGCTGTACTGTTACAGCTTGACTAACTGCTGTGTGTATCATGTAAGACAGCAATGAGGAGAGAGCTGTACTGTAACAGCTTGACTAATTAGAGAACTGTACTGTTACAGTTTGACTAACTGCTGTGTGTATCATGTAAGACAGCAATGAGGAGAGAGCTGTACTGTTACAGCTTGACTAACTAGAGAGCTGTACTGTTACAGCTTGACTAACTAGAGAGCTGTACTGTTACAGCTTGCTGCAGACCTGCTGCTGGGCATGGTTTGAACAGAGGCTGCGCTCATTGCCTGGCTGGTGTCGTTGATACGGGTCACATCGTACATAGAAATGAAAGACTGTTGTGGTATTATGACTTGTGAGCATGCTATCATTGTTAACCCCAAAAGTAACCAAACCATCACAGAGAGAGAGAGGGGGGAAGGGAAGGAGGGGGAGGGAGAAAATCTGCATCACAAGCTAATGCAGATCCAGAAAATGTACATATTTTTTAGTCTTTGCAGTGAAATATCTAGGGGGAGGAGTTGGCTCTCCACCCGTTTCAACTTGCCTGTGACATGCTGCTGCCTGAAAACTTCACTGTGGTCCTCCATGACTCCTGCAGGAGTTGAGGAGAAGTCAAGCCACAAGGTATAAAAAAAAAATGCACATGGTACAGCACAGGGTCTGTAGACCACCAATGGGGTGTGTGAAAAGGTTGGGGCAGAGAAATGGCCATTGGTTTGGAATGGTGCCATTACTTAGTAGGGCTGGGGACAGAGGGAAAAACAGGAGTCTCTGCTTTGATTTATAAAGCCTTTTCTATTAGAATGCCGGGTGCCATCGGCCACTTAAAAAGTACCGAAATAGACTGGAAGGTAGGTTGGTAGGAAAAAGATGTCAGATGTGAATTGTACCATGGCCATGATTGTTATTGAGAAATACTGTGTGTTTTATTTGTGTAATGCTAACCAGTGTTTGTGGTGTTAATTGTTAGTCTGCTTTACGTGTGAAGATTTCTCATTCCAAAGAAGTTTGTACAGGGAAGTATTTTTGGGGAAGATGTATTTTTACGCTATTCCCGAATGCAGATCTTGACCATTTAGACATGTTTTCATTGTGGATGTTGCAGGTAAGGTGACCATTAACTAATACATCAATTTATACATTTTTTGTTCCTTGTTTCTGAATCTCAGTTTAGAATTCCTGTATACATCATCTTTGTATTTGCCCTTATTTATTCGGTCACTATTGTGACTTGCCTGAAACAAGTTATATTTATTCAGCGTACAAAGTGAAGTGCTGTATTTTGTTGAGATTGCCACCACAACATGATAAAAAAGAGATACACAAGCTTTTGTGTTGTTGATTGCTGCCTCTTTGACAGTCCCAAGCCTGACTGCTGTTCCTTTCTTAGCTGCTCAAGGGAATCGGGGACTCTGCTAGCAGTCATGTGGCATCCTCAGGGTCAGCAGTCCAAAGGGAGATCTTTGATAGGAGCCTGCCAGGGGCCTCCAGCTGCTGCTGGGTCACTGCAGTGGGTGCCTGTTTTTAGCTAATGTAATTACGCCGGTCCCCCCTGCTGACTACAGTGTCAGCTCAGTTGTGGAGCTAAGCTGAGTGAGATGCCCAAGTGGGTGGGGACCCATCTCACCATCCCTCCAGCAACCCTTCCCCACAAACCTCCAACCCCAAAGGCTTCAACACAAACTCACCACAGGCACACAAGTGTATGGAAAACCGAACCTGAGGTCACCATGAGACCAGAGCAATTGGGGCCACCAAACTGGAGACAATTTCCTATAATGTAGGATGATCAACGGTGATGTATTGATGTGCTGTAGAAACTTGTGGGTTCAGACTTCATGACAGGGCTGCGCTCTACGCTTCCATCATGATGTGTTCAGATGTCAGTTAGGCCTGAGAGATACAGACACCTGAAGTGTTGGTCAGGTAATTTTAGCAATGCGCTCGTAACAGCATTTATAAAGTGGATGAAGGTAGACTGTGTGGTCCCAGTCTTCCCAATGAGCCAGTGGCAAATTCACTCTGGGTAGGAGCCAGTTGGAGTCTCAAAAATAAACCCCACCACATTGAAGTCAATAAGCTAAGATGCTAGTCCCTGCAGCATAGCATCTGGTTGGATGTATGTTTGTTTTAATACTTTCAAATTCGTGGTTGTCTCTGTAAAACCTTGCATTATCATGCTTTTCTCACCAAAAGCTAAGAAGTACATGCACAGTGAAATATGAAAAAGCAACCCCCCCCCCCCCCCCATAAAAAAAAGCAGTGACAAGGTCCATTTCAAAGAAGGTATTAACAGAACTGACTGTTAAGTATTGGCACAATAATGAAAGTAAGTCTTGACTGCAACTGTCGAAGCACCTAGTTCTGGATCAACACCAATGATTTATTCAGCTATAGACTATAGTACAGTATCCAACATCTGCCACAGACCTTTATTGTATTTTTTGGTACATTGTCAGGATTAATAGTTTGTGCTGATGGCAATATCACCCAAGCAAAAGCAGTTTTGGGTTGTCGTTTTTTTGTAATGGGGTAAAAATGGGTGTTTGAAAACTACTTCGTGGTCTCTGACTCTCCCACATTGCCCATCACTATTTTGAAGTGTGCTGTTCAGTTCTGTCAGTGCTTTAAAAACCATGCCAGTTGCAGAAACTGCAGGTGGAAAAGAACAATCCTAGGTTGCCATTCTGTCACAGTTTTACCATTTGAGAATTTTTGTCTGCCTTTAATGTTAATTCCTTTAACTACATTAAAAAAAAATCTTTATAGGTGTGGTTTTGTTTTGATAGATTTTTTTTTTAAACTTAGGAGTTGCTTTCTATGAATTTTTCCTTTGTGGCAGAAAACCTTTTGTGTGGTAAAATGCTGGCAGAGAAATTGGACACTAGGAAAATTATCCTACCTGAAAGTATTTGCCACTTTTTTTTCAGATGTCTAGATCTTGTTGCTTTTGATTAGAAATATGAAAGATTGTTTGCTAAAAAAAATGTTCAATAATTTTTACATACTTTGCAGAATCTTTGTTGTCTTGTTATTTATCCGCTTTGTTTGTTTTTGAATATTATTCTTTGTTGATCTGTGTGCAATACAAAAAGAAGCATATTATTTATTGTCGTACATGTGTGGTTTTCTTTGCATATTTGACATGTGAATGAGTGGATGCATTTGAAACACACATACACACACCCACATGCATGCATGTATGCACACACACAACACACACACACACACAACACACACCACACACACACTACTGACAAAGATCTATATGTGCTCCGAGAAGATTGATTTTATATAATGGATTCACAGTACAATTATTACGATCTACCAGAGAGTTATGTGTTTGATAATTGCTATCATAGATACACAATGGACTCAGTAGTTTAGAAATATGGCTAAACACCAGCAGAAATTTGTTCAGTGGATCAACTCTATTCCACATAAGAGGAGGAAGATTCCGGTTTTCAAACACAAGATTGTAGCCTTGTTGATTACTTTATATTCTTTAATGAAGGAAGTGAAACATACCCAAGTCAAAGATTTAATGAAACATTCCAAACATTGTCCCATTGATCTAAACACATCTTAAAAGAAATTCAATGACATTTCTTTTCAGAATATACTAACACCAAAAAGAAATGCCCGAAAAGAGTTAGCAATGGTTCATCTCAGCAGGTAAACTTTCTGTGGAGAAAAACTCGTATCAATGATTTTAAAAGGCACCTAACTACCGTCAATACAAGCACACACCACACAAATACAACTCCAAACACAGACAGAATAGCAGAACACAAGTGAAAAGCAGTCTGCTTCTCTAGATGTACCTTTAGGCCTAATAAAACTCCCATAAGGGATGAGAGAATAAACCCAGTGGGGGGGGGGTGGGTGTCTGCTGCATGGATAACAGATTGCCCTCAATATTTACCCAGGCTTTGCGCTCTAGAGCAACTCCATAGTCTTCCAAGACTGACGATGCCTATCGAACTGAATATTTCTAATAGGTATGAGATTTTTTTCATCAATGGGACACAATTAAGTTTAAAAGCTACGACGCCAAAATCGTTTAAAATGAAATGCAGTTAAAAATGGTTTGACTCGGAATGTACAAAAAGAAAGTAAAATCTTTACTTAATGCCGGGAACCCAAAAATATTTTTAAGGACAAAAACCCAGTGTAAATAATAGAATAAAACAGCAAAAGTGATGGAGTAAGGCATTGAAACCATATGCACAGCAGGAAGTGAACTTTATGTCGTTTTGCAATGAATTCTGGCTTTTCAGTCCCTGTTAGTATTGATAATATTTCTGGGTGTATTGCTGTAAGATTCTTCCCTGTTGAAATCATTTCTTATCCCCTATGCCACAAAAGGGGTGAAAGGAATTAAATCTATGAGAAATCAAAATCTTATAAAACAACAATATAATAACTCAAAGCGATTAAATTTTCGGAAGGGTTTTTATGTATGTTGTTGGTTGTTTATTTTGTAACCCAGGGATGGTTTATCAAATGGAAAGATGTCTTACAGCTTCGAGAAAGTAATGAGATGATACTATGATCAAGAACAGTAGCATTTGGCAGGGGAAGGTGTATGACATGGTGGATTATTTACGGCGTCATCCATCCTTTCAGATATAAGTCCTTCGGATGAGACTATAAACCGAGGCCCTGTGTGCGAACGCACGCAGAACATCTTGCGCACACTTAAATCCTGTTTCACTTTTCGTAAGAGTAGGCCATCGTGTGCCCGGTGGAACAGATGACATTACAAAACTGCATACATACGGAGACTGGATGTAAAAAGCACATGAGTGCTTATCCCATTATCCCGATATAAAAAAAAATTAAATTAGATGAATAAATAAAAATACTCTGGGTTTCGGATTGTATCAGAAATGAGGTGCAGTGCTAGAGAGCCTTGTAGTTTTTAAACGTGCCGACAGGGTCTTCACTTTTTAAGTGCTGTCCCTAGAAGCCACTGCAGATGATCGTTCTCTCAAAAGAGTGAAGAAAACAACGGCAACTTGTTTCGGGAGCTGTGGTTTCGATTGTTGTAAAAATCGATCGCTAGCAACTAAGCAGATGACACTAATGAAAAACAAATCACCTAGCTATGCATAAATTCAGAGTCTCAACAGTAGGTTTTCCTACCAGACAAAATTGAATAGTAATACTGTTAACGTTGCGCGTGATATTGAAACAATAAGCAGCCATAAAATTACCGATTTCCAAATTTTCGGAAGAAGTCAATCCAGAATTCATATTTGCCTTTTCACAACTTGTCATATTTTCTTTAAAAAAAAAAACCCAAAAACCCAAACAAACAAACAAACAAAAAGAACAGGCCTGACAATTAAAATAATCCATGTATTTGTGTGGAATGGATCCTTTCATTTTGATCTGATGAGATTTGTTTGAATCCTGTATGCCATTTTTCAGAGCTGGCGAATCAACAGCCCAGATAGATCTAGACTGTGTCATTGACGGGCTTTGATGACCCACAGAGAGGGAAGCATGACGGCAAAACTTTAAAGCTGCACTCAGAATCACGAGGACAGAACTATAATAATATAGATTCTATTGTCTAATGGCGGCAGAGTTCTGTGCGTAAAATACCCTGTTCTCATCACATAGAGGATTGTGTATAATGACACATTTCCCAGAGAGGGTGCTTTTCTTTATTTATTTATTTTTTTAATTTTCTATTTTTTAATTTTTTAAAAATTCTTTTATATCGAGGATAATGGGATAAGCACTCATGTGCTTTTTTTCATCCAGTCCCCGTGTGTATGCAGTTGTGTAAATATTGTCATCTGTTTTCTAATGTTATGTGCACGCTCAGGCTTACGCACACGCATGCGCGTGCGCGAGCACACACACACACACACACACACACACACACACACACACACACCAGAATTAACAAACGTAAAATTGAAGACAGCAACAACACACACAAGGGGCGGGATAGCCTGGTTGGTGAGAGCGCTGCCCTCGAGATCTGCTGACCCGAGTTCGAATCTCGTTCAAGGAGATTTTTCCCCTGGAGTTAACATCAGTGCTGACTCCACTCTCCCCAAAAGTCTTTCGGATGAGACTGTAAACCGAGGCCCCGTGTGCGAACGCACGCAGAACATCTTGCGCACACGTTAAATCCTGTTCCCTTTTCGTAAGAGTAGGCCATTGTGTGCCGGTGGGAACAGATGACAAAATTTACAAAACTGCATACACACGAGGACTGGACGAGAAAAAAAAAGCACATGAGTGCTTATTCCATTATCCTCGATATAAAAATAAAAATGAAAGCATTTTTAAAAAAGGATGTTTTCTTTGCCATTGTGTAGGTAAGTCTATTTTGGCTTTCGTTAATTTTCCTGTACACAAAAAACCAGAGGGATGGGGGTTAGCCTAGTGGTTAGAGGGTTGCACTTGCGATTTGATGGCCTAGGATTTTCAAGTGTTGAGCTCTGTATACATTGAGCAAGCAAGTTGGTGTTGCTTTTTATTGGAAATATTCCAAAGTCTTATTTATTTTTAAAGTGATATTGCATGACATAGAACTCTAGGAGTGAGACATACATGAAATAGAACACACACATACGCGCGCGCGCGCGCCGCGCACACACCACAACACACACACACACACACAACTACACTTTCTGTGCGGAACACCTCGCGCCAGACTTGAGAGATAAAGAAGTGGCGAACTCAACATCGTGAGGTGGTGAGCCATTACAGACGAAAGAAAGAAAGAAAGACAGAGTGGTTGGTTTTATATTAAAAAGAACCCCCCAAAAAACAACAAAAACAAAACAACAACAACACCAAAAAAACAAACCCTACACACAAGAAACAAACATCCGAGTCGTCAGCACTGAATGCCGTGCACGCTCTCCATGAAAGCCACACCACTCACTAGGCTACAGGGGAACAGAGAGGCGACACAGGGGGCTGGCTTCAGAGGGCATAGCATTCACCAGTGCACAATGAAAAGAAGAGAGATACTGCTACAGGATATTTATCACTACTACACCTGTGGCCCATGGGGTGTCAGCAGGAAAAGATTCCAAAGGCACTGACTGAGCACACGGAACTATTTCTGTTGTTTGGGGTTTTTTTTTTGTTTCGTTTGTTTGTTGTTGTTTTTAGACTAGCAAACTTCTGACCTCATAATCTTCCTCCCACTCAGTGTCCTGTCACCAACAATGTAATCATCATGATCAGTACCCTGGACCACCCACCCACCTTTGACTTTTCTTCGCACCACAGGTTTTCGTTTGTTTAGTTTGGTTTTTCTTCCCTCCCCCTCGCCGTGGTATTATTTATTGTTTTTCTTTTTCTCTGTTTTTTTTTTATATCTCCTCCCCCCCCCCCCATGTTTTCATACTTCAACTTTTGGAAAATAGCTCTCCTCCTCTCTCTCTCTCTCTCTCTCTCTCTCTCTCTCTCTCTCTCTCTCTCTCTCTCTCTCTCTCTCTCTCTCTAATAAATACACAGACAAGTAGACAAATCTAATTCAAGTATTCAAGAGGTCCTGAAATTGCAAAGTCACCAGTTGTTAGTAGTCACGGACCATTCTGCATACCAAACCCAAGCACAAAAAAACAACCTCCCCCATACCTGTCTGTGTCTATACTTCATCATACCGTACATGCAAGAAAAAGAAAAAGTATGCGTAGTGTCCTACCATCCTTAATATAAGAATGTCTCACACTAACGTAAAGGTAGGTAGGTAGCAGGAGGCTCGCTATGCGTCAGAATGTCGGCATGCCCCCAGTGACAGTGTGTGCCAGCCGGGTGGCCTCAGCTAGTACAGGCCTAGTCTAGCTGTAGCCTGCCTACATCCTGAGTAAGTAATTAATGCGCTCCATACACCGTGCCTAAGTAAGCGTGGAGGGAGAGGAAAGGCCTCACTTCTCTCTCTCTCTCTACCCTGCTTCGCTGTATGTTAGGACACCAAAGAAGAAGAACGTTGGCAAAAACGCCGTGTGAGTGATACACGGCTGCCATTCTTCTCTTTCCCTCCCTTCCTCCCCCCTCCCCCTTCCTACCCTCTATTCAATTTTCAGTTCAATTCAAGTACTTGATTATCTTACAAACAGCTTCACATGCTGGGCGAATTTAGTTTTATTGGAAATGGATCTTTTTTTTATGATTAAAACGAATCTTGTTTACATCTTGAAAATCCGTTTGTTTTTCTAAATGTTGACAAAGAACCAAAAAAAAATGTCATAGTATCTAAATGATATCCTATGATAAATGTATTGTATACCACTTGAAGCCACAGCAGATTTCTCCGCGTGAAATTCGGGCTGCTTTCCCCGGGGAGAGCGCGTCGCTACAAGAGCAGCGCCGCCCATTTTTCCTTTTCCTGTCTGCAACTGTATTTGTTTCCCTATCAAGTGAGGTTTTTCCACAGAACTTTGCCAGGGACAACTCCCTTGTTGCCGAATGTTCTTTTACGTGCCTAAATAATTATGTGTAACATACGGGACCTGGGTTTATCATCTCATTCTCATCCGAAAGACTGGCACCCAGACCACCGCTCATGGTCCAGTGGCTGGGGGAAAAGTTTTTAGCCCAAACAGGGCTAAGCTTCTTGATTGAACCACCACACACTTTGAACCTGGACGTTTTGCTTTCTAGGCAGATGTGTTATAATTTTATCCTTTAAACTACCAATCCATCCATGTTTACTTGTTTTAATCTTATTTTTATTCTTTTATTTCGAGGATAATGGAATTAGCGCTTGTGGGCTTTTTTTTTTACTTCCAGTCTCCGTGTGCATACTGTTTTGTCAATTTTATCATCTCTAAAAGCCATGCATTACCTATGTTGTAAAATCTGAAGAAGGGTCAGTGGCCAGTAGACTGGAAATCACAAGAATTTGTCAGGCTCCACAAGAATGGAAATGTAAAAGACTGCACAGGATCAGTCAGACAGATAAAAGAACAAATGGAAGTATACTACTACATTAATTGGCGGGATATAGCCTAGTGGTCAGAACATTGCGCTCGCAATTTGACGACCGGGGTTCGATTCCCGGTCGAGGGGATTTTTTCCCTCTGGAGTTAACATCAGTGCTGACTCCACTCTCCCCAAAAGTCTTTCGGATGAGACTATAAACCGAGGCCCCGTGTGCGAACGCACGCAGAACATCTTGCGCACACGTTAAAGCCTGTTCCGCTTTTCGTAAGAGTGGGCCATCGTGTGCCGGTGGGAACAGATGACATTGACAAAACTGCATACACACGGGGAATGGGTGTAAAAAAAAGCATATGATTGCTTATTGCATTATCCTCGTTATAAAAGAATAAATAAATTGAAAACTACAACCAAAAAACCCCTTCTCATGTTAATAACTAAAAATAAATGAAGATATACAGGCCATGCTCAACGAAACCAAGATAGGGACGGACCTCATGAAGACTGTCTTTCACAGCCAGACTGAAGCAGCAACAACAAAAGCAGACTATAAGCTTCTCTCACGTACGGGCAACATCAGCGAACCCTGTGGCATGAGAATCCATGAAGTCAGCAGGGCCAGCGGAGACAGAACAAAGGGAGCAGGAGGAGCATGTCAGTATTTGTATTGATTTTGTATTTTGTACCACTTTATGTCACAGCAAATTCTCTGCGTGAAATTCGGGCTGCTCTCCCCGGGAGAGCGTGTCGCCACAAGTGCAGCGCCTACGCTTTTTTTTCTTTTCCTGCATGCAACTATAATTGTTTCCCTATCAGAGTGCATTTTTCTACAGAATTTTGCAGGGTCAACCCCCTTGTTGCCGTGGTTTCTATTACGTGCGCTAAATAGTGATGTGTAACACAGGACCTCGGTTATCGTCTCATCCGAAAGACTAGCGCCCATACCACCACTCAGGGTCTAATGGATGGAGAAAAGATTTGGGCCCAAACGAATTCAAATCACCGCACACTCCGACACGGACTTTTTGCTTTCTAGGCAAGGCGCGTACCACCTAGACCATCGATCCACCCGTGTCATGTGTGGAGGCCAACACAGTCCCGTGACGCTGACAGATGGGACAGGTGATGCCCCCTCCCCCCTACCCTGGCAACTGGCATAATCACACCCATTCACAGGCTCATCTCTTCTCATCCCTAAACTCCCTGAATGTCGTTGGGGCACTGTACTTCAGCACGTTGAACCTGGCGGAGCCTATCCTCTCCAGGTGCAGGGTGCATGCTGGGTATGGTTGTGTATCCATAACCCACCGAACGCTGATAATAGATATACAGTCTTTGGCGTACGTATCTGAGCGTGCACCTGCATACACGAGTTACAGCACTGGCAGCTGTGCAATAAGGAAACCCGGAAAGAAGGTTGTAAAAGTCTCCATACTTAATTCACTAGACGCCACTGCTGAGATTGGAACCCACAATTTGATGGATGGACCCGAGAGATGGAAGTCACACGCCCTTCAGATGGTGTCTCTATCACAGGCATGGAAAGAGAAATCAGAAGTTGATCCCGAAGAAACCAAGAGAGCTGTACAGAGGACTAGTTTACTAAATATAATTTATTTAATTCTCTCAGGTTTGAGGCGACGCTGTCTTTATGCTGTATCTCGGCGTCAACATGCAGACCCAAGAACTACAGACATGCATGCAGATACCGTCCGGCGTATCCTGACACCCTGCTCAACAGTTACACGTCAACAAGAATATTTCCATTCCGACAAAGTTTCAAACTCCAGTAAATGACAGTGAGCAGACTAACCTTTCACCTTCAGAATGGCTTTTAATCTGCCCATGTTTTGACCATGGAGCAATCTCATGACAGGGACATCTGACGAAGAATCATCCAAGAGCTAGTAACGTCAGTTACTACCCCCCAAAAACAACAACACAACAAAAACAAAAACAACCCCCCCCCCAACAAACAACAACAACAAAAACAAAACAAAACAACAAAAAGCAAACCCAAAACAAATTAGGAAAACCCCGCTTTGCTTGAAAGAAATGTATTAGTAAGATTTATTACATGGTACTTTTTGTTCTTAATTCAATATTCAATAATAATTTTCAAACGATGGAGAATCTGTAACCGGTTAAATGCTCTTGATTTCTTCCTGACTCTTTTCGAAAAAATATTCTTTTGTGGAGGGGAGAAAGTGTATCTCCTGTAAATACAAAAGTAGGCCATTTCATTTGTTTCCTTCGATTTTTTTGTCAGTAAAATGTTAAAAAAAAAAAAAAAAAAAGGTAAAGGTGTCCAATAACCTATGTGGTCGTAGAGGAACGAGGCATCAGAGAACTCAGCTTCTCTAGGGGCCAGCATATTGAGGGCGGTGCCCATCTCCTCTTCCTCGCTGCTTTATCTTTCCTGACCCTAAAAAGGGCAGGTACCCATTTACAGCTGGTTGGACTGGGGGACTATACTGAAGCCAAGGCGCGCAAACGGTCACCCATCCAGTTGGTAACCACGCTCATGCTACTTAAGTTTAGCTTGGGGAAAGCCAGTGCTCTGACCACTGAGCTATCCCGTCCCCTTTGTGCTGACGCTATAAGTTTATGGCAATGTTTGGGCAATTATCTAGGACTGACCACTTGGCGGGATACAAACTATATAATCTCCCTTGCATTCCCAAACATCAAGCACAAAGATTCACTAGGCGTTTATTTTCTTCTAGATATATTGGGTTTTGTTCACTTGTGTTTTTTGCAACATATATTTTCATATTCCGTTCAAGGGGATATTTCCCCCTGGATTCAACATCAGTGCCGACTCCACTCCCCTCAAAAGTCCTTCGGATGAGACTTTAAACTGTGGTCCTGTGTGCGAACGCGCGCAGAACATCTTGCGCACACGTTAAAACCTGTTCCGCTTTTCGGAACAGTCGGCCATTTAATTGTGTGCGGTGGGAATGGATGTTTATTCCATTATCCGCGAAATAAAAGAACAAATGAATAAACTTAAAGTATGGTTTCTCTCTTTTTCATCATCTTTCGATGGCAGTTTTAATAGGCCACAAGAATGTCAGACACTCTTGACACTTCTCTATTATCATCAAAGTTAAGGTACCACGGAGGGTGAGGGTTTAATGACCACCAGGACCTCTGGAGGAGGCTCATCTAGAAGCCCGAACCTGAGTCATATAACTGAATATCTAGTAACACTGACCTGGGTTTGGAGGAATCACCACACTTATAGCAGGGAACGCTTGTAGTCAGAAAAAAAAGAGATGATAAGTGACAAACTTGTAATCGATGAAACTTCACGTCATGTTTCTGTTAGAACAAGAGCTGAAATGGTGAACATTTCTTTATTGACATAATCTGGACGACGACGGTTAGTTGATAGGTTAAAGTGCTGAAGAGATTTTGAGATGGGTAAGCTACTGATTTTCAGTAATGTTATATTCGTGTTTGATTTTGTATTTGACACACGTGAAAGAGAACTGTATATTTCATCACTTGAACCAAACTTATTACCTATTTGGCACTTTTTGTATTTCAGTTCCTGTTGTTTTGTAGTGGTGTTTGCGTTAGAGCTTTCCTGTGCTTACATCCCCTCTCGTAGTTAGCATTGCGCCTGGGAACGTAATGGTGATAATGATACTAATGAATGATAGTAAATAATAATAATAATAATAATAATAATAATAATAATAATAATAATAATAATAATAATAATAAAAAGATGATGATACAAATAACAGTAACAATAACAATAATTGTAATAAATCATAGACTACTTCTACTACTACTACTACTACTACTACTACTACTACTACTACTACTACTTCTACTACTACTACTTCTTCTTCTTCTTCTTCTATTCTTGATGCCACGTCTATGAAATCCCTTTTTTCCCTCACCTCAACTCTTCTTGGATCTACAAAGGCAAGCCCTCTTCCTACTGTCCATAGCCACTCTGAACTTCCTGCTATATTTTCTTCTTTCTTCTCTGACAAAGTCCGCAACATTCGTTCCAAACTGGATCAAACTTCTTTCCAACCTGTGACTCCTGATCCCCAATTTACAGGCACTCCTCTCCTTTTCTTCAGTCCAACAACCGAGAAAGATATTCAGACAATTCTGAGAGAAATGACCATAAAATCATGCGATCTCGATCCTGTACCTGCTTCCCTTTTCACTCAGTGTATTCCACAGCTTATTCCTACGATCACGAAAATAGTAAATTCATCACTTCTTTCCGGAAATTTCCCACCAGCTCTCAAAACCGCTATAGTCACACCTCTACTAAAAAAGCACGATCTCGACCCTAACATTCTGAAGAACTATAGACCTGTTTCTAACCTACCTTTCATCTCAAAAGTCCTTGAAAAAGTCGTTCTCAGACAACTCAACAGCCATCTTCATTCCAATAGCCTCCTTCTGCCTTTCCAGTCTGCCTATCGCGCCAACCACAGCACTGAAACCACCCTAGTGCACACCTTAAATACGCTTCTGCACGCTTCTGACACGGGAAAAATATCCCTTCTCACTCTTCTCGATCTATCTGCAGCTTTCGACACTATAGACCATTCAATTCTTCTCTCCCGTCTTCAAAAAACGTTTGGCATCACAGGCACAGCTCTCACTTGGTTTAATTCATACCTTACCGATAGATTCCAAACAGTAGCAGTTAACAAGATTCAATCCACACCTGTCAAACTGGAATGTGGAGTCCCGCAGGGATCAGTTCTGGGCCCTGTTCTTTTCACTCTATACACTGCTCCATTGTCACATATAATAAACCGTCATCAAATCAACTATCATTTCTATGCCGATGACTCTCAGATTCTAAGCTGTGATACTCCTGAAAATCTGCCATCTCTCCTGATAAATATGTCCTACTGCCTTGAAGATATCCAAAACTGGATGATACAAAATAAGTTACAGTTAAATGCAGATAAAACTGAAGCCATGCTGGTAGGCACCAAACACAAACTTTCTTCCATTACTACAGCTTCAGTAGAATTCGGCAATACTTCAGTCACTCTTTCCACTGCTGTAAAGTATCTAGGGGTTGTTATCGACAACACACTATCCATGCAAAAATTCATCACCCAGACCTGCCAGTCATGCTACTATCAATTAAGACGTATTAGTGCAATTCGAAAGTACCTGTCCACTGATGCAACATCTAAACTCGTCAGTCTCTGATTCTTTCACGTCTCAACTATTGCAATTCTCTTTTGGCTGGTCTACCAGCATTATCTATCCACTCCCTTCAACATATACAAAACTCTGCAGCTCGACTGGTCCTCAGAAAGAAAAAATCTGAGCACATTACTCCTCTCTTGCAATCTCTCCACTGGCTGCCTGTGCCACAGAGAGTAAACTATAAGATCAGTACTCTCTGTTATAAATGTCTTCACAAAACAGCACCCTCCTACCTCTGTGAATGTCTTTACCCTTACACTTCTTCTCGTTCCCTCCGCTCTGCCGCAGGGTATCTGTGCTTACAAATACCTAGATTCAATCAATCCACCATCGGCCATCGTGCTTTCTCTGTTTCTGGCCCAGTGATCTGGAACGATCTCCCTCTCTCCCTTCGTAAAAAGCCTACCTATGACACATTTAAATCCAGCCTCAAGACACACTTGTTTCAAAGCTAAGACTTTCCTATCCTGTTTCATCTTCTGCCCCTGCTCTCAACAGCCGAACTATCCACCACCCTGCCAAAGTGTTTAACCTCTATGTGTGTGTGTGTGTGTGTGTGTGTGTGTGTGTGTATTGACTTTGTTAAAAATCTAAATTGTTGTTGGCTGCATGTGCAAGAATTGGTTGAATGCAAGCGCTTTGATTTGTTTTTGCAAGATATAGCGCTATATAAATTCCATTTATTATTATTATTATTATTTCTACTTCTGCCACTGATAGCTGTTGCTTTGTTGTTGTAGCTGCTCATGTGTAGTTGTTGCTGTCGACTTTTGACCTGCAATTTTCCCTCTTATGTTGATTTTCGATGTAGCTGAAAAGAGGAGTGTGTGTGTGTATGTGTGTGTGTGTGTGTGTGTGTGTGTTGTGTGTGTGTGTGTGTGTGTGTTGTTGTTGTTGTTGTTGTTGTTGTTGTTTAATTTAAAGTCTATTCACACTTGGTGATATTAGACTAAATAAACAAAATAGAACACAAAAAACCCTATCATAAAAAAATTACAGAGGACCTGGAAATAATCCTAGCAATATCAGTAATCAACGGTTTTCACGAAACTACGTCCAATTGTGTGTGTGTGTGTGTTGTGTGTGTGTGTGTGGCGGGGAGGGGTGTGTGCAAGGGATTTAGTCATCTACGGAAATAAATAAGAGACAGGATAATCCCTTGTTTCGTATGACATTTTTTTTCTGTTCAATGTACGATACCAGTACTTCAGTGCTAGCTCTTAACAACGTTCTGCGCTTTGCCGTTGCACACCCCCTCAGATTTAAAGAAAAAAAACCCACAACAAAACACATTGCTCTTAAGTCTACGCAGGGCATCACCTCTGTGTGTGTGTGTGTGTGTGTGTGTGTGTGTGTGTATGTGTGTGTGTGTGTGAACGTGTTGAAGGTGGGCGTGATTTATTTTACAGCAGTTGACATTGGACTCTTGTAAGAAGACTCCCCCCCCTCTCTCTCTCTCTCTCTCCTCCCCCCGTCACTTGGCCAATGGAATGTTCATTAATTTTTTTCATTGTTGTGTGTGTGTGTGTGTGTGTGTGTGTGTGTGTGTGCACGCGCGCGCGCGCGTGTGTGTTTTCCTTCTTTGATTTAATGTATATTTACTAAAAAAGAGATGTTAGACGTGTGTGTGTGTGTGTGTGTGTGTGTGTGTGTGTGTGTGTGTGTGTGTGTGTGTGTGTGTGCGCGCGCGCGCGCATACATGCATGTGAGTGTGTGTATGTGTTCAGAGCTGTTACCTCTGCATTAGAGAGATACAAGTGGCGGCTTGCACGGGCTCTGGTGATTAGACTTGCACAATCTGGTGATGGGCGGGAAAAGGCAGTACTAGAGATTTCTATTTGACTTTGGGGCACCCTTCTGTTGGGAAGCCTTTGGTATTGATCTGGAGAAGGAAGCAATGGCGAGAATGTATTGGTCAGTGGATCTGGAGTATATTGGTCGGTTTATCTGGACTACTGGCTTGGATTGATTTAAGAAAAAGTGACACCTGTCTCCCCGCTTTGTTTAGAGTGTAAAACCCTGTTTCAAGATAAAAGTTTCAAATAAATAGTACCACTGGCGGCTTCAAAAAATCACTTAACCTCTAAATGAAGGTCTCATGGAGCTTTCTCAAATAAGATCACCATCATCGAATTTTGGTAAAGTGAATGATTTATACATGGCGTTCAGAGATCTCATGCCCGACCCTTACTTACACGATATTAATTAAACAAGAAATTAGTTAAGTTACCTTTACTCGCAAGATTTTTCACGCGTTCATCTCATTAATCTTAAATATTAATACCGAATGGTTATGATGAGGATCACCCTGTGCTTCTGTATGTTGAAATGTCGGGATGGACACTGGGTTGTGATCTCTAACAAAAATCACCAGTTTTTCTGTATTTCCTGAGCTGCGCCATTTCACTGACCGTTTGAATTATTATGTGTTTAAAATGTCACCTTTCAATTGTGTAATTAGAAGAGCTAGGGACATGCTTGCATCGTTTGAAAAAAAGTGTAATAACTGAAAAAATGTCGATTGCGGTCTGGCTAATGCAGATAAGAAACAGAAGAAGCCCAAAGCACCATACCCTGTAGAACACCCGCACCATATCCCCCCCCCCCCCCCCCCCCCTGTGAGCATACGTGTGTAAGCATATACCATTCAACTGACCCCGAGACCCCTCAATAAGGAAAAGCGTTCTTAAACAATAGCGACAAGTACAGCGGTATGCAGCCCAGTGACAAACGGAAGAAAGTCCATGTATCTCATTCATTCATTCTTCTGAGGCATTCAGGTGTTCAGGGCCTAGGCCTACTCCACAGCAAGGCGCGCGACGGGCCCAGTCATGAATGGGAAGGGAATTAGAGGACAGCCCACAAACTGGCAACACGTCAAATGAATGCACCCAGGTGTGGCGCAGAGGTTAGACACCACTCGCACAGAACCCTCTCTCTTTGTATTTTGTATTTTGTACCACTTTATGTCACAGCAGATTTCTCTGTGTGAAATTCGGACTGCTCTCCCGGGGAGAGCGCGCGTCGCCACAAGTGCAGCGCCTACCCATTTTTTTTCTTTTTCGTGCATGCAACCGTATTGTTTCTAAATTAGAGTGGCTTTTTTTCTACATGATTTTGCCAGGGTCAACCCCTTGTTGCCGTGGGTTCTTTTACGTGCGCTAGATAGTGATGTGTAACACACACGGGACCTCGGTTTATCGTCTCATCCGAAAGACTAGCACCCAGACCACCACTCAGGGTCTAATGGATGGGGAAAAAGTTTTGGGCCCAAACGGGGTACGAACCTCCGCACACTCCGACCCAGACTTTTTGCTTTCTAGGCAAGGCGCGTTATCACCTAGATCACGATCTCCTCCCTCCCCATCCCCTGAGGAGTCACTGGGGCACTGCACGGCGTTTTTCAGACCCTGTCTCTGTAAGTTAACCCTAGCGGAGCCCACCCATCGCGAGATAGCCTACAGGGTACATGCTGAGTGTGTTGGTGTTTCCCTAGCCCAGCATGTGCTATGGGATGTTGAAAATACATAGGTGATGTTCTGCATGCGTGTGTACACAAAGGAAATTAAGGCAGGCACTGGCAGGTCTGCACATGTGACTGACGTCAACAACACCAGACTTGGCCTTTGTCTCCAACAAGCTGCAAGCAAGTGCCGAGAGAACAGAGCTGGAGCAGCTGGCAGGTAGTGACTACAAGTCTGTGACACTGTCCCCCCCTCCACCACCAGCCTGAGGACTGTACACCACCCCCACCAAGGTGGAGCTATAGAGAGCCAAAAATGGGAAGACTTCCCTAAGCTGACCCACGAACATACAGCAGTCCACAGAGGCTGGAGCAGCAACCGAGGAATTATGAATGGAGCGACAGGGTCATCTCAATATTCCTGTATGCTTGTGAGTCATGGACCCTCACAGCGGATCTGGAGAGGAGAATACAGGCCACAGAGATGAGATGCTTTCGCAGACTCCTTGGCATCTCTTACAATGACCACATTACTAACGAGGAAGTGAGAATCAGAATCGGTCAAGCCATCGGGCCCTTTGAAGATCTCCTGACCACAGTAAAAAAAAAACAACAACAAAAAAACGCAAACTGAAGTGGTATGGGCACGTCGCAAGATCAACAGGGATTGCCAAGACGATTCTGCAGGGAACTGTGCAAGGCGGGAGAAGGAGAGGCAGGCAGAGAAAGAGATGGGAGGACAACGTCCGAGAGTGGACGGGCCTAAGGCTGAGTGACACCCTGAGAAAGGTCGAGGACAGAGGGAAATGGAGAGAGCTGGTTGCGAGGTCTTCCGTGGCGCCCCTACGGTCTAAACAGACTATGGGATAGAAGAAGAAGACAGGGATCAGGGCCATGGCACTGACCAGCCTAAACCAACATGGACACACCGCAACAGGACATTGCCGGCCACTGGCCACATACTGGCCCTCATGAGGTCACAGAAAACAGGTAGTTACTTTGGGAAGGAGTGAGTGTATCAAGTGCTTCATCAGACTGATACAATCTGTGCTCAGGGCCAGACACTTCCTAGTGCCGTGATGTACCAGTCATCAGGTCCTGTTTTCCTCCATACATCTGGGTTTTCTGTAGCACTGAAAGGATATTTTGGGATAGGTAGATAAAAGGGGGGGAGTGGAAGACGAGGAGGAGAAAGAGGAGGAGGAGGAGGAGGAGGAGGAGGAAGAGAGAGAGAGGAGAGAGAGAGAGAGAGAGAGAGAGAGAGAGAGAGAGGAGAGAGAAGAGAGAGAGAGGAGAGAGAGAGAGAGAGAGAGAGAGTTCTATTATTCTTTTATTTCGAGGGTTATGGAATAAGCACGTATGTGCTTTTTGACATCCAGTTTTGTGTGTGACTGTTGTTGCTGTTTTGTGTGTGAGTTTATTTATTTATTTTATTTTATTTATTTATTTATTCTTTTATATCGAGGATAACAGAATAAGCAATCATGTGCTTTTTTTCATCCGGTCCCTGTGTGTATGCAGTTTTGTAAATATTGTCATCTGTTCCCACCGGCACACGATGGCCTACTCTTACGAAAAGCGGAACAGGATTTAAGGTGTGTGCAAGATGTTCTGCGTGCGTTCGCACACGGGGCCTCGGTTTAAAGTCTCATCCGAAGGACTTTTGGGGAGTGAGTGAGTGAGTGAGTGAGTGTGTGTGTGTGTGTGTGTGTGTGTGTGTGTGTGTGTGTGTGTGTGTGAGAGAGAGAGAGAGAGAGAGAGAGAGAGAGAGAGAGAGAGAGAGAGAGAGAGAGAGAGAGAGAGAGAGAGAGAGAGAGAGAGAATTGACTTGAATGAATTTTATTTAAAGAGGGTAATGGCATAAGCAAACATGCTTTTTTACAACCAGCCCTCTGGTCCAAGAAAAAAAAAAGAAAGAAAGAAAACAACAACAAACTTGTTCATAAAAAAGGCATAGCAATAACGAACAAACTGCACATATACATTATATGAGTGAGGACAAAAAAAAAGAAGTCCATGACATCATCCAAATGCAAGAAACATTTTCTACGAGAGAGAGAGAGAGAGAGAGAGAGAGAGAGAGAGAGAGAGAGGAGAGAGAGAGAGAGAGAGAGAGAGCAAGCTAAAAGCAAGGGGCGGAGAACGTGAAAACTGATATAACAGCGGCCCGGCAAGTTTCATTTTTGGCCGAAGAGAAGGAAGGGACACGACATAGTTTTCCTCTTGCACAGGCAGGCATACCATACCGCAGGGCCATACACAGGACACGGAAGGGAGTGAGATGGAGCATGGAGAATGAAAACATACCTGCCCTCTGAACCCCCACCCCCCCAAAATACTATGCACGTGCACATCATGACGAAGATGACTGTCAAAGCGCAGCTTTTAAAGCCGTGTTCAGGAGGGATGGCCCTCAGTTGCTTTCTCGCACCGTGAAAGAAAAGACCACAGCAGAAAGGGGATTTGATTCACGTGGTCTATGTTTGTGGGGCATAGAGTTTGGACTCAGTGACTTAAAAAAATTGTTTGATTGTCTCCTTGTAAGTTAATCTAGCTGCGACAAACACACAGAGAGAAAGGCGTTGACACTTTTAGTTATTCATTACCCTAGCTGGGCCTCTTGACAAGGGAAGTAATACATATATCTTGTGAAAATCCAGAGCACAGTTCAGCTACTGATGCCAGTCTGTTGTCCGACAGCAGAACAGAGAGGACTGACTGACTGACTGACTGACTGCTGGAGACACAAAGCACTAAAGAGGTTACATTAATTAAACAGCAGAAGTGAAGGGAGGGAGAGAGACAGAGAGAAGAAAGATGAAGATTTGCCGAGTAATGCAGAGCAAGTGGGGGATGGTGCACGTACAATCGCTGGACAACGGTCACTTGCGCTGGTCACGGCTTCTGCTGAATGGAAATTCCATGCAGCTGTCCACAGGTCAGAGAGAGAGAGAGAGAGAGAGAGAGAGAGAGAGAGAGAGAGAGAGAGAGAGAGAGAGAGAGAGAGAGAGAGAGAGTGTGTGTGTGTGTGGTGTTTTATTTTATTTTATTCTTTTGTATCGCGGATAATGGAATAAGCGATCTTATGCTTTTTTTTATTTTTAACTTCCAGTCCCTGAGTGTATGCAGTTTTGTAAATGTCATCTGTTCCCACCGGTACACGATGGCCTAACTCTTACCAAAAGCGGAACAGGATTTAACGTGTGTGCAAGATGTTCTGTGTGTGTGTGTGTGTGTGTGTGTGTGTGTGTGTGTGTGTGTGTGTGTGCGCGCGCGCATGTCAGTCTGTCATAGTGTGTGTGTGTGTGTATGTGTGTGCGCGCACACACGCGTGCGAATGGTGTGTGCATTGAAGAACTATTTTTAAGAACCTATTTTTTTTAAAAGAGGACAAAAAACCAGTGTAAGATAGCTGAGATGTTTAACATGACACTATTTTCACACAGCAGCTAGCATCTATCAAAGGTAAGAGAGCAACCGGACTGCAAGTAAAATATACAGACAACTCGTGAAGGAGAGAATAACTATTCAAAATGTGCTCTAGAGATAAAGGACAGTTGGACCAATGTTTTGTGGAACTGGCAGTCGTGTCAATGAACAGTCACAAGCAAATGATTCTATGTGATTTGATCACCCGCACAAGTAGGAATCGCTGGGGCTATAAACATGATTGGATTGGATTGGATTGGACAAGCAGGAAAACTTTTGCAAAATTTCGTACGGTCAGGGTGTTAGCGAAAACGATGTAGGCTACATTAAACTGATTACCATGTCGGGGATATAGAGAGAAATCGGTGAGCAATTATGTTCATACAGGTATGATATTACTGACAATCTGAGTTCTTGAGAATGTCCTTGAATCAATTGGATGATACTTTTTCTATACGGATAGACTTTCTGTACCCTCAGATATGTGCGCTTCTTTTCTGGCAGCTTGATCCACTCTTTCATTGGGAATAATCCCACAGTGTGAAGGAACCCAGAACAGCGTTACTGACACATCTTTAACTGACAACAGATGTACGAGACGTTTTATTTCAAATGTAATTTCATTTTGTTTGGTTCGTAGATCTAAGCGCATGTAACACTGATTTAGAATCTTCACAAATTAGAATTTGACAGGCATTTATGGGCAGAGGTAGTATGATACATAGTCTCCCCTTTGGAAAAAGCAGGATCAGGCAAACACTGGTTCCGAGAAACAAACAAAAACCAACAACACCCCCACCCCCTCCAGTCACTAGAAATATTATGCAGTATTCAGTCAAACTACTTCAATATGATGTGATTCATTGACCAAACCCCTCCAAAAACAACAACAAACAAACAACCCCCCCCCCCCACAAACAATAGAAAAAACAAACAATACAAAACAAAAACAAAACAAAACAGTAATCCCGTTTCCATGAAATCTGAAACATTTTGTACTTCTACAAACATTGCATGGAAACAGCGAAGACAGGAGGAGGGTCAGATGGTTTATTTCATCCATTTTGATTTTGCTTCCATCTTTTCTTTTGTGACCCTAGCATCCATCATCCATCAAAGGTGAAGGGTGAAATTGACAGGTGCTGAGCTGGAGGTGTGATGCCTCTCCCAGTTTGGCAAGGTAAAGTAGCTGTCCTGCAGTCTGACTGCTGGCATAATCAATACCTAACGGGACGGGATAGCTAGTGGTCAGAACATTGCGCTCGCAATTTGACGACCCGGGTTCGATTCCCGTTCGAGGAGATTTTTCTCCTGGAGTAACATCAGTGCTGACTCCTCTCCCCCAAGGTCTTTCGGATGAGACTATAAACCGAGGCCCGGTGTGCGAACGCACGTAGAACATCTAGCGCACACGTTAAATCCTGTTCCGCTTTTCGTAAGAGTAGGCCATCGTGTAGCGGTGGGAACAGATATTTACAAAACTGCATACACACGGGGACTGGGTGTAAAAAAGCACAAGTGCTTATTCCATTATCCTCGATATAAAAGAATAAATCAAATCAAATAAATCGAATAGCAAACAGCCTCTCTGACCAAAGCTGCCGAAACATCTGTCAAATTTGTATTTGTCTACTTTTTGTCAAAAAGAAAGATGATTTCAATTTTGCGTATTTTCATGTTTTGCTCAGGCTGGGTAGGTTTTCATTTATTTATTTAAATTTTATTCTTTTATATCGAGGATAATGGGATAAGCACTCTTGTGCTTTTTTTTTTTTTTTTTACATCCAGTCCCGTGTGTATGCAAGTTTTGTAAATGTCATCTGTTCCCACCGGCACACGATGGCCTACTCTTACGGAATGCGGAACAGGATTTAACGTGTGCGCAAGATGTTCTGCGTGCGTTCACACACGGGGCCTCGGTTTATAGTCTCATCCGAAGGTTGGAACATTGTCTCAGTGTGCTCCCAGATGTCTGATTCAAGGGTGTTTTTTTTCCCATCTAGATCTAGCTATGCTGGATTTTAGCTTTTTATCTTACTGATTAGAAACGTAATATGTGTGTGTGTGTGTGTGTTGTGTGTGTGTGCGTTGCGTGCGGTGCGTGCGTGCGTGCGTGGTGCGTGCGGTGCGTGCGTGCGTGCGTGCGTGTGTGTGTGTGTGTGTGTGGGTGTGTGTGTGTTCGAAATAGATGCCATAATTAGCCTGTAATTGTGTTCACCGGCTATTCTTCTGATAACACACACACACACACACACCACACACACACACACACACACACACACACACACACACGCACGCACGCACGCACACACATATTTCAAGTTTCAAGATTTAATTCGCCTTTGACCCCTCTTGGGGCATGGAGGATTTCAAACATGATCAACTTTAACATATATAATTTGCATTAATAGAATACGTTCATTCACAGAATTTCACAGAAATAAAAATGTAGTCAACCTTTTCATTAATGTCATGCAACTTTACTCTTAACTATGAATTTGCTAAGTTTTAATACACACACACACCACACACACACACACACACACACACACACACACACACACACACACACACATATATATATATATATGTATATATATGTATGTATGTATATATATATATGTATATATATATAATATATATATATATATATATAAGTAAAACACAAAGCAAAAGTTAAACAACCAGCATATAATTATTATATGGTTCCCCAATATTTCGGCTTTCGCCTTCCTCAGGGGGTATTGCGATGACGTGACGGTATTACATCAATTTTGATTAGCGTCATTGTGAAACTTTGTTTTGATTATTTTACAAACTTTGTTTTGATATTTTTACTTAAACATCATTCTGAGACATCAAACACATACAGCAAGAGAGAGAGGAGAGAGAGAGAGAGAGAGAGAGAGAGAGAGAGAGAGAGAGAGAGAGAGAGAGAGAGAGAGAGCTTACATTGAACAATCAAGGTAATAAAGTCAAGTTCATACTCACACACACGTACGCACACACACACACACACACATCACACACCACACACACACACACACACACTGACCTACGCATGCACACACACATGCACAATCATGCTCACACATGCATACACACAAAGTGGAAGCACACAAACACTCGCACGCACGCACGCATACATGCATCCACAACACACACACACACACACACACACACACACACACACACACACACACACAACACCACACATTGCGCTCACAGTTTGACACCCGGGTTCGATTCTCGCTGGAGGGGATTTCCCCCCTGGAGTTACATCAGTGCTAACTTCACTTTCCCCAAAGTCCTACGATGAGACTATAAACCGAAGCCCCGTGTGCGAACCCACACATAACATGTTGCGCACACGTTAAAGCCTGTTCCGCTTTTCGTAAGAGTAGGCCATTGTTGTCGTGGGGAACAGATAGATTTACAAAGCTATATACACACGGGGACTGGATGTAAAAAAGCACACGAGTGCTTATTCTATTATCCTCGATATAAAGAATAAACACACAGACACACAGACACACAACACACGACACACACACACACACACAGAGATTGTTCAAGTCAAGTTTCTAGGTGGTAGATTGTGGCCATGGACAGGAAGAGGATGGCAAGCTCAACTGTCACGTGTGTTGAGGCCTTTAGGGGCATCAGTCTGCAACTTGTGTCTCCAGAAACGTTCTCGGCGGAGTCTGGCCTCGTGCGTCTGCCGTTCACCCGTTCGATCACCAGGCACTTCACTTTGCTGAGAGAGTGTCCCGCCTGGCTGAAGTGTTGGGTCACTCTAATGCCGGTGTTCCTGGTGATGTCACTGCGGTGAAGGTACAGCCTGGTTTTCAGGGCGTTTTTTGTCTCGCCAGCGTACTGGAGTCCACAGAGGTTACAGCTGAGCAGGTAAATGATGTTGCTGCTGCTACAGGAGGACTCTCTGATGGTGAATCTCTCACCAGTAGTAAAACTGGTGAAGACTGCCCTCTGGTAGGTGGTCCCTGCAGGTGGCGTATCTCTTGGTGCACCAGAAACATCCACGCCTGCCAGTTGTGTTTGTAGGAGGCAGGATCGATGGCATGAGCATGTTCCCTAGACTCCTGCATTTTCTTATCGTTATCGCATTTAACATTCTGGGGGGAGAGGGACATGATTGACCTATGGAAGTACATGCATGGG
This sequence comes from Stramonita haemastoma, assembly GCA_030674155.1. Lineage (NCBI taxonomy): Eukaryota > Metazoa > Mollusca > Gastropoda > Neogastropoda > Muricidae > Stramonita > Stramonita haemastoma. The sequence goes on from CM060323.1 coordinate 9,876,664, forward strand.
CTTTACCACGTTGACCCACCCCGCTTTACCGCCATCAGCAACACGGATCCCGACACCAGAGGAAACAGGCTGACACTGCCCAAGAACGCCATAAGCGACTGGCCCTACGCAGCAACAGCTTTTCCAACAGAGTCGTCAACGTGTGGAACAGTCTGCCGGACTCTTTGGTGTTTGCGCCAACCATCAACAGCTTCAAAAAACCGACTGGACAAGTACTGGGAGGGTCTACCCACCTTGTACCACCCCCGAATGGACTTTTTGTAGATGCTTCTGTGTCACGCATGCCATACCGAAGTATCTAGTCACCTAGCATTGATGACCGATGAACAGATGAAAAGTCTTCATAATCGGAAAGTTCAAGCTCAAGTTCGAGATGACTGTAGTGTGACGTAAAAATGTGTTGACGCAATGTTTTGAGTTTCGTTTTTTGTTAAGTGATAGGAGATCAGTGGGCCTAGGCCTTGCCTAGCCTATCAAATCATTGTATTGTCTTGGTGTCTGCATTGGCAAAATGACTGTCAAATGGCTGTGAACTCGGTCTTTTGTGACAGACATGAATGAGATCATGAAATGAAACCCAACACAACCAGACCTCAAATCTGATTCTGGTAGGCTTTTGTTTGTTTTATTTTATTTTTTGCTGCTTCATCTGCGGTGTTTTCTTTTCTTCCGTTCCCAAGCCGCTCAGTCCGATCTCTCCGCCCGGGCATATCTTCGGTGTGAAAAGCTACTCCACACTCTGATGGTCATAATAGCCTGATCTTGATAGACTTCCAAACCATGAAATCTAAACACCATTTTTGGATTGGGAGGTAGGCTATTCCACCTATGTCGCTATCAGGCCCAGCGCAATCGGTGTTCTGATTCCGTATGTCGCTATTAGGCCCAGTACAATCAGTTTCTGATTCCAGGTCAGTTTCCAGTGTTGAATGAACCTATCCCCAGATGTCTTACAATCATTGGTCCCTTTCCTCCACCGCCACATAAAAAACTGAATGTGATACCCCG
>CM060323.1:9880171-9902671 GCA_030674155.1 Stramonita haemastoma
ATAAACAAACAAATTTATGACAAAAATGTAGAACTCATTAGAAATTATAAAACGATCGCCACGCAACAAAGGACGCGAACACGTGTAGTCTCTTCGACGCCATCTTGAATTTTATCGTCTTCGTCTCCAAAGCCCACGCCAGTTTTGACGAAATTATGAGTTCCACAGCGTGTTTCAACGACACTGAATTCTTCGACAGCAGTGATGAAGAAACTTGGGAGCTGGAGGATGCCATGTCTGATAGTGACTCGGACGAAAATGATTTACCGTCAGCAGTTCCAGTACATGGCAAACGACAACACAATGTAAGTTAGTTTGTTTGCATTGTCGATCTGAGAAAAACTAGAATAATCTCTATTGTGATTGATAAATGGTAAAACTGGTCATTGGAAGTCATTTTCCAATTTGTTCCGACTTGTTGAAATGAATTGTTAACTGTCCATAAGGTTTTTATATAAGAATTTGCTTCGACACACATGTTGAGTGACAAAGGCAATACGACCTACTTTCAGTCTCGGTCGAATGAGCAAGTCCACTTCGCTGTGCTCAGTCTAACTGGGGAGTTGTACAAACTGTATCAGTAGCGTTATGATTATGATTATTTGTCATGAATTTAGCATTTTCTCTCTGTAATCACTCTTTCCTGCATAGAATTTCTAGGCTCGTGTGTGTTGTGTTGTGTGTGTGTGTTGTGTTGTGTGTGTGTGTGTGTGTGTGTGTGTGTGTGTTGTAAATCACTGTGTAGGGGAGAGGGGGGGAAGGAGAAAATGTGTGTGTGTGTGTATGTTAGCGTGTGTGTGTGTGTGTGTGTGTGTGTGTGTGTGTGTGTGTGTGTGTTGTGTTATGACGTGTGTGTGTGTGTGTGTGTGTGTGTGTGTGTGTGTGTGTGTGTGTGTGTGAACTCCTGTCCATGTAAGCATGTTTGTTCTTCCTATATAACGGGTGTTTTTGTGCTTTATTTATTACGCATATTTTTTTTTAGCTGACCACAAAAAAAAGAAAATCAAAAACAGACAAAACAAAAAAGAAACAAAACTTTTTTTTTATTTTGTGTTTCAGGAATGAAGGCTACAATAGGGAGGACCATGGATCACGAAACACTCTGCCCTCCTTTGTACCCACCCGCCCCCCTAGAGTCCACCTGGATGATTTGAAAACCCGAGCTGATGTGGACCGTTATTTGCAGCCAGTAGACTTTTTCCAATTATTTTTCACACATTGTATTGTAGGTCAGTTGTGCTAAAAAAAACACACAAAAGGATTGGTATTTCTCACATGTAGTAGTTTTGCTACTTCCTTCCCTTGGATGCCCAGTGGTTTGTCTTTTATTTATTTAATTATTTTTAATAGAACATGCCCCCAAAAGAGAAAAAAGTGTGCAAAACATACTGGATTCCTGTTTATAATCATTTGTAAATCTGGAGAACCAAAGGTACTGTATCCACTGTAAAATAAGGTGGTTTGTGCTGATGGGAGTGACCGGTCTATTTTTAGTAACAATATTAGCAAATGTATTCATAAAAAAGAAATTTCATGAAATTTGTGACTTCATATGTTTTTTGTATTCTTATCTCTCTCTCTCTCTTCTCTCTTCTCATCTATCTCTCTCTCTCTCATCTCATCTACTCTCTCATCTTCTTCTCTATCTTATAATGTATATATATATCAACAATGAACCAGCGAACTTGAATAATTTGGTAACTCCACTGTATCTGTCCACAAATATAAGTAAATAACATATGCTCAATATTTATACTTAACTGGGTCAGGCTTCCTTTTTACATTATAGAAGATTCCTAAGCGCGCGCGCGCGTGCAGTGCGTGCGTGCGTGCGTGCGTGCGTGTCCGTGCGTGCGTTGCGTGTGTGTCCGTGCGTTGCGTGTGTGTGTTATGTGTTCCGCGCACACGTAGTTTCAGTTGTGTATACATGTGATTTACCATAACGTGTGTGTGTGTGTGTGTGTGTGTGTGTGTGTGGTGTGTGTGTGTGTGTGTGTGTGTGTGTTTTTAGTTTGTTTTATTTATTTTATTCTTTTATATCGTGGATAATGGGATAAGCACTCATGTGCTTTTTTCCATCCAGTTCCTGTGTGTATGCAGTTGTGTAAATATTGTCATCTGTTCCCACCGGTACACAATGGCCTATTACGAAAAGCGGAACAGGATTTAACATGTGTGCAAGATGTTCTTGCGTGCATTCGCACACGGGGCCTCGGTTTAAAGTCTCATCCGAAAGACTTTTGGGGATTTGATTTGATTTGATTTTTTATTCTTTTATATCGAGGATAATGGAATAAGCACTCGTGTGCTTTTTTTTATTATTATTTTTTTTAATCCAGTCCTCGTGTGTATGCAGTTTTGCAAATGTCATCTGTTCCCACCGGCACACGATGGCCTACTCTTACGAAAAGTGGAACAGGATTTAACGTGTGCGCAAAATGTTCTGCGTGCGTTCACACACGGGGCCTCGGTTTAAAGTCTCATCTGAAGGAATTTTGGGGAGAGTGGAGTCAGCACTGATGTTTACTCCAGGAGAGAAATCTCCTCGACCGGAATCGAACCCGGGTCGTCAAATTGCGAACGCAATGTTCTGACCATTAGGCTATCCGGGAGGGAGAGAGAGAGAGAGAGAGAGAGAGAGAGAGAGAGAGAGAGAGAGAGAGAGGAGTAACCGATATTTTTTCAATATTTCTTCACTCCTGGAACTTGCTTTTTCTATATAAGCACGTAGAACTACTTATGCCACAAGAAGTATACAGGACTGAGTAGATCAGACCAAAAATTAAAATCAAGTATGGGAAAAAAAACAATACAAAAAAAGATAACATCCCCCCAAAACCCCCCCAAAAAAACAACAACAACCAAAAAACAAAAAAACAAACCCATGCCTCACTCTCTGACTGACGTATTTTCAGTCATTTTTTGCGTGACGTCTACATTGTTGTAATTTGCATCAATTGGATACTCAAATGGTGTGTGTGTGTGTGTGTGTGTGTGTGTGTGTGTGTGTGTGTGTGTGTGTGTGTGTGTGTGTTCAAATTCATTTAACGTCTTTTCACAAATTGGGATATTAGACAGGAGGGGGGGGGGGGGGGGGGGGGTAAGTAGGTGGGTGTATGAGTGTCAGGAAAAGAGGGTGTAGTTGGCAATGTATGGGATAAAGAATTTCAGGGAGTCAATACTTGCTAAGTAAAAAACACACACAAACAAACAACAAAAAAACCCACCACCTTTTTGTCACTAACCTATTGAACTACATACAGTAAGCAAAAACGGGAAATGCAGTTCTAACAATCTCTAACAAAATCAGTAATTCCAATAAAAAACGTAACTAAATAGTTAGTTAATTTCACATAAGAAAACACAAAATACCCTCCCAGAAAAAAGAACGGGAATACCCAACAATAACAGCCAAAAATCAGCTAAAATTCAGCAACATCTCCTAGCCCTCACCCCCCAAAACCAAACAAAAATAAAAAACAGTAGAAATACAAATACCAAGTACAAGAAAAATACTCCCCCCCAAAAAAAACAACAAAAAAAAAACCCCATAAAAAACACCCTCACAAACATGACCAAAAAAAAAAAAAAAAAAAATCCGATTAGAGCATCTTTAGAGTCCAAAGCAATCACAATAACAAACCAACTGGACTATGAATCAACGATCTAAAAAGTCATACTTAAGTGATAGATTGTTAAAGAGCTGATGGAGAATTTACCATCAAAACGGGAATATGCCCTTTTAAGCTGCTGCATGTTAGTACATGATCTACTGTTATATTATTACCGCATATGCAAAAAATATTTCCAACATATTTTGTCTTAAAGCAATTCAATTTCCATCTACAAGCTAAGGAAACAATCTGCTTTGAACAATATACATCACGTTCTCGTGTTTTAACAAAAGACTCAAATTTACGTAGTTCTTTGTGAGCACCTAGACACCCGAGCCTCATTTCCTCGCACTGAAATAACTTTTCTTGTGATTTTATTACAATATGATAACACTCTTGAAGTGAAAATGGGAGTACTAAATGTGACACCTCCAATGAACCCTTTGCTCCTTTCTTTGCTAGGATGTCCACTTTTTCATTGTAGTAAAAACACTGTGGGATGGAATCCAACAGAAGGTTAGTTCCGAGCCCTTTAAAGATAAAACATGAATTAAATGACAAATTTCAATAACGATTTCAGATCTAACTTTTGTTTGCAAAGAACTAATGGCATGAATTACAGATTTAGAATCTACACAAAACAGAATCTGAAAGATTATTTTAGGAAAACTAACCAGAAAATTTAGGGCCATCAATATTGCGATTAGTTCCGCTGTAAATATCGAGATATCTTTTCCAAGATGAAATTGGTTTTCAGTTTTTAGATCTGGTATAATATAAGCAGCACCAGCATTATTGTTTAATACTGAACCGTCTGTGAACACTTTTAAGTGATTGGGATAATTGTCTTCCAAATGAATTTTGGCATGAGAAGACACTAAATTGATATTGTCATTTTTCGCTAGATCAATATAATTGATGTCAAACTTTGCTCTGTTGAGTTCCCAGAATGGAACTGGGGGCACTACATCCCGCTGTGCTATATTACCTGTTGGATTCAACCCAGACTTTGTAAAAATGTCTGATGTGTATGTTCTCAATGTGATATGTGATGATATAGATCTTGCTCTCTTTGGAAAATGGTTATCCGACTTAAGATTAATGACTGATTCCAAATCGTTTTGAACAGTCAGACTTCTCAAAACAAATTTACTGCAAGCAACACTCCTATAATCTTCCAAAGGTAAAACCCCTGAGGCACTGTATGTTTTTAAACATGAAGCGTGGATAGGTAGGCCAAGAGCAAGTTTATATGCCCTGCAGTCTATGCTTTGGAGTTTTTTCAAAAGATATTTTGGGGCACCAAAAAATACTTCCTGGGCAAAGGTTAATTTTGAACGAATTAGCGATGTTGAAAGATGCAACAAGGTGAAAATATCTTGGCCCCAAGGCTGGTTACAGACAATTTTCAAAATGCTTAAGCTTTTTCTTGCTTTAGTTAAAATGTATTCAATATGTTTATGCCATGTTAATTTTGATGTTAGAAAAACTCCAAGGAATTTAACTACTTGTTTATATTGTAAAATTCCACCGTTTATTTTAAAACTAGGCATTTCAATTGGATTTGCTCCATTATTAAACAACATCATGTGAGTTTTATCTCTTGATAGTTGTAATCCATTTTCAGTCATATAATTACTTATAGCATTTAAATCGTTTTGATATAACTTTTTAGCATAATTTATAGATCTAGCAGAAGTGTTCTTTTTCATTGCAACTTTCATCCATACACATATATCATCAGCATATTGAGCCAATTCTACATTTTTTGAAAGATTGTCTGGCAAGTCATGCATCAAAATATTAAATGAACATGGGAGCAATAACTGAACCCTGTGGAATACCCATTTGTAATAATCTTGTAGATGAATATGTAGTCCCTATTTTAGCCAGAATTTTTCTATTTTCTAAGAAATCTTTGATAAAACTATACATCTGCCCTGACAGACCAATGTTCTGGAGTTTAAACAGTAAACGTGAATGCCATACCTGGTCGTAAGCCTTAGTTATGTCAAAAAATGTTGCTAATAGACATTTCCGCCTCGCAAACTGGTACTTAACCTGAGTTGTCAGCTTTACTAAATGATCAAGAGATGATCTGCCTTTTCTAAATCCTGCTTGATTCACAGGAATAATGTTATTCTTTTCACAATGATATACAAGTCTGTTTAAAACGATTTTTTCTAACAGTTTACAGACATGAGACGTAAGTGCTATAGGCCATGTAGCTATCCATATTTGTTATTGGTTTACCGTCTTTGTGCACAGGGACAATAATTGATTGTTTCCAAACTTGAGGTAATACACCACTCTCCCAACATTTTTGAAAAATATTATAAAGAATGTGTATCCACTTGTCTGGCAGGTGTTTGATCATTTCATTTGAAATAGCATCGATTCCAACTGATGTTTTCTTGTGCGGTAAGGATGAGATTGCATCTTTAATTTCTTGGATGGTTAATGGAGCATTGAGGTAATGGCTGTTATCAGGAACAGGGTCAGCAAGATCGACTGATTTTTCTCTTTGGGCCCTGTAGATTTTTTGTTCCGGAGATAAGCCATCTAATCTACTTATGTTGGAAAAAGAGTCTGCAAATGCTTCAGCCTTTTCCTTTAAAGAAGGGAATATGTTATTTTGTAACTGAATTGGATAATCCGGAAATTTTATGCCATTTTTTTATTATGTTTAGTTGTCTCCAAATCTTCTTGGTATCCTTATGACTTGAGACTTCAGAATTGCAAAATGTTGTCCAGTAGGTTTTCTTAGCTTGCTCTATTACTCGGTTGCATCTGATATTAGCATTTTTCATGGCCTTGTGATTTTCACTCGATTTATCTTTAGTGTACAATTTGAACATTCGTTTTTTCTCATTAACTGCCTTTTCACAGTCGACATTCCACCATACATTACCTAAATTACAGTGATTTTTTGTAGCACTTGTGTTTAGTTTTGGAATGGTTACATTGGCTACATTTAAAACAGAATTGCAGAAAGAATTGTACATTGTATCAATATTATCACTAAATGTTGTTATGACTAAATTCTGTAATATGTTTTTGAAGGTGGGCCAGTCTGCTCTCTTATAATTGTATTTTGGAATGAAGTCTGGGTCAGTATTTGCAAGGTTAAACTTTTCATTTATCTGATACAGATAGGAACATGATCACTACCTAATGTTTCATCGTATACTTTCCATGAATGTGACAACGCAATTTTGGGAGAAACTAATGTAAGATCTATAGCAGTTGGCCGATGCGTTGATACGTCAGGGATTCTGGTGTAAGACCCATCGTTAAGCAAGACAAAAGGTGAATCTACTATGTTTTCAACAAGCCTGTTACTAGTAATGTGAATACAATCTTTTTCCCAAAATGGTGAATGGCTATTAAAATCACCTCCTATAATCCATTTTTGTTGGTCATTTATAGTTCTCAGCCAATCAGTGTTATCATTATCAGGACCTTTAGGTAGATAAACAGACACACAGTTGATGGTGAGAGATTCCGAAAACTGCACAGAACAGCACACGATGAAACATTTGTTATGTTTGTTGGCACAGGAGACTGTATCATGCAGTACTGTAAACCAACACGAATATAAATTGCAGTATTAATCTTTCCATCAGTCTGTTGTAGTTCACAAACTGGTGGATAGAAAAACTGCTTCAGTCTTGGAAGCTTGCTCTTTTTAACATTTAGAGACTGAAGAATAAGTACATGGTAATAAGTTGACATAAGATGTTGGTGTAAGTAGTCAACATTTGTAGCAATAGATCTGCAGTTCCACTGCAGTATTGAAATTTTATCATTTTGGTGCATTACTAATCAGAGTGCTATACTAATATATAAATGTATACAGGAAGGGGGTACAATTGAAAGGATATAGGGGGGAAAAAAAAAAAAGAAAGAACACCCTGAAAAAGCAAAAATCCCCCCCCCAAAAAAAAACACACAAAAGAAAACAAAAAACCAGCAAAACCAACAACCACAAAACAAACTAATCTGATTCAACTATCAGTAAGGTAATAAAAGTGTTTAGAAATATCACTACTATACTTCTTCAGATGAATACGCCAGATATAGGATAATACAATATAGTCAACAAGATATCAACTTGATTTTGTTGTTACTAAAAACCACTGTTATTTAATGACCACAATAGATTGTTTCTGTTCATATACCATTCAACAATGAAGAAAAAAAAATCACATTTGTATAACTTTTCCCATTTCCCTGGGTCTGGCAAGAATGAAGAGATGAGCACACAGTTTCATTTAGTAACAATGTCTGAGAACATCAAACATGTTACGCCAAGGAAGTCTGGGACTGAAGGCTTGCCATGGGGGCAGTTCCTGCTGCTGGAAGGTAGTCGCCCTGGGCCGTTGTGGAGACCTCACCGTTCGTTTTGGCTTTGTCCAAAACAGCTGGCGAAGGTGACGGCCAAGGTTGACTGCCAGGATGGTGGAGCCCTTCATGGTGGGGTGTATCCCATCTTTCAGGTGGCTGGTGTGCATGTTGTCATTGGATATAAAGGATACCCTCTTCATCCCCAGCAGTTCTTTAGTTACCAAGGCATTGAACAACTGCCTTTTGATTTCTAACTCCTCATCATGAACAGGCGATACTTTACTTACAATGATGAAAGTGTTTGGGTGCTGCTTTCGAATTTGTTTCACTGAGTCAACAAATATTTTAGTTGTTGAAGCAGCTTCTTCTCTTCTTAGATCGTTTAGGCCACAGTGTAAAACGATGCCATCAAAAGATTTTTCCAGATTGCAGGAAGCAATATCTACATTTTCTTGGATATCTTTTATCACATGGACTTTGCGGTGAATAGTAGAAAATCCGTATGACCGTCCTAATCTTTTATACTGGACACCTCTTAATACGGAATCGTGCAAGAATAGGACATCAGGAAAATTTCCGAGTTCTTGATGTTTTCTGTCATGGACTTTGATGTCACTGTTACCTTGACGTCATTTTGAACTTTGACGTCACTGCTTGTTCTCAGCTTTGTAGGTTTTTCCTTATTTTGTTTTGCACCTTGCTGTCTATTGACGGCAGGACGCACAGAAGGCCTGAGTGATGCCTTGTGTGTGCTGTGTGCAGCAGGCATGGTTTTGCGACATCAGCGTAAGTTGGAGAGACTTTTTGCTCTGTCTGCGTGCTTACGCTTACCTGATGACACTTTTTAATTTCAGGCTTCTCTCTATTCAGTTCCTTGATGGTGTTTTCTACGGACTGGAGACGATCAGTAAGGTGTAAAACAATAGATTTAATATCACTGACCGTCTCACGTAGACTGGAAATGATCTGGGTGGTGTCGTTGCCTCTGGCATCCTGATTGCCTCATCAGTTGGGGTGGCTCTTCTTCTCTTGCAGAGGGTTGAGGAGCAGGGCTGTCAACGGCTCCGGAGTTGTTGCCTTCTTTTGCTGGTTCGGTGGGCTCCTTTGCTCCAGAGGTCTCCTGTGTTGATGACTCACCGACACAGGAGCTGTATTTTCTGCTTCTGGAGCGAGTGGCCTTGGTCATTTTCGTGGTTATAGTAATAACATTACCGTCGATTAGGGGTTGCTGACCAGTTCCGCCATCTTGGTGATGTCATCCAAGTGTGTGTGTGTGTGTGTGTGTGTGTGTGTGTGGTGCGTGCGTGCGTGCGTGGTCGTAAATGTGAGTGCGTACGTGCGTGTGGGTAGGTTGTGTATGTGTGTGCAAGTGTATGTATCAGGCGTGTGTGTGTGTGTGTGTGTGTGTGTGTGTGTGTGTGTGTGTGTGTGTGTGTGTGTGTGTGTGTGTGTGCAAGCGTCGGGAGGGCAGGTGTCGGCCAATGTATCCAGCCAGAACACCACTACCTCTCTGACGGATGGGTAGTGTCCCGGAACAGGGATTTGTTTTGGGGGTTCATGCCATGTTCAAGCAAAGAAGTGTTGTCTGAACAACTCTCCAAACATAGGCCGAAAGGCGTTATAAATACAATTTTCGTTTGGCTTCAAGTTCTCTATCGGTTGTAAATATGGCCTGACTGATTATTACACGAGTGTCTTTGAAGTCTTCATTGATCTTTTTGACTATCGGAATCATCTTATGGCTCACTGCTTTTGCTGTTTCATTCTTCAAGTTGTCCAAACCACAGTGAATCAGTACCACTTCAGGGATTGCCTTGATTTTTTGTTGTTGTTTATTTCTTTTTTGCAGTCATTTATTGTGAATGCATTTTTTCCTCCTGATGGCAAAGTCCGTAAGAGTTAACCAGTCGTTCGGCGTCAATACCATCCAATACAGTCATGTAACATCAAGACATATGGGAGACTGCTTGAAGTTATGTTTTCATTGACATCCATCTTCATCAAGTTCTTCTTCTTCGGTACTTGAGTTGAGAACACCATCATCATCTGTGACACAGTTAACATCTTCTCGTGTGGTCTCGTCATCGGATAGATCTAGATCAAGAAGAGGGAGACGGTATGTTTTCTGAAGCAGGCATCGTTACAGTACTTTCCCTCAAGGTTACGCTTTTCTCGTTGTTCTCAATCCTTTCATGCTGTCTTGATTTTTGTTTGAGGGCTTTCTCTCCAGTTCTTCGCTAACTTTTTTTTTTTTGAGAGAGACAGACAGACAGACAGAGACAGAGAGAGACAGAGACAGAGGATTGGACTAGCCTAACATCCAGATTATTTCTGATCCTTTTCAGACATCAGCACCATTCCAGCAGAGGATATTCTCAACGTCAAAGTGGCCCCGCTGAAGCCGACGACGTCTTCCCTCTCGGGCAAGGGCAGCGGCAGCAGCTTGCGCACCCACAGTCTGCAGGTGTACTACGTGAAGCAGCACAAGCAGCAGATTCTGCGCATGGCCAGCTGCCAGTTCCAGGGCTCCATGGCCGAGTGTGAACAGCTGAAAGAGAACGTCAATAGGAAACGAGAAGGTGAGAGCTAGAGGGAGAGAGAGAGAGAGAGAGAGAGAGAGAGAGAGAGAGAGAGAGAGAGAGAGAGAGAGAGAGAATGACAAATGACAATGACAAAGGTTTTTTGTGTTAGGCAAGATGCCCATTCACAAGGGGACAGTGTGAAGGGGGCTGGGCACAAAACACAAAATGTCATATTCTTAGAACTTCATGCATTACATCCCAAATTAACACAGAGAGAGAGAGAGAGAGAGAGAGAGAGAGAGAGAGAGAGAGAGAGAGAGAGAGAGAGAGAGAGAGAGAGAGAGGCTATTGTCATGTCGTACTACTACTAGTTAGAACTGCGCTTTGCGTCGGCGGGGCTCTAAGCAACATCATTGCATTGCAACTGCGCTTTGCTTGTGTCTGTTATGAGGCTGTGTTTATTTATTTAATTTATTTATCTTATTATTCTTTTATATCGAGGATAATGGAATAAGCACTCGTGTGCTTTTTTTTTTTTTACATCCAGTCCCCGTGTGTATACGGTTTTTGTAAATCGTGTCATCTGTTCCCACCGACACACGACGGCCTACTCTTACGAAAAGCGGAACAGGATTTAACGTGTGCGCGAGATGTTCTGCGTGCGTTCGCACACGGGACCTCGGTTCACAGTTTCATCCGAAGGATCAAACCCAGCATACCCCCTGCTGTCTGGAAAGGGGTGAGCACCACCATCACGTGCAACTTGCCCACGGCATTCTGCTTGAAAATACATTGCTGTGCCCAAAGACCTCGCTAAGGCTTAGGGGCTAATTAAGGTTCTCCCAAACGCAAGTCTGTCAGATTAGGCTTTCAGGAAAAAATGGTTTTTGTCCACGAAAAGTTGAGCCCCCCCCCTCCCCCCTCCCCTCCATCCACCAAGCAGAATATCTAACAGAAGTTTGACAAGAAAGCAGAGTGAGAAGAATGGACAAATAAAGGAAAGAAGAAAGGGGAGGCGAGGGAAATTGGAAAGCAGCGGCAGGGGATTGAGTTGATAAAGAAAGATGGATAATAGGAAACTAGGGAAAGACGAACACGCCACATCCCCCCAAAAAAAAACAAACAAACAAACAAACAAACAAAATTACCCCCCTCCCAAACAAAAAACACACACACCAAAAACAACAGCAGTCCCCCCCCCCTAAATACCGCTCCCCACCCTTCCCCCCCAAAAAAAAAAAAAGAGAGAGAAAAAACCAACCCCCCACACCAAACAACAAACTAAACACACACCCAACCCAAAACAATGAAAGGAACGAGAACAAAACGAAACACCCAACAGAACAGCACGGGAGTCTTCTCCCTTTAATAAGCTTTTGGTATTGTCATTTCTCTTTCCCTTCGCTCCTTTGGGAGTCGGGAGGAGAGAGGAGAGAATCATGAGGGAGCAAGGTGCTGTACTGACCTGCTGTTTGTCTGTCTGTCTGTCTGTTTGTCTGTCTGTCTGTCTGTCTGTCTGTCTGTCGAGGAGATTTTTCTCCTGGAGTTAACATCAGTACTGACTCCACTCCTCAAAAGTCCTTCGGATGAGACTTTAAACCCGAAGCCCCGTGTGTGAACGCACGCAGAACATCTTGCGCACACGTTATATCCTGTTCCACTTTTCGTAAGAGTAGGCCGTTGTGTGCCGGTGGGAACAGATGTCATTTACAAAACTGCATACACACGGGGACTGAATGTAAAAAAGCACAAGAGTGCTTATTCCATTATCCTCGATATACAACAATCAATCAATCAATCAAGATCTGTCTGTCTGTCTACGGGCTGTTCAGGGCACACAAGTCCTGTACGAAAACTGCTGGCGCTGATCAACCCTGCGAGCGGTTCTGGCAAAAGCCTGCACGTTTACCAGACGGCTGTGGCACCCATTCTGGAGGCCTGTGATGTCACATGTGATATTGTCAGTAAGTCTGTGGCCCCCATTCTGGAGGCCTGTGATGTCATGTGATATTGTCAGTAAGTCTGTGGCCCCCATTCTGGAGGCCTGTGATGTCACATGTGATATTGTCAGTAAGTCTGTGGCCCCCATTCTGGAGGCCTGTGATGTCACATGTGATATTGTCAGTAAGTCTGTGGCACCCATTCTGGAGGCCTGTGATGTCACATGTGATATTGTCAGTAAGTCTGTGGCCCCCATTGTGGAGGCCTGTGATGTCACATGTGATATTGTCAGTAAGTCTGTGGCACCCATTGTGGAGGCCTGTGATGTCATATGTGATATTGTCAGTAAGTCTGTGGCACCCATTGTGATATCGCCTGTGATATTGTCAGTAAGTCTGTGGCACCCATTGTGATATCGCCTGTGATATTGTCAGTAAGTCTGTGGCACCCATTGTGATATCGCCTGTGATATTGTCAGTAAGTCTGTGGCACCCATTGTGGACACCTGTGATGTCACCTGTGATATTGTCAGTAAGTCTGTGGCACCCATTGTGGGCGCCTGTGATACTGTCAGTAAGTCTGTGGCCCCCATTGTGATATCGCCTGTGATATTGTCAGTAAGTCTGTGGCACCCATTGTGATATCGCCTGTGATATTGTCAGTAAGTCTGTGGCCACCCATTGTGGACCCTGTGATGTCACCTGTGATATTGTCAGTAAGTCTGTGGCACCCATTGTGATATCGCCTGTGATATTGTCAGTAAGTCTGTGGCACCCATTGTGATATCGCCTGTGATATTGTCAGTAAGTCTGTGGCACCCATTGTGATATCGCCTGTGATATTGTCAGTAAGTCTGTGGCACCCATTGTGATATTGCCTGTGATATTGTCAGTAAGTCTGTGGCACCCATTGTGATATCGCCTGTGATACTGTCAGTAAGTCTGTGGCCCCCATTGTGATATCGCCTGTGATACTGTCAGTAAGTCTGTGGCCCCCATTGTGATATCGCCTGTGATATTGTCAGTCTGGCACCTATTGTAGGCGCCTGTGATATTGTCAGTAAGTCTGTGACACCCATTGTGATATTGCCTGTGATATTGTCAGTAAGTCTGTGGCACCCATTGTGATATCGCCTGTGATACTGTCAGTAAGTCTGTGGCCCCCATTGTGGGCGCCTGTGATATTGTCAGTAAGTCTGTGGCACCCATTGTGGGCGCTGTGATATGGCCTGTGATATTGTAAGTCTCTAGCACCCATCGTGGAGGCCTTGACTGTTGTCTGGAAGTCTCCATTTTGTTTGACTTTATTGTGTCTTTTTTTTAATTTGGATTTTTTGGTTCATTGTTTGAGCACTTTCATTTTCTTTCTAAAACTTTTACTTTATTGTAATTGACTTCATTTTGCTTAGTTTGAACTTAATCTTTTTCGTTTGTAATGTGAATCTGCATTTTTTGGTATTTGAATAGTAAGTTTGTTTTATTTAAACTTCATTTCGGGAGTTTTGATTTTTGTCTTTCATAGTATCTTATGTCATTGTGTCTTATCTTGTATCCAGCAAAGGAGGATTCAGAGAGGATTAAACAACATTTAAAAAGACAGAGGCATACCTAAATTCTCAAAAAACAATTGTCAAAACACTAATCTGGCCTATGATGCTGTATGGGTCAGAAGCCTGGGCGCTACGAACATTGAAAAGGGACAAGATAAGCGCACCAAACTGTGGTTCTATGGGTGATTTCTAGGAGTATAATGGTCAGAGAGAAGAGGAAATGAAAACATGTTTGAACTCTCAGTACGAAGACAATTGTTGGCTGAAATTGATAAGCGCAGACAGATATGTTGGTCATGCAAACAAAAACACACAGACATCTGACAACAACAGTTCTCCGGAGTAAGATTGAGAGCAGAGAGAAGAGTACAGACTTGCTAGAAGTTTATAGTGTGCTCATGTTTATGATGGCTATGAATTAAAGCAATGAAATTAATAAACACTGAACAACAGCCCACTATCACTCAAGCAAATTGTTTTAAATGAGACTTCCTGTCTAATGATCCCAAAGTCCGTTTCCGAATCTTGGTGGCACCATAGTTGTGGATGTTAAATGTGGAACAGACTTCTGCAATCAGCGGTCAGAATCTGGCAGTGCCCTAAGCTAAGCCCCTAAGGGCAGATGAAGGGCACAGTTACAAATCCTGCCAACAGTGCCCTAAGCTAAGCCCCTAAGGGCAGATGAAGGGCACAGTTACAAATCCTGTTAACAGTGCCCTAATCTAAGCCCCTATTCACGTCAGCCATCATTGGGTTTCAGTGGCACATTGCCCAGCATTGACTCAAGGTTTCACTGGCTGCAGAGTGATGCATTTGCTGAGGTACCTGATGAATGGCTCTGCAGTTCCACCCATGTGCTGTAAAGAAAATGGAACATGCCACTCGCTTTTGACCCCTCTTCCCCGCCCCCCCCCCCCCCCCCCCCGGCCACCCTTCCCCCTCCTTCCTAGCTGAATGGGTTAAGCCAAATGTTCTTTGCCCAGTTTCCTAAAACTCTTTTTCGGGAGCAGTGTGATTTCTGTCGAATGTGCAGCCAGAGTGGATTGTAATGTTTTGGTGTGCCTCTGTTGTGTGTGGTTTCCAGTGTCTACCAAAATAGGGGACTTGAGAAACACGGCCCAAACCCACAGCTTTAGCGACTACAATGCGTGAGTACAATCTGTTACCCACTATTATATATATATAATACTTGGCATAAAAAGTAAGGCCATGCACTGTTATGATCTCGGCCACGGCTGGCGACAACTTTTGAACATGACTCTGTCCAGGTAAAAACCAGTTCCTACAGACGTGGCGGAATCGCCCAGACTTGGGACAAAGCATGGGCAGCTGGACTGAGCTGGGAAGATCACCAACAGTTTCAGTCTGATCAACAGTTTCAGTCTGTTCAACAGTTTCAGTCTGTTCAACAGTTTCAGTCTGTTCAACAGTTTCAGTCTGTTCAACAGTTTCAGTCTGATCAACAGTTTCAGTCTGATCAACAGTTTCAGTCTGATCAACAGTTTGTCTGATCAACAGTTTCAGTCTGTTCAACAGTTTGTCTGATCAACAGTTTCAGTCTGTTCAACAGTTTGTCTGATCAACAGTTTCAGTCTGATCAACAGTTTCAGTCTGATCAACAGTTCAGTCTGTTCAACAGTTTGTCTGATCAACATTTCAGTCTGTTCAACAGTTTGTCTGATCAACAGTTTCAGTCTGATCAACAGTTTCCGGGGTGCAGTCAAATTCTTGAGGAGGGGGGGAGGGGGAGGGGTGCTATTTTTACCAAGCCTACAGATAATTGTCGAGCGTTCTCAAGCTAACCATGACCAAAATCGTAATAATGGGAGAAATAATGTGTTAGAAAAATGCCACAAAGCACTTTGGCATCAATATTACATCAGATGTTTCTTTTATTTATTTATTCATTCATTTATTTATACAACTTTGTGTCACAGCAGATTTCTCTGCGTAAAATTCGGGCTGCTCTCCTTGGGGAGAGCGCGTCGCCACAAGTGCAGCGTCTACCTATTTTTTTGTTTTTTCCTGTCTGCAGTTGTATTTGTTTCCCTGTCGGAGTGTGTTTTTTTTTCTACAGATTTTTGCCAGGGACAACCCTCTCGTTGCCGTGGGTTCTTTTCGTGCGTTAAATATTGATGTGTAACACACGGGACCTCGGTTTATCGTCTCATCCGAAAGACTAGCACCGGCCAGACCACCACTCATGATCTAATGGATGGGGGAAAAGTTTTGGGCCCAACAAACGGGATTTGAACCACCGCTTTCTCCGACGCGGACTTTTCACTTTCTAGACAGGCGCGTTACGATCCCCTTTTTAATCGGCGTCTGTGACCCATTGAATGAAAAAAAGAAAAAAGCTAGATCTCTCCTCCTTCAGTCCCAGAAGAGGGCAGCAGGCATCGTTAGCTTCATGTCACCATTGGGTTTCCAGAAGCAGCTCTGCACACCCCCACCCCTATCTCCACCCACAATGCACTCCCATGCACACTGGCTGTGCATCCTGACTGTGCCATGTTTTTCAGGGTGATGGTGATGGGAGGGGACGGGTCGCTGAACGAAGTGGTGTGGGGACTTGTGACCCGCGCCATGGAGGAGGCTGGCCGGGACATCGACGACAAGTCCGGCCAGCTGATGCCGGTGACGATGCCTTTCGGGGTCATCCCCACAGGTGAGAGGAGGGCATTTTCCCCTAGGAGCTAGGAGCAGGGTTGTCCCCGGCCAAATTCTGTAGAAAAAAAGCCACTCTGACAGGGAAACAAATACAACTGCAGACAAGAAAAACAAAAAAAAAAAAGGGTAGGCGCTGTACTTGTGGCGACGCGCTCTCCCCGAGGTGAGCAGCCCGAATTTCACGCAGAGAAATGTGCTGTGACATAAAGCTAGGGCCAGAGGCTTCCTTAGGACTATTTTGGACTGGATCGGTTTTCTCTCGTCGTTCCTTCAGGGGTCATGGAGGATTTGACACTCAAGTTTGTTTACTTTTTGTTCATTTTATTTTATTCTTTTATTTCCAGGATAATGGAATAAGGCACTCATGTACTTTTTTTTTACATCCAGTCCCCGTGTGTATGCAGTTTTGTAAATTTTGTCATCTGTTCCCACCGGCACACAATGGCCTACTCTTTCAGAAAGCGGCACAGGATTTAACATGTGCGCAAGATGTTCTGCATGCGTTCGCACACGGGACCTCGGTTTACAGTCTCATCCAAAAGACTTTTGGGGAGAGTGGAGTCTGTACTGATGTTAACTCCCAGAGGGAAATCCCCTCAAACGGGAAAACGAACCTGGTCTAACGTTAGATTGCTAGCGCAATGTTCTAACCACCAGGCTTTCCCCACATGAGCCAGTGTGTCATGAACCAGTTGAAACTGGCAAAGCCTATCCCTCTTCAGGCAACAGGTTGTATGATGGGATGCTGGCTTCATCCCTCCAGCAGGCCATAGGTGGTTAAGTCTTCTGCCCTACACGGGTAAAGCTTTCATCTGTATGCCAATATGTTTTGCCTGCGTTTTACACTCTGCGACACTAAAGGAAGAAGTTACTGATGCTCTCAAGCAACTAAAAGAAGGCAAATCCCCAGGAACGGACAATATACGAGGTGAATTTTTGAAGAACATCTATGCAAAAGAATTCATGAGACCTGCTGATGGCCCAGCAAGTGGGAGCAACACAAATTCGTCATGCTCCACAAGGGCAGGGATACTACAGACTCTATCTATCTATCTGTCTGTCTATCTATCTGTCTGTCTGTCTGTCTGTCTGTCTGTCTGTCTGTCTGTCTGTCTGTCTGTCTGTCTGTCTGTCAATCTATCAGAACAGCTCTATGAAGATGCCATCTGTCAAGTCATCCATGATGGTAAATTGACGGAACCCTTCTCCGTACGAACCGGCGTTCGTCAGGGCTGTCTGTTGTCGCCAACCATCTTCCTGTTGGTGGTTAACTGGTTAATGCGACAGGCCACAGCAGGCAGGAGAACTGGCATACAGTGGACCTTCACGAAGCAGCTGGAAGACCTGGACTTCGCAAACGACATCAGCCTTCTCTCCTACAGGCACCAAGACGCACAAGAGAAGCTATGTCATGTTGCAGAAGAAGCCGAAAAGATAGGCCTCCAAATCAACATCAGGAAGACGGAGGTCATGAGGGTAAACAGCAAGAAACAAGACCCAGTGTGACTACACCAAGACAAAACATCAAGGAAGTCGACAAATTTACCTACCTGGGCAGTGTCATCAGTAAAGATGGGGGGACGGACGAAGACATCAAGTGCCGAATAAATAAAGCCCGTCATGCCTTCAACACCCTCCGGCCAATCTGGAGATCAACAGCCCTCTCACTTCACAACAAGATCCAGATCTTCAACACCAACGTCAAGTCGGTCCTACTTTACGGCTCAGAAACCTGGCGGGTAACAAAGACCAACACCACAAACTCCAGACATTCACCAACAGATGTCTTAGGAACATCCTTGGTATCGAGTGGCCAGAAGTCGTCTCAAAGAACTGTGGGACAGGACCAGACACGCCCCAATCGAGACGGAGATAAAGAAAAGAAAATGGGGATGGATCGGCCATACGCTCCGCAAGCCTGCTTCAAATGTCACCAGGCAGGCCCTCGACTGGAACCCACAAGGGAAGCGGAAAGTAGGTCGACCAAAATAGATCTGGCACAGAAGCAATGAAGCAGAGACGAAGGCAGCCGGAATGACGTGGGCCGAGCTGAACAGGATCTCCCAGAACTGAGTCCGTTGGAGGAGTGTTGTTGCGGCCCTTTGTTCCGAAGGGAATTCACAGGCTAAGTCAAGTAAGTCAGAGGGACTTTGGGGAGAGAGTCAGTACCAGTGTTTATTGCAAGAAAAATATCTTTTAAACCAACTATCTCTTAAACCCGCACCCTGGGTCTTCTGTATACCACACATCGGTGCTCTAGATCACTGTTGAACTTGTCCCGTTATTGTACTTTGCACAGCTAGACCGTTTTCTTGTGATTTGAGGCAGACCCTTTTTGTTCCTGGCCTCCTGAGTGGTGGCCTTGTGAAAACTGCTGGCTGACAGCAGTCCCCCACCGTACAGAATGAGGAAGAAGGGCAGCGGTCAGCAGCCACAGTCTTTACTCTGTTTTCTTCAGTCCGATTCAAACATCTGAATAGATTGAATTACCTGTGTAGTTAATGATGGCAGCCTTCTGTGAGCTGTTTATTTTGTGTGAATGCTTTAGTCACATACACACACTTTGTAAGCATAATCAGGTTCAAGATGCAGTGTTAGTGTAGACCTGTATGGCTACTATTAATGAGTATTGTTTACGTCCTACCCCTCTGAGTATGGCCAATTGTACATGGAATTTCTTATTAGGTCTTCAACTCTTGTCTGCCCATGGTGGTATCCTACGACTGCTTAACAGTTCATGTGGAATATAAACGTTCTGAAATCCCAACACGATTTTCATATCATAGTTATTGTATTATCAATGTTCCA
Source organism: Stramonita haemastoma (assembly GCA_030674155.1). Classification (NCBI taxonomy): domain Eukaryota; kingdom Metazoa; phylum Mollusca; class Gastropoda; order Neogastropoda; family Muricidae; genus Stramonita; species Stramonita haemastoma. Next base: position 9,899,623 of record CM060323.1, read on the forward strand.
GTGCTTTGGATTTTAAAGCCTTGACATTTTTTTTCCAGGAACCGGAAATTACATCTGCCAACAGATACAAGGAAATGCGGACGCCATCACAAGCGTCATCCATGTCATCAGAGGTAATTTGTTTTGGAAGGGATGGGAGGGGGGTTGTTGCATATCAGTCTTCGGAAGAAAGGTAACTTACATATACACCCAAACTACCGCACCATCAGCCTGGTAAGTCATCCAAGTATGATCGTTGTACAAGTCCTCCTGAGCAGACTTGAGCCACAAGATGAAGTGAGCAAAGAACAAGTAGGTTTTAGAGCAGGATAGAGCACAACAGAGCACATTTTCAACCTTAGGATGCTCTGCGAAAAGCACCTGCAATGCCGGCAAGATCGTTTCCACGTCTTTGTGGAAGGCGAGCAACAGTCTGGCATGCAGCTCTATGGGTAACCATGAGGCTGTATAACATCAATTCCAACCTCATCAGAACAATTGAAATGCCTCTATGACAAGGCAACCGGCGCAGTCGACTATGACAGCAACATAGGAGATATGTTCCGAACCACGATTGGAGTACGCCAAGGATGTTTGCTCTCTCCCACCCTCTTCAACATCATCTTAGAGAGAATAATGGCTGATGCACTTGAAAACCATGAGGGAACAGTCAGCATTGGAAGTAGAACAATCACAAACTTACGTTTTCCTGACGACATCGACGGCCTAGCTGGAAAAGAGCAAGAAGTGCTCAACTTGGTAAATCACCTTGATGAGGCCTCTCCGGCATATGGAAAGCAGATCAGTGCAGAGAAGACCCAGTTGATGACAAATAGTGCCAAATGCACCAGGACAGACATTACTATAGACAACACGAAAATTGAAACCATCCATAGCTTTAAGTATCGGGGAGCTGTAGTATTGAATGAAAGATCAGAACCTGAAATTCTCTCCAGGATAGCCTAGACCACAGCTGGAATGACCAAACTGAAGTCCTCTGAAATGCAAGAACATCGCTATCGGCTTTAAGACCAGACTGATTGTTACCTGGTCATGTCATATTTTTGTATGCATGTGAAGCGTGGACCATTAAAGCAGATATTGAAAGAAGGATACAGGCAATGGAAATAAAATCCCCCGCAAACTTCTTCATAAAATAGTCTGGCACAGGGATCACATAACCAACGAGGAAGTGAAAACCAGACCTGAAAGCACCCTCTGGCCACATACTGAGCCCAGAGTGTGGACTGGCTTGAAAGGAACGACATGCTACGGAAAGCTGAGAACAACGAGGAATATAGAAAGCAGTTTGGAAAATATTCAGTAGTGTCCCAACATTCGACCAGAATACGGATAGGTGAAGGTGAAGGTAATTGTGAAGGAATACGAAATAATAAGCATCACCACATGTCAATTTTTCAATAGCGAAAAGACTGCAATCCAGCATTATTTGCATTTTGTCGGTTTTTGCAAAGTGTCTGAAACTGTCATTAAAATAACGTCGAACTGATGTTTGGTTCAGATGAATGTTCACATGTGGAGGAAACCTTTGATCAAAGTCTGCAGTTTTCGAAGGACTTCAGCAACACAATCATGCAGGGTAAACATAGTCAGACCCTCAGTATTACAATTATTAAAATATCTCGAGCACAAAAATGAAAAAGAAAATATGCTTATGGATAGGAAGTGAGGCCGGCGGAGTTTGATATAAAGCAGTGTCTTTACTGAAACCTTCAAGCCAAGGGAAAACGAGAATCAGGACATAGCTGAGCGCTACAACAGCAATAAGTGCTCATCATCTGTAGCACTGTTACAACTTTTTGTCCATGTTTTCAGTGCTGTTTCTTGATTGATAATTTTATATTTTTGTTTGTTTGTCTTTATACTGTGACTAGAACTGAGGTTTTCACGCTGATTTAGTGGTTACGGTTGCTGTATATCTACCAGAAAGAAGTTAGTAGCTCAGTAACCTTCGTTCGAGATTATAAAAAAAACCATAATGCATTTCATTGTCCTTGAGTCTGTGTCGCAGAACTTAGATTGGTGCAGTTCTTAGAAATGGCAACAGAATGTTGATTGTGCATGGTATCGGTGTATCCTTCTTAGGTATGCCTTTAATACTTGCCTGCTATATTTTCTAATTTAGGGTTTGTTTTTGGTAGCATTCCATCAGTTTCTGAAGAGAAGGAAGATTAATGTCTTATGCGTTGTCGGATAACAGTTAGCTGGATATTGCTTAGTGTTGTATGTGTTGTCATGATTAGAAGCAACAAAACCAGTGATACTGCCCAAACCCTTTGAAGTGGTGAAATGAGGACTTGCAGGCACAGTTACCGTTAAAAGTTGCTGATGGAAGGACAAACAATACAAGTTGATAACAGCAAAGCAGGGGAACAACATCGAAGCACAGTCCTCCCCTCCTCCTCCTCCACCTCCTTCTCATCCTCCACCTTCCCCTTCTTCTTTTTCTTTTTCTCTCCCTTCCTCCTCCTTCTTTACCACTTCTTTTCCTTCTTCCCCTTCTCCCCTTACTTTTTCATACCACCTTCTCCTTCTCCACATCCTCCTTTCCCTCCCCTTTCTCTCTCTCTCTCTCTCTCTCTCTCTCTCTCTCTCTACTCTCTCTCTCTCTCTCCTCTCTCTCTCTCTCTCCTCTCTCTCTCTCTCTCTCTTCCCCCCCCGCCCCCCGTAATCCCTCCTTCCCCCCTCTTCCTTTATTTTCTCAGCTCTCATCCTTCTCCCCTTCCTCCTTCTTCTCCCCCTTTCTCCCTCTTCTTTCCTATCTTCATTGTTCTTTTTCTTCTCCCCCCCTCCCCACCTTCTTCTTCTTCTCCTCTTCCCCCTTCTTCCACTACCTCCTCTTTCTCCTGCTTCCTCCTTACTACTTTTGTTCCTCTTCCAGCCCCCCACCCCCTCCTCCTCCGCCATCCTCTTTTCCCCCATCCCCTCTTCTGCGTTATCATGATGGTGATCATACCCCCAATCCAATGATGTTGCTTAGAGCCCCCGCCGACCGCATAGGCCATATCAGGGCTGTTACCTCGTCACATTTTAAAACTCGTATTATTTA
>CM060323.1:9907671-9910171 GCA_030674155.1 Stramonita haemastoma
CCTATTCCCTGCCTGCACCGGCTGCGGTTGCTCTGTTCGTCATGGGGCCGGGACCTGTTTTTACGGTGTGGTGATGTCCAGGCCAACTCTGAACCCAGCCCTGAAACCAACCGTTGAGCCAGGTTCTCCATCTTCTGGAGACAGGTGACAGACGTGTTTCTCATCTCTGGCTGCGTGCGACAGTCATCTCTGGCTGCGTGCGACAGACATGTTTCTCATCTTCCTACTCTTGTCGTTCATCGAAGAAGTTATTGGGAGAAAGGTGACGTGTGTTTTTATGTAGAAATGGACAAGTCTTTAAGCAGAAACTGGATGGCAGCAAAACGGATGTCAGCCACTCTTAACAGGAATGTCCGGCATCAGCTGATGAAGGACGAAAAGATGGAAGATTCACGTCGCCTAGGCTAAAACAAAGCAAATTGTTCAGTAGAAAACCAATCAACTCCACGGTAACTAGGGTAAGGAGGTGAGAAAGAAGGGGTGAATGACGGTGAAGACAGGTCCAAAAGGAGCAGCCCTGTTTTGTTTGGCTGCTGCTGAAGGGATGGGGAAACGGGGGAGGAGGGAGGTCTGGTTCAAGACCCTACCGCCAACACGGCATACTGGAGCTGATACAGTGAAGTTTAAGCTCATCATATCAAGTGAACTCAAAGTCGCTTTCCATGGCTTATTGTTGCTTTCATAAATAAAAGAGGAGAGTTTTTAAAGCTGAAGGAAATCTGAAAGGAACAGGAGGAGGACTTTTTCTGTGAAAACATGTGACGTCACACAGAGAGGTGGTGTCATTGTGAAAGAGGCGGAGTGAGAAGCTGGTGACAAGTCTGCCTCATGTGTGAACACCCCCTTCTCCACCATCTCGACGCCTTCAGGACACCTGGCAGGCATCGGCCCCACGCCATTGTTAGGTAGCTGACGGGGTATCGAATTCTAATAATTATGTGTTGAAAATGATACCAATGGCTGGTATTGAAATTTTAGGTTTAGTGGTTTCTTAACGTAGTCTCACCTTTTCGTTCTGTATACATGTCTGATCGAAACTTTTGTAGAAAAAGCCGATGTCAGTCTGTTTTCAGGTTGTTGCTGATTGTTTTTTGTTTCTTGTTTTTTTTTTGTTCCTCGGCAAGGTCTCCGAGATCTACCAGTTTTGAATATGCGACCAGTTTTCATGTTTTGAAATAGACTGTAAATCTGCTGTTAAATTGACTGAGCAAGGAGGGAAGTCGGGCAGAATGGTTTATTTCTTCTTTGTCGTCGTCGTCGTCAAGCGCTCGGGCAGCATGTACTGTTCTGTCATATGAGCGGAAATTGGGGGCACTGCCCTGAAGCGCCTCAAGACTTCAGTGGTATTGTTGGGTGTTGACAAACTTAACACTCAGAATACACAACCAGTCTCCCTCATGACACATGGACATTGCTGTGAAACCGTGGGTAGGCACTGGTTGAGGAGTTGATTTGCGTTTGTTAAGAACTGCGGCATAAAAGGCAGTCATAATCCAGCTTCAGAAGAGTTGTTCTCCTTGATTGGAAAGTACAGGCTGTTGTGCTGATGACATGTAGTGCCAATGGCATCAGCAATGACGTAATTATAGATGGTAAGAAAATCGGGACCGTCCATAGCTTCAAATACCTGGGAGTGATAGTATCAGATGATGGATCAAAACCTGAAATTCTCTCCAGGATAGCCCAGACCACAGCTGCAGTGACCAAACTTAACGTCCTCTGGAATGAGAAGAACATCGCCATCAGCTTCAAGATCAGACTGATGTGTTCCCTGATCATGTACAGCTTTTTGTACGCTTGTGAAACGTGGACTATAACAGCAGACATTGAAAGGAGGATACAGGCAATGAGATGAAGTGCTTTCACAAAATCCTTGGCAATTCATACAGAGATCGCATCACTCATAAAGAAGTGAAAACCAGAATAAAGAATGCCATCGGTCCATATGGAGAGCTCCTAACTACGGTGAAAAAACGCAAACTAAAGTGGTACGGGCACGACACACAAACATCTGGACTGGCCAAGACAGTCTTACAGGGAACAGTAAGGGGAGGAGAGGAAGAGGCAGACAGAGGAAACGATGGGAAGACAACACCAGAGAGTGGACAAGCCTTGGGTGGAGCGATCTGCTACGGAGGACGGAAGACCGTGGGGAGTGGAGGAAGCTGGTTGCAAAATCTTCAGTAGGGTCCCCACGGTCCGCGGGACTACAGAACAGGTGAAGGGGAAGGGGAAGAAACGGGCTGTTGTCCTTACAGCTGGTCAGGGCTGAAGACAGTGTATGTTCTCTCTACAGCTTTTCATGGCCGAATTGAAGACCGTCTCAAAATAACATTTCCAAGTATAATAATAACTATTTCAAAGAACATGGCACTCAGCCTATACCAACAACTAATAAAGGTTTTGGTTTGGGGCCAGTCTTCCAACATCCCCCACGAGACCATCCAACACACCCAAATCAAAAGTTTTCACTGAATTTTGTTTTCTTCTTCAGAACACA
>CM060323.1:9920171-9937671 GCA_030674155.1 Stramonita haemastoma
CACACTACCTGTTCATACAATACCTGTCCATACACACTACCTGTCCATACACACTACCTGTTCATACCTGTCATACACACTACCTGTCATACACACTACCTGTCATACACACTACCTGTTCATACACACTACCTGTCCATACACACTACCTGTATCCATACACACTACCTGTTCACTACCTGTTCCTACACACTACCTGTTCCTACAACTACCTGTTCCATACACACTACCTGTTCATACACACTACCTGTTCCTACACACTACCTGTCCATAACTACCACACTACCCTTTAAAACACATCTACACTATGTTCATACACACTACCTGTTCATACATGCTATCTGTTCATACCTGTTCATACAATCTGTTCATACATACTACCTGTCCATACACACTACCTGTTCATACACACTACCTGTCATACACACTACCTGTTCATACACACTACCTGTTCATGCATACTACCTGTTCATACCTGTCCATACACACTACTTGTTCATACCCACTACATGTTCATATACTGTTCATACACACTACCTGTTCATATCTGTTCATACACACTACCTTTTCATACACCTACCTGTTCATCACCATACACCTACCTGTTCACACCTGTCCATACACACTACCTGTTCACACCTGTCCATAACACTACCTCTTTATACACACTACCTCTTTATACACACTTCCTCTTCATACCAATGGGTTAAGTATTTGCTCTTCAAACATTAAAAAAAAGATTGCCGAGAAAAAGATGGTGTGACCCCCACCCCCCTTTCCCCATCGCCACCATCACTACGATGACAAAAAAAACAACAGTTCAGTAGTCTTAAGCTGTAAAAGAAAACGGCAAATAAGGCAAAAACACAGCAGCCTCTGGCTAGAGGTGCTGGAACTATCAATATCACTTTCTTTTATACCTAAATGGAAAAGAACAACACTGACAATGGCTACAGCAGCAAAGCCACGTCGATGATGTTTATGGTAATAACGAAGAAAATGATGGCGACAACAACAGCAATAAACGAACGCGCTCGCGCGCGCGCACACACACACACACACACACACGCACGCACGCACGCACGCACGCCGCACGCACGCACGCACGCACGCACGCACGCACACACAAATACGCACGCGCACAAATACACACACATGCACGGACACACGCACACGTACGCGCGCGCGCGCACGCCACCACACACACACACACACACACACACACACACACACACACACAGAGTAAGCCATTGTGCGCCAGTGGGAATAGATAATATTTACAGAACTGCATACACACAGGGACTGGATGAAAAAAAGCACATGATTGCCTATTCTATTATCTTCGATATGAAAGAAAACCACGCACGTGCGCATCTTGCGCACACGTACACGTTAAATCCTGTTCTGCTTTTCGTAAGAGTAGGGCATCGTGTGCTGGTGGCCGTGGGAACAGATGACATTTACAAAACTACATACACACGGGGACTGGATGTAAAAAAGCACAAGAGTGCTTATCCCATTGTCCCCGATATAAGATAATAAAATGAAAAATAAATAAAATAAAATACATAAATAAAACGCGTGCACCAGTATTATCTCTGACCCACAAATCGGGAAGGGGTGTTTTGTGTGTGTGTTTTGTGTTTTGTCAACACTGACTCTGTTAACACACACACACACACACACACACACACACACACACACACACACACACACACACACACACACACACACACTCTCTCTCAGAGCCTGCAGCCTTATCACTGTTTCCTGTCACTCTTTTCTTTAAACTCAGCGTCAAATGCGTCAGAGATGCTCTACAAATTACCCTGTCTTTCAGGTCAATATGATTAATCTCAGCCGTGTGTGGGGTGTGTGTGGTGTGTGTGTGTGTGTGTGTGGTGTGTCTGTGTCTGTGTCTGTGTGTGTGTGTGTGTAAGGGAGGGAGCGTGGTGATTTCTTAGCCCACATGACGACACACAGCTGCTCAACTGCACTGGCTGCCTGCTATACTGCTATCAGGGGTGAGCCCCAAGGCCACCCAGACACTCCCCTCATCCTTATACTGCCCTCAAAACCCACGCCTGTGCTACTTTCCGTCCTTCCTTCCCAGGAATTGATGTACCTTGGAGAGATTTTCTTTTTTCGCCCACCCAAAAAATTTTAAACAAAAAGATTTTTGAATCTTTTCTTTTTCGCCGACCTATAAAAGATCTTGTAGATAACGCACACCCAAAAATCAAATCAGACACTGCTTCTTACAATCATCTGTGAACAATCTGTGTAGAAAGCAAGCAGGAGGGTGGATAGCAGCAACAAGCTTGCATCTTTTTTCACTGTGGGCCTTGCACCTGGGTTTTAGCATGGGGCTGACCTCTGTCCGTGTCTTTATCTCACTGACTCTCTGTGTCCTGAGGGTCAGTCACACCAGCTCTGACCAGCACACACTGCAGAAACGTAAGTAGCTTTTGGAAGCCAGTGAGGACAGGAAACAGAGGAAAACAATCGGATCGGTGGTCTAGGTGGTAACGCGTCTTGCCTAGAAAGCAAAAAGTCTGGGTCGGAGTGTGCGGTGGTTCGTAGGCTACCCCGTTTGGGCCCAAAACTTTTTCCCCGTCCATTAGACCCTGAGTGGTGGTCTGGGCGCTAGTCTTTCGGATGAGACGGTAAACCGAGGTCCCGTGAGTTATACATCGCTATTTAGCGCACGTAACAGAACCCACGGCAACAAGAGGGTTGACCCTGGCAAAATTCTGTAGAAAAAAGCCACTCTGATAGGGAAACAAATACAGTTGCATGCAGGAAAAAGAAAAAAAATGGGTAGGCGCTGCACTTGTGGCGACGCGCTCTCCAAGTGGAGACCAGCCCGAATTTCACGCAGAGAAATCTGCTGTGACATAAAGTGGTACAAAATACAAACAAAACAAAATACATCGAAACAAAACAAATGGAATGAGTTCTCTGAGAGCACAGCAAACAAAAAGGAATTGTTTTGCAAAAGGTTGACAATCCTGCACCACAAAACAAGAGACTATCACCATACTGCAAACTGGGTGTAGCCTAGCGGTCAGTGTTCGTCTCACAGTCTTATGACGCGGGTTCGAGGCACCTGTTCCAATGGATTTTTTATTCTAAAGAATTAACATCAATGCTGACTCCTCTTTCTGGAAGTAAAGTCATTCGGGTGAGACTATAAATCGAGGTCACGAGTACAGAACGCATACAAAACATCTTGTGTATACGTTACAACCTGTTCTGCCTTTGGAAAGAGCAGGCCATTTCTTGCCTGTAGGACCTAGTGACTTAAAAAAAACCCAGTATGCACACTGGTGTCGTTTTTAACACCATATCCGAAGTCGGCATGCGGCTACGTTAATGGTAAACAAAAAGGTAAAATCTCACCATTGGTAAACCTCGGAACTCGAGACAAGGAAGGAAAAACAATGAGCATACTGGTGTTTGAGTTCTCTCTTCAAGTCTGTGAGACCACCAAGCCTAAACTTGTGGACAAAAAAGAATCACTGTGAGACCAGCCATCAGAGTAGTTGTGGATGAGATGGCTGCCTGTGTTGCTGTTCCGCCCTCAATGCTGCCTTTCTGTCCGGGCTGGCCTAATTAGAACATTTTAAAGCATAGCGTAATAAAATTAGAATTTCTGCACTAAGTGCAACAGCTCACACAAATGGGTATTTGCAATTCTCTCTCTCTCTCTCTCTCTCTCTCTCTCTCTCTCTCTCCTCTCTCTCTCTCTCTCTCTCTCTCTCCTCTCTCTCCCTCTCTCTCTCTCTCTCTCTCTCACCGAGCCTTGTATGATCCTAAAAGGAAAAAGAAATCTTCAGGAGAGAACACCCCACGCGGGCAGGGCCTCGCGAGGGGCTGGCACACCCTAGGGTGGTGCCAGCATTCCACTGTCCCTCCTATAAAAGGGGGGTTCCCGCGGACATTTGGCGCTTTTGAAATTCGAGCAAACTGTTTCCATGCGACACTTAAGTGTGAGCTGTTGCACTTAGTGCAGGAATTCTAATTTTATTGCACTATGCTTTAAATTTTTCTCATTTCTGTACATTGTAAGTGCAACAGCTCACACATAATTATGGGTGACTGTTTAACAGTCGCATGGTTTAGTCTATTAGGACATTAACAGATGAAATGACAGATGAAGAAACATAGTCATGCCATTAACTACCTCTGTACAGACAATGTACTGACATGCAGTACTAACCTGATGCCATCAGTACCTGATACCTCCAGTAGAAAACGGTCCGATCAGTCAGCCGCTGAGAGAACCGCATCCTGAATGGTTTTCTCTTCAATGCTGCGCAGTGTTTCCTCTGGTAACACACGCAGGTAGTGGCGAAGGGGAGTGTCCTTCCGAGTCCAATCTGCCGAAGCCATAATCCGCTGCAGTGAAACGCCATGTAGCATAGCATAAGTAGTCACTGTTGCACGGGTAGAGCCCGCTTGACCCCTCTACCCCTGCTAGCTTCAACACAGATTCAATCCACCTGCGCACTGTAGCCAGCGGTACTGGGCGATATGGTCTGTAGGGGGGTATTAACAGCTGCATTTCCCCTTGTCTTGAGTTTTTCTGTCCTGGTCATGTAATGGTGTGTGTGTGTTGTGTGTAGTGTGTGTAGTGTGTGTAGTAGTAGTGTAGTAGTAGTAGTAGTAAGAGCAGCACACTGCTGATCTATCGGTACCTGAGGGCACAGGTTCCAGTCTCCCCACTTGAGCGTTCTTTCGGGAAGAATTTTCGTCCGGAGTTAACATTCTGGCCTCTCCAACCAAAGTCCTTCAGATGAGACTAGACACCGAGGTCCTGTACAAGGACGTATGCAGAACATCTGGTGACATACCTCAGGTTACACCCGCTTTACCTAGAGGAGTAGGCTGCCTGGTGAGATGAATGGGAGAAACATACCCAGCATGCACCTTACTGCTTGGCGAGGGATGGACTCCGCCAGGTTCCATTTCCCCACGACACGCTGCCCTCTACAGGGCAGTGCCCCCAACGATTCTGGAAGGCACCAAAGCTAATAAGATGTCTAATCAAGTCAAGGGATTTTTCCCTTGAAGTTAACTTCAGTGCCGACTCCACTCCCCCCAAAAGTCTTTCGGATGAGACTTTAAACCGAGGCCCCGTGTGCGAACGCACGCAGAACATCTTGCGCACACGTTAAATCCTGTTCCGCTAGTCTTAAGAGTAGGCCATCATGTGCCGTGGGAACAGATGACAAGATTTACAAAACTGCATACACACGGGGACTGGATGAAAAAAAGCACACGGGTGCTTATTCCATTATCTTCGATATAGAAGAATAAAATAGATAAAAAATAAATGATAAGTCCAGTCCAGTCCAGTCCAGTTGAGTCAAGTCCAGTCAAGTCAAGCCCAGTCACTGTTTCTTGCAGGGTCCTCGGTCTGCTTCGAAGGGCTGGGCTGTTTCAGCAACGGTCCTCCCTTCAGAAGCCTGTACCGGCCCGTCTCCTTCCTGCCCCTCTCCCCCCACGTCATCAACCCCACCTTCGTCCTCTACACGCGCCAGTCTGGCGGGTCGGGGCAGGTCCTGCGCGCTGGGGACACTTCAAGCGCCGCCTTCTCCCTGTTCCGGGCTGACCGCCCCACCAAGTTCATCGTGCACGGCTACGTGGACAACACCATCCTGGGCAACTGGATGAAGGTGATGTCTTTTTGAAATTATTTGGTGGAGGGATTCTTCATCATCACCATGGCCATCAGCTTCTTGTCCTCATTTTCTTTTTTTTCTTTATAGTGAATCAGTGTGAGAGACTGGCTGCCAGTGGGGTGGGGTGGGTTGGGGTGGGGTGTAGGTGTGGTGTGGTGTGGTGTAGGTGTGATGTGGTGTAGGTGTGGTGTGGCGTTGTGTAGTGTGGTGTGGTGTAGTGTGGTGTGGTTTGGTGTGGTGCAGTGTAGTGTAGTGTGGTGTGGTGTAGTGTGGTGTGGTGTGGTGTGATGTTGTGTAGGGTGGTGTGGTGTAGGTGTGGTGTGATGTGGTGTAGTGTGTGTAGTGTGTGTATGTAGTGTAATGTATGCAGTACAGTGTAGTGTAGTGTTGTGTAGTGTAGCGTAACGTAGTGAGGTGTAGTATAGTATAAACACACACACACACACACACACACACACACACACACACACACACACACACACACACACACACACACACCCCCTCATCTTCTGTACGTATGCATCATGTTCTCTTGTTACGACGTCATCCAGGAGATAGCGACAGGGCTGTTACTTCAGGGAGACTACAACGCTATCGTTGTGGACTGGGTCTTTGGCTCCACCAACCTGTACGGCCAGGCCACGGCCAACACTCGCGTTGTGGGCGCCATGATCGCCCAGCTGATCCACTTCCTGCAGGTGAGGAAACACTCCCTTTTCTCCACAGGGGGGACGGATAGCCTAGTGGTCAGAACATTGCGCTCGCAATTTAACGACCCGAGTTCGATTCCCGGTCGAGGAGATTTTCCTCCTGGAGTTAACATCAGTACTGACTCCACTCTTCCCAAAAGTTCTTTCGGATGAGACTGTAAACCGAGGCCCCCGTGTGCGAATCGCACGCAGAACATCTTGCGCACACTTTAAATCCTGTTCCGCTTTTCGTAGGAGTAGGCCATTGTGTGCCGGTGGGAACAGATTACGAGATTTACAAAACTGCATACATACGGGAACTGGATGTAAAAAAGCACATGACTGCTTATTCTATTATCCTCGATGTAAAAGAAGAAATAATTTTTAAAAGTCAAAGTTAAGCAGCATCGAGCGTGGTTCCAGTTGGATGGGTGAACCTTTGCGCGCCTTGGCTTCAGTACAGTCCCCCAGTTCACCTAGCTGTAAATAGGTACCTGCCTTCTTTAGGGTCAGGGAACGTAAAGCAGAAAGTGAGAAGAGATGGGCGCCGCCCTCAATGTGCTAGGCCCCTGGAGAAGCTGAGGTCTCTGATGCCTCGCTCCCCTACGATCACACAGGTTATGGGACACCTTTACGTGTTTTATATATGTATATCTATCTATCTATCTACTATATCTATCTATCTATCTATCTATCTATCTATTATCTATCTATCTATCTATCTATCTATCTATCTATCTATCTCTCTCTCTCTCTCTCTCTCTCTCTATCTCTCTATCTATTATCTATCTATCTATCTATCTATCTATCTATCTATCTATCTTATCTATCTATATATCTATATGTATCTATATATATGTATTATATGTTATGTAATACATGTATATAATTATCTATCTATCTATCTATCTATCTATCTATCTATCTATCTATCTATCTATCTATCTATCTATCTATCTATCTATCTATCTATCTATCTATCTATCTATCTATCTATCTGTTGTGTGTGTGTGTGTGTGTGTGTGTGTGTGTGTGTGTGTGTGTGTGTGTGGTGTGTGTGTGTGTGTGTGTGTGTGTAAAAAGAACACAACAGGGCACGGCCAGAAGACATGCACATCATCGGTCACAGTTTGGGGGCCCACATCGCTGGATATGCGGGAGAGAGACTGCGCTACTTGGGCAGAATAACTGGTACTGTACTGTTTTTGTATTGTATAGTATATCTTGGCATTGAACTGTTTGTATATATTTTCCTGAATTGTAGTGTATGAGTGCATTGTTTAATCGGTTGGGTTGTTTGTTTTTTAGCAAGACATTTGACGATTCACGATTCAACGATTCCTAATGTTGTATTGTGTGTCCTTTTCCGACATAGTAGATTTCTTTGTGTGAAATGCCAGCTTCGCCCTGAAGGAGTGTGTAACCACAAGAGCAGCGCCCTGACTTTTTCCCTTCACGGCCGGCAATACTCCCGCCCACCTCATGTTTCTCTTCTATGTCAGTTCGGTCCCCTCCTATCCTGTCTCTTCTCTCACCCCCTCCCTGAACTCCTGAAGAAGTCCCGGCAGTCCTGCACGGAATATATACGGCTGCAGGCTGTCTGTCTCCTGTCTTTTGGTCACTTGGCGGAGCCCGCTCATCCTTCCCTCAGTGCAGGGTGCATGCTGGGTACGTGCCAGCCTCTATGCCTGCATGAGCAGTGGACCAGTGCAGCCAGCAAGCTAGACTGTCTCTGCTAATACTGGGATGAGGGACTTGTTTTATTTTACTTTGTTTTATTTTATTCTTTTATATCGAGGATAATGGAATAAGCACTCATGTGCTTTTTTCATCCAGTCCCAGTGTGTATGCAGTTTTGTAAATATTACCATCTGTTTCACCGGCACACACAACTTTACGAAAAGCGGAACAGGATTTAACGTGTGCGCAAGATGTTCTGCGGCGTTCGCACACAGGGCCTCGGTTTATTGTCTCGTCCGAAAGACTTGTGAGGCAATAAGCAGGTTTGTGCAATGTATATATAATTGTCTTTTTCCAGAAAGGCTGTTTTTCTCAAATATTCCTTGACTGTTGCTGTGACACCTAGTTTTTTTTTGAAATCTTAAAATAGAAACACTACTTTCATTGGGGCTTGGTGAACTGAACCCCGCGTTGTCGAGAGTGCTTCAAAATATTGTTGAATAAAATCGTACGCACGTTAACAAAATACATTCCTTCATTGCTTTAATCACTACGCATTGATTGTCATGATTGTCGTCAGTACTAAGCCCTTCCGAGCGTTCGTCATGTGCAGACTGACTGACCGACTGACTTATATGGCTGATTGAATGTATGGGATGGATTGATTGATGGATGGATGTGATTGATGGATTGGTTGATTGACTGATTGATGGCGGTGTGTGGTGGTCAGGGCTGGACCCGGCCGAGCCTTACTTCCAGAACACAGACAAGGTGGTGAGGCTGGACCCCAGTGATGCCCTGTTTGTGGACGTCATCCACACAGACGGGGCGTCCTTCTACAGCACAGAGATAGGTGTGTGGCTGTACTGTCCTCCCTTCCCGCTACACGCTACTACTGCTCGCTTGCTCAGTGACACTCCTCGCTCATACACCTCAGTGACATCGCTTGCTCAGTGACACCTGGCTACAGACACAACAGCAGTCTGCACTTTTACTACTTAGGGCTATGCATACACCTTGTATCTGGATGTTTTTGTATCTAGATTTTTGTATCTGGATGTTTTTGTATCTAGATGTTTTGTTCTGGATGTTTTGTACCTGGTGTTTTGTACCGGGTGTTTTGTACCTGGATATTTTGTATCCTGATGCTTTTTATCTTGATGTTTTGCATCAAAATTTTTTGCTTTTGGATGTTTTGTGTCTGGATGTTTTGCATTTAGATGTTTGTATCTGGATGTTTTGTATCTAGATGTTTTGTATTATGATGATGTTTTGTATATAGATGTTTTGTATCCTGATGCTTTTCATCTTGATGTTTTGTATCTGATGTTTTGTATCTGGATGTTTTGTATCTTGTGTTTTGTATCTTGATGTTTTGTATCTAGATGTCTTGTATTTAGATATTTTGTATGTGGGTGTTTGTATCTGGATGCTCTGTATCTGATGTTTTGTAACTAGAGGTTTTGTATCCTGATGTTTTGTATTTGATGTTTTGTATCCTGATGTGCTGTATTTGATGTTTTGTATTAATGATGTATTGTATTTGATGTTTTGTATCTGATGTGCTGTATTTGATGTTTTGTATCTGTATGTTTTGTTGTATCCTGATGTTTATGATTTGTTGTCTAGGAATCTTCATGTATGGTATCTTGATGCTTGACATGAGGACAAAGCGCAGGAACAAATGTAATTTTCTTGCCGACTGATGGAACGTTGCCAGACTGCTAGGTAAATTACAATAAAAACACAGAGGGTCCAGTTCGTGTATTCTTTACCATTTGAGGATTGTTAGTGAGGAGGGCGGGTAGCCTAGTGGTCAGAGTGTCAGTGGTGATGTGACGATAGCTGAAGACACCAGTCTGAGTCTCTGTCCACTGCGGGAGATTGCCCTCTGAAGTCACCTTTGTACTGACGCCGCCTCTGGCACCGCAGGAGAAGTCAAGTCAAGTCAAGTCACCATGTCAAAGTCGTTTCTGACCACACAGCTATTTTGTTGTTGTTGTGATTATACTATTGATGTGTGAGTGTGTACTGATCTTATAGGACCTTATAGGTAAATTACCTTACCAGACCTTCTAGGTAAATTGCAATAAAAGAAAATACAGAGGGTCCAGTTCTTGTATTCTTTACCATTTGAGGATTGTTAGTGAGGAGGGCGGTTAGCCTAGTGGTTAGAGGGTCAGTGGTGATGTGGTACGAGGGTTAGAGGATCAGTGGTGATCTTGGACGAGGGTTCAGAGGGTCAGTGGTGATGTGGTACGAGGGTTAGAGGGTCAGTGGTGATGTGGTACGAGGGTTAGAGGATCAGTGGTGATCTTGGACCGTGGGTCAGGGTCAGTGGTGATGTGGTACGAGGGTTAGGGTCAGTGGTGAGTGGTACAGGTTAGAGGTCAGTGGTGATCTTGGACGAGGGTCGAGGTCAGTGGTGTGTTTTACCCCGGTGGTGTGGCAGGTAGGGCATGAGTCAGGCGTGTGGTCACGCGGACTATTACTCAACGAGGTCACACCACCGGGGTGACAGGAGTCGTTTCCACATCCTGCAGGATGGCGTGCTGAAGGTAAAGGGGACACGCACGCCACACACACACACACACACACACACACACACACACACACACACCACACAACGACCACACACACACACACACACACACACACCACACACACCACCACCCACACACACACACTCGACGCACACACACACACACACACACACACACACACACACACACACACGCACCACACACACACCACACACACACACACACGTCCACCACCACACGCGCGCGAAACACAATTTTTTAAAGTAACAATTTGATGAATATATTTTCTCTTTTTTTTCATTTTCATACCACTTTGAGTCACGACAGATTTCTCTGTGTGAAATTCGGGCTTCTCTCCCGGAGAGAGCGTGTCGCCACAAGAGCAGCGCCACCCATTATTATTTTTTTTCCTGTCTGCAACTGTATTTGTTTCCCTATCAGATAGGATCAGTGGTAATTCAAAGCACGACTGAAAATCTACTACACAATGATCATATCATATATATTTATGTTGCTGCAACTGTTCTCATTGCTTTTGGTACTATTCTTGCTATATACTTAGGAACACTGACGTGCACAAGGTTATATGCCATTTACGCACACTGCACACTGAAAGTACGTTTCAAATAGTCTCTGGCTTGCTCAGAACAACAAGTCATAAGACAAGCATTTTCATAACAGAAAGTCAGCTGTAAATCTGTCCCTAAAATGCTAAGACTATTCAAATCACTTGACTTTAAATCACTGGATGTTAGATTCATTCTGTATAGAAAAATCCTATAAAGTGACGATGTGAGAATAGGAACTCATACACATGTGGTCCTTTTTTCTTTTTTTTACCGCTGCAGGCAAAAAACCAAACCTGCTTCTTGTGGATGTAGTCGTCTCCCAAAGTTTCAA
The DNA here is from genome assembly GCA_030674155.1 of Stramonita haemastoma. Taxonomy (NCBI): domain Eukaryota; kingdom Metazoa; phylum Mollusca; class Gastropoda; order Neogastropoda; family Muricidae; genus Stramonita; species Stramonita haemastoma. The sequence continues at coordinate 9,931,671 of CM060323.1, forward strand.
CTTGAAAAAGGTTTAAAAAAGAAAACAACGGATACTATAAACAACAATATTCCTGCCCGTTAACACGGACGTGTGATCATTTAGAACGTACAAATCACATAACTTTGCCTTTTTATCCAGAAGAACTAATTCAAATTCTGTCCAGTTTGTTTAGAACAGAACATTCTTTAGAAGTCAAGTCACTGGCATGGACACTGTTCTGATACTACACCCTCTTGCCTCAGGAAGGATTTTCCGGGTTTTCTCCTCTGCCTCTTATGGACCTCTCCAAAGCTGTTGATATGCTCCTCACTTCACTTACCGTGTTTGTCTGACGTTAGCATTCTACGTGTGCACAATAGAAAACGTTATTTTCCACTTCCACCAAGTTTGGGTGTTCTTCGGGGCTCTGTGTTTTGGGCAGTTCTGTTTACGTTTGTGTTGGATTTTGTTTGGTTTGCTTGTTTTCGATATTGCCACCATGACAGGCAATGCACAAGAACCGTGCTGATGAAACTCAGTACCATGTGTCAGCGTCAGAAACCAAACAATAGATTCTTAATTCAAACTGCTTTACGAAACCCAGGGATACCAGTCTCTTTCTTTATTTTTTCTAGTTTGTTCCTTGTCTCTTTTTATCCCTATCAGAGGGGAACAGTGGGCTGCCTCAATCAGGCTCAGTGTCTTTCAGACTACTGATTTTTAGTATGCAGACGGCATACAAGGAATGTTTCTTGACTTTTTGGGTCTGTCAACAGATCACCTGATCTGTAATGATAGATGGCATCCATACGCCAAACCTTGGTTATTTTTTTTCATTCGGAGGACTTTCAAAAGTACAGCGTCAACGTCAGAGAGCACTTGAACCCAGGGCATGAACCACTGTGTTGCAGGAGCCAGAGAAATGGTGGCCTGCAACCACTTGCGATCTTACCACCTCTTCAAAGAGTCCATCAACAGTTTCTGCCCTTTTGAGGCTTTCCGCTGCGATTCTGAGGACGACTTCAAGGTGAGTGGTTAGTCAGTGAAGTGAAGAGGGTACTTTATGTAATAGTAGTAGCAGTAATGATGATGATGATGATGATGATGATGATGATGATGATGATGATGATGATGATGATGATGATGATAGTAGTGGAGGAAATGAGGATGGTGATGACGATAATAATGATTGTTGTTTGTTTGTTCGTCGTGATCGACGATGACCTACAAAAAAGCAGAGGAGGTAGCTGCTGTTTCGGAAAGTGGGCAGAAACTTGATTATAGTGGAGATGCCTTGCCCACAGCTCACCCCCACTCTCTTGGCCAAGAGGGCATACTGACAGTCAGCATTGGAGATGTTCCCCAAAGGCCAACTAGCCCTCAGGGCTGCAGCACATATGGACTGTGCAAGTTAAGCCTCCTAGTCAGAGAGTCATAGTCGACCACTAAATACTAAGCTGTAAAGTGGAATTCCATAAGTGGTAAAAGCCACTGATCATACAGCCTCTCACTTTGTTGTTGCCTCCACCATCAATGGTTTAATCAAGAACTGTGACTAAGTCCAGGCGCTGTAAGGAAAACTAATGATAAAAGAAGGACGGTGGCAGAATGGTTAAGACGTTCGCCTGCCAATATGTAAATCGTGAGTTTCTGGGTTCGAACCCAGCCTCGCCCTTTCTTCCCAGTTTGACGAAAAAATCGAACTGAATGTCAAAGTCATTCGGATGAGACTCGAAACCGAGGCCCCGTGTGCGAATGCACGCAGAACATCTTGCGCACACGTTAAAACCCCGTTCCACCTTTCGGAAGAGTAGGCCATCGTGTGCCGGTAGGAGCGGATGACAAAATTATAACAAACCAGCATGCACACAGGTGTCGTGTTTAGACACCATCCCTGAAGAAAAATCGGGGAGTTGGAGTTGGGGATCTTTGCGCCTGGTGGCAGCATGATCTGTGGCTCTGTAGGTCAAATGCAAGCGCTTTGATTTGTCTTTACAAGAGATAGCGCTATACAAATTCCATATTAATAATAATAAACAACCAATAAATAACTTTATGACTACTGGTATAACTACTACTTCTTCCACTATTGACAAAACTACTACCACGTAAGACTGACAAGTATTGCTTTTAAATATTTAGAAAAGAGTCATGTACTTTGTTATTATTGCTCTTCTGTTTCTTTAGCCATTTGCGCTAGCCTTTATCTCGAGTTGTCTTCGTTATCGAGGAAAGGCAGATGGAAACCCTCATTGATCATTAGTCTTCTTATTCCATTACCTCCAGTGGGTGTTGCTGGGGCACATCACTGATCAGTTCTTGGCCAACTTCCTCCAGTTCTGTTAGTTGTGGATAGGTGGTGGACAGGTAACGCGCCTGCCTTGAAAGTGAAAAGTACAGGTCGGAAGTGTGCGGTGGTTTGATCCCCGTTTGAGCCCAAACCTTTTCCCTCCATCTATTAGATCATGAGTGGTGGTCTGGGTGCTAGTCTTTTGAATGAGACGGTAAACCAAAGTCCCATGTGTTACGCATCATTAATTTAGAACCCACAGCAACAAGGGAGTTGTCCCTGGCAAAATTATGTAGAAAAAAGCCACTCTAATAGGAAAATAAACACAGTTGCAGACAGGTAAAGGAAAAAAAATAATGAGTGGCGCTGCTGTCGTGGCGATGCGCTCTCGCCCGGGAGGGCAGCCCGAATTTCACGCAGAGAAATCTGCCATGATTTACAGAGGTATACAATAAAATAAAATAAAAAAGAAAAAAAAGAAAAAAAGAAGAAGAAGAAATGAAAGCCCAGGCCACTGCAAATAATTTCCCTGTCCACAATATAAAGTTGTTCATTCTGCAGTGTTGTGTTGTCCATTCTGCAGTGTTGTGTTGTTCATTCTGCAGTGTTGTGTTGTTCATTCTGCAATGTTGTGTTGTTCATTCTGCAATGTTGTGTTGTTCATTCTGCAATGTTGTGTTGTTCATTCTGCAGTGTTGTGTTGTTCATCTGCAGTGTTGTGTTGTTCATTCTGCAGTGTTGTGTTGTTCATCTGCAGTGTTGTGTTGTCCATTCTGCAGTGTTTTGTTCATTCCGCATCGTTGTGTTGTTCATTCCGCCGTGTTGTGTTGTTCATAGGCAGTGTAGTTCATTCTGCAACGTTGTGTTGTTCATTCTGCAATGTTGTGTTGTTCATTCTGCAATGGTGTGTTGCACATTCCGCAGTGTTGTGTTGTTCATTCTGCAGTGTTGTGTTGTTCATTCTGCAGTGTTGTGTTGATCATTCTGCAGTGTTGTGTTGTTCATTCCGCAGTGTTGTGTTGTTCATTCTGCAGTGTTGTGTTGTTCATAGGCAGTTTTCTTCATTCCGCAGTGTTGTGTTGTTCATTCTGCAGTGTTGTGTTGTTCATAGGCAGTTTTGTTCATTCTGCAATGTTGTGTTGTTCATTCTGCAATGTTGTGTTGTTCATTCTGCAATGTTGTGTTGTACATTCCGCAGTGTTGTGTTGTTCATTCTGCAGAGTTGTTCAATCTGCAATGTTGTGTTGTTCATTCTGCAATGTTGTGTTGTACATTCCGCAGTGTTGTGTTGTTCATTCTGCAGAGTTGTTCAATCTGCAATGTTGTGTTGTTCATTCTGCAATGTTGTGTTGTTCATTCTGCAATGTTGTGTTGTTCATTCTGCAATGTTGTGTTGTTCATCTGCAATGTTGTGTTGTTCATTCTGCAATGTTGTGTTGTTCATTCTGCAATGGTGTGTTGTACATTCCGCAGTGTTGTGTTGTTCATTCTGCAGTGTTGTGTTGTTCATTCTGCAATGTTGTGTTGTTCATTCTGCAATGTTGTGTTGTTCATTCTGCAATGGTGTGTTGTACATTCCGCAGTGTTTGTTGTTCATTCTGCAGTGTTGTTCGTTCTGCAATGTTGTGTTGTTCATTCCGCAGTGTTGTGTTGTTCATTCTGCAATGTTGTGTTGTTCATTCCGCAGTGTTGTTCATTCCGCAGTGTTGTTCATTCCGCAGTGTTGTTCATTCCGCATGTGTTGTCCATTCCGCAGTGTTGTCCATTCCGCAATGTTGTTCATTCTCGCAGCGTTGTTCATTCTGCAGCGTTGTTCATTCTGCAGCGTTGTTCATTCCGCAGTGTTGTTCATTCCGCAGTGTTGTTCATTCTGCAGTGTTGTTCATTCTGCAGTGTTGTTCATTCTGCAGTGTTGTTCATTCTGCAGCGTTGTTCATTCCGCCGTGTTGTTCATTCCGCAGTGTTGTTCATTCTGCAGTGTTGTTCATTCCGCAGTGTTGTTCATGCTGCAGTGTTGTTCATGCTGCAGTGTTGTGTTGTTCATTCTGCAGTGTTGTTCATGCTGCAGTGTTGTGTTGTTCATTCTGCAGTGTTGTGTTGGTCATTCCGCAGTGTTGTGTTGTTCATTCCGCAGTGTTGTTCATGCTGCAGTGTTGTGTTGTTCATTCTGCAGTGTTGTTCATGCTGCAGTGTTGTGTTGTTCATTCTGCAGTGTTGTGTTGTTCATTCCGCAGTGTTGTGTTGTTCATTCCGCAGTGTTGTTCATTCTGCAGTGTTGTTCATTCTGCAGTGTTGTTAATTCTGCAATGTTTGTGTTGTTCATTCCGCAGTGTTGTTCATTCTGCGGTGTTTGTTCATTCTGCGGTGTTGTTCATTCTGCAGTGTTGTTGATTCTGCAGTGTTGTTCATTCCGCAGTGTTGTTCATTCCGCAGTGTTGTTCATTCTGCAGTGTTGTTCATTCTGCAATGTTGTGTTGTTCATTATGCAGTGTTGTTCATTCCGCAGTGTTGTGTTGTTCATTCCGCAGTGTTGTGTTGTTCATTCCGCAGTGTTGTGTTGTTCATTCTGCAGTGTTGTGTGTTGGTCATTCTGCAGTGTTGTGTTGTTCATTCTGCAGTGTTGTTCATTCTGCAGTGTTTTTGTTGTTCATTCTGCAGTGTTGTGTTGTTCATTCTGCAGTGTTGTGTTGTTCATTCTGCAGTGTTGTTCATTCTGCAATGTTGTGTTGTTCATTCTGCATGTTTGTTTGTTCATTCTGCAGTGGTGTGTTGGTTATTCTGCAGTGTTGGTTATTCTGCAGTGTTGTGTTGTTCATAGGCAGTGTTGTGTTGTTCATAGGCAGTGTTGTGTTGTTCATTCTGCAGTGTTCATGTTGTTTTTCTGTTCATTCTGCAGTGCTGTGTTGTCTGTCTGCTGTTCTTTTGAGTTCCTGTTTTGTTACTAATTATGTTGTTGTCTGCCCCTGTGTCTCCGTCACTAAGACCCCCCAGTTTTTAGTTTGTTTATAGCACATAACGTAATGCTGTATATGTGTGTGTGTGTGGGGTGTGTGTGTGTGTGTGTGTGAGTGTGTGTGTGTGTGTGTGTGTGTGTGTACGTGTGCACATGTGTGTGTGTGTGTGTGTGTGGTGTGTGTGTGTGTGTGTGTGTGTGTGTGTGTGTGTGTGGTGTGTGCGCTAGTTCTTCAGTTTAACGTCCTAGTGATATTAGACGTGTGTGTGTGTGTGTGTGTGTGTGTGTGTGTGTGTGTGTGTGGTGTGTGTGTGTGTGGTGTGTGTGTGTGTGTGTTCTTCAGTTTAACGTCCTTCCACTATATAGTGATATCAGACGCGCGCGCGTGTATGTGTGTGTGTGCGTGCGTGCGTGCGTGCGCGAGCGCGCGAGCGCGCGTGCTTGTGTGTGTGTGTGTTTGTTCCAAAGTCTATCTACCAAAAGGTCATTTTAGGCTGGTTTATAGGAGGTGAAAGAGATGAAAATTAATGTCAGTGTGTATGTATGTATGTATGTATGTATGTATGTATGTATGTATGTATGTGTGTGTGTGTGTGTGTGTGTGTGTGTGTGTGCGTGCGTGCGTGCGTGCGTGCGTGCGTGCGTGCGTGCGTGCGTGCGTGCGTGCGTGCGTGCGTGCGTGCGTGGGTGGGTGGGTGGGTGGGTGAATGTGTGTGTGTGTGTAAATGCGTGGGTGCGTGTGTGTGTATGTGTTTTGTGTGTGTGTGTGTGTATGTGTGGTGTGTGTGTGTGTGTGT
>CM060323.1:9940171-9945171 GCA_030674155.1 Stramonita haemastoma
GCCGGGTGGCACCTATTCCTACATCTTGATGTCGACAGTGGACATCGGGCAGGTGAAAACCATGACGTTCCATTGGATCCACAACTCGCATGTGACGGATATAGGCTCCTGGAACCCCTTCGGGTTCCGCCACCCTACCCTGTACCTGAAGCAAGTGCTGGTGGCTGGGGGAGGGAGCAACAACACGTAAGTCATCATCATCATCATCATCATCATCATCATCATCATCATCATCATCATCATCATCATCATCATTATCATCATCATCATCATCGTCATCATCATCATCATCATCATCATCATCATCATCATCATAATAGTAATAATAAATCGTGGAATTTATATAGCGCTATATCTTGTAAAAACAAATCAAACCGTTTGCACTCAACCTATACAACACACAAGCCATCAATAACAATTTATAGTTTTAGCAAATTCGAATGTACATACACACGCACGCGCACACACATGCACACACACGCACACGCACACACACACACACACACACACACACACACACACACACACACACACACACACACACACACACACACACACACACACACACGTAAGTAGAAGGAGAGGAGGGAGCAACAACACGTAAGTAGGAGGAGGGAGCAACACGTAAGTAGGAGGAAAGGACGATGGTGGATAGATAGATAGACAGACAGACAGACAGACAGACAGACAGACAGACAGACAGACAGAAATATTGTCTGAATAAAAAGTAGATTTGTATGTTTTGAAATACGTATGTGTACCAATAAAAACAAAGATGTTTAAAACAGTACTGATTCCTTTCAGGATGCGTTTCTGTGGTCACGATAGGGCAGTGGAGACAGGCCAACGTGTCAAAATCACTGCAGCCTGCTGACAGCTTTCAGCCTGCATGATATGGCGTCAGCAGCAGCATTCTGCAGGGACCTCAGTGTCATTTCTGAAGTACGATTATCTTGCGTGTTTGTTTCATCCTGTCAGATGTATCACAACGACGATGGATGGCAAGCTTAAAACTAATAAATGGTGTGGAGTTATCTTTTTGTTCCTTTTGTTCCTATTGATGGTTGTTGTGAATTGTTGATTTATTGGATAATTATATGAGGAAAAAAGCAGAAAGACACGTGTATCTAGAGCTAGCTAGCTAGCTAGAGAGGAGAGAGAGAGAGAGAGAGAGAGAGAGAGAGAGAGAGAGAGAGAGAGAGAGAGAGAGAGAGAGAGAGAGAGAGCAAATGTAAATTTTACAATAAAGTAAGCTTAAAGCCCTTTTACATGTAGATTGTGGTGCAGGAAAAAAGCAACCAATCTAAAACATTTCAATCACACGGAAGAAATGTCAACATGGCGTGCCACCATATCATGAAGTTTACTGAACAATCCTATCATGTGTGTACGTGTATGGCTTTAGCACTGGAACAATGCAAACTAATTCAGTTATCAAGCTATAATGATACAGTCACTAGACATCTCTGTCCAGACCTCCATTCTTCAGTTTGATCACTGAAACATCTTTGAAAAAGGGGCGAGATCACCCATTTCATTGAAGCAGTTTCTACAGCAATCCTGCAGGGACTGTATCAAGTCACTGTCAGTGGCCTTGCAATCTCCACTGGCTACTGCACGTGCTGTGTCACTGTCACTGCCAACACACCGTGGACCTGTCATGACTCATTTCTTATCCTTGTTCGTTCTGTCAGAACCACACAACAACAGATCGTTAGTTTCTTTAATCAACAATAAATCTACTGTCACAGTTTGGTGGGTTTGACTAGCTGTCATGTTAAAGTTCTTTTCACAAGATTGTGGGTCACTTGAAGACAATGGGATAGGGGGTATACAGGGCGTAAAGGAAAACGTGAATGGGATAAAGGGTATATAGGGAGTAAAGGAAAACGTGAATGGGATAGGGGATATACAGGGCGTAAAGGAAAACGTGAATGAGAGAGGGGGTATAGAGGACGTAAAGGAAAACGTGAATGGGATAGGGATCATACAGGGCGTAAAGGAAAACGTGAATGAGAGAGGGGGTATAGAGGACGTAAAGGAAAACGTGAATGGGATAGGGGGTGTACAGGACGTAAAGGAAAACGTGAATGGGATAGGGGGTGTACAGGGCGTAAAGGAAAACGTGAATGGGATAGGGGATATACAGGGCGTAAAGGAAAACGTGAATGAAAGAGGGGGTATAGAGGACGTAAAGGAAAACGTGAATGGGATAGGGGGTATACAGGGCGTAAAGGAAAACGTGAATGGGATAGGGGGTATACAGGGCGTAAAGGAAAACGTGAATGGGATAGGGGGTATACAGGGCGTAAAGGAAAACGTGAATGGGATAGGGGGTGTACAGGGCGTAAAGGAAAACGTGAATGGGATAGGGGGTGTACAGGGCGTAAAGGAAAACGTGAATGGGATAGGGGGTATACAGGGCGTAAAGGAAAACGTGAATGGGATAGGGGGTATACAGGGCGTAAAGGAAAACGTGAATGGGATAGGGGGTATACAGGGCGTAAAGGAAAACGTGAATGGGATAGGGGGTGTACAGGGTGTAAAGGAAAACGTGAATGGGATAGGGGGTGTACAGGGCGTAAAGGAAAACGTGAATGGGATAGGGGGTGTACAGGGCGTAAAGGAAAACGTGAATGGGATAGGGGGTGTACAGGGCGTAAAGGAAAACGTGAATGGGATAGGGGGTGTACAGGGCGTAAAGGAAAAGAAAATATCAACACTTCCTCAGTCCTGCCCACATGGCCCAGGAGCATGAGATAAACAGATTGGTGTCAGTACAAACAGTCCTGAGGAGGACTGGACATCTGCCTTCTCTCTGCCTCTTTAGTAGCTAGCCTCGGTGTCGTGTGCCTCCGCTCTCCTCTTGTCTCTGGTGACCTGTGACAGGGACTTTGCCTAGATGTAATACAGCTGTCTTCAGGCACATAGAATGCCTGGAAAGTTTTGCTATCAGTCTCAAAACGACAACAGTTTCCTCATCTTTACCACCATTTTGAAATGACGAAACCATGTGGTCCTGTAGCACAGCACAGACACTTTGAGGAAAGAAACAAAGAAAACAAATAAGGAGTCAAACCAATGACGAGAAAGGTCAGGTCTAACTTGGGTTTTTTGCTGCCACATCTGTGATGTCATGAACTCCCATCATCTCAATCTCTTGCCCCTCCCCCCCTCCCCACACACACACACTGAAAGTCGTACACTTTAGAAGTGTTTAGTGTCATTCTTAACAGGAAATAGGGGTAAAACATAGACAAGAGAAATGTAAATTGACACCCCCTTCCTCTTGTCCCCCTTTTTTTTCTTCTCATAAACACACCTGTCCCCAGTAATGAGGCGTGAACACGTAAGAAAAAGCAGTTCCATGTTATCTTGAAGGTCATTTTGTAATACATATACTTATGTTTAAAGTACAAATAAACAGACTATGGCTTTTGAATGTTAACAGATAGCACTCCAGAGCATAGGTCTTTGTACTTAAAAATATAAATGAGTAAATAAAGACGGTAGAGTTTTACAGTGCATATGGGCAGCATACTTCAACCTAACCACACTGTTTGCAATTTACAACAACAGTTGTCTGCAATTTACAACAATGATTGTCTGCGATTTACAACAACTGTTTTCGGCAATTTACCCCCCAAAAATGTCTCCAGTTTATAACAACAGTTGTCTGCAATTTACAACAAGTGTCTGCAATTTCAACAAGTGTCTGCAATTTACAACAATAATTGCTGCAGTTTACAACAATAATTGTTGCAGTCTAAAGTAACAGTTGTCTGCAATTCTTTACAATATATTTATGTAATTTACAACAGTCTGTAGTGGATAAAAATTGTCTCAATTTAAAACAATATTTGTCTGCAATTTACAAAACAATTGCCTGCAATTTATATTAACAGTTGTCTGCAGTTTACAACAATTGCCTGCAATTTACATTAACAGTTGTCTGCATTTTACAAGAAGTCCTTGCAATTCACAGCAACAATTGTCTGCAATTTGCAACAACATTGTCTGCAATTTACAACAACAATTGTAAGCAATTAACAACAAAAACTGTAAGCAATTTACAACAACTGTAAGCACTTTAGAACAACAGTATCTGCAATTTACAACAACCATTATCTGTAATGTACTACAGCAGTTGTTTGCCATTTACAAAAAAATGTCTGCAGTTTACAATTGTCTGCAATTTACAACAGTTGTCTGCAATATACAAGAAGAATTGTCTGCAATTATAACAACAATTATCTTCCATTTGAAACAACGATAGTCTGGAATTCACGACAACAATTGTCTTCCATTTAAAACAATGATTGTGTGCAATTTACAACAATATCTGTCTCCAATTTAACAAGATTGTCTAAAGTTTACAAGTGTCTGAGATTAAGAACAACAGCTGCAATTTACAGCAACAACTGTCTGCAGTTCCCAATAACTGAAGACTCTAGAATACTTTGGTATCTTAATTTTGAGACATTGTGAGTGACATTTTAAACTACACACCATGCATAAGATAATGCAGATTAAAGAGTGATACACATCTTAAGAGCTGACAGCACAGGACAGCAATCTACGTGTCACACACACACAGACACACAGACACAACACACACACACACACACACACACACAGACACACACACAACACACAACACACACAACACACACAAGGCACGACACACACACACACACACCACACAACACACACACACAGGCAGGAACACTAGCTGAGAGAAATTTAATACCACACAGTTTAGTACTATTTGGATGCAGACAGAAAATGGAGATGGTAATTATCAATGTCGGATTTTTTTTAATTTTTTTATATATTTTTTTTACTTTACAAAAAGGCTGTTGATTTTTGTATTCAAGAATGATATGAAACAATTAGACAGCGTGAACGGTATGATATCTATAATTATCTATAAAACGGTTAAAGCCAGTTACAAAAATGTCTATATATCAATGATGTGCTTTCATTTCTTAATGTCGATT
>CM060323.1:9950171-9960171 GCA_030674155.1 Stramonita haemastoma
CATGTAGAGAGTATTAAGTACATGCATGTCCAATAGAACTTTAGTAAGGGCTCTCGGAGAAAGTGGAGTCGGCACTGGTGTTAACTTCACGAGAAAAATCCGCTTGAATGAGCCTCTGGGTGGTGGCTCAAACTTGAGCCATTAGGTCGCGAGTGCTGGCGGCAAGATTAGAGCCATAATTAATGCCCTGACTTCTCCCTTACCTTTTCAAAGAATCATTGGCCAGTTGCATTGAAATGTTCCCGCAGCGTGTCTAGGAAAAATTGAACCTTGCGGAGCCCAGGTAGCACGGTGCATGCTGGGCATGCTCGTGTCAGCCACCTCAGGCAAGAGCTGGCCTGCTGTGAAAGGCAGGAGGGGTATTTGACTTTGCACGCCCTGTTCTGTAAGAGTTCTTACGGGGGACCCTAGCTTTAACTGTCATCCACAGGACATTAGAGGGATGGAGTCAGCTAGTGGTGTTCACCCTGGAGAGGGAACCCTCAGTAATCAGGTCAGAGGAGAGGAATCAGCCCCTTCTGTTACAGCCACATCAGTGGTCTGAGGCTGCAGCGCCTATGCTGTCCCCTTCAGTCTGTCTATAGTCTGATTTATTTGCAACCCCTATGCTTTCCCCTTTAGTCTATAGTCTGATATATTTGCAATCCCTTTGTTGTCCCCTTTAGTCTGTCTATAGTCTGATTTATTTGCAATCCCTATGTTGTCCCCTTTAGTCTGTCTATAGTCTGATATATTTGCAACCCCTATGCTTTCCGTTAGTCTGTTTATAGTCTGATTTATTTGCAATTCCTATGCTGTCTCTACAGTCTGATTTATTTGCAACCCCTATGCCCTTTAGCCTCTTTCTGTAGTTTGATTTTTTAAAATCTCTTACACGTCCTAAATTTAAGAAGAAAACAAACAATGACATGACCTCGAAAGGAGATAAGAATCGGGAAGTCCAGATTTTTGTCTTTTATGATGTCTGATCCAGATTTGAAAGTCACGCTTGTGTCAAGGGCTATGCCTGTATCCTGCACTGAAATGTTTATAGCGGAGTTTTGCTGGCTACAGATTAGTCAGTGATTGGCACTGATTGGACAGGAATCGGCAGAAAGCGTGAAACACAATCGATAGTTTTGCACAGTCTACCAGAAGACAAGATGTTTATCTTTCGTGTGGTGGTGCTCTCTCTTTTTCTCTGCCAAGGCTGGACTAGGAGCACTGCGGATCTACCAAAACGTGGGTAGCCTTTAGTCTGTCTACAGTCTGATTTATTTCCAAGCCCTATGCTGTTCCCTTTAGTCTGTCTATAGTCTGATATATTTGCAACCCCTATGCTGTCTATATAATCTGGAATACTCAGTTTTGTTCACATTAACAACCATGCTAATGTTCGAATTTTTGTGAGTGTTATACTATACAAAAGTATAACGGTAATAACGTTACTAGCTAATGATTATTTTTGCTGAATGAAATGGGCTCTCTTAATCACAACTCAATCAAAATAGTATTTATATATGAAATGAGCTGTCTGCCTATCTATCTGTCTGTCTCTATTTCTTCTGTCTGTCTGTCTATCTGTCTGTTGTCGTCTGTCTGTCCGTCTGCGGTCAGTCTATTATTATTCTTATTATCTATTATCTATCTATCTATCTATTATCTATCTATTATCTATCTATACTACTATCTATCTATCTATCTATCTATCTATCTATCTATCTATCTATCTATCTATCTATCTATTGTCTGTCTGTCTGTCTGTCTATCTATCTATCTATATATCTGTCCGTCTGTCTGTCTCTCTGCCTGCCTGCCTGCCTGCCTGCCTGCCTGCCTGTCTGTCTGTCTTTCTAGTATATCTATATATCGATCTGTCTGTCTGTCTGTCTGTCTGTCTGTCTGTCTGTCTGTCTGTCTGCCTGCTGCCTGCTATTTGTCTGTCTGTTTGCCTGCTTGTCTGTTGTCTGTCTGTCTGTCTGTACCTCTCCTCTCTCCGTCCATCCATCCATCCATCCATCCATCCATCCCATCCATCCATCCATCCATCCATCCATCCATCCATCCTCCGTCCGTCCGCCCTGTCGTCCGTCCGTCCCCGTCGTCCATCCATCCATCATCCATCCATCCACCCATCTCTCTGTCTGTCTGTCTGTCTGTCTATGTATGTTGTATGTGTATGTATGTATGTCTGTATGTCTGTAGTATGTATGTATTATTAGTATGTATGTATGTATATATGTATGAGTATGTAAGTATTAAGTATGTAAGTATGTAAGATTATTATGTATGTATGTATGTATGTAGTAGTATGTTGATGTAGTATGTATGTACTATGTTCTATTAGTATTATATATCTGCTGTTGTCTGTGTTGTCTATCTGTCTGTCGTATCTATCTATCTATCTATCTATCTATCTATCTATCTATCTATCTATCTATCTATATCTATCTATCTATCTATCTATCTATCTATCTATCTATCTATCTATCTGCTATGCTTGTACGTTTTGCATTTTTATAGTTGTGAAATACGAAAAACTGGAAAAAAAAGGTTTGAAAAAAAGATATAAAAGAGCAGTTGTCCTGAATGCATCAAACCTTCAGTAAGCGTTTAGATCCTCTAGTTATTGCATCTAGCAACAAGTTAACAAATCCTCAATCATTTGTATTACCACAACTGAAGAGAACATGCATACTGATAACAGACTTTTTGCAGGAGCGTACGTATCGAAACACGTTACTTTTGCCAGGGACATTTTGTTGAATGCAATGTTTCTTATCTATCCTTTTGTGTCTGCATTTTGATAATACTCTACCACTGCTTCTGCTGTTACTGTTATTACTTTAAGTCCGAAATGAGAGAGAGAGAGAGAGAGAGAGAGAGAGAGAGAGAGAGAGAGAGAGAGAGAGAGAGAGAGAGAGAGAGAGAGAGAGAGAGAGAGAGAGTTAATTTTTTATATCGAGGATAATGGAGTAAACACGTGCGTGTGTGTGTGAGTGTGTGTGTGTGTGCTGTGGTGTGTGTGTGTGTTGTGTGTGTGTATGGTGTGTGTGTTGTTGTGTGTGTGTGTGTGTGTGAGAGAGAGAGAGAGAGAGAGAGAGAGAGAGAGAGAGAGAGAGAGAGAGAGAGAGAGAGAGAGGAGAGAGAGAGAGAGAGAGAGAGAGAGAGAGATACAGACAAACAGACGGAGACAGAGACAGACAGACAGAGACAGAGACACACAGAAACAAAGAGAGATAGAGACACAGTATACAGAGAAAGAGAGAGAGGCAGAGACAGAGAGACACAGCAAAAGGTGCATATGCATCTTTCAATAGTAAACATTGCCAATTCTTTCTAAAAAAGCACCCCCTCCTTACACACACACACACACACACATCCCCCTCTCTCTCTCTCTCACCTCTCTCACTCTTTCTCTCTCTGTGTATCTGTCTCTCTCTATTTCTCTCATTTCTCTTTCATCTCTGTCTTTCATCTCCCTTTCACTACTCTCTCTTTCTCTTTCTCTGTGTATCTGTTTGTCTCTCTTTCAAACACACACACACACACACACACACACACACACACACACACACACACACACACACACACACACACACACACACACACACAGAGGACAAACCCTTAAATCCTAGAAGATAAGCAAGCATCTACGATAAGACTATTGACCTACTTTTTGTTCCTCTGACGTCTGTATGTAGTCTTGAAAAGTGTGCTGTGGGGGTAGTGTTACAGATTGAGCAGACTGTGTGATCTGCCCCCTCCTCATTGTCTTCAGGTCTTTGTTTCCTAAACAGCTACACTCACACACCCACTAAAACTAGATAACCAAGGAAAGACCCAACAGAGTTCCTTATCTGGTCCAAATTTTCATGTCACGATTTTTCAGAGACTAAATCTGCACTGATATATTCTGACAGGAGTGTTCTGATTGATGGTTTTTTTTGTTGTTTTTTTTTGTTCAGTGACAGGAACTGATTGGAGAGTAGTTGGCTTGTGGCATGGCACGTGGGAAATAGGGTTCAGTTCATAACCTTTCATATTGTAGTGGTAAATGGGACGCTCCACCACGAAATGAGTCGCTTAAGCACATTACCCAATTTTGCGCTAGGAGCCATTAAAGACGGGTGGGGGTCAAGTTGTCAATTTTGAGATTTTGATTGATTATTAAACTATATCCATTATTCTACCTTGTAATGAAATATCAATGCATAATATTTTTTATTCCCTTTGTTTTTAAATGTGTTTTAAAAATACCCATTCTGACAATCTGTTACAAAAACAAACTTGCCCGTTTCTCATTTTGTCACATCCTTGCAGTCTGTCGTTTTCAATTTATAATAACTTTTGATAGAAATGTCCGATTTTCAATCTGTTTTTTGGATTGTAAAGCACTGTTATTGCAAATTATTAGCATGTCAATGACTAAAAATTGACCTCTGGTGCAATGCGACTCCTTATGTGGTGGAGCGTCACAAATAGTGTGGGAGTGGGAGTGAAGGTGACGTGAACTTAATCCCCCACATACAACAAAACCCACCCACTTTGGTTTTTGTTTGTTTATTTTCTCTCAGGCTCCAGCCAGTGTTACGGTGACCTGGGCTGCTTTACCAACGACCCCCCCTTCTTCAGCCTGTACCGGCCCCTGTCCTTCCTGCCCCAGTCCCCTGCCCAGATCCACCCCTCCTTCACCCTCTTCACCCGCCGCACCCCCATCACGGGCCACACCCTGCATGCAGGAGACACTGCAGGGCTGGAGGCCTCCACCTTCAATGTCAGCAACCCCACCAAGTTCATCGTGCATGGCTTCATTGACAACGGGGGCACAGACTGGATGATGGTGAGATGAGAGAGAGAGGGAGGAAGAGAGAGGGAGGGAGGGAGGGAGAGAGGAAAAGGAGGGGGAGGAGAGAGAGAGAGAGAGAGGAGAGGGAGAGAGGAGAGAGAGAGAGAGAGAGAGAGAGAGAGAGAGAGAGAGAGAGAGGAGAGAGAGAGAGGAGAGAGAGAGGAGAGAGAGAGAGAGAGAGAGAGAGAGAGAGAGAATGTCAGCAGAAGCAGCGAGGGAATTTAAAATCAGAGAATTGGACTATCCCCAATGCACACCTGCCATTGCTGTAGCTACTTGTCTGTCTGTCTGTCTGTTTGTTTGTCTGTCTGGCCGGAGACAGTGTCAGCCATTCTGGCAGACGCTTCAGCTAGCTGTGTAGCATGAATGTTTGACTTTCAGCCCCGTGACTGGATTCATCAAGTCGAATAATCGAATGTGCAGACCTGTCAAGCTACTTTAGATATGATGTCAGGAAAAGGTCACGAAAACACAAGCATTATAACCCTGACAGGACAATAAATAAACTTATAACAGTCCTGTCATCTTTTTCTCATACACACGTAATGACGATTTTACATTATTATCAATAGATGCCTGATTCATATAACTGCGTATTGTTAAGGTATGTTTAACAAATGCTTATACTTAATCTGATGTAAGGAGAATGATGATTTCAATTGAACATGGAAAACCTACCAACAAACAAGTCAACTGCTTGACTGCTGTTCAGGAGGATGTATACAACAATAAAGAAGTGCCAAAATAAATCGGAAAGGTAATCAACCTAAAATAACGACAGTAATGACAACAACAGCAATGATAATAATAATGATGATGATGATAATTATAAAGATAACAACAACAACAACAATAATGCATTTTAAAAACAGAATTAGAACGATAACAATATAATAATGATATAATAATGATGATGATAATAATAATGATGATGATGATGAAGATGATGATGATAACGCGCGCGCGCGCACGCGTGCGTGCGTGCGTGCGTGTGTGTGTGTGTGTGTGTGTGTGTGTGTGTGTGTGTGTGTGTGTGTGTGTGTGTGTGTGTATGTGTGTGTGTGTAAAATCAAGTCCAGTCAAAATGATCTTGTGCGTACGCGCGCGTATGTATGCGTACGTACGTGTGTGTACGTGTATGTGTATGTACGTGTGTGTACGTGTGTGTACGTGTGTGTACGTGTGTGTACGTGTGTGTACGTGTGTGTACGTGTGTATACGTGTGTGTGCATGAGTATGCACATGACTATATGCATTCGTGCTTTTGCATGTTCTCCTGTTGTTGCGCATACGTGACACACCTACCTATCTGCCTCTGTGTGTGTGTGTGTGTGTGTGTGTGTGTGTGTGTGTGTGTGTGTGTGTGTGTGTGTGAGTGTGTGTGTGTGTGAGTACGTGTGCGTGCTTGTGTATATGTATATGTGTGTGTTTGCGCGAGTATGCACATGACTGTATGCATTCTTTACTTGCCTGCTCGCCTGTGGTTGCGCATACATGACACACCTACCTGCCTGCCTGCGTGTGTGTGTGTATGTGTGTGTGCGTGCATGCATGCCTGCCTGCGTGTGTGCGTACGTGCGTGCGTGCGCGCGTGTGTGTACGTATGTGTGCAGGAGATGAAGACGGAGTTTCTGAAGCACGGGGACTACAACGTGGTGCTGGTGGACTGGGGGTCGGGCTCCCTGGCGCTGTACGGCCAGGCCACGGCCAACACGCGTGTGGTGGGGGCCATGCTGGCTCAGCTCATCCACTTCATCACCGTCAGTCACCGTCCTCCTGATGTCTTGTCTGTTCTTGTCTTGTCTTGTCTGGTCTTGTCTTATCTTTTCTCGTCTTCTCTTGTCTTCCCTTGTCTTCTCTTGTCTTGTCTTTTATTTATTTTATTATCTTATTTTATCTTTTATTTTATTTTATTCTTTTATATCGAGGATAATGGAATAAGCACTCATGTGCTTTATTTCATCCAGTCCCCGTGTGTCTGCTGTGTTGTAAATATTGTCATCTGTTTCCACCGGCACACAATGGCCTACTCTTACGAAAAGCGGAACAGGATTTAACGTGTGCGCAAGATATTCTGCGTGCGTTCGCACACGGGGCCTCGATTTACAGTCTCATCGGAAAGACTTGTCTTCTCTTCTCTTGTCTTTTCTTGTCTTCTCTTGTCTTGTCTTTTCTTGTCTTCTCTTGTTTTGTCTTCTCTTCTCTTGTCTTGTCTTCTCTTGTTTTGTCTTCTCTTCTCTTGTCTTGTCTTCTTTTGTCTTGTATTCTCTTCTT
This sequence comes from Stramonita haemastoma, assembly GCA_030674155.1. NCBI lineage: Eukaryota > Metazoa > Mollusca > Gastropoda > Neogastropoda > Muricidae > Stramonita > Stramonita haemastoma. Next base: position 9,957,274 of record CM060323.1, read on the forward strand.
GTCTTCTATTGTCTTGTCTTGTATTGATTCGCTTCATCATTGTCAGTCGACACCCTCCGTGTCTTGTCTTGTCTTGTTTGGTTTGTTCATCAACACCCTCCATGTTTTGTCTGATCACTCTCAGTTAGCATCCTCATACTTGTATTGTGTAATACACTTTCATCACTGTATTGTGTAATACGCTTCATCGCTTTGTATTGCACTGTGTAATACACTTCATCACTTGTATTGTGTAACACACTTCATCACTTGTGTAGTGTATCATCACTGTATTGTCTGATCCATCAGTCAAAACCATCAAACATGTATTGTCTTGTGTCCAATTGTACTGAAATGCATAATATATCCAAATCTTACATTAAGCTTTTGAAAAGAAAAAAAATCAACTCAACTAATACGTTTACGGTAAAAGGAATTTCAAACTCATAAAATCTTACCCACTTCTGTGACAAAAAGTCAATCGAACACATACTTGACCATTCCCTAGCACATTGTCCTATTAATTTTTGCACGCACACCTCTCTGTCTCTCTTTCAGAACGAAACGGACAGCAGACCAGAGGACATGCACATAATAGGCCACAGTCTGGGGTCCCACGTGGCCGGCTATGCTGGAGAGAGGCTGCGCTACCTTGGCAGGATCACCGGTACGTGGAGTACGGGGTGGGAACAAATGACAATATTATTTACCAGAACTGCATACACACAGGGACTGGATGAAAAAAAGCACGTGAGTGCTTATTCCATTATCCTCGACATAAAATATTTTTAAAAAAGATAAAAAATAAATAAGTTCAGCTGGCTGGAGTTTTGCCTTAGCTCCAGGAGGGGCGGTTGGGACGCGGCATTGTTTGTTCCGGGCAGTGTGGGGTGGGGAATGTGGTCTAGTGCAGTGCAGCCAAGCAGGAATATGATTAGAGCGGTGCGGATTATGCTCGTGATCTGTAGACCCCGGGTTCGAATCCCGTTAAAGGGGACATGAGAACAAAATCAACACCTTAGCCAGCCATGACACTGAGGAGCTTATACTGCACAATGTATAGCTGCGACACTTCACACCACATCATGTTTGGATTTCTTCACTGGTTAATGGATTCAATGATTGACTACAAGTTACTAGACTGGCTGATTGGTTGATAGACTGAATGATGGATTGATTGATTGAGTGATTGACTGTTGGACTGACAGACGGATTGGTTGATTGATTGACTAATGGACTGATTGATTGATTGATTGACTAATGGACTGATTGGTTGATTGACTGATTGATTGATGGCGGTGTGTGGTGGTCAGGGCTGGACCCGGCCGAGCCTTACTTCCAGAACACAGACAAGGTGGTGAGGCTGGACCCCAGTGATGCCCTGTTTGTGGACGTCATCCACACAGACGGGGCGCCCTTCTACAGCACCTCCATGGGTACGTGACTGGCGGATTGGTGGATAGACTGAGTGATGGATGGATTGATGGATTGATTGATGGACTGATTGACTGATTGCGGTAGGAAAATGATATCACGAGCATTACTATGGTAGTGGAGTTTGGTAAAAGAAAATGGATCCGTCACTGTTGCGCCTCTCTGTCTGTCTGTCTGTCTGTCTAGTCTGTCTGTCCTCTGTGTGCTTTCTCTCTCGCGCGTTTGTGTGTGTGTGCACGCACGCGGGTATGTGTGTATTTGTGCGCGTGTGTGCGTGCGCGCGTATGCCTACGTGTGTGTATGTGTATATGAATATGTGCATACGTGTGTGTGTGTGTGTGTGTGTGTGTGTGTGTGTGTGTGTGTGTGTGTGTGTGTGCAAGCGCGCGTGTATGTATGTATGTATGTATGTATGTATGTATGTATGTATGTATGTATGTATGTATGTATGTATGTATGTATGTATGTATGTGCGTGTGTGTGTATGTGTGACTATACTTTCCACTCTGCTTACACGTGTGCCAGTCAGTGTGCATACCTACCTGTGTCCTGTAACTCCATTTATCCATCCATGGCCAAACAAACAAAAAGCAAAGTAACAACTCTCAAGCCCTTGACAACAGCCTCAGAAGACATCTAGGAAGAAACAATTCCACAAAAGTAAACGTGCTGTTTATTATTATTTTAAAAAATATTAGTTTTTTTTGTGCTTTTGAGGGGCGCTGTAGCGGAGTGGACAGAGGATAGAAAAGTCCAACAAGTCATGGGTTCCAACCTCGGGCATCAGTGTCTGCTGAATCAAGAGTGGGACTTTGGACAATCTTAGGGGTGAACCTAAAGTGCCAGCTTGCCCATGTCTTCTTTTCCTTGGCCCTCTGTGCATATGCTCATGCAGACGATCAAAATGAATAATATGCACTTGAAGCCTTCAGTCATTCAGTGGGCTACGTATACACACATACCCAGCATGCACCCTGTTCCCTGGAGAGGGATGATCTCCACCAGGTTGGATGTCCCCAAGGGCCATGGCATAACTAAACAGTCAGTGGATGCAGTGTGGACTCCAATGATTCCTCAGAGGGTTCACAGAAAACAGCAGCTTTCTTCCAGGATGAAAATCCACATGACACTCACTGCAGTGATTTAGCTAGTGGACAGGACTAGTCAACCCTGAGAGTGAGCTGATGACTGAAGTCTGTGTACTGCCCCCCGGCATGATAGGGACATCAGGTGATTGCCTGGCCAGTGAAGAGGGGGACGGGATAGCCTAGTGGTTAGAACATTGCGCTCGCAATTTGACGACCCGGGTCCTATTCCCGTTCGAGGGGATTTTTCCCCTGGAGTTAACATCAGTGCTAACTCCACTCTTCCCAAAAGTCCTTGGGATGAGACTGTAAACCGAGGCCCCGTGTGCGAACGCACACAGAACTTCTTGCGCACACGTTAAATCCTGTTCCAATTTTCGTAAGATTAGGCCATCGTGTG
>CM060323.1:9965171-9980171 GCA_030674155.1 Stramonita haemastoma
TCTCTCTCTCTCTCTCTCTCTCTCTCTCTCTCTCTCTCTCTCTCTCTCTCTCTCTCTCTTCTCTCTCTCTCTTCTATCCCTTTCCTCCTTCCCAAAGAAAGGGTTACTTTTTCTTCTCGGTGTCCATAACAAGCTTCATTTTCCTTTTTATGTAGATAACGATGGGCGAATTTGTCATTAATTGGCTGTGTTTTGCTTTTCCTTAAGTTCAATTGCGTTCTGCTTCAAAGTGCAGCGCGCGTGCGTGTCCGTGCCAGAGTAAACAGACAGACAGACAGACACACACACACACACACACGCACGCACGTACGCACACAACACACGCACACACACACCGCACGCACGCACGTACACACACAGATACACACAAACACAAACACACACGCACACACATACCACACAAAACACACACACATCTCCTTACTTAAGTTTGTCTGCGGAGCCAAAGGGATGCAGTTATACACTATGAGCACAGTAGAAAGAGGTGAAGTGAATGCACTGTGTAAAGATGACTGTATGAGGGATGTACTGTGAAGGATGTACTTTTGATGGATGTACTGTGATGGAGTACTGTATGAGATGACTGTGTGAAGGATGTACTGTGTGATGGATGTACTGTATGATGGATGTACTGTGTGATGGATGTACTGTGATGGTGTACTGTGTGATGGGTGTACCGTGATGGATGGACTGTGAAGTATACTAGTGATGGATGTGCTATGTGATGGATGTACTGTGTGATGGGTGTACTGTGATGGGTGTACTGTGAAGGATGTACTGTGACGGATTTACTGTGAAAGATGTACTGTGATGGGTGTACTGTGATAGATATACTGTGATGGGATGTCTGTGATGGATGTACTGTAATAGATATACTGTGATGGTTACTGTGATGATGTGCTGGATATGGGTGCACTGTGCAGGCTATCACTACAAGGTGGCCCTCACACTGGCCAACACTCAGGCCTACTCTCACTCAGAGCGGGGTCAGCTGTACCTCACCTCACAGGCAGCACTGGACACACACACGACGTCAAGGTCACCGGAGAGTAAGTCAAGGTCACAGACCACTGGCTTGTTGAATGAAGTGACCGGCCAGTCTGGAGTATTTATTTGTATACCAGATTTCCCTGCGTGAAATTCGGTTACTTTAACAATGGCCTGTAATCTTGACTAAAGATGAGTTACTTCAGTTATTTAATAAAGTAACTATACTTACATGAAAAAGATGGCAATGGTTGAAGTAACCAATCTGAAATAAAGATCATGGACAATTGCTGAAGTATCCAATCTTAAGTGAAGATCATGGACAATTTCTGAAGTATCAAATTAAGTACAAACTGACACAAGTTAGTACAAACTGACACAAGTTGGTACAAACTGAACACAAGTTGGTACAAACTGACACAAGTTGGTTGCCTACGTTGAATGTTGAATGCAATTCCAGGCGGAGAGTCAAGGTGTTTCTATCTAGCATTTGACCTTGTTCAAAGCTGTAGTTTAGCATCGTCAAGACTCCATGTCCATGTCCTGAAATGGATTAAGTTTTTTTCTCCACAAGAGAAAATGAAATCTGTCAATCTTAAAAGAATCCTGTTTATTAGAAAAATAAGAGAAAATGTTCCATTCTGCTTGAATTCAACTAAAAAAAAAAGTATAACCACAACCTGCAAAACTGATGAAAAAAACCGTCTCCCTATTTTCTTAAAAAAAATCTTTGTCTAAAGGAAAAGCAAGTGTCTTGGGTAAAACTGGTAATTGAAAAACGCAGTTATTTCCTTTCAACTGAAACTTGCTTTTCTTATCTTGGAACGGGGAGAACATTTCTAGTTCTTGATGTTTTTTCCCCCCTCGTAATAGGAAGTCCGTTATCTTGAAAAGAAGAGGAGGCTTTGGGGAATGCCTGTTCTATTTCTGTTTACTGATGTATTTAATTTTCCTCTCGGTTTAACACAAAAAACTCTTATCTGCCTGCTTTGATTACCCTCATACCCATTAAGAATTCTCCTGGCAGCAACTGTCGTGATCAGATCTCTCTTCTTCACAGTTGTTTGAGTTTTCATTCTGTCACAGCTTTTCAGGGGTTCGGTTGTCCATAGCTTCCCGCCCATTTCCAGACTGGCTAACATCCCGACAACCCAACAGAGAATCGTTTCAGCTATGGCAAGCAGGCACAACTCTACTGGACAGATCACTTCCAAACAGTTCTTTCAACAGATACATACAAAATTCCATTACCGCTCTAAGTCCTCTTTTAAGACAGATTTTATCTTAATGATGGGCAAAATCTCACCAGTGCAAAACTCATATGCAAAACGCAGAGCTCTAGCCGAAGAATAACACCCCCCCAAAAAAAAAATCTACAATTTTTAGAAACAGCTTGAAAAATGCCTTCCACTACCGAATAGATTAACTGACCTAAACCTTCTAGACCCTCAAGACTCACTAGTTCAGGATATATCACGACAGCCCAGCCAGGGAAGGCCTGTCCTGTGGTGAAGACATTGTCGCTGTTGAAGTCTTCCACTGGTAGGAGCCACTGGGGCAGAATGGAGCAACATGGACCCCCCTCCCTTGGCAAGTAGGAAGGACAGAAAAACACAAGAAGAGGGAAGGGGCAAAAGTGGAAGTATACAGCTGAATTCTTGTACCCCAGGAGGAAAGAGACAAACAGAAAACACCTTCTTCAAGTTTCCCCCTGTCGACAGCAGGAACCAAGACAGGCACCCAGCATGCAGCTTCCACTCTGAAAGGTCACCCACCCTCCACCACAGGCTGACTCTCTTCAAACCCTAAGCCATCTGACGTACTTTTCAAGCTTGTGGGCGATATTACAGCTCCCTAACCAACAGACACTCATGACCACTATCCTACAAACCAGGAATGCACAGGGAAATGTCTGAAAACGTGCAGACGTGACGGAATGGACGGCTAGTCCCATGACATATAGATTTTTCACGTGGTATCCTGCAATATAAGCCAGGATTTAATGCACACAGAGGGAGTGTAACTTCCCCCCCTCCTCCTCCCATCAACACAAAGACCGGAGGACACGGGAGTAAAGGTTCTGTGAACCTTGACACATCCATGTTATGTCATCAGCTTTTTGGGAGAGCCGTTCCCTTTCTTTTCCTTCCCTTTTTAGTTCAGCAACCTCCACCGAGTTGCTTTTTGGTTGCTGCTTTTTCGTAGCCGTGCTTATTAAAAAAATAACACTTTTCAGTTTTGTTTTTGACTTAATTAAATGTCAATAAAAGTAGACCTTGAAGCTTTTTGTCGATGTTCTTTTCTCTGGTAAAAGACTGATTTCTTCAGGCCCATCCCTCACGAGTGCTGCTCTATGATCGACTCTTTTTCTCCTATCAGCAAAATCGGGTCACAGATTCTTTTTGGTTGTTTTCCTTTTCTGACTGGTGCCACAGCTGTTGTGGTTGATGTTGTCCCTGTTGTGGTGGGATTCTGTTCTTAACGGCCATCTGTTTGATTCTGTATGGCTGCATCCAGTGTGGGTATGGATGGCCATGTTTTTTTTTTCTGATCTCCCGAATTTTGTGCAGACTTGTTAGTATCTCAGTGTGCAACACATTCCAAGTCTTCTCAACACATGCTAAAGATCCTGGCATAACGATATTAGTTCATCATGTGGGAAAACGTAATAATGTCATTGTTGTCAATGTGCAAAAACACAATAATCGTTTTAATTTCCAATACTGCAAACATAACACCAGCAATGGTTCTAAATATGGCAAACGTAATGGCAGAGTCGGCTGCATGCAAACCAAGCTTTACCTGTGATGTGCTCTGTTGTTATTGTTTTTGCTTCGATTTACGTCTGATCACTCAAGTGATAATTATTAGACGAAGGGAAGGGAGGGTCTATCATGTTGATGGATGTGTGCAGTAAAATGGGTGTCTTTTCTTAATAGTGTATACAGTACACAGATAGGGCTAAACAATGATAACAACAAGTAAATACATAACAATTGCTAGTAACTTAAAACTATAACAATGTCCTAAAGAGCTATTCATTACACATTTTGTTATACGAAACGCCAAATCAAGATTAAAAAAAATCTTATCCAAGGATCTTTTCCAGAAAGAGGGTAAGAATGGTTTTAGACTCTTACATTGAAAAATGATATGACAGCTCGTAATTTTCTCACCGCACCAACATCTTACATTTTTGTGCTGTGCCCTGTGTGTGATGAACAGGAGCATCTACTTGCGCCTGGCCACACTACACCTACCTGCTGACCGCGCCCAGGACCTGGCACGGTGCAGAGCGTGGCCTTCCGCTGGCACCTGGACTCTCACCTGCTGGACCTGGCTCCTGGAACATCCTGGGTCTGCGCCACCCCAAGCTGGCCGTGGACACCATCGGGGTGTCCAGTGGAGAGACCCACAGACAGTACGTACATTGTTTACTCCAGTGGAGAGACCCACAGACAGTACGTAGATTGTTTACTCAGTGGAGAGACCCACAGACAGTACGTATATTGTTTACTCCAGTGGGAGACCCACAGACAGTACGTAGATTGTTTACTCCAGTGGAGAGACCCACAGACAGTACGTACATTGTTTACTCCAGTGGGAGACCCACAGACAGTACGTACATTGTTTACTCCAGTGGGGAGACCCACAGACAGTACGTAGATTGTTTACTCCAGTGGAGAGACCCACAGACCGTACATTGTTTACTCAGTGAGAGACCCACAGACAGTACGTACATTGTTTACTCCAGTGGAGAGACCCACAGACAGTACGTAGATTGTTTACTCCAGGAGAGACCCACAGACAGTACGTATTTGTTTACTCCAGTGGAGAGACCCACAGACAGTACGTACATTGTTTACTCCAGTGGAGAGACCACAGACAGTACGTACATTGTTTACACCAACTGCACATAATTACTTGAGTACTCATATAAGGGGACAGGATAGCTCAGTGGTCAGTTAAGCAGCGTTGAGCATTGTTGCCAAATGGATGGGTGACCGTTTGCATGCCTTGGCTACAGTACAGTTCCACTAGTTCACCCAGCTGTAAATGGGTACCTGCCCTCTTTAGGGTCAGGGAAGGTAAAGCAGCGAGGGAGAGGAGATGGGCACTGCCCTCAACATGCTGGCCCCTAGAGAAGCTGAGGTCTCTGACGCCTCGCTCCCCCTATGACCACACGGGTTATGGGACACCTTTACCTTTACCTTACTCATATAAGCATTGCTTGTGCTCATGTGATATATATATATATATATATATATATATATATATATATATATATATATATATATATAATATTATATAGTTTACACCACAGAGAGAGAGAGAGAGAGAGAGAGAGAGAGAGAGAGAGAGAGAGAGAGGAGAGAGAGAGAGAGAGAGAGACAGACAGACAGACAGACAGACAGACGAAGACAGACAGAGAAGCAAAAATTCAAACTGCTACACGTATAATGTATCTGCCTTTTACTAGAATGATGTTGGTTAAAGACCCCAGCATTGTCCTGTAGGCAATGGAACCAAGACGTCACTCTACCTTTTTCTGCTGCAGGTTTAAGTTTTGCGAGCATGCCACGGCTGTGGAGACAGACCACACCCAGGTGTTTTCCGATGCTTGCTGATGCTGCTCGGCACTGCTGCAGTTCCCTGTCATCTGCAGACATACACGTTTTTGTGAAATATTATGGTTAATAAATTGGGTGAAAGATTTGTTTGCTTTTGTTGTTCATAGAATACACCATGCCAAGACTTGTCATATGTATCATCATCATTATAAACCAAGGCTATATCGTTATCATAGGGCTATGTCATCATTATAAGGCTATAGCATCATCATAAGGCTATATCATCGTTATAAGGCTGTATCATCGTCATAAAGTTACATCATTATCATAAGGCTATATCATCATTATAAGGCTATATCATCATCACAAGGCTATATCATTATCAAAAGGCTATATCATTTTCAAAAGGCTATATCATCATCATCATCATCACAATCATCACCATCACCATCATCATCATCATCATCATCAACCCAGACGGAAACTGCCACAGCCGCATGCAACAGAAAGGTTTGCCACACAGTAGCAGTGCTTGTGCCTCTACTCATACACCGTACCGCCCTTGGCTGCTGCTGTTCAGTCCTCTGCTCTCCTTTGCCCTGGACTTGGGAAGGAGGTTGAGGGCGCATGAAATCTAGCACTGACCCCCCACCCATCACAGACATTTTATTTTTTAAATTCATTTTATTCTTTTATATCGAGGATAATGGAATAAGCACTCATGTGATTTTTTTTTATCCAATCCCTGTGAGTATGCAGTTTTGTAAATGTCATCTGTTCCCACCGGCACACGATAGCCTACTCTTATGAAAAGCGGAACAGGATTTAACGTGTGCTCAAGATGTTCTGCGTGCGTTCGCACACAGGGCCTCGGTTTATAGTCTCATCCGAAAGATGACAGACACAAGGCAGGAGGACCGGAGAAAGGGGCACTACAAAGACAGACAAAGCAGCCCAGTGGAAAAGTCTGCAGCACTAAAGGCCAGCAGAGCCAAGACTTGCAGAGCGTTCCCTACAGTGCCCAGTATGTGCCTGCCTGTGTGCATCACTGTACCTAGAGATCCTGCAATGAGGGTACACCAAGGAATACAAAAAAAAACTGCATCTCCCCCCTTCTCCCCCACGCTGCTAGATTTGACATCATCGACCACGATAATCGACCATGTAAAAAAAAAATCATATTACCGGGGGAGGGGGGGGGGGGGGTTGGGCCTGTCAGAATCAATCGCCTTTCCACTGTCTGGGAATTCTGTGTTGGGAGTTCCATCTTTCCTGCCCCTCTCTTTGTTTCTGTCTTGCTCCTTTTCTTCCTGTCACCTCCTTTTTCTTTCTTTTTTTTGCCCTCTTGGTCGATTATCCTGCTTTTTTTTTACAGAAAAAACTGAAAAGATAACATTTTTCTCCCACATCGAAGTCAGATACGCTGGGCCCGACTTTTCAGGTAGTTAACAGCAGTGCAACGCACTTTCGCTCATATGACAGACAGCAGTAGTGACTGTCTGAACGTTTGCCGACGATGACGACAACAACAACGACGACGAAGAAGAGGACTAGGATGAAGAAGAAGAAAAAAAAAAAGAAGAAGAAAGAAGAAGAAGAAGAAGAAGAAGAAGAAGAAGAAGAAGAAGAAATTACCGTCAGAAGCATATTTTTCCAATGTCTTTGAGATTACAAAGCATTCAAGAACCGAGTCAACTATTACTGACACAAACATACAAGAACACACAAATGCACAGATACATACATGCACGCGGCCTCCAAAACGCATAAAGACACTTGCTAGAACGAAAAGACCGAAAATATGTTCTTTCTCCTTTTATTCAGGTTTTCAACATTTCACAACAAAAACTGACGGGCAGCTCAAGTGCACTGAACGAATGATTCACGGAATCCACCATATCTGAAATATCAAGTGCACTGTGCAAAAGTGTACAATATCGAAAATGTCAAAGATGAAAAGTAACAGACCAACAACGATAAAACCGACTGTATCCATATAGCATTATAACAGCCATCAGTACTTGCTACAATGTAATCAAGTCTTTCATGAATAGCACAGATGCTGTGGCGCAGCGGTTAGCTCCCTGTGTTACGGACCGGACAGTCGAGGGTTCGAATCCCATGAGAGTCATACGGATTTTTTCGGACTCTCCGGGAGGTTCCTACCCAGAGTGGGTGTGCTGTGAGGTCATTGGGAAGACTCATACCACACAGTCGAGCTTCATCCACATTATGGATGCAATTTTGAGAGTGTTGCTCAAATTACCTGACCAACACTGCAGGTGTCGGTATCTCTCGGGCCCGGTTGACGCTGTGATAGAACGTGACAGAAAGCGTAGAGTACAACCTTGTCAAGAAGTCTCAAAGCAGATGCACTTCCACAGCAGCATCATTGCATCATCCTCATCGATCATCACGCAAGAACAAAAAATGTCTTGGATTCAGTCACCAGAGTTACTCTGGTCTTACAATGACTTCTGTTTCGGTTTCCCCATACACTTCTATTCTTGTGGGAAGTTTGCATCAAAGCCTTTGGAGTTGGAGGTTCACAGGGGAAGGTCTTTTGAGGGACGTTGCGGTGATCCCCAAGCTCACACGTCTGGCTCCGTGATTTAGCTAATAATCTCGTCAGTAGGGGGATACGTATGGTGTCCTGCGTATGTTAGCATAGAACAGGCACCACTGAACACCACCAAAGTGACCCTAGCCACAGTGCAGGGCCCCTCTGGCTGGTGGCCCCACGGTGGCATGATGGGGATGAGCTCTGGGAACGTCCATCCCTGAGGCTGCCTCACAACGACTGTGGGGATGGCTGGGGCAGAGAAATGGAAGAGAAGAACATGGACACAACAGGACTTAAACCTTACATTGGATGAGCCAGGCCCCCCCTCCTCCCTGCTTATCCACTCCACCCTCCCTCCCCGAAAAAAAACCCTTACAAGAATGACTGGAAGCTCATGTGCAATGAACAACTGATTCATGGAATCGACCATTAGCTGAAATATCAAGTGCACAGTGTAACATTTTTTATTTTTAACTGTACAATACGGAAAATATAAAAGGCAAAAAAGTAACAGACCAATAACAACGATGAAGCCGACTGTATCCATATAGCATTATATAACAGCCAACAGCACTTGCTACCGTTCATCAAGTTTCCCATTAATAACACATCGATTTATAAAACCAGTTGTTGAAACAGTAGTAGCAGAAGCGGTAGCAGCAGTAGTTGCAATAACAGTGGTAGGAGCAGTAGTAGTAGTAGAAATATTAGTTGCAGTGGTGGTGGTGGGGTGGTTGCATATGGTGGCAATAGTAGTAGTCGTAGTAGTATAAGTATTAGTATTAGTAGTAGTAGTAGTAGTAGTAGTAGTAGTAGTAGTAGTGGTAGTAGTAGTAGTAGTAGTAGTAGTAGTAGTAGTAGTAGTAGTAGTAGTAGTAGTAGTAGTAGCTGACGTAGTCGAACAGAAACTACAATAATAGTAGTAAGAGTTCTAGCAATTACATTGTCTGTCATCGTCATCGCCGTCATGAAAGTTGTGGACTTAGAAGAAATAATTGTCAGTAAAGGAACAGCTGCGTGTTGCTGTAGCTGTGGTCGCAGTAGTACTAGCAGTTTTTCTGAAGTCGGAGCATGGCTGCCTCTATGGCGCGCGAGGTACTTGAAAACAGCCATACACACAAACTTCTCATTCAGTGTCCAATTTCAATCTCACAGTGATCTCCAGGTGGGATGATGAGTGAGTCAGAGTGCACATTCTGGGTAACTCCCAGAGCGTTAAGCTGGGGAACGCACAGCAGTAACAACAACAACAACAAGAGGGTATTAGCAGTGTTGGCATATCCAGGGTGATTTCCCTGCCTACAGCAGTGCCAAGCGCCGCTGGTCTCCCTGATTCACTGTTAGGGAATGACATTCTGAGCCAGCAAGCATAAGCATGCCAACACACACACACACGCACGCACGCACATACACACAGGTCCTTCGGATGAGACTATAAACCAAAGTCCCGTGTGTGAATGCACGCAGAACATCTCGTGTACACTTTAAAACCCGTTCCGCTTTTCGGAAGAGTAGGCCATTGTGTGCCGGTGGGAACGGAAGCGAAAAGTTACAAAACTGCCATACACACGGGGACTGGATAAAAAAAAACACATGAGTGCTTATTCCATAATCCTTGTAAAAAAAGAGTAAATAAATAAATACACACACGCACACACGCGTGCGCGCACGCGCGCATTCACACAAACGCGCGCGCTCGCGCGCGCTCGCGGCGCTCGCGCACGCATACACACACATTCACACACAACAAGGCATTCTCTATGACCGACTGTTACGAACACACACACACACACACACACACACACACACACACACACACACACACACACACACACACACAACACACACACGTACGTGCACGCGCGCATCTTGTCTACACAATTCGATAAAATCTGCAAAATAAAACGAACAGTCGTGTTGTATGTGAAAAATATGTACAAAAACGTTATGAATCATAATGAGTGCATTGTGATAATTATGGCCCCTATGGAACACACACCTTTTTGGAAACGCTGGAAATATGATGTAACGTCAAAAAACTCCTGACATCAGGTCTAAAAAAATAATCATGAAATGAGCAGGAAACACGATGGAAGGATCAGGCTGCACACAGTTCGACCAAACCATGGGGACCACATAAATGTGAAGGCTATCATCTTACCAAAAAAAAATCACATTAAAATTTAAAGGGTGTTTAAGACGTGAAAACACTGCAAAATAAACCAGTCCTTCACTGGGTCCTATTTTCACACCCCAGCCACTGCAGAGGAAGTCCTGAAGATTGATTGCAGAAGCCTATCCACCCAGACGCTACACCGGCAATGTTTTATACAGTGCATGAATTTTTTTTTTTTACACTGCATTTGCCATCACTGTTGTTTTAAATGTATGGAAAAGTCCGAATTCATAAGCCAAAGACAGTAAAAACAGGACAAAAAGTAGATAGCAGTACAGTCCGTGCTGTGGGAACAACAGGATAGACTGCTGCTATCAGCATGAACCAAAGCCAGTCTGGAGGCAGGGGAGGCAAAACTATCAACTCTGTTGGAATGGACAAGGAGAAAGGGATGCCGAAAAAAACCTGTGTAGGGACTGTATTTCTATCCAACACTTTTGGGAAACCCTTGTTCCTGCCTTAATGAAAGACAAATGTGATGCACTTTTTATCTGTGGTGAAATACTTTGACGGTTCTGTTTAATCATGATAATCATACTAAGACTTAGGTAAGTATTGTAGGTTATTCTTCTACTGGCAAGATTATATATCTTCCAATAAATACTCACTGAAATAGTTGCCAGACATAAATATTCATTTCTGATCTTATCCAAAGTCCAAGTTACGAAACTGAAAAGTACATTTCAATGAACGCTGTGACATAGAACAGGTTTTTGCCAGATTGGTCTATTTCCAATCTGGCATGGAACCATAACATGAAAATCTGGCCAATCTTTTTTTTTTTGTCATGCACAACTTGCAAAAAAAGATAACAGAACTTCGACAGCTATTTCCTACCAAAATTATTATCACACGTTTGCCTAGTCTCTGTGATGGACAATGAGGCAGTCTGCAAATTCTCCACATAAAATAGTCATCAAATAACGCATGATTATATAATTATAATACATGCTTTGAAACACACTGTCGCCATTATCTTATGTATGGCGACATGATATGAGGATCCACCTTCACCTATCCCCTAGTCTTGCTGACCGTTGGGGCATCCTCGAAGATTTTTCAACCAGCTTCCTCCCCTTCCCGAGGTTTCCAGCTTTCCATAGCCAGTATTCCCTCAACGCTCCTCCCCTCTCTGATGTTGTCTTCCCATCTGAATATGTGACGCTCCACCACGAAATGAGTCGCTTACCACATTACCCAATTTTGCGCTAGGAGCCATTAAAGACAGGTGGGGGTCAAGTTGTCAATTTTGAGATTTCGATTGCTTATTAAACTATACCCATTATTCTACCTTGTAATGAAATATCAAGGCATATATATATATATATATATATATATATATATATATATATATATATATATATATATATATATATATATATATATATATATATAATTCCTTTTGCCTTTAAATGTGTTTTGAAAATACCCAAGCCCTCATCCTGAAAATCTGTTACGAAAATAAACTTGCCCGTTTCTCATTTTGTCACATCCTGCGGTCTATCATTTAATTTGTAATAACTTTGCACAGAATTGTCCGATTTTCAATCTGTTTTTGTATTGAATAGCCTTTTTTATTGCAAACTGATAACTTGTCAATAACTAAAAATTGACCTCTGGTGCAATGCGACTCCTTATGTGGTGGAGTGTCACATGTAATGGACCGAGCATCTGCCAGTATCTGACCAATGGATGCCTCATAAAACAATGTGCACTGTGGTGTGGTTGTACAGCATTTTCCAAAATGGATGTGGAAACCTTTGTGGTGGAGAAACCCGTGGTACAAGTAAAAAAAAACAACCAATTCCTGTAGTAAAACTGTCAGAGCTAGTGAGAAAGGAGGAAGAGGAAACGATAATGTATGTTGTGTACTTCACAAGGAAGGAAGGGAACCAAATCTAACTTTGCTAATGTGCTTTAGGAGTTTTATGTGAACCAAGGGATTCTGTTTGGAGTTTATAGATTTGTAAGGATACCTATTAAATGGGTTAAGTAATATATTAAGTGAAAAGCAAGACGTTTTTCAGCAGCGTAACTTGTTTTTTCTGCTTCTAGTAACAGCCATTATAGCAGTGATGTCATGAGAGACCAATGCAGGAGCTGCTTTTCTCAAAATTTAAAACAACTGTCTGGCACATAATTTATGCAGACATTTAAAGTTAACGTTGAGGAAAGAAAACAAGCAAACAAAACCCTGCACCATTCATATGGGTATTGTCACAACCATAGTCACTGTCCTCAAGAGATAATGCAAACAGGGTATGTACAATGACAACCATGTGTATCTTCTATATGCACAGGAGAACATTTTGGATGACAGCAGTTGATTTTCTGATGGAAGTTGAGGACAAACTTGAGTAAAATTAATTACAAACATCCATAAAGTAATCAGTGCGGTACATCGTTTCAAATATACAAAAGGCAAATAAAGAAACAAGTAGAGAAGTAATCACGTTATGAAAGACATACGAAAAACAACGCATAAGAAGCAGTCAACTGAAAGCGGTCAAACAGAAATGCAAGTCTCTGACAGCATACAGCTCTCCAACGACCGCATAGGTTATGGGGACACCTTGACCTTTACGATATAGCTGTGTCAGTTATTGAGTGAGCTATCCAAGGCCTACGTTAAAATGTTGTTATGTTGTGAAATGTTTGTTGAGATTGCCTTCAGCCATGACAAACTCTTAACATAACAATCTAAACTTTCTTTTCAAGGAGAAAAAAAATCCTCTGATGTCGAGGTATGGTTGATAACATGGCGAGGTACTTCGAAATACACAGGCAAACTATAAAACAAAAAGAAAAAAAATAGTCACACAGGCAAACTTTTCATCCAGAATGCAATTTCAATGTCACAGTGACTCCCAGTAAGTGGGATGGAGTGAGTCGCAGTGCACTTCTGGGTGACCCCCAGGGTGTCCCTGTTACGCTGGGGAACACACAACATCAACGGCTGTGGCTGTGACAAAAACCAGTGGCGGAGTCGCTGCACAGCAGGGGTTTAAGCTGTTTGTGTCTTTGTCCAGAAAAAACCTGTTCTTCACTGCCGACTTCTTCAACTTTCTAGATTCTTTTCGAAATACATACCTGCTTTACAGGACGCTTGTGGCAAAAATTCCATAGAAAAAGACACTGGCATGAAAAAAATAACACACGGACAGAAAAAAATGGGTGGCGCTGCACTTGTGGCGATGCGCTCTCTCCAGGGAGAGCAGCTGCTGTTTCATAATATACGCACAATCTTTTGTGACTGAAAAGTGCATGCAATACAATGTAATGAAATACAATGCACACAACATACAACAATGCAAAGTGATACAATGCAGAACAGGGGGGAGTGACTGCACTAAGCTGTCTGCATTGAGAACTACCTGCTACAACTCTTTTACTCTTCCGCTATGGCGTTCAATGTCTTCTTTTTCTTCTCTTTCAGTGCAAATGCAACCGTTGTTTACAACACGAACTATGGAACAACTGGAACAAAAGTTCGCTTCTTGGTAATTTTTTTTTTGGTCTGCATATAATTTATATCTTAAACAGAGAGAGAGAGAGAGAAGAGAGAGAGAGAAGAGAGAGAGAGAGAGAGAGAGGAGAGAGAGAGAGAGAGAGAGGAGAGAGAGAGAGAGAGAGAGAGAAGAGAGAGAGAGAGAGAACTTTATAACCCAAAAGGATAATACAACACATTCCGCCTGATTCTAACACGTAGAGAATACTAGCGTGCGTGCCCATAAAACTAAGTATACACATTCACATGAAGTACACATAAAGACATCCTTCTTCTCTCGCCACAAAATGAACCTCTACTAAGAAATACCCCACAAAACCGGACTCCTCCCCGCAAAAAAATAACAAGCAAAAAACCCCAAATGAAGAACAAAACAGGAAACATATAGACGAACGACGCAAATGTTAGAATCAAGAGTAGCTGTCTTTCCCTCTCTCACAATGGTGTTGATGAAGTCTTTCAACAGCTCCACTGCCAGGGTACTCACACTATAATTAGTATCTCGGTGATGTTCAATTTTCAGTGAATGGACTGATGAAAATGAAAATTTGTCACTGATAAGCCACAACACCAGCAATCATAATCATGGATTGTCAAATAAAAAAAAAGACTGGAAGTACGATAAGTAGTATCAGAAAATGTAGTTTTGATATTGGAGAAAAAGAATAAAGTATTTCAATATTTTAGTGACCAAAATACATACGATAACAGTTTCTGGAGCCTGTCTGTTCAAGTCAGGGTAGGACCAGTGGTAGACAAAAGTTTCACGAGTCCGGAAGAGGTAAAAAGATGGCCCTGAAGCAGCCAGTCACATCGTTTCTCAACACTCTTTTTCTTTTCACGGGATTCAGCCAACAACAGTCAACACTTTTGCTTGTAAAATCACCTTCCTTTAAACTCCAGCAACAATGACTGAAAACACTTCCCCGTCACATACACTCCACAGCTACAGATCTCCCATGTAGAGTGCTTGCTTAATTAAATAACACTCTCAGCTAGCCGCTGTGGTCATCACAAACACGCCTTCCTTGTCCATGCCTTCGCGGTGCGCTTCCCTTCTGCAGTCCATCCGCCACTGAAAATGAGGCAGCATTGTTGTTCTCCTCTGTGCACAGGTTAGGCCTGCTGTATGCAGTGCAGGCTGTGTGGCAAGGGTAGGTAGGGTTCCAGAGGTCAGCAACTTCACAATGGCTTT
>CM060323.1:9985171-9992671 GCA_030674155.1 Stramonita haemastoma
TCTTCCACGCATATGGAAGTCACTCTGGATGACATGATATGAGAGAGAGAGAGAGAGAGAGAGAGAGAGAGAGAGAGAGAGAGAGAGAGAGAGAGAGAGAGAGAGAGAGAGAGAGAGAGAAGAGAGAGAGAGATCCATGCTCCAGAAGCATGTTTATTATGTATACTGGCCTTAGGCCATAATAAAGGGAGTTTGGGAGGAAGAAGAAAAACCAATATTCTGGTATCATGCTAAATGTGAAGGAAGATGAAAAACGAGTTTTTTGTGGATCACGATAGCAACAGCTATGTCTAGGGCAAGGAAGGAACTTGATAAACATATAGAGCTAATATTATACTGCATTAACAGTGTTGTTTGTAGATATCGAAATCGGTAAAAGTCAAGATGAGAGGAACAATATTAATTTTGTAAACACATATCTTATTCAACACACCCACTATTAAAGTAATATTTTGACACAGCAGTTTCCTTTTTCTGTTAATGGAATGAACAATGTATCTGCGCAGATAATGACTACATTTTTCTATTTGATGTTTGATGATTGATCCTTAAATCAGGGTTTAGTGATAGCATTCGAGCCAAAAGTGGGCTTTGGTTTCATATTTTGTTTTACGAATTGGCCAACATTTTCTTGATCAATGACACTCGTATCAAGTGGTAAAACATCTAGATTTCCTTGTGTAATTGCAATCGACAGCAGAAAGTATTTATAAAGTCATTGTATTCTTCTTTTTCCAAAAATAACTTTGAATGATCAATAGTTTTCATACCTCTCTTTATCTCTCATGGTTCCATGCCACTCTTGCGTGAACATGTCAACTAATCTTGCTTTAAACAGGCATAACAAGGCTTTGACATGGACATCACTGTGCTGTAACCATACAATATCAAACCTGTGTTGAAGGTACCGTTCACAGAGTATTCTGAGGTTGAGTATCTGTTCTGTTGTGCTGCGCCCTGCTCTGAAACCTGTTTGTTCCTCAGCAATGATGGTCTCTGCTTGTGGCTTCAGTCTGTTTAGTATAATCTTCAACATGACCTTGCTTCGGTTGCATATGAGGCTGATTGTGCGGTAATTCTGGCACTGCTTAAGATTTCCTTTCTTGGGGAGGGTGATGATGAGTGACTGTGTCCATGGTGTTGGCCATTTTCCTGTCTGCCAGATCTTGTTGCAGATTTTTAGTAGAACATGATCATGGCTTCCCCTCCAGCTTGAACCAACTCAGCTGGAATGTTGTCAGCCCCTGCTGACTTCCCCTTTTTCAGCGATCTGACTTCTTCTCGGAGAGAGAGAGAGAGAGAGATGAGAGAGAGGAGAGAGAGAGAGAGAGAGAGAGAGAGAGAGAGACAGAGACAGAGACAGAAAAGACAGAGAGACAGACAGACAGAGAAAGACAGACAGACAGACAGAAAGACAGAAGTATGAATTGAATTATTTCCCTTTAATGCAATTGTGTGTGCACTAGATCTAGTGTGACAGGGAGTTAATTAGATTACCTCCCATGCGATCAAACACTTGTCGCTGCGTCGTGTTTCGAAATCGGGACACACCTGTGACTTCTGCGACTCTCTTTTTCATTCAGTAGCTTTAGCTGTAACTCTGGGAGAGTTCATCAATACAATATTAAAGAGACCAGGCTCGTGCAATACCCTTGCGCGTGCCTAGCGCAGTTGATTTGCAGAACTGTACTGTTTTGGGGTGGCCCAAGGCGCCGAAGTGGGAGGAATTGCTTCCACAGTTCCTAAATCGGATAATTTGGCTGATACTTTATAATAATAATCTGAAACATATGGGCGAAATCCATTCGTCACCTGTGTCATGCTTGGAACCAAATAAAGAAAAACCAACTTCCAAATGACGTTTTCTTCGGTAGTTCAGAAGCTGTGAACTAATCTGTTTTACCTACCTTGCCTTTGTCCTTCCCTTAGGTACCAACACATAGCTATCAGGTGTGTGTGTGTGTGTGTGTGTGTGTGTGTGATCTATCGACCCTGGGATCTATCGACCTGTACCCATATATCTATATATCTGTATATATATTTAAGTATATATACCCATATATCTATGGGTATAATTTTTATATATATATATATATATATATATATATATATATTTATGTATATTCATACTGTGTATATTGCCGTTTAAAAGCAAGCCAAACAGAGTGGGGAACACTGTGGTATAAACGTAATTAACCGTCTCTGGTTTCAAGTTTGTGTCATTTTGAGATTTGTTATGCAAAAGAAAACTAGATGGTAGTAGATTTGATGAATATCACACCCTATGCATGCGCATGTATATTTATGTATATATCTGCTGTGTTGTGTGTGTGTGTGTAGTTGGTGTGTGTTGTTGTATGTGTGTGTGTGTGTGTGATGGTACAAAAAAGGACACTGTTCAGCTATTCATTGTTTTTGTTGGATACATGCAAGACGGTATAGCAATGTACAGCGTTTCTTCGACAAATGATTTTGGATATAATTATGTGCATAGTTTGAAAGTCTGGTCGGCAGTAGAGCAAGCGGATTTATTTCTATAACCTCTTGATTTTCACATACGAAGGCCAAGTTTTTCTCTAGCCACGCATGCAGACAGAAAGAGGGACAGAGAAATAGAGATACTTAAGGAAAGTAGAAAAAAAAAAAGAAAGAAAAGAAAGCGAGAAAGAGAATATAAACATAATCATATAAAAAGAGAAATTGTATGCATGCATATCTCAGAGAGAAGGAGACAAAGAGAAAGACAAATGGGTGGACAGAGAAAACTAGACAGATAAGAGTGTGTGTGCGTTATGCATTTCAGAGACAGACAAATGGGAAGATAGGGGCAAAGAAAAATGGAGAGAGTTCTGTCTCAGAGGAGCTGGTTTAGAAACCCCGACTTCTTTTATCAAATAAACAGAAGATGCTGCGGTGTTTTGCTTTGTTCTTTCCGCGTGTTACAACCACAACACGCCAACCTTCAGGCGCTTTCGCCCACACGCTCACTTTGAAACAATTATGCATTCCTGTCTCCTTGTGTTTGTTTTATCAAATCTGAAAGTAATTATTTAATATCACATTCTGGCGGGATGAGATGCAACGGAGTGCATTTATTAGTGTGTGTGTGTGTGTGTGTGTGTGTGTGTGTGTGTGTGTGTGTGTGTGTGTGTGTGTGTGTGTGTGTGTGAGAGAGAGAGAGAGAGAGAGAGAGAGAGAGAGAGAGAGAGAGAGAGAAGAGAGAGAGAGGAGAGAGAAGAGACAGAGACAGAGAGACAGAGACAGAGAGAGAGAGAGATTTTGATCGATTTGATTTATTCTTTTATATCGAGGATAATGGAATAAGCACTCTTGTGCTTTATTACATCCAGTCCCCGTGTGTATGCAGTTTTGTAAGTGTCATCTGTTCCCACCGGCACACGATGGCCTACTCATATGAAAAGCGGAACAGGATTTAACGTGTGCGCAAGATGTTCTGCGTGCGTTCGCACACGGGGCCTCGGTTTAAAAAGAGAGAGAGAGAGAGAGAGAGGAGAGAGAGAGAGAGAGAGAGAGAGAGAGAGAGAGGAGAGAGAGAGAGAGAGAGAGAGAGAGAGAGAGAGAGACAGACAAACAGACAGACAGAGACAGAGGGAAGGAGGGGGGGGGGGAGTATGTGTTTGTGTTCATTGAAGTACAATCCTATTAATACGCACGCGAAACAGCGAGAGAGAGAGAGAGAGAGAGAGAGAGAGAGAGAGAGAGAGAGAGAGAGAGAGAGAGAGAGAGAGAGAGAGAGAGGAGAGAGAGAGAGAGAGGAGAGAGAGAGAGAGACAGACAGACAGAGACAGACAGACAGACAGAGACAGAGTGAGAGTGAGAGATTGTGTGTGTGTTCTTTGAAGTAAGTAGTACAATCCTATTAATACGCACGCGAGACAGACTAGACAGACAGACAGACAGACAAGATAGACAAGACAGACAGACAAGATAGACAGACAGACAGACGGACAGAGCGGGGCCGGCTAGCTTCTCACCTGCCACTCAGGTTGTGGTCACAGACAATCCTGACGTCCAGCAGCTGGGGATGGCCCGGCACACGTGTGCACAGCGTGTTGTCCGTCACGTTTTTCGTTGTTGCCCACATACACCTCCAGATCATGCAGCCCTGCCACAGACAACACCACCACCATTAGTGATGTTGAGGATCACCATGACCATGACCATGATGATGATGATGTCAACGATGATGATGGTGATGATGATGATACTTCTGATAGTGATGATGATGATGGTGGTGGTGGTGTTGATGACAACGATGATGATGATGATGATACTTCTGATAGTGATGATGATGATGCTGGTGTTGATGACAACGATGATGATGATACTTGATTCATCACCACGATGATGATGATGATGATACTTGTGATAGTAATGATGCTGCTGCTGCTGCTGATGAAAATGATGCTACTGCTGCTGCTGATGAACACGATGACGATGGTGATGCTGGTGTTGGTGACAATGCTGCTGCTGCTGCTGCTGATACTTTGGATAGTGATGCTGCTGCTGCTGCTGATTATGATAATGATGACGGTGATGGTAACAAAGAAGACGACAACGACAATGAAGACAACGATTGTCAGCATGGGGTAGGAAGATAAAGGAGGAGGAGGAGGGGGAAGATATATATATATATATATATATTATATATAGAGAGAGAGAGAGAGAGAGGAGAGAGAGAGAGAGAGAGAGAGAGGAGAGAGAGAGAGAGAGAGAGAGAGAGAGAGAGAGAGAGAAGACAGGCATGCAGGCAGGCAGACAGACTGACAGACAGACAGTCATAGAACAAAGAAAACACAAAGGGTATTGATGCCAAAAGATCAAAATGCGTGCACGCACGCCTGCGGGGGTATATGTATAAATATATATATACATATATATGTATATATATATGTATATATATATACATATATATGTATATATATATATATACATACATATACATATATATATATATGCAGGAATGAAAATTATAGGCGCATATTCGGCAGATTTCGCACCAGCTCCCATGATTTAATGATAGAGCAAGGGAGATATATGAATATGCCGAAAGAAGAAAGAAAATGCAAATGGTTGTAACAAGATAGAAGACGAGTATCACTTACATAATGTTTGTACACTATATGAGGATTTAAGAAAGAACTTTCTATCTAATGTTAAGATTAAGGAAATGAATAATATGAATAACTACAAGAATCTGAGTAAGTTTTTGAACGAGGACTGTCTGCTAGACATGATGAAATATGTGCATGATTCTTTTTCCAGAAGAGGAAGAACATAGATACATTACATATATCTAAGAATCTACATCTTTTAAGAATGTTAAATACGTTTACGATTGGTGTCAAATAAGTCTCGTTCTGACTTAATGGCAATCAAGTTTTCTGATTCTGATTCTGTGTGTGTGTGTGTGTGTGTGTGTGTGTGTGTGTGTGTGTGTGTGTGTGTTGTGTGTGTGTTAGTGTTAGTGTTAGTGTGTGTGTGAGGGAAGGAGATGGGTGCATTAGGGGCGAGAATGTAATGTACCCATCTCCCTACCCATAAGAAAATCAATAGTGAAGAGATTCGTGTCCTGTAAACGGAATATGCGGTACATAAAACCACTTTGTGTAGACAGAAGCTTTTTGGTTGCATTTGTTTTGTTGGTTGATGAATTGTTTTTTTCTTTCTGATTTCTTTTGTCTTCTACCTCATTTCAATTTGAATAATTTGACATTTTCTCGTATCTTTTTTTCTTCTTATGAAAGCTCTTTGAAGTTTGTTTTTATCACATTTAAAGCTTTATAAGAAAAATGAATAGGAAACAGACGTTAAGGCACAAAAGACATATCACACATACACACACAATCTCTCTCTCTTTCTCTCTCTCACACTCACACACACACAACACACACACACACACACACACACACACCACACACACACACACACACCACACACACACGCACGCACACACACAACTGAGACACACACCAACACACACATAATCTACCAATCTGAGCACCTGCTTCCCTGGTTTCCAGTTTACTTTTCCCCAGCACAGAAGATAGAAAGCGTCCACAGCCTATTTCCTATGCCCACAGGAAGGTCGGGTGTCACACGCACACACCACAGTGTCCGCCACAAAGTGTCTTTGGCAGACATAAGACGGGAGAGGGGGGGTTAAGGGGGTTATTGTACTCTTCTTTTGTGAGGACAAGCTAAGATCTCCACAGCACGTATCCTGGGTGCCACGGGCTGTCACCAAGCTTCGTGGAACAGGTCTAATGCCTGTCTGTATTTTCTCAGAGGACATGTTTAAATTCCTGTCTGTGTTTCCCTCAGGGGACATGTTTAAATTCCTGTCTGTATTTTCCTCAGGGGACATGTTTAAATTCCTGTCTGTATTTTCCTCAGGGGGCATGTCTAAAGTCCTGTCTGTATTTTCATCAGGGGACATGTCTAAATTCCTATTTTCCTCGGGGGACATGTTTAAATTCCTGTCTGTATTTTCCTCAGGGGACATGTTTAAATTCCTGTCTGTATTTCCTCGGGGGGGCATGTTTAAAGTCCTGTCTGTATTTTCATCAGGGGACATGTTAAATTCCTATTTTCCTCAGGGGACATGTTTAAATTCCTGTCTGTGTTTCCTCAGGGGACATGTTTTAAATTCCTGTCTGTATTTTCCTCAGGGGGCATGTCTAAAGTCCTGTCTGTTTTCATCAGGGGACATGTCTAAATTCCTGTTTGTATTTTCCCTCAGGGGGCATGTCTAAATTCCTGTCTGTATTTTCATCAGGGGACATGTCTAAATTCCTATTTTCCTCAGGAGACATGTTTTAAATTCCTGTCTATTTTCCTCAGGGGACATGTCTAAATTCCTGTCTGTATTTTCCTCAGGGGGCATGTCTAAATTCCTGTCTGTATTTTCATCAGGGGACATGTCTAAATTCCTATTTTCCTCAGGAGACATGTTTTAATTCTATCTGTATTTTCTCAGGGGCATGTCTAAATTCCTGTCTGTATTTTCCTCAGGGGACAGGTCTGAATTCCTGTCTGTATTTTCTTCAGGGTACATGTCTGAATTCCTGTCTGTATTTTCCTCAGGGTACATGTTGAATTCTGTCTGTATTTTTCAGAGGAAGTTGAATTCCTGTCTGTATTTTCCTCAGGGGGCATGTCTAAAGTCCTGTCTGTATTTTCCCTTTGGGACAGGTCTGAATTCTTATTTTCCTCAGGGGACAGTAATATAGTGAAGAAATAAACGTTTTTCACCACTTACATTTTTGTCACATCTCAGTATCAATTGGATTTTTTTTAAAGATTCAAGATCATATATGTCTGGCTTACGAATAACTGGAAAGTGTGAGATAATGAACGTGAACAAAAGTTCTCAGAAATTAGGACACCATGAAAGACTTGGACAAAAAGACAGTAATTCCTTTTTGCACAGAGGCAATACTGCATCACATTCACCATTAAAAAGCAATCCATATAATT
>CM060323.1:9997671-10000171 GCA_030674155.1 Stramonita haemastoma
AGAGGTGGTAGTTGGGGTGGGGGTGTGAGGAGAGAGAGAGAGAGAGAGAGAGAGAGAGAGAGAGAGAGAGAGAGAGAGAGAGAGAGAGAGAGAGTGTATTGTGTGTGTGTGTGTGTGTGTGTGTGTGTGTGTGTGTGTGTGTGTGTGTGTGTGTGTGTGTGTGTGTGTGTGTTGTGAATATATTCTTGTAGCCTTCCACCATGAGTTGGTACGAAGGATAGGTTTGGATGCTGCTCAGTCTGCTGTTGAGCCATTAATGAACGCGAGACGACAGGAAAAGTTTTGCTGTAGAAACTCACATTTTTTATGTTTTTTTTCCTTCTTTTACTACGGTTACTTAAAAGACAAATCAAATGGTTGATCTTACAAAAATGTAAAAGTGGGGAACTAAAAATGAGGACGGCGGTTTATTTAGCAACCATTTACCCACATGATTATTTACACATTGCCTAAAGAACCATGGAAATATCTATCTATCTATCTATCTATCTATCTATCTATCTATCTATCTATCTATCTATCTATCTATCTATCTATCTATCTATCTACATCTCAACAAAACCCTGAGAAAGGCAGAGCAGAGAGAGGAAAGGAGGAAACTGGTTGTCATGTCTTTGGGGGGTGTCCCCAAGGTCGTCAGACTACAGGATAGATAGATAAATAGATAGACAGATAGACAGACACACAGACAGACAGACAGACAGACAGATAGATAGATAGAGAGATAGATAGATAGATTGATAGATAGATAAATAGACAGATAGACAGGTAGATAAATAGACAGATAGACAGGTAGATAAATAGATAGATAGATAAATAGATACAGGGTAACACTGTTAGCTTAGTATTATAGTCAGCAAAATGTAGGGATACAAAGGCGAGACAGCGCTCACCAGAGAAGGAAGAGATGGGAATAGTTAAGCAAGAGGTCAGGAGAGAGAGGGGTGATCCAGTGGAGACGGGCAGGGACTCTGTGCCCTGAGCAGTCTTGAAGGCCTGGACAAGGGGGGGTCACAGTCTTATCCCACCTTGGTAAACAGTTGTTTGTAGGTTGTGACAGTTTAGTGAAGTTTTTTGTTTGTTTATATAATCCTGCAAGAGAAAGTTTAGTATCTCGATTAGGATACTTAGAAAGGAACAGAGAATACAAGAAAAGAGGTTTTATAAACTCAAAGAGTCACAGTTCATCAATGAGTTAAACAACGTTGATGTTTTTACTGCAGGGAGTTGAAAAACCTATATTTTTTGAGTTGCTAGATATCTACTTGCTAGTGTGTGTGTATATTATTTGTTATTTAGTGTGAAATAAAAAGAGGGAGTTCCAGACTGGTGCTTAAAGTGGGAAAAAAGATCTGTATGGGTATGCCAGTATCTGACTGCGAGTAACTGCTGAATGAATACCTTCATTGTGACACGGGCCAGCACACCAACCAACCAAGGACGGGATAGCCTAGTGGTCAGAACATTGCGCTCGCAATTTGAAGATCCTGGTTCGATTTCCGGTGGAGGGGATTTTTCTCCTGGAGTTAACATCAGTGCTGACTCTACTTCCCCCAAAAGTCCTTCGGATGAGACTATAAACCGAGGCCCCGTGAGCGAACGCACGAAGAACATCTTGCGCACACGTTAAATCCTGTTCCGCTTTTCGTAAGAGTAGGCCATTGTGTGCCGGTGGGAACAGATGACAAGATTTAAAAAACTGCATACACACGGGGACTGGATGTAAAAAGCACCTAAGTGCTCATTCCATTATCCTCGATATAGAAGAATAAAAAAACAAAACAAAAAAACCCCTAAAAATTCTGTATGGGTATGCCTGTATCTGACTGCGAGTAGCTGCTGAATGAAAACCTTTATTGTGATACAGGCCAAGCACACCAACCAACTCCCTGACACGAACCTAAATCAAAGACATGTTGCAATTCCACTGTTCTTACAGTCCAAGCACGCTGACACACGACTTACTGTTGACGTCACTGCCGTACAGACGAAGACTCCGAATGTGTTCAATCTGCCCCATGTCAACGTACCAGAAGGGGTTGCTCTCCGGATCTGCAACACAGAATTTCAAGACTAAATGAATATTCCATGTTCAGAATCATTATCAGCAACTCTTTCCACTCTGGAAAGGCCAGTGTTGTTTCGTTCTGTCTGTAACGACAGATGATATTTAAAAAAAAGACAAGTAATGACTCACCCTAAGTTTTCTCATGGCAACATTGTGAATGCCAACAGTACCGTCACTCACTCACTCTTCTTCTTCTTCTTCCTCTTTTTCTTCCTCCTCCTCCTTCTCCTCCTCCTCCTCATCGTCGTCCTCGTCGTCGTCGTCGTCATCGTCATCATCATCATCATCATCATGTGCATTACTATTATTATTATTATTATTATTATTATTATTATTATTATTAGTAGTAGTAGTAGTAGTAGTAGTAGTAGTAGTAGTACCGTAAAATCCCTAGCATAAGCCCACCATCTAGCAAACGCCCACCCCCCACTT
>CM060323.1:10005171-10012671 GCA_030674155.1 Stramonita haemastoma
AGAGAGAGAGAGAGAGAGAGAGAGAAGAGAGAGAGAGAGAGAGGAGGGAGAGAGAGAGAGAGAGAGAGAGAGAGAGAGGAGAGAGAGAGAGAAGGTGCACACATAATATCGAAACTGGCAACAGTCAAATTCAATACTATGCCTTTCTTTTCAAAACTATAATAGGCAACAGGAAGTTACGATGGACAAACTGAAACTGTAGTGTTCACTTTGACATGTCATTACTTTAAGAGCATTTCAAATGATAGAGATCACCTAATATTTCCATGAGTATTTTGTTATATGTATGTTTTCAAGGACATACCCCTAGGCCTGGCTTGGCTTAGAATCTGTATTTTGTGTATTAAAGACCTTTCATTCATTCATTCATTCATTCATTCATTCATTCATTCATTCATTCATTCATTCATTCATTCTCTCTCTCTCCTCTCTCTCTCTCGCTCGCTCGCTCGCTCACACACGCACGCACACACGCACGCATACACACACGGGACAGTGTAGGGGGACGGTATAGCCTAGTGGTCAGAACACTGCGCTCGCAATTTGACGACCCGAGTTCGATTCCCGTTCGTGGTGATTTTTCCCATGGAGTTAACATCAGTGCTGACTCCACTCCCCCGAAAAGTCTTTCGGATGAGACTGTAAACCGAGGCCCCATGTGTGAACGCACGATGAACATCTTGAGCACACGTTAAATCCTGCCCTGCTTTTCGTAAGAGTAGGCCATTGTGTGCCGGTGGGAACAGATGACAATATTTACAAAATTTCATACACACGGGGACTGGATGCAAAAAAAGCACATTGGTGCTTATTCCATTATCCTCGATATAAAAGAATAAAATAAACAAACACACACACACACACACACACACACGCACACAACACACACACACACACACACACACACACACACACTGTTCCATAATGCCAAATGATCAGAATATATACATACATCAGGAACAGGAATGAAGTAAATAAGACAATATTTACAGTTTGTCCCATCAACTGAACAACTGACAACTACTCACATAAAAAAATGTTTAATGCAGAGTTCATAGATCTCGGCTTTTCCCGTTTATTTACGGAAATCTACGAATGTACGGATATTGCCAAAAAAAACAACTAAAAGTAAAATGAAATAAAAAAAAATCAATAAACATAAAATACAGGTTTTAAAAAAATCATTATGGTAGAAAAGAACACAATACAGCACAATGTGATTTGTCTATATCCTACATGCTTCTCAGCCTGAATTCAGATATATATTTCCTATTTTGGGTTAGCTAAGAGACAGGCACCGTGGCCTGTTGGATAAGACGCCGGACTTGTGATCTGTATGCTCTTGGTGTCATGGGTTCGAATTTCAGTGGGAGTTGTCAAAGTTATGCACTTAAAATAAAACAAAAAGAAAACTGTGCATGGAGGGTGGAGGAAAGTTAGGGGAAGTAACCAGCCGCCACGGATTTCGGATTGGAAGGTCGCGGGTTTGAATCCCATAAGAACCATAGGGATTTTTCGGAGCACCACCCAGAGTGAGTGTGCTGTGGGCTCAGTGGGGAGACTGACCACACAGTTGAGCGTCATCCATTTTCTGATGCGAATTTGGGAGTGTTTCTCAAATAACCTGACCAACACCAATACCGCAGGTGTCTGTATTTCTGGGGCCTGGTTGATGCCAGTATGATATTATGATAGTAACACGGCAGAGTACAACCCTGTCAAGAAGTCTCAAAAGCGGATGCACTTTCACAGCAGCATCATTACATCATCCTCATTACCATTATCAATGATAAAAATAGCCCCTGATTCGGTAGCCCCCTGTTGCTCTGGTCTCATGGTGACCTCAGACTGTTTGCCCAGACACCTCTGCGCCTGTGGCGAGTTTGTGTTAAAGCCTTTCGGGTTGGAGGTTCGCGAACAGTTCCTGGAAGGACGTTGTGGTGGTTGCCCCCTTGGGTGACTCACTCAGTCTGGCTCCTCGACTGAACTAATAGTGTAGGGGCTTAGTAAGCATATCTTGGCCCAGATCAGTTCACCACTGAACACCACCAAAGTGACCCAGTAGAAGTGCAGGGCCCCTCTGGCTGGTGGCCCCACGGTGGCCTAATATTGATGTGCTCCATGTGGACTTTTGAACCTGAGGATGAGACCCAACAAATCTCGGTATGGCTGTGACGGGGAGATTGAAATGAGCGGCATGGGAGCGGCAGGACTGGAACGTTACAGAAAACGAGGCAGCAAAATTTATATTAGAAAAAGGTAGAGGAAGCATGATGGGGAGGGTGGAGAAGACTGAAAAGGGGAGAAGGAGGTAGAGGGGTGGATTACAGTAGGATTAGGCGTAGGGAGGTGGACATTTATGGGGAGGAGTATGGTGGGTGTAGGGAGGGAGGAGATTTAGGGAGGGGGTGTGGATAGGAGGACGTTTAGGGGGAGGAGTATTATGGGCGTAGGTATAGGGAAGGAGGAGGAGGTTAGGGTGGAGGAGTATGGTAGGGGTAGGTGTATCGAGTGAGGGTGGAGTATGATGGGGGTAGGTGTAGGGAAGGAGGAGGTATAGCGGAGTATGATGGGGGTAGGTGTAGGAGGGAACAGGTTTAGGGGGAGGAGTATGATGGGGGTTAGAACGGGTAAGTCTGGGGAGGGAGGAGTATGGTGGGGTAGGTGTAGGGAGGGAGGAGGTTTAGGGGGAGGAGTATTGTGGGGGTAGGCGTAGGGAGGGAGGAGGTTCAGGGGGAGGAGTATTGTGGGGTAGGCGTAGGGAGGGAGGAGGTTTAAGGGGGAGGAGTATGATGAGGTTGGGTGTAGGGAAAGGGGAGGAGGTTTAGGGGGAGGAGTATGATGGGGTTCGGTGTAGGGGAAGGAGTATGGAGGGGGTAGAACGAGTAGGTCTGGGGAGGGAGGAGGTTTAGGGGTAGGAGTATGGTAGGTGTAGGGAGGGAGGAGGTTTAGGGGGAGGAGTATGATGAGGTTGGGTGTAGGGAAAGGGGAGGAGCTTTAGGGCGGGTATGATGGGGGTAGGTGTAGGGATGAGGGAGGAGGTGTAAAAAAGGAGGAGGAGGGGTAAAGATGGGGAAGAGTATAATGGTGGTAGATGGTGGAGGTTTAGGGAGAGGGGTATGGTGGAGGAGGTGCAGGGAGTATGATGGGGGTAGGGGGAGGGAGGGAGGAGGTTTAGGGGGAGGAGTATGACGGAGATATGTGGGTAGGTCTGGGGAGGGAGAAGGTTTAGGGGGAGGAATATGATGGGTGTAAGGAGGGAGGAGGATGTTTTAAAGAGAGGGGTATGGTGGACATAGGTCTGGGGAGGGAGGAGCTTTAGGGGGGGGGGGAGTATGATGGGGTTAGGTGTAAGGAGGGAAGTGGAGGTTTAGGGGGTATGATGGGGGTAGTTGTAGAGAGGGAGGACCTTTAGGGGGAGGTGTATGATGGGGGTAAGTGTAGGGAAGGAGGAGGTTTGCGGGGAGGAGTATGGTAGGTGTAGGTGTATGGAGTGAGAGTGTTTAGGGGAAGAGTATGATGGAGGTAGGTGTAGGGAGGGAAGGATATGACGGGGGTAGGCGTAGGGAAGGAGGTGGAGGTTTAGGGGGAGGAGTATGATGGGGGTAGGTGTAGGGAGGAGAAAGCTGATGTGGTTTGGTCACACCACAAGACACAACACCCTAGCAAAAACCATCCTGCAAGGAACAGTCGAGGGCAAGAGAAGAAGAGGCCGCCAAAAGAAATCATGGGTTGACAACATCAAAGACTGGACCGCCCAACCCCTACAACACCTCCTACTAGCCACACAGGATCGTGAAGCATGGAAAAAGATCACTGTTGCGTCTTCTCTCATGTCCCCCCTACGTCCTTTGGGACATGGGACTGAGTGAGTGAGTGAGTGAGGTGTAGGGAGGGAGGACCTTTAGGGGGGAGTATGATGGGGGTAGGTGTACGGAGGGGGGAGGAGTATGATGGGGTAGGTATAAGGAGGGAGGAGGAGTATGATGGGGGTAGGTGTACGGAGGGGGGAGGAGTATGATGGGGGTAGGTATAAGGAGGGAGGAGGAGTATGATGGGGGTAGGTGTACGGAGGGGGGAGGAGTATGATGGGGGTAGGCGTAAGGAGGGAGGAGGAGTATGATGGGATAGGTGTACGGAGGGGGGAGGAGTATAATGGGAGTAGGCATAGGGAGGGGGGAGGAGTATGATCAGGGTAGGCGTAGGGAAGGAGGTGGAGGTTTAGGGGGAGGAGTAATGTGGGATGGTGTAGGGAAGGGGGAGGAGGTGTAAAGAAGGGGGAGGAGTATTATACCCTTATGGTGGTAGATGTAGGGAGGGAGGTGGAGGTTTAGGGGGAGGGGTATGGTGGAGGTAGGTGTAGGGAGGGAAGAGTATGATGGGGGTAGGTGTAGGGAGGGAAGAGTATGATGGGGGTAGGTGTAGGGAGGGAAGAGTATGATGGGGGTAGGTGTAGGGAGGGAAGAGTATGATGGGGGTAGGTGTAGGGAGGGAAGAGTATGATGGGGGTAGGTGTAGGGAGGGAAGAGTATGATGGGGGTAGGTGTAGGGAGGGAAGAGTATGATGGGGGTAGGTGTAGGGAGGGAAGAGTATGATGGGGGTAGGTGTAGGGAGGGAAGAGTATGATGGGGGTAGGCGTATGGAAGGAGGTTTAGGGGGAGGTGTATGATGGGGTAGGTGTAAGGAGGGAGGTAAGTTTAGGGGGAGGTGCATAATGGGGGTAAGTGTAGGGAAGGAGGAGTATGATGGGGGTAGGGAGGGGAGGATGTTTAGGGGGAGGGGAATGGTGGAGGTAGGTCTGAAGATGGAGGAGCTTTAGGGGGGGGGAGTATGATGGGGGTAGGTGTAGGGAGGGAGGAGTATGATGGGGGTAGGTGAAGGAGGTGGAGATTTAGGGGGAGGAGTAATGTGGGCTGGTGTAGGGAAGGGGGAGGAGGTGTAAAGAGGGGAAAAGAGATTTATGGGGGAGGAGTAAGCGTAGGGAAGGAGGAGGTGTAGGGGTATGAGGAGGTAGGTCTGGGGAGTGAATTAGGGCGAGGAGTATTATATCCTACTATGGATATATAATACTGGGTACTATAATATAGTATGGTGGTAAATGTAGGGAGGGAGGTGGAGGTTTAGGGGGAGGAGTTTGATGGGTGTAGGGACGGAGGAGGTTAAGGGAAGGAGGTGGACCCTGAGGATGAGACACAAGAATCAGGGTATGGCTGTGGCGGGGAGACTGAAATGAGCGGCATGGGAGCGGCAGGACTGGGACGTTACAAAAGATGAGGCAGCAAAAAATATATAAAAAAGGTAGAGAAAGCATGATGGGGTGAAGATCTAGGGAGGGTGGAGAAGACTGAGAAGGGGAGGTAGAGGGGTGGAGTAGTAGGACTAGGCGTAGGGAGGTGGACATTTATGGGGAGGAGTATGGTGGGTGTAGGGAGGGAAGAGATTTAGGGAAAGGGGAGGAGGTTTACGGGAAGGAGTATAATGGGGGGGGGGGGGGGGTAGGTGTAGGGGAGGAGGAGAAATGTGATGGGGGTCGGTCTGGGGAGGGAGGAGCTTTACGGGAAGGAGTGTAATGGGTGTAGGGTGGGAGGAGGCTTAGGGGGGTGAGGAGTATGATGGGCGTAGGTGTAGGGAAAGAGGGTGAGGTTTGGTGGGAGGAGTATGGTAGGGGTAGGTGTATGGAGTGAGGGTGGAGTATTGATGGAGGTAGATTCAGATTCAGAATATTTATTGCCATTTAAGTCATGTAGGTGTAGGGAAGGTTAGGGAGGGAGGTGGATGTTTAGGGAAGGGGTATGCTGGGGGTAGGGGTAGGTAAGGAGGAGGTGTAGGGGAGTATGATGGGGTAAGGCAAGGCAAGGCAAGGCAAGGCAAGGCAAGGCAAAGTATTTTATTCGAGGATAATAGATAAGCACTTGTGTGCTTTTTTACATCCAGTCCCCGCCCTTTTCAGGGTTACATCAAATTGAGAAGATACTAAACAATAAACTTTACGCAATACCAAACAACACCCAAGAATAAGGACACTATATATGAAAAGGTAATAAAAAGAAAAATGCACTCGATCAGAAAACAAAAATCTAAAGTCACAATAAAAGATTTTGATTATGGAAGAGAAGAAAGCGTTAATGGATAAAGAGCAAACAAGAGAACAAAATGAAATAAACAACTCAAGAAAAAACATCAAACCACCACCATCTGTCAAAAATTATACATGTGATATAAATCATTTTAAGAACTAATATCCTTATTTGAGGGGGGGGGGGGGGGGGAGACATACTACCAATAAAAAATATAATAGGTGTAGGGAGGGAAGTGGTTTAAGCGGAGGAGTATGGTGGAGGTAGAATGCTAGGTCTGGAGAGGGAGGAGGTCTAGGGGAAGGAGTATGATGGGGTTGGGTGTAGGGAAGTGGGAGGATGTGTAAAGAGGGAGGAAGAGGTGTAAAGAGTATAATGGTGGTATAGGGAGGGAGGCGGAGGTTTAGGGGGAGGAGTATGATGGGGATAGGTAGGTGGGTCTGGGGAGGGAGGAGGTTTAAGGGGAGGAGTATGATGGGTGTAGGGAGGGAGGAGGTTTTTTGGGAGGAGTATGATGGGGATAGGTGGGTAGGTCTGGGGAGGGAGGAGGTTTAGGGGAGGATTATGATGGGTGTAGGGAGGGGGGAGGAGTTTGATGGGCGTATTAACCGCTAGACTATAAACCCTCGACTACAGGAAAGGGGGAGGATGTTTAGGGGTATAGGTATGATGGAGGTAGGTCTGGGGAAGGAGGAGCTTTTTGGGGGGGTAGGTGTAAGGAGGGAGGAGCTTTAGGGGGGGAGTATGATGGGGTAGGTGTATGGAGTGAGGGTATTTAGGGGAAGGAGTATGTGTAAGGGAGGTGGAGGTTTAGGGGAGGGGAATGATGGGGGTACGTGTAGGGAGGGACGAGGTTTAATGAGGAGTATGATGGGGTAGGTGAAGGGAAGGAGGTGGAGGTTTAGGGGGCATGGTATATGAAGAGGGTAGGTCTGGGGAGGGAGGAGATTTAAGGGGAGGAGTATGATGGGGGTACGGCTGGGGAGGGGGGAGATTTGTCTTATGCTGAGTGTGTGGGGTTTAAGATGAAAACCATAAGCAAACTGGCAACTATTAGGGTAAGGGGGTGGTCACGTTTGTCAATGTCTGTAATAAGTGGGTCTTATATCTTTAAGCATCAAACTGAATAGGAAACAGATGACCAATATGCTGTTTCCCATGCCAGGATTGTAGAGGATGGTCCAAAGCATGTCTGCAAGCCAGAAAACATGCTGTCACCCCTATTTGCAGTTTTGCCTAATATTTTGCATTAACCCGCTAGACTTACACCCCCTCTCACAAGAAACGATGGAAAAGAGAAAAGAAATGAATTACAATGTATTATGGCAAGGAAATGGTAAAGCGTAAAAAAAAAAGCACACGTGAGAAAAGTTATCGAAAATGATATTTTCAAGGTCTATGAACTAAACTGTTGCAAAAAAA
>CM060323.1:10017671-10022671 GCA_030674155.1 Stramonita haemastoma
GAGAGAGAGAGAGAGAGATGCAGACACACACACACACACACACACACACACACACACACACACACACACACACACACACACACACACACACACACACACACACACACACACACACACATACACAGTAAGAAGGACAGACAGGCAGAGCGAGAATAAAATGGCATAAAGAGATAGCAAAGCAACAGAAAAACAGACCAACAGAATGAATAAAGGGGGGAGGGGGGGGGGGGGGGGGGGGTTGTTCTCTATTGCAAGAGAAGAAAAGAATGGCCGGTGTAAACCAGGAATTTGTGCTGTCTCCTCTTTCCGAAACGATCTGTCTTGATTGTGTTTCTGTTTTTGCTTGTACTGGTTATTATTCAATGTTCCCCATTCCTTGTTTACGTCTGCTTAGGGCCTGGTCTGTCTGTCTGTCTGTCTGTCTGTCTGTCTGTCTGTCTGTCTGTCTCTCCGTGGTTGTTCCTGTCAGTTTGTTGCGTCTTTTCACTCGAGGAATTCCAGTTACGATATTTCATTCTTAAAGGCTTCGACAGGAGTCATGTTAAGTCAAGTCAAGTCAAAAGGAGTTGTACGAGATAATATTTGTAACGTACATTTACATTGAAGGCATTTTGTAGTACATTTACATTGCTTTTTTTTTTTTTTTAAAGCTTCCAATATTTTATTTACTTGAGAGAGAGAGAGAGAGAGAGAGGAGAGAGAGAGAGAGAGAGAGAGAGAGAGAGAGAGAGAGAGAGAGAGAGAGAGAGAGAGAGAGAGAAGACAGACAGACAGACAGACAGAGACAGACAGACAGGACAGACAGATATACGGGCATACAGACAGACACGCAGACAGAGAAGTTTTAAACGTCATCTGCTCCGTAAGATTGTTCCAATCCTGTCCTATCATATTGTTAATAGTCCCACCAACGACAAGGACCACCATCTATATTGTCATCGCGTTTAGAATTAAAACTCCAGATCAAAACTGTGCAACTATATACAGACTGAAACAGGAGAAAAGCCAACTCTCTTACCGTTCATCGTATCAACGCCCCAGCCAACCATACGGGTCAAACCAGGAAGGTCACTGCGCTGTGAAAGCACTACATAACCGACATATGACATAAGGTAAACCAGTTCCAGAGTCCTCGCTAACAACCCTGTTCCTGTTTAAGAACTATGACATGCTATCTAGCTCCTTTCAGACGAATGATGCTCGATTGTCTCCGGAAGTTAAAAATGTTATATTTCGTGTATATATATATATATATATATATATATATATATATATATATATATATATATATATATATATATATATATATATATATATATATATATGTATGTATGTCACGAAACATAATATTGAAAAGATCCGTACTGAAATGCTTGCCTGAAAAATGTTCTGGACATCACGACTGTGAGAAGCAGATACTTGATGCTTATTGGCACATTCTATTAAGTTACACATCACGGAGCTGCCTTGCCTTTGAGCAAATGAATGTGATATAAGTAAAAGCGGGAACGCAAAGAGAAAGAAAGAAAGAGAGACAAGACAAGACAAGACAAGACAGACAGACAGACAGACAGACAGACAGACAGACAGACAGAGAGACAGAGAGACAGAAACAGGAAGGGATGGATATAACCTAGCCGTTCCAGCTCAGAACTTAGGCCTCGGTCGACCCACTTGACACGTATCGTATTTCTCCTGTCATCCCGCTTTAAATCAATCTGTCTCAGGTCTGTTTCTCTTCTTACTCACATCCTTCTCTTCTTTTTGTGGTGTGTGTACGTGTGTGTGTGTGTGTGTGTGTGTGTGTGTGTGTGTGTGTGTGTGTGTGTGTGTGTGTGTGTGTGTTTGTTTGGGGGGGGGATTTCTTCATCCCCTATCCAATTTTCTTCGCAGGTTTTGGCTATTGGCTCTATAGGTTTTCTTTGGGCTGTCAATGGGGTTAACGGAAGCTCTCACTATATGTATCTATCTCTTTGGAAAAGAGTCTTACCTGGTCGATACGGAATGTCTCTATTGCCATCTCTACCAATGTCTGTGGAGTCTGGAACGAACAAGTCTCTGTTGAATAA
The DNA here is from genome assembly GCA_030674155.1 of Stramonita haemastoma. Lineage (NCBI taxonomy): Eukaryota > Metazoa > Mollusca > Gastropoda > Neogastropoda > Muricidae > Stramonita > Stramonita haemastoma. The sequence continues at coordinate 10,019,741 of CM060323.1, forward strand.
AGCCCAGAACAGGCTGATGTATCCAGCATCCTGTTGTAGCGGAACAATGGTAGACAGTTATACAGAAAACTCACCTTACTTTTGAACACACCATTCTCCCCTGTAGAGATGCCGGGGGCCTGTCAGTATAAGCAGTATCTCCACCTTCTGGAAATTCTGTGCTACGAATTCTTTCTTTTCCATCCCTCTCTTTGTTTCTGTCTTGTTTCTGTTCTTTCTTCTTGTCACCTTCTTCTTGTTTATTTTCTGCCTTCTTGTTTCATTCTCCTGCCTTTTGTTCAGAAAGACTTAAAAATAACAGTTCTCTCCCACATACACCAAATTCGGATGCACTGGGGCTGCTTTGTCAGGCGCTTAACAGCAGCACAACGCATTTTCGCTCATGTGACAGACAACAGTAGTAGTAGTCTGAGTGTTCAACAAGGAAGAAAGCAACATTCTTTGCCACAATGATAGTCTAGTTCTAGTAACATCAGCTAAGCCTTTGGTGATAGACGTTCAATATTCATTTCTTACAAATCTCACCTGACAAATTCTACATACCAAGTCATGTAACCTAGAGGATATTTGCAGAGGTCTCTATATATCACTTTGCAATTGTCTGGGTTGGAACACTCAAAAACCTTTCATGAGCCATCATATTAACATTTTCTATCAGTTCAAGTCTATCTTATCCCCATAATTCAGTTCCACTAAGCAAGACTAGCCATGTCTTTATATGAGAAACTTTAAAGGATGCGTTTGGAGTTATTTCTTCACACTTTGGAAAGACGTAACTAGGCTTTATTCTAGGCTTTTTACCCCCCCTCTCTTACGTAACAGGTATCCACCTAAGGGCAGTGAACTGGTGTGTTCTAAACAGGACCCACTGACGCATTTCTCCCCCCTGACTTCCTCCACCCTCACAGCTGTTCTGGACCCATTTATTTATTTATTTATTTATTCTTTTATATCGAAGATAACAGAATAAGCAATCATGTGCTTTTTTTCATCCGGTCCCCGTGTGTATGCAGTTTTGTAAATTTTGTCATCTGTTCCCACCGGCACACGATGGCCTACTCTTACGAAAAGCGGAACAGGATTTAACGTGTGCGCAAGATGTTCTGCGTGTGTTCGCACACGGGGCCTCGGTTTAAAGTCTCATCCGAAGGACTTTTGGGGAGAGTGGAGTCAGCACTGATGTTAACTCCAGGAAGAAAATCTCCTCGACCGGACTCGAACCCGGGTCTTCAAATTGCCAGCGCAATGTTCTGACCACTAGGCTATCTGCCCCCAGGACCAGCAGCCTGGGGACCCATGCCCAAGTCACCACAGGCACAATGTCAGCCAGATGGGATCCCTGCTTCAGTGCAGTCACGGAACAAAGTTGGACTGTTCAGCAATAATACAGACGTCGAATGAAATGACACTTAAAAAGTGGCACCCATCTGTTCATAAAAACATGTTTCATAGTGCCCCAAATAGCTGTAACATTAATTGCTTACCAAGCTAAAACAAGTTAACTAGCGATACTACAGGAAATTTCACATATGACAGTCTGCTTGAGGTTGCCAACTAATTATTTGGTAGAGGGGAATTATTTCAACTTCCTGCCAATTACCTATTGCCTGAGCTTCCAAAGCACTTTGTACAGTATTTCAAAGACAAAATCAGTACCGAAAGTCAGCTCCACTCAATGACCTGTGTTTCCATGGTCAGCCTCTTCACTCGATCCGGTGACTCCAGATCTGATCAAAGTGAATGCACTATTCTTCTCTCCTAGCCGCTCAAAACAATTATGTCAGCTTGATCTCTCTGTTTCCACCCTGTTTCTGGAGTGTCCTCACACACTGTTACTCTTCACCACTGAAACACGCAACCGCTCTCTGACTTCTGGTCTTGTGTTGACAAGTTTTCTTCAGCAAGGAAATCATCACCATCTGAACAACACTCTATATCCTTCCTTCACCATCTATATCTGTCCCGTAGTCCAGCCGATCATGGGGGCACAACTGAAGATTTTGCAACCAGCTTCCTTCACTCCCCACGGTCCTCCGCTCTCCGTATCAGATCGCTCCACCCAAGGCCTGTCCACTCTCTGATGTTGTCTTCCCATCGTTTCCTCTGTCTGCCCCTTCGTCTCCCTCCCCTCACTGTTCCCTGTAAGACAGTATAGGCCAGTCCAGATGATGTGTGACGTGCCCGTACCACTTTAGCCTGCGTTTTTCACAGAAGTTAGGAGCTCTTCATATAGTTCGATGACATATTTTTTTAAATTCTGGTTTTCACATCTTCATAAGTGATATGATCTCTGTATGAAATACCAATCCGTATAAAACAAATCACTTCTTTCCAAACTGCTGAAAACAATATTTCTCTTTCAACTCCCTAACTACCTGACTTACACTGATATTCGGTGTTCTCTGATGTCATCGTGCAGACTATTTCACTGTACAGAGACGCCCTCCTGAACAAGATGGCTGATCTTTCCACATTTTAAACACACGTTAAATCCTGATCCTTCCACACGTTAAATCATGTTCCGCTTTTCGTAAGAGTGAGCCATTGTTTGCCGGTGGAAAAAGATGACAAGATTTACAAAACTGCATACACACAGGGACTGGATATAAAAAAAGCACACGAACGCTTACTCCATTATCCTCGATATAAAAAAAAAAAAAAAACAGCTCTGCACAGTAGCAGCCTCTGTATATTCACCACACTGGATCGATCTGCCTCCTTTGACACTATCGATTATTGTTTCTCCTGTTGATGCCTTCATACATTTGTACTGTTCACAGATTTTGTTTTTTCTTCATTCATATTTTTCTTGATGTTATTGTTCATCCTGTGGTAATTATCAGATGAATGGCAATCACAAAGAAGGGTGGGTTACCAAAGCATCAAGGACTAGGCCTGCAGACCACTAAAAAGCAACCAAAACCCCAAGAA
>CM060323.1:10025171-10032671 GCA_030674155.1 Stramonita haemastoma
CATAGAAGGTGGGACGTGCAGCCGTTACATTGTCTCCCAAGACAGAGGGCGTTGTGTGTTGTCAGTACTGATAATCATGAGGCTGTGGCTGGCCTTCATGTTGATCAATCTCCCTAGGACGGAATTCCATGCAATCTCTTGCTCAAGTTTCAAATGAAACTCTCTCTCTTTGAACGATTCTCTCTCTCTATGATTTGTTTTTACAAGATATAGCGCTATACAAATTCCATGTATTATCATTATTATTAAATAGTCTTTTGACGATCAGAACATGTTCCTGTTCAGCGCCTTCCACACCATCGATGTCATTTCACAAAGGTGAGTTTTGACGCTGTTTTATCCTATAACAACAATGAGTAAGGTGGTCTTGACACGCATCAGTGTGCTCCTGGCATAATTATGCTGGAAAGTGTCGGGAAGACGTAGGCAGGCCTGGCCCACTCCATGCCAAGTGTGGAGCTGTTCTTCATCAACACCAGTTCACCAAGACTGACTGCAGACTGTGGCGCCCAAAGACTTTCTGCATGGTGTTGACATGGAGATCCAAGCACGTGAAGAGTGCACGTACCATCAGAATCAATGAGAATGGATTCTAAATACGTCTTGAAGAAGTTATTGCAACAGAACGGTCACTAAAATGGCAAGACTGTAAAATTTGGTGGCCATGCAAAAATCACAAGTTATTGATCAGAGATATAATAAAAATTGTCATCAACACCACAAGGAAACTCTTTTCTAGGCACCATTCTCCTTTAAAATGTAAGTCTTTTGTTCATTGTAATCAGATATTTAACCTTCACCACAGTACAGTACAATACAAAGGCTGAAAAAACATCATGAATGAATGTCTATTTCATTCAGTGTTGTCTGGGATTAGCACTGTAAATCAAGTAGGATCTACAGACTGCTTCAGAGTGCTAAACAATGATTTGTTAATGTCCTGAGATAGGGAGAAGCTCGTTTTGCTCAATAGCTCGAGTGAGATTTACCTTGTGTGAATGAAAATCAGGTTTCAGTGATGCAGACTCTGGAAGTCTCATTTGTTGATAGCCTACTTGCCTAATTGGAGACACGAATCTTGGGTTGAGAACTCTGGAAAAGTAGGAGGGGATGGAGAGCGGGAGAAAGAGAGTGAGACGATTTAGGAGGGGAAAGGGATGGATGGATGGATGGATGGATGAATGAATAGATAGATAGATAGATAGATAGATAGATAGATAGATAGATAGATAGATAGATAGATAGATAGATAGACATACAGACAGCTCAGATAGACAGACAGACAGGCATACAGGCAGGCAGACAGATAGATATACTTTTTATCGAGGATAATAGAATAAGCACTTATGTTTTATCTACATCCAGTCCCCGTGTGTATGCAGTTTTGTGAGTGTTCTGTAAAGGTGGAAGAAAGATGGAAGTGACACAAACCAGGCTGAAGGCAGGAGACAGAACCATAATCATCATCTTCCACTGAAACAGCACTAACATTACTCTATATGCACTCTCTTCCTTCCCTGGATTTGAAAAAAAAAAAACAACCCCAAAACTATGTTTTAAAAAGTGGTCTTCTTTTCATGGGTAACTTATTTTAACACTTCTGTTCATTGTCTGCTAATAAGGGCTTTAGTTTGTTTTGATATATCTTGATCACATCAAATCTTCAATACAAACTGCTTGGCGCTATATATACCAAAAACAAAAACAAACAAAAAAATGTAAATCAAAAAGAAAAAATGAAAGAAAATTTAAAAAAGAAGAAAACTTAGCATGCCTTTACACAGAATATGGATAGATAAGTAGACAGATAGATGGATATATATATAGAGAGATAGTTAGATAGATAGATAGATAGATAGATAGATAGATAGATAGATAGATAGATAGATAGATAGATAGATGGATAGATAGATAAATAGATAGAAAAAGACAGACAGACATGCAGACACAGACAGACAGAAAGACATACGGACAGAAAGACAGACACAGATAGATAGATAGATAGATAGATAGATAGATAGATAGATAGATACATACATACATACATACATACATACATACATACATCATCATCATCATCATGGCTTGGCTTCGCGAACGAAGATTAAGGGCACTGTCCACGTCTGGTGCAGGCTCGCTGGTGGCTGTTCAGTCCAATGCGTGACAAACAAACCCGGCCGCAGCGGCTGCAGGGGAAAGTCGATTCTGGGGTTGATGTAGAGGGGACGCGGTTCTTCCTCCTCATTCGCCTCTCCTCAAGGGCCGCTCTGCGATTGTCCTCAAAGGAGGAGACCGACTGATGCACAGTGTGTCGCCAGGCCTGCCGGTCAGCAGCAAGGACTGACCACTGGTTATGGTCTATGAGGCAGGCTGACAGAGATTTCTTCAGAGAGTCTTTAAATCTCTTCTTTGGTGCGCCTCTGTAGCGGTGTCCGGTGGAAAGTTCACCGTAGAAAACCATCTTCGGTAGGCGATGGTCCTCCATTCTAGAGACATGCCCTGCCCAGCGTAGCTGCGTTTTCAGCAACATGGCCTCAATGCTGGTGATCCCTGCTTGCTCCAGCACCTCAGCATTCGTGGTGAAGTCGCTCCAGTTAAATCCGCACAGATACATACATACATACATACATTTGACACTGTGAGCAGGAAGGGCCTGTGGCAGATCATGGAGCGTCTTGGCTGTCCCCCAAAGTTTCTCAACATGGTGATCCAGCTACATGAAGACCAGCGTGGCCAGGTCAGAAACAGCAACGACCTCTCAGAGCCTTTCTCAATCACAAACGGGGTGAAGCAGTGTGTGTGTGTGTGTGTGTGTGTAACTACTATATTATCTTGGTTAAATCAACATACATACATACATACCTACCTAGATAGACGGATCGACAGACAGACAGACAGACAGACAGACAGACAGACAGACAGACAGACAGACAGACAGACACACACACACACACACACACACACACACAGAGTGAGAGACAGAGACATAGACATAACTGAGCGCACACGATAACCAATGCAAATGGAGAAGGGCTCATCTTCGAACATTTCTGGCTTGGGCGACATTATTGAGATAATCATTTTTTGTCAATGTCCTCTTCGGCATTACATCATGCCTAATTCAATCACTCCATAACTAGCGCCCACCTTTCCCTTTCTTCGCCCCCTCTCCCCACCTGCCTGAAAAAAGTGCAACACTTCTAAGATTGTACTTGTGCCTTTTTCAGCCATTCAGTGGATTATTCACGGAAAGTGTGTCCTAAAAGAACCCAATCTCTCTGCTTAATTTTCCCACAGAGCAGTTTAGGGCTGACGACACATCTCTTCAGTGGAGGGAAATACTTGTGTGTGTGCTTGTGTGCTTGTGTGCGTGCGTGCGTGCGTGCGTGCGTGCGTGTGTGTGTGTGTGTGAAATTCAATGTTTTTGTTCTGAAAATACTAATCAAACACATATGTATGTATGTATGTATGTATGTATGTATGTATGTATGTATGTATGTATGTATGTATGTATGTATTTATGTATGTATGTATTTATGTATGTATGTATGTATGTATGTATGTATGTATGTATGTATGTATGTATGTATGCATGCATGTATGTATGTATGCATGCATGTGTGTATGTTTGTATGTTTGTATGTATGTATGTACGTATATGCGTAATTGCGTATGCATGCATGCGTTTTTCGGTCATTCGGTAGATTATTCACATGCGTACATGTATGTATGTATGTATGTATGTATGTATGTATGTATGTATGTATGTATGTATGTATGTATGTATGTATGCATGCATGTATGTATGTATTTATGTATTTATGTATGTATGTATGTATGTATGTTTACTTTTATTTTATTCTTTTACATCGAGGATAATGGGATAAGCACTCATGTGCTTTTTTTCATTCAGCCTCCGTGTGTATGCAGTTGTGTAAATATCTGTTCCCACCGGCACAAAATGGCCCACTTTCACGAAAAAGCAGAACAGGATTTAACGTGTGCGCAAGATGTTCTGCGTGCGTTCGCACACGGGGCCTCGGTTTACAGTCTCAACCGAAAGACTTTTGGGGAGAGTGGAGTGAGCACTGGTGTTAACTCCAGGGGAAAAAAGCCCCTCGACCGGAAATAAAACTTGGGTTGTCAAATTGCCAGCGAAATGTTCTGACCACTAGGCTATCCCGTCCCCATGTATGTATGTGTGTGTGTCTGTGTGTTTGCGTGCGTGCACACCTGGCAGTATGTCCTCCATTTTAACAATAGCTGATGGAAATAAAAACCATTCAATTTGTCATGTTCTCCATCACTGCACTGGATCATTCAGTGTCAGTGTCTTCACAGCACGGGAGTCAGGTCAGGGGTAAGGAGCCATGCAGCCTCCCCCAGCTGACGCCTGTGAGGACACGCTGATGGAGAATGCTCCAAGGACACCATTAGTGCTGCTGCTGCTGCTGCTGCTGGCCCACCCTCCTGTTCTGATTCATTGTCATCACGGATGCAGTGGGATTCTTCCTCTTTTGGTTAATTATTGTGAATATGGCTGCTTGAGAGAGAGGAGAGAGAGAGAGAGAGAGAGAGAGAGAGAGAGAGAGAGAGAGAGAGAGAGAGAGAGAGAGAGAGAGAGAGAGAGAGAGAGAGAGAGAGAGAGAGAAGACGCACAGACAGACAGACAGACAGACAGACAGACAGAGATAGAAGTAGGGGGGAGAGAGAGGGGGGGGGGAGAGAGAGAAAACTTGAAAACTTTTTTATTCAGAGAGAGAGAGAGAGAGAGAGAGAGAGAGAGAGAGAGAGAGAGAGAGAGAGAGAGAGAGAGAGAGAGAGAGAGAGAGAGAGAGAGAGAGAGAGAGAGAGTGAGGAGAGAGAGAGAGAGAGAGAGACAGAGACAGAGAGAGAGACAGAGACAGAGACAGAGACAGAGAGAGACACACACACACACACACACACACACACACACACACACACACACACACACACACACACACACACACACACACACACACAGAGTGAAAGAGAGAGGGTGCACCATCCAACATTTCGAATTTCATTGTAGACAAAAATAAATCCACGTTATCTCGAAACTTCGAATTTTTTTGTAGTTCAGAATACCAATTTGCAGCTGCATGCACAATCAGAAAACTGAAACACTGATTGAGAAAGAACATTACAGAAAATAAATATTTAAAACGGCCTTGTCGTTGTGTGGGTATCGTTTTGTTTATATACAACACATCTTTTCCTACATAATGATGACAACAACGATGACACAAGTAACGTTAGTGATGAAGTCTCTGTAACTTTCCTCGCTGTGGATATTCAATTAAAACAAGCTCATTGACACACGGCCTTTAGACCTAAGCTTCTATACAGTTCAATATAAGCAAACACTTGATTCAAGCCTCAAGCTGAGAGAAAAGGAAAACAAAATTATGTTCCCTTCCCCACTTACTTGTCCAACCTGAAGAATAAAAAGAAAACAGAGATAAAATTGTCCAGAACCTCATCAAATATGCACTTACACGATCGTATTTCACTCTGGAGAATCGAACTAGTCAAAAGTTATTCCGGAAAATGTCCCCCGAGACAAACAGTGCTAGTGCACTTCTCTGAGAACTCTAACCAGGATGAAGATTTGTTTGTCCTCCTCCCTCGCTAATCCTCTTGGCATGGTTCCAATGATCCCTTGTCAGCAGCCATTCTGAGTTATGGCCCAAATCCGAAATGGAAAGAACGGAAAAGTCTGGAGATTTTAGTGTTTTGGAATACTTGGTTGATCTGACACATCGAACGATACCATTTTTTTTCGGAAAATAATAATTAACTTCGTTCTTTTATTATTTTTGTTCGGGTTCAGTTTATTACTTTGTGTTTGTTGTTTTGTTTCTCATCAAAAGAGATTAAAAACAGAAGCAATTAAGCACACTAAGTTTGCTCGGCAGGTAACAAACACATTACTGCATACATGTTGTCGACAAACCCATTCCACATTATTAGCCACAAGAACTAAATCATCCAAGGGTATTCGAATCTTTAAAAACGATAAAAGAAAGAAATTTGACAAATGAAATAAAAGTTCTAAATCCTGCAAGCGATTAAATCAGACATGCAATTAAAGAACGCAATTACACGAGTGCATTTTAATCTTACCAAAAAGCAAAAGACAGAACAGTTAGAAAAGGAAAAGCTAGTTCTGAGTCCTCGATGTGATGAAATCAGATATGAAACCAAGGCGTGTTCACGAATATTGAACACCTCCTCCCCTTCCCCCACCACCTCCCCCTTAGACTTTGACCCTACGATGAAATCTGTAGCAAATATCGACATGATTGTGGGATTATGTTTTTATTCTTTATTTTATTTATTTATTTTTATTTTTTTAATTTTTTTTTTTGGGGGGAGAGGAGGGGGTAGGGGTGTCATACATTCTGAGCGGCGCTTTTCTAGTAACATGATCTGCTTTACTTATAGTTGGTGTGATTCAAGCTGTGATAGATGTGGAATCTGTTGGTGATTTAGTGACCTATCCTTTCTGTCATGCCCCCCCCCCCCCCTGACTATTTTCTCCATGTCCTCCATCATCTTCTGAACACTGCTTCTGATAACAGAATGACTGTGTTAGCCCGTTTTCGATTTCAAGCATTTAAGTTTATTTATTTCTAGTTTTATTGTCAATTTTTATTTTTCTCCATTTTTTTAATAGAAAGTTTTATTAATTTTCTTGTAGTTTGAATTTTTTCGGTTTCTTTTTTTAATTGCTTATGGTTTTGCTTTCTTCTTTCATTTTCTGTATTTATTTTTCTATCTTTTCTTTGTTTCAAACTTACCAAAGTCTTCATTTTGTACGCCTTTTCTTTGTTCCCAATTTTTGTGCTGCATTTCCAGATGTGTTTGGGGGTTAAAGGGGGGGGGGGGGGGGGTGTCTTATTTCCCCTCTTTTCGTGCTTTTTTTTTCTTTACTTTAGTTTTTGTTTTCCCTTTTCATTTCCTCTCTTTTACTTTTTTGATTAAATGTCTTCACCCTGAGGAAAGAGAAGACAGTATGTTTTCAGCTTTTTCACAATAGGATTTTTTTCTTTTTCATTCTTTTACAACTGCATCCTTTTTGTTTCTTTTCAAGTATTTTTTGTCTTGTAACTTAATTCCACGACCAAAACACTTCTCATAAATGCGACGACAAAACAAGCACAGTCCATTTCAGACTATATCTCACTAGCGACTAGGCCAAGCCTGGTAAATATAGACACCCCACAACATGGGTCAGGTAGAAATGGAACTATCACACCAGCAGGAGTACAATGGTGGGCACTCACTCAGGTGCCTGTCTCGGCTCATATCACACACACTTGATTCCGTACAGGAACTTTGCTAAAGTCGGGGAAATCGTCGAAAAGGTTTGCCTCTCATGGGATTGGAACCCACGTCCTCACATTCGGCCACGTACTGTCTTGACCACTTTACCAGGGCAGCTGGCTCTCTGGCCCTCTCCTCCCTCTTGTTTTT
>CM060323.1:10037671-10060171 GCA_030674155.1 Stramonita haemastoma
ATATTGAGGATAATGGAATAAGCACTCATGTGCCTTTTTACATCCAGTCCCCGAGTGTATGCAGTTTTTGTAAATCGTGTCATCTGCTCCCACCGGTACACGATGGCCTACTCTTACGAAAAGCGGAACAGGATTGAACGTTGTGCGCAAGAAGTTCTGCGCGCGTTCGCACACGGGGCCTCGGTTTATAGTCTCATCCGAAGAAATTTTGGGGGGAGTGGAGTCAGCACTGATGTTAACTCCAGAGGAAAAATCCCCTCGACCGGGAATCGAACCCGGGTCGTCAAATTGCGAGCGCAATGTTCTGACCACTAGGCTATCCCGTAACGTGTGTTGTGTATGAAAGTGGCTGCAGTGGGAGAGCGGACAGGCTCAACAAAGATGAGAACTCCCCCCACCCCTGTGGATACTTCTTCCCCTACCCTTTCCTTCACCATCTGGGCTAAAAATGCACAGATTGGAATTGTAAGACAAACGAGTCCGAATCTCACATTTCCTATTGTCCCTGTGAGTGGGCGCGCAAGTCACTGAATGAACAGATTTTCCGGGGAAACGTAGCGAGTATTCCTTTTACGTCGGCAGTCTCCACTGAGTGTTTATTTGTTTGATAATTATTTTCATTGCCATTATTTTCAGTCGTTTTTTTCGTGTGTGTTAATATGAAAAGATGTGCTAAGCAGCTTTCATTTACTTTCATTTGCCTTTGGACCAGGTTCACGAAGTTGAACTTTAGCGACAAGAAAATCACTTAAGGACACCACAAACGTTAGCGAGAAGAATATCACTTATGGACACCACAAACGTTAACGAGAAAAATATCACTTAAGGACACCACACACGTTAGGACACCACACACGTTAGGACACCACACACGTTAGCGAGAAGAAAATCACTTAAGGACGCCACACACGTTAGCGACAATAAAATCACTTAAAGACACCACAGACGTGCATGTATACACATTGCAGCCTAGAGGAAAGAAGAGTTGACTACTGTCTTGTCACTTTGTCTCAGGCCTAACTGAATGTCTGTCGTGCCATGGCTATCATTCTCGTTATTACAAACTGTTGAGTATCTATTAGTTTGTTTTTACCAAGCTGCACGTGTGCATCCTCGTTTGTTTACCAGCCTAGAGTCAAACAACAAAAAAAAGAAAGGTGTTAAGTAGTGAATAAGTAAAACGAATTCAAGAACAAAAAATACCAAAAAAATGTTGGTTTTTTGTATCCGTCATCCATTGCTCTATATCAATCACTTTCCACTGGAGAAAAACAGACACAAAAAAGAGAGATGGTAGCTAGAGGAAGAGGATTTGGGGGAAAATACAATGCTGTCGTGTGAAACGTTGGCTTACAAATTTCTCTTTTCCGAAAAAAAAAACAAGACACCAAAATGAATTTAAAAAAGAATAAAGCAAGAAGGTAGACAGGCAGAAAAAAAATGACAGAGGCAAGCCAATTAATCCTTCAGTCAATTAATCAATAAATCAGTTAATCAGTCACGCAACACAGCACTGCAGTCAACCAAACAAGAAGCAAAAAGAGTGGGAAAGGGGGAAAAGAAAGATAAAAAGCAAAACAAGACAGAAAAAAGGAAGAAATCAATGGCTGGATAAAAAGAATAAGAAAAGGAACAGGAAGCGCTCTGACGCCCCCCCTCCCCCCCTCCCCCGAGAAAAAAGTCATTCAAAGGAGACGCTGAAAGATGGGAGCTATGTAACAAAAAAAAAAAAAAAAAAAACAGAAAAAAGGAAAGAAGGGAAAAAAATGGACACAAGGCCTAAGGCTGAAAAGATGCTTTCTCTCTCCTCAGGGTGAAGATGTTTAATCAAGAAATGAAAAGATAGGAAATCAAATGAAAAAATGCAAGACTAAATCTAAAAAAAAGAGGAGACAACAAAACCACTCCTGCCCTTTGCCTCAAAGCCTTAATTATTTGCTTTTAACACAACTAGGAATGAAAAAACAGATTACAGAACAAAAAAAGGTGTAGCCTACTAGTTAATAAGATTGGATAATGTATAAAGTGCACACATGAGATAATTTTGATAGACAAAAAGAAAAGGAGAGAGGAAAAAGAAAATGAAAGAAAGAAGAAATCTACACATTGTTAACAAAGAAATGGAAATAAAGTGCCAACAAAAGAGACCGAAGAAGAATGGTTAAAAAGACTTAAGAAACAAAAAGAAAGCCACAATGAAACAAGCAAACAGCTTTTCACAGATAAAGACTCTTTTCATTAGACCACCTAGGAGTGGTAATCAGACAGGGAACAAAGAACAAGGAAAGAAAGAAGGGTCGGGAAAGAGGGGAAGAGGGTAAAGGAAAGGTCGTGACCATCAATCCACACAGAGATTGAGGATCTATGATGGCTTGAATCACACTGACTACAGGCAGGTAGCATTTCTGGAAAAGCTCCAGATTGGAGCTGTAAACCTTGTTAAACGCTGTCCAGAATGCAGGCATAATTAAAGGAGTAAAAAAACCAAAAATAAAGAAAGGAAATACAATCCCACAAATATGTCGACACTTACTACAGATTTCACCATGGGGTCAATGTCTATGGGGGGAGGTGATTGGTGGTGGGGAGTGGAGGGGTGGGGGGGGGGGGGGGGGAGGGGACTGTTCAATATTAATGAGCATGCATTAGTTTCATATCTGATTTCATTATTCTAAGGATTCAGGACAAGGTTTTGTTTTTCTACCTTCTTTCTTTTGCGTTTATGGAAGATTAAAATGCACTTGTCTAAAATTGCGCTCTTTAATTACACATCTGATTTAATCGCTAAGAGTCTTTAGAACATTTTTCATGTCTTTATAATTTCTTGTTGTCGTTTTGCATATTATCAGAATGCCCTTGAATGACCTCGTTCCTGTTTAGGATGTGCCTGTGATTAGATCTGCTGACTGTGGGCATACTGTGATTAAATCTGCTGACTGTAGGCATACTGTGATTAGATCTGCTGACTGTAGGCATACTGTGATTAGATCTGCTGACTGTAGGCATACTGTGATTAGATCTGCTGACTGTAGGCATATTGTGATTACATCTGCTGACTGTAGGCATACTGTGATTACATCTGCTGACTGTAGGCATACTGTGATTAGATCTGCTGACTGTAGGCATACTGTGATTACATCTGCTGACTGTAGGCATACTGTGATTAGATCTGTAGGCATACTGTGATTAGATCTGCTGACTGTAGGCATACTGTGATCAGATCTGTAGGCATACTGTGATCAGATCTGCTGACTGTAGGCATACTGTGATCAGATCTGTAGGCATACTGTGATCAGATCTGCTGACTGTAGCATTTATGAAGATTAAATGCACTTGTTAATGGCATCTCAGATTAATCGCTAGATCTGTAGGACATTACTGTTATTTAATTCTTGTTGTTGCATATTATTAGATCTTGTAATGACTGTATTGTTTAGGATGTCCTGTGATTAGATCTGTACGTAGGATACTGTGATTAGATCTGCTGACTGTAGGCATACTGTAATTAGATCTGCTGACTGTAGGCATACTGTGATTAGATCTGATGACTGTAGGCATACTGTGATTAGATCTGCTGACTGTAGGCATACTGTGATCAGATCTGTTAGGCATACTGTAATTAGACTGTAGGCATACTGTGATTAGATCATGTAGGCATACTGTGATTAGATCTGCTGACTGTAGGCATACTGTGATTAGATCTGCTGACTGTAGGCATACTGTGATTAGATCTGCTGACTGTAGGCATACTGTGATTAGATCTGTAGGCATACTGTGATTAGATGTGACTGTAGGCATACTGTGATTAGATCTGTAGGCATACTGTGATTAGATCTGCTGACTGTAGGCATACTGTGATTAGATCTGCTGACTGTAGGCATACTGTGATTAGATCTGTAGGCATACTGTAATTAGATCTGTACGGCATACTGTGATTAGATTTGTAGGCATACTGTAATTAGATCTGTAAGGGCATACTGTGTAGATTGATGATCTGTAAGCATACTGTAATTAGATCTGTAAGCATACTGGTTAGATTGATCTGTAGCATACTGTGATTAGATCTGTAAGCATACTGTGATTAGATCTGTATGAGCATACTGTATTAGATCTGTAACATGACTGTATTAACTGTGATTGAATTGATCTGTGAGCATACTGTATTAGATCTGTAAGCATACTGTAAAGTCCAGGTTCAGCCCACTGGGCTCTTTCAGACTGTATTGTCAGAAAAGCACCGCACTGGAAGTGTAGGCCTTATTGACGAACTATCGCAATGCATGCACAAAAATGACTGTGGAATATAATCCTACAATCATGCATGCATTTGCCAGAGATTACCCCATTAATCTTCATGTTTTGCACATGTTGTCTTTGGCAGAAATGGGGTCTGCTTATAGCTGTTTTTTTTATTTTTTTAATAAATTGTTGGTCTTATCTGTGAAAACTAAAATCAGCAAAGAGGCTGTGCCATTTCCTCTGCACTTCTCTTCCTCACTCTGTCAACTCATCCCAGCATTAAAAAGTGCTCAGAATCTCGTTTCGAATTATTCGGTGTGTCAAGCTAATACTTAAAAATGATCATCAAACTCGGTCATGTGTTGTTTGTTTAATGTTCAGATTTCTCAAATCTCCAACCTCTTTCTTCCTGTCCTTTTCGGATTTCACCCATAAATCAGAATGACTGCTGACAACAGAACATTGAAAGCATGCAAAATATCTTGATCCTGGTTAGAGTCCTCCCAGAAGTAAATCGTTTTCGTTGGCGACATTTTGTGGATCAACTTTGTCCAACTAGACTACCTAGAGCAAAATAGGATGGAAAAAAGTGAATGCTTGACAATATGTGACCCTCCACAACGACATGTACAGCATTGCACCTGACCTACTTTTCCGCTAGGGGCCATTTTAGACAGGCGGGGCTAATGTTGTTGATTTGGATATTTGACTGAATAAAAAAAAAAGTTCTCTCCTACCTTGCATGTGAAGTATCTAGGCACAACTGTGTTCCCTTTCGTTTAAAAAGCGCGATTTAAACCAACCAATTCCTCACCCTGACCATCTATCTATTACGATGCAAAATTCGTCAATTTCTATTTTGTCACTTCTTGAAATCTTAACATTTCACTTTGTATAATAACTTTTCAAGAATATCTGACAGACCAATGACATCACAAGCATGAGAAGAACTCTCCATAGAGTCAGTGCACAGGCACCACTGATGGCCTTAATTAATGCCAGAAAGACCAAAGTGTGCATACATATCATTGAATATCATATCATCACAGGACGATGGACGCTAGGGGCTGATGGATAACACAGGGTGAGTTGAGTTGAGTTGATAACTGCTGACATGCCCAAACCTTAAACCGTCTATATGGATACACACAGCAAGGAGAATTTATAATAAAACAACGGCTTGTATTCCCATTTGTTGTTGATGTGGAAAACATAAAAGACAGCCACCATGCACACTCAGGGAGGTGACACCTAGGAGTGTCTGCACGCACTGACGCCCCTGGAGAAGAAACAACTAAAGCTGAATAAAATACAGGGAAGCTTCTGATTGACTGCCAACAGTGTTCCGAGTTTCCAATTGCCCAGGCGGCTTTGCTTTAATTGATGTTTCACACAAGAACTAACCCCGAAGTTTCAAATTAATTGTTTTTCCTTTACAATACCGGCAAAACTCACGAGGATCAGATGGTACACCAGCTATCTGTTTCTCTTTTTCTCTATCACACACACACACACACACACACACACACACACACACACACACACACACCCACACACACACACACACACAACACACACACAAACCACACACACACACAGGATAGCCTAGTGGTCAGAACATTGCGCGCACAATTTGACGACCCAGGTTTGATTCCGTTCGGGAAGATTTTTCTCCTGGATTAACATTAGTGCTGACTCCACTCACCCCAAAAGTCCTTCGGATGAGACGATAAGCCGAGGCCCCGTGTGTGAACGCACGCAGAACATCTTGCGCACACGTTAAATCATGTTCCGCTTTTCGTAAGATTAGGCTATCGTGTGTCGGTGGGAATAGATGACATTTACAAAACTGTATACACACGGGGACTGGATGTAAAAAAGCAAAGAGTGCTTATCTCATTATCCTCGATATAAAAGAATAAAATAAATAAATAAACCACACCACACACACATATTGATATGCACTGTGTCACAACCTTAAAAGGTTGTTTATAGGGCCATGTTTATTCCCAAGCTAGATAACATTCCCACAACACAACAAAAAACACAGATAAGGCAAGTTATACTTTTACTGGCCAAATCAGCTGAAAACGGTTCTGCCATGGAAGTCCACATTTTATCAGACAAACGGTTTCTGTTTCTACCCCAGCCCTCTTCCTGGGGCAGATGCTGAAAATGACTGGACTGAAGTAGACAATCCGGGGCTGTTTTCCCATCGCTTTCCACCGGAGAATATGAAATCGTTTAATAATATTAATAATAACAACAACAACAGACAACGACGACGACGATCATCATCATCCATAAAATTTTTATTGCGCTGAATTTTGTAAAGCAAACAAATCAAAGCTCCTGCATGATAGAACAAACACTTACTAGATGTTTTTATCTTAGACATTTACTGCCAATGATTATCTGGAACAAGAGTATTCATGATTTTGTGCATAGGCCTCTTCATTGAAACGGCATCTCCAATCACAGGAAAGAATATCTAGTTTATTGTATCCCCTTTCCCAATAACGAAATTTCATAGTGTCTTTTATGCATAAACGTCTGTATAAGCTGTTGAGAGGTTTCACATATTTTTCACTTGCCACATTCCAACATAGGATGCATAGTTAATGTCTGGTAGTAGGTTTGTATGAAAATGTGATATTCTTGCATGTAGAACCACGTATTGTTTTCTTCTGTTCATTTTAAAAAGGTGTTTTTTTCAATAATTTGTTTGATAATAAAATCCAAGTTTTGTCTTGAGAGATTGGCGTAAATACTGAGACAAGTAATTTCTGAAGGTCAAGTTCGTTTAAACACAACAACGTAAACGTTATAATTCATTAGCATTGTATTGGAGGGAGGGAGGGAGGGAGGGAGGGAGAGAGAGGGAGAGGGGGAGAGAGAGAGAGAGAAAACGCTATCATAAATGACATGTCAGCAAATAGTTATGTCACTATTTTTGGCAGGACGGCATTGCATAATTCCAAAACATGATCTCCAACACTGAATGCCAAATCCGGGTATGGAAAATCTATACCTGCCATCTCGTTTGCTTTCCTTTCTTGTTCCAATCTCATTAGAAAAAAAGCACTCCAAACATAGCGCATTCCCATTCTTTATTCAGACAGAACTGCCTGGCTTTGTAAGCTAGTCTTCTGCACCGCACAATATCAATGCACGTGAATGAACCAGAGAGAGAGAGAGAGAGAGAGAGAGAGAGAGAGAGAGAGAGAGAGAGAGAGAGAGAGGAGAGAGAGAGAGGAGGCGAAGAGAAGAGAGAGAGCGAGAGTAGAGAGAGAGAGAGAGAGGAGAGAGAGAGAGAGAGGAGAGAGAGAGAGAGCGAGAGAGCGAGAGGAGAGAGAGAGAGAGAGAGTGAGAGAGAAGGAGATATTGATTTTTTTGATTGATTTATTCTTTGATATCGAGGATAATGGAATAAGCACTCTTGTGCTTTTTTCATTCAGTCCCCGTGTGTATGCAGTTTTGTAAATGTCATCTGTTCCCACCGGCACACGATGGCCTACTCTTACGAAAAGCTGAACAGGTTTAACGTGTGCGAAAGGTGTTCTGCGTGCATTCGCACACGGGGCCTCGGTTTAAAGTCTCATCAGAGTAAGAGAGAGAGAGAGAGAGAGAGAGAGAGAGAGAGAGAGAGAGAGAGAGAGAGAGAGAGAGAGAGAGAGAGAGAGAGAGAGAGAGAGAGAGAGCTCTGAAAGGAATAATTTTTCATAGAGGCCATTGTCCAATACATGATGGGGGATGCTGATAATTTTTTTGCCATTTTATTCCTTTATTTTGAGGATAATGGAATAAGCACTAATGTGCTTTTTTTTTCTTTTTAAAAACAACAACATCCAGTCCCTATGTGAATGCAGTTTTGACATTTTTGTCATGCGTTCCCACCGGCACATCAATGAATGACGATAAGAATAGACGGTAAGTACGGCTGTGACAAACAAATGCAAACAAATCCGCCGTGGGAAAAAAACTTTATGACATCATAATATCTCGTGTTCTACAGGTTTTTACATAAACGAAGCTAAAGCGTAATCAAATTACGTTTACTTCATCCTGGGAGCAGAGTCTAAATGCATTGGGCTGGGTAGTGTATTTTGCTGAAATAACAGAAACACGTGTTGAACATAATACAGAAGCATATAGAGACAACAGAACATATTAGAACACAAAACAGAAATATATAAACACAAAACAGAAACATATAGAACACGAAACAAACACATAGAACCAAACGAACTAAATAAAAACAAAACAGAAACAAGAACACAAATAATACAGAACACAAAACAAAACATAACATAGAACACAAAACAGAAACACGCATAACACAAAACAGAAACATAACATAGAACACAAAACGAAAAACAAGAACACAAAACAAAACACGCAGAACACAAAACAGAACATGCAGAACACAAAACAGAAACATACATAGAACACAAACAGAAACATAACATAGAACACAAAACAAAACACGCAGAACACAAAACAGAAACATGCAGAACACAAAACAGAAACATAACATAGAACACAAACAGAAACATAACATAGAACACAAAACAGAAACATAACATAGAACACAAAACAGAAACATACAGAACACAAAACGAAACATAGAAACAAAACGAAACACGCAGAACACAAACAGAAACATAAATAGAACACAAAACAGAAAATAGAACACAAAACAGAAATAGAACACAAAACAGAACATAACATAGAACACAAAACAGAAACACGCATACACAAACAGAAACATGCAGACACAAACGAAACATAACATAGAACACAAAACAGAAACGCAGAATCCCGTGAAACAAAACTTTTATGACATAAACACAAAACAGAAACATAACAGGGATGATCAAATACGTTTACTTCATCTGGAGCAGAGTCTCAATGCATTGGGTGGTAGTGTATTTTGCTGAAATAACAGAAACACGATTGAACATTATACAGAACATATAGAAACAAACAGAAACATATAGAACACAAAACAAACATAATAATAAAACAGAAACACAGAACACAAAACAACATACAGAACACAAAACAGAAACATACAGAACACAAAACAGAAACATACAAGAACACAAAACAGAACACATAACTAAACACAAAACACAAACAATAACATAGAACACAAAACAGAAACATACAGAACACAAAACAGAAAAAACAACATATAACAGAACACAAAACAGAAACATAACATAGAACACAAAACAGAAACACAGAACACAAAACAGAAACACACAGAACACAAAACAGAAACAAGAACACAAACAGAAACACGCAAAACAGAAACACAGAACACAAAAAGAAACACACAGAACACAAAACAGAAACATACAGAACACAAAACAGAAACACACAGAACACAAAACAGAAACACACGAACACAAAACAGAAACAACAGAACACAAACAGAAAACACAGAACACAAAACAGAAACAAGAACACAAAACAGAAACACAGAACACAAAACAGAAACACAGAACACAAAACAGAAACACACAGAACACAAAACAGAAACATACAGAACACAAAACAGAAACACACAGAACACAAAACAGAAACATACAGAACACAAAACAGAAACATACAAAACACAAAACAGAGCATATAGAACACAAAACAGAAACATAGAGAACACAAAACAGAAACACACAGAACACAAAATTGATACATAGAACACAAACAGATACATATAGAACACCAAACAATACAAAGAACACAAAACAGATACATATAGAACACCAAACAGAATTATGTAGAACACCAAACAGAAATATGTAGAACACAAAACAGAAACTATTCGACATGTTTCCCTCTGAAGTGACCAACCTTTTTTTCAGAGCTCAAGTCAAGTCAACTTGCTCAGCCGCTCCCCTCCCCTCCCCCCACCTCCCTTCATGCAGAAGAGAGAAAGAAAGAAAGACAGAGACAGAGACAGAAACGAGAGGGGAGGGCCCACCAATTGCTGTCTCAGACCCACCAGTTCTTCCAAAATATTAAACAGTATTTGATTCTTTAAATGGCGGGCAACGTAATCAAATAGCAGATAATTTGAAACCCGCTCTCTTAATTGATTTGCCTCGACCATCAAATTCTGCTCTCTCTCTCTCTCTCTCTCTCTCTCTCTCTCTCTCTCTCTCTCTCTCTCTCTCTCTCTCGTCAAAAAAAAAAGTTACTTTTTGACAACCAACAACAGGTCCACTAGTCGTGTACAAAGTGTTAACTTCAAATAATATGTCGAGATGATATCTTTAGCAATATATGTAACTAAGCTCTAGAAAACGCAAGCGACTATGAACCAAATAGATTCATAAGTAATAACTAAAATAGTTGTTGATATTTGTCTGGATTTCGAGTTATTATTCATGTTTTATAACCCCCTTTGACTGAGGGCTTGTAGCTTTTGTCAATAAAATTCGTTCGTTCGTTCGTTCGTTCGTTCGTTCGTTCGTTCGTTCGTTCTTCTGTTCGTTCATTCTCTCTCTCTCTCTCTCTCTCTCTCTCTCTCTCTCTCTCTCTCTCTCTCTCTCTCTCTCTCTCTCTCTCTCTCTCCCCCCTAATTATCAATTCTCTAATCAATTTTAGTTATTCATTCATTTATTTATCTAGTTACTAAATGTATGCTTAGTCTAAAATGTTGCAAACATTCTAATCAGATATATGCTAATACCACAAGTGAATGTTATAATCGTTGTGCTTGGAAGTGTTTTCAGGTGCATTCTTGGAAAGGATTGAGAACGAAATTAATGTGAGGGGGGAGGGGGGGGGGAGGTGATAGCGAGTGTGTGAAATTGTAATGGGTCCGGTGGCCTTCTACAATAAAATCGTTCAGAGTTCAGAGTTCTCTCTCTCTCTCTCTCTCTCTCTCTCTCTCTCTCTCTCTCTCTCTCTCTCTCTCTCTCTCTCTCTCTCTCTCTCTCTCTCTCTCTCTCTCTCTCTCTCTCTCTTACCAGCACCTCGATATTCATGTAAGTACAGATATTTCACCACTTCAATGTATGATAGTACGGTAAGCAAACCGTGGAGTTTCATCAGTTTTATGGAAGGCAATAGAAAATGTAGCTCTTTCACCAAATTTATGTATGTGGGTCTGTATGAAGATATGACAAATGGAAAGTCGAAGGATCATGTATCAACACATTCTTCATCAGTATCTCACCCAACACCCGTCCCTGCAAATAAATAAGTATTTCGAATTTACCTTAAAAAAAACTAGCAAGAAGTTTGGGTATTAGGTACATTGAATTTGAAGTCCCAGTCATCCCAACGTTTTGGACATAGCATCCGCACAGTTACAATTTTGTGTTGACTCTGAGCATACCGCGAATCCATCAGCATACGACAGTGAATACATTTATAGGAGCATCATGTGTTCCTTATCAGCATCCCACCCAAGTGTTTGAGGTTGAGTAGAGCCTTTTCTGCTAAACATGGCTGCAAATCATAAAGGTGTGTTGTTAGAAAGCAGAGGTGAAAGATGGTCACCCTGACGAATGCCTGTGGTACACTTAAAACCATCGTGAACAGCCACCTAGCTTCTATTTTAACACACGATTTTATTCCTGGAATTTAAGAGTGTTTACCAGAAGAGCGCTGTATGCACATCATCAAAAAACATATATAATATCACAAAATTTAACAAAATGATGTATTTTCCTGTCAAGTGGGGCCAAGGTTGAGGCTTTATCAGGTAAACAAAGTACCAAGACCTACATCAAAATGTTGCTTTTTGAAATGCTGTGTTGAGACTGCTTCTGTCATGCCAAGCTCTTAGCACAAAAACCTGTACTCTTCATTACAGGAACAATCTCCTGAAGTCAAGAGATGGCTACCTATAGCCTAGGTACTTGAAAGCAGCAATACAAGCAACACTTCTTATCCGGTGTGCGGTTGGTATCACACAGTGACTTCCAGAGTGATGGTGATACACAGTGACTTCCAGGAGTGATAGGTGATACAGAGTGTACAGTTGTTCTGGGGACCTCCAATGTGTTTGTGTGGAACTGCCAGCAATGACAGCATCAATTCAGTTAGCTTGACGCGTATTGTGCACTGCATGCTTCTGTGTGATGTGTGTGTGTGTGTGTGTGTGTGTGTGTGTGTGTGTGTGTGTGTGTGTGTGTGTGTGTGTGGGGGCGCTGCGTGGTGTGTGTGTGTGCGGAGAGTGTGTGGTGTGTGTGTGTGTTGTGTGTGGGTGTGTGTGTGTGTGTGTGTGTGTGTGTGTGTGTGTGTGTGTGTGTGTGTGTTGTGTGTGGTGCGAGAGTGTGTGTTGTGTGTGTGTGTGTGTGTGTGTGTGTGTGTGTGTGTGTGTGTGCACTCGCACGCGCGCACGCACGCGACGTGGCACCGGCGCACGTGCGCACTTCTCCCTTTTTCCTGTCAGTTAGATTTTTTTGAAAAACAAAATTGTAAAGAAAATGTTGACAGCAAAAGAAAGACACAAGAACATCTTCTTGAATATACTTCCTTGTATACAGCAAGAAAATAAGAGAAAAAAAAAAGCAAGCACAAAACTTAAGCGTTTCGAGAAAGGGGAAATTAAAAAGAACAACAAAGTGAAAGTGGGGCAGGGGGGGGGGGAGGGGGGAGGGAGAAAACTAGTTTTACATTCAAATTCGCGACCACTCATCTGTCTGCCCTGACAAAGTGAACAAGAAAAACCAGAGAAAAGAAATGGACACGAACAAACAAGGAATACCGGCAAAAACACAGAGACAAGCAGGCAGGTGAGAGAGACAATTAACAAATAAACAAAGAAACAACATCCAACACACAGAGAGAAAATAGGAAATAAATAAAACATTATTCTTTAAAACTTGGAAACCTGTTACCGTCACTTTCTAAAGGACAAAGAAATTTGTTCATGAAAATAAAATGAAGAACACAACACAACACCCCCCCCCCCCCCCCCTACACCAAGCAACAGAAACAGAAAACAACGGGAAAAAGGAGTAATGGAAAAAGCAGAAAAGGAGAATTTTTAAAAGGCGGATAACAAGATAGTGGTTGGCGTTTCTTTTCTAAAGGTCAGGACGTTACGTGTGACCAAGAAACTAAAAACAAATGGAGAAGGAAACGAAAATAAAGAAAAGCAAATGTAAAAGGAAAGGGACAAAAAGGGCACAAACAGAAGAAAATGAATATCAACTCCCTCCGACGAAAACTGAAGTTCTTAAATGTGTGTATGCGGCGCCGCGCACCACACACACATATATATATAATTAAAAATGTATATAATATAATATTATACATATCTATTATTATATTATTTTATTATCTATATCTATCTTTTATTTATCTATTATCTATATGTATATCTTTATCATCTATTATCTATTATATATTATATTATATGCGCCAGCAGATTTTTCGATGAAAGATGTGGAAATAAAGAAATAAACAGTTTATATACATATTATATAACATATATATATATATATATATATATAGATATATATATAATATTTACATATTACATATATATGTATATATATAAAAAATATATATGAAGGGTACAAATGAATACAAGCACAAAAACAAGCAATGATTCTTAAACAGGTAATAGAAGAGGAACAAAACCCACAAAAACAAAAGTTAAATAAACAAAGAGGGGGGGTGGGGGATGAAAAAAAACTCTTCAAAAAAGCAGAAAACAGTTGTGAGAACAAAAGAAAACAAAAGAAAACGAAGAAAACATTAAGTGAAAAAGAGACATTGATAAAACCCAAATAACAAAGGCCAACAAAGAGCCCCCAAGTTTGAGGATTGTGTGAAAAGGGAACAACAGAGAGGAGAAAGAACACAACAGGACAGGTAAAAACAGAGAGGCGGGGAGAGATGTATTTCACGCAGAGAGACCACTACTTTGTACGACTAAAATCACACTAGTAGTTACATCGCCGATTGGAGTAGACAAGCTCGAAGTGCCAGACTTGGCCATGAAAATCCCTAGATTTCACATTCGCACGACATAAAAACCAGAATAAGTCATTTCACAAGAACACGAACAAAATTTCATTTCCAAATCCCCACAGAGAATACGTGAAGATAACAAATTCAAATGCATTCATCCCAACGGTAATTGGACAGAAGGCTTAACGGATCACCAGACAGCGGTGGAGGCTGGAGGGTTTTTCTTTGGGATTCTCATCTCACTTGGGCTCTCCTTTAACTTCTGGAGGAGTCACGGAGGCTCTGCTGTGGACTGTTTGTATCGGCAGCGAGCGAAGCTGACCTTGGAAGTGGTCGCTCCTCTGCAGACAGCAGGGTGCAGGGATCCACACGCACACGTTAAAGCCGTCCACTTTTCAGAAGAGTAGGCCATTGTGTGCCGGTGAGAATGGATGACAAAATTGACTGACTTTGGCTTTGAAGAAGTTCAAGGAAAAGTTTAATGCTGTTGTCATTTTGAAGAGTAAAGAAAGTTTTACTTACTGCGCGGCTATTTCGAATCCAAAGAGAAGCTCATTTGGTGGGGCTGTTAAGAAATGAAAAGATAGGCCTGTTTCTTACAGTTATTAGGAAATGAAAAGATAGGTCTGTTTCTTACAGTTATTAAGAAATGTAAAGATAGGCCTGTTTCTTACAGTTATTAGAATGAAAGAAGTGCTACAGATTAGGTTAATGTTTTCTTACAGTTTTTAAGAAGTGTAAAGAAAATGCGTTTTTCACAGCCATTGCTGGTGTATGTAAGGACTTTTTTCTATTAGTAGTGTAAACGAGTGAAGAAAGTCTTGTTTCTCCTAGCCTCAGTGTACAAAAGGCTTGCTTTTTACAGCCACTTGAAATTAAAAAGGCTTCTTTATCCGCAGCCATGTATCTGTAAAAAGGCTTATGTATGCAGTCACTGTAAATGTAAAAAGTTTAACTTTATAAAGGCCGTTATGGCATTTTAAATGTAAAAAGCTTGCTTATCGCAGCTATTTAAATGTAAAAGGCTTGTTTATTGCAGTCATTTAAAAGTGCAATACCAGGTTTATTTTTCACAGCCTTTCGAAATGCAACAAAGGACTGTTTCTCAAAGTCATTTAGAAGTGAAAAGAAGTTGTTTTTTGAAAAGTTAAATTAATATATTAAAAAAAAACTTACTGTTTAATGATAAATAGTAAGAAGCTTGTTCGTCAGGGCTATTCAAAACAAAAAAAGTGCTTCCCCTGTGACAGCCTTGTAAAATGCACAGAAAAGAAGCACAGCATGCTGGTTTCTGTGGCCATTCAGAAGAGGAAAGTAAGAGGCTGAGGATAGGAGTTTTCCTCATAGTTAACAGAAATTGCAGGAGGAGTTGTCACCACCATTTACAAGCTCTAAAAGTTTGAATCTCACAGCTGTTTAAGAGTGAAAAGAACGGCTTCATCTTCACAACTATTGAAAGGTTCAGGCAGGCCATTCTTCATTGGCCTTTCAGAACTAGAAGGGCATAAAGGACTTGTTTGCAAAAGCTTTCTGCAAGGATAAAACGTCCCAAATGAGTCAGATTCACAAACAGGGTTTGCTCATAAGAACCCTTCAAGTTGCAAAGATAGTTTTTTGCGCTACAGCCTAGGACAAAGGCATCTTTTTGTGAGAGCTGAAAGGCCTGCTTGTCATGCATCGTCATCCACCAAAAGCCAAAAAGGCTTGTTCACGTCCAAGAGGAAAGAAATTCTTGCATCTCATCGCCATCTAGAAGTGTGATAAAAAGGTTTAATAGTCAAGGTCATCTTCAAGATGAATGAACTGGTTCATCTAAAAGCCAGGCTTGCTTGTTTAAGCCGTATAAAAAGTTCAAAACAGGCTTGGTGTAAAAGCTATGTAAATGGTGGGTTGTTTTTTTTGCAAATTCAGATGTACAACTACAGACGCGCAAGAGAGAACGGTCTGTCATAATCAGCAAGAGCAGTATGGGAGGATGTTTTAGTCAAAGTCATTTAAAAGCACAAATAAAGGCATGCCCACTATAGGTAGCCTTTAGCAGTACAAAGGCAGACCTCTTTAACATATCCAGAGCTTTGCCTTCTCAAACAATTAACAATTGCAAAAAATAGGCTTGCTTCGGCGAAGCAATGTACAGAAAGTTTCTTTGTTTTTTGGCATGAAAAGCACCATGGTCTCTCCTCCCACCTGGACCTGTTCTGATGGAATTTTTCCACTCCTGCTGATTTCCCTCTTTTAGTGATTTTATTGCACTTTAGACAGGGTTTACTCACCATCTGCAATAAGATCTTTGCAGACAGGGGAGTGGCCAACACGTTGGACACAGTCCCTGATCATCACTCTCCCGAAGAAAGGCAACTAACAACTCTGCCAAAACTACCGTACCATCAGCCTGATCAGTCATCCAAGCAAAGTGATGCCAAGAATCCTCCTAGACAGACTAAAGCCTCAAGCTGAGGAGATCATCAAAGAAGAGCAGGCAGGGTTCAGATCAGGACGGAGCACAACCGAACAAATGTTCAGCCTTTGAATACCCTGTGAGAAATACTTGCAACATCAACAAGATCTTTACCACGTCTTTGTAGACTTTAAGAAGGTGTTTGACAGAATCTGGCATGCAGCTCTGTGGACAACCATGAGGTTGTATAACATCAATGTCAACCTGATCAGAGCCATAGAATGCCTGTATAACAAGGCAACCAGCGCAATCTATTGTAACAACAACATGGGAGATAGGTTCCGAACCACAACTGCAATACGCCAAGAATGCCTGCTCTCTCCCACCCTCTTCAACGTCTTCTAGAAAGAATAATGGCTGATGCACTTGAAAATCATGAGAGAACAGTCAGCATTAGAGGCAGGACAATCACAAACTTATGTTTTGCCGATGACATCGACGGTCTAGCTGGAGAAGAACAAGATCCAATCAGCCTGGTAAATCACCTTGATAAAGCTTCATCAGCATATGGCATGCAGATCAAATCAAATCAAATTCTTTTATTTCGAGGATAATGAATAAGCACTCATGTGCTATTTTACATCCAGTCCCCGCCCCAGGTTTGAAATAAGTGTGTCTTGAGGTTCGATTAAAAAGTGTCATAAGTAGGCTTTTGCCGGAGGGAGAGAGGGAGGTAATTCCAGATCGATGGACCAGAAACAGAGGAAGAGCAGCGGCCAACGGTAGATAGGTTGAATGTGGGTATTCTTAAGGACAAAGTATCTGCAGCCGAGCAGAGGGAGCGAGAAGGGGATTAACCACGAAAAACACCCCTCCCCTAAACAAGCCACCCTTTCCCAAAAGTCAAGACAACTCACACATACACACACACACACACACACACACACACACACACACACACACACACACACACACACACAACACCATCCTGGATGCATACTCATACAGATGTACATTTCCCCACATGCAATATTATATGACTCATGTTATTATGATCAAAATACGCATAACCATACATTTGCACCGGCAAAACCAAGCAATGGACATTATTTGATGCACGAAGAAATCAGACCACAGAGCATCAAGAGAAAAAAAAGGACTGACCTAACATCAGCTATTTCAACAATAAATACACAGATCTGCTTTTCTTCCGCGCTCATTTGCATGAATGCTTGCGTGTGCGTGTTCGGACATACTCACTGTCACACATACACTCACGTATTCACGCGTGTACACATTTACATATTACACATGTACTTGAAATGGTATGAAGTGCATATACTTAAAAAACTTATCCAATAATGGCATTTTAAATAATCAATCTATGCCATTTTATACAAGAGAGAGAGAGAGAGAGAGAGAGAGAGGAGAGAGAGAGAGAGAGAGAGAGAGAGAGAGAGAGAGAGAGAGAGAGAGGAGAGAAGAGAGAGACAGAGACAGAGACAGAAGACAGACAGACAGACAGACAGAAACAGACAGACAGACAGACAGACACAGAGACAGACAGACAGACAGACACAGAGACAGACACAGAGTTAGACAGGCAGACACACGTGTATGCAGTTTTGTAAATTTTGTCATCCGTTCCCATCGACACACAATGGCCTACTCTTACGAAAAGCGAAACAGGTTTTAACGTGTGCGCAAAATGTTCTGCGTGCGTTTGCACACGGGACAACTGTTTATAGTCTCATCCGAAGGACTTTAGGGAGGGGATGGGGGTGGAGGCGGTACTGATGATAACTACGGGGAAAACGGATTCGAACCCGGGTCAGCAGATCGCGAGCGCAATGCGCTACACTCTAACAAGCCAGACTATCCCGTCTTCTCCCTCCCAATGATAACACTGCTGTCACATCGTTCATCAATCATAGGACAGAGACAGAGAGGCAGACAAAGCTAGCCAGCCAGCTAGCCAGACAGACAAGAGACGAAGACAGAGATGGACAGAGCCAGCGAGCAAGATAGGGAGGGTGTAAGGGGAGGTGGGGTTGTGGTGGTGGTGGTGGTGGTGATGGTGGTGGGAAAAGGTCAGGTGATTCCATTCATCCTGTGAGGATGAGAGCTTGTTGCAGGGCTTTCAGGACTCCATTTCATCCCATTAACGTCACTTACTCCGCCATTGTTCGCCTCTTGTTCTCAAGTGCCAGGCTGCTAGTGCAACACGCAAAAAGCTAGGGCTCGTCTCTCTCTTGCACGCCAAGACATTGCCAGAAAATCTTCACAAATAAATCAAACAGCGCCCTATCCTCAAAACCCCCAACAAACCCAAAAAATAACTAAAAGCAAAACAAACAGAAGAAGTAGAAAAAAACAAATCAGAACATAAAAAAAGAAGAAAGGAAGATAAAACGAAAAAAAAGGAAAAAGACGACAAGGAGAAGGAAGGAAGAAAGAAAGAACACAACGGACTGTCAGAAAGGCCCGTCCAAACTAACGAGCAGGCAGACAGGAAAGAGGGAGAGAGGGAGGGAGGAGGAGAGGGAGGGAGAGGGAGAGAGAGAGAGAGAGAGAGAGAGAGAGAGAGAGAGAGAGAGAGAGAGAGAGAGAGAGAGAGAGAGAGAGAGAGAGAGAGAGAGAGGAATAGTTCAAAAGAGTGCTCGAAAAATCTTTTTTCCTTTCCGAATAAAAGACTACGAACAAGAAAATATTCAGTTATAAAAACAGACAGAACATTCAATAAAAGACGATGAACGAGAAAAGGCAACGATCAACAGAAAGAAAAAGACAAGGACAACAAAATTTAAAATGATGTAAGTCGCCTTGAACGCAATGGACAGTTGTAGCCGCGAAGTCCTTAAGTGGCTTGTGGAAAATATTTCTCGGCCTTCTGTTTTTTCTTTTCTCTAAACTGCTTTTTTAACATGCGCTCAGTAGCAAGACTGGAACCATATAGTCCCACATCCTTTATTTTACGAATGTAAAATGGACAGCATTGCTTAGACTGATGATCAGCGCTACATTACTCGAGTCACGGGCCTCATGTTGCCAGAAGATGTCAGGAATGGAAGCGGTGCATTCTGCCTTGACACTTAGCGTCACACGCAACTGGGCCATCTCAGCATCATTTTTCCTTTTTATCAATCTCATTATTATCGATCATCATACAATAACAGGTTTTAAGGTCGGTGGCCTTTAGTTCTCTACTCTCAGGGAGACCTCAGTTGAGGTGGTTAAAATAATTATATGATCATGAAAATGAGGACAAAGAGGATTATAATGATAATGATCATGACCATTTGGGTACCATATGACCCCCTTATAGTAGTATAACTATGACCTCTGAATAATATTAAGGCTTCAAGTAAGTGAATCAACCACACACACATGCAACCTGACACACATCTACTACATAAACAATTCAGATCACCGTACTTCAAGGCTTATAGGTTAAAATCAGCTAAAACCGAATGCACACCTGGACACTGACCACCGACCTGTGATCTTAGTCTCTAAGATGCAGAAAGGAAGAACATCACGAACAAAGAAGAAAGCACACGGCAGGCAGATAAACCTAAGAAAACTCCAGAAGGAAGAGGTACGACACGCATGCACACACACACACACACACACACACACACACACACACACACACACACACACACACACATTAACACACACACACACACATTAACACACACACATGCACACACACACATGCACACACACATGCAACACACACATGCACACACACACACATGCACGCGCGAACGCCCATGCACACATACGTACACACACATGCATACATACGTACACACACATGCATACATACCCACGCGCGTGCGCATGCACGCACAAATATACATACATATACACTCACATGCACAACCATACGCACATATTCACTCGCGCAGAGAGAGAGAGAGAGAGAGAGAGAGAGAGAGAGAGAGAGAGAGAGAGAGAGAGAGAGAGAGAGAGAGAGAGAGAGAGAGAGAGGAGATAAGAGAGGAGATAGAGAGAAAGAGAGAGAAGAGAGAGAGAGAGAGAGAGAGAGAGAGAGAGAGAGAGAGAGAGAGAGAGAGAGAAGAGAGAGAGAGAGAGAGAGAGAAGAGAGAGAGAGAGAGGAGAGAGAGAGAGAAGAGAGAGAGAGAGAGATACAGACATACATACAAACACAAAGGCAGACAGACAGACCGACAAACAGACAGACAGGGACAGAGACAGACAGAGACAAGAAAATGATGTTAAAATCGAAAAACCCATACGAAAGAAGGGGCGAGAGGGGGAGGGGGCGGTGCGAGGGACGGAAGGAGACGTGTTTTGAAAGAAAAGAAAAGAACATGAAAGAAGTCCCTCAAAAAAGCTTCAAGAAAGAAAGAGGGAAAAAGAAGCAACAGAATAAAAAAAATAATAAAAAAAACATCACTGGACTCAAAGAAAACACGGACTGGACAAGAAGGAATAACGATTGCGAGATATGTAAAGTAGAAGAAGGCGATGCAGGGGAAACAGAGAGG
The DNA here is from genome assembly GCA_030674155.1 of Stramonita haemastoma. Taxonomy (NCBI): domain Eukaryota; kingdom Metazoa; phylum Mollusca; class Gastropoda; order Neogastropoda; family Muricidae; genus Stramonita; species Stramonita haemastoma. The sequence goes on from CM060323.1 coordinate 10,058,768, forward strand.
GGGTGGAGAAGATAGTGAGGGTGGGGAGAGAGATGGAAGGGTGGGGGTGGGGGTGGGGGTGGCCATCTGACTTGTTGGTTGTCCACTGTCTCTGCTTTCTATCATCTCATTCAAGGTCCCAGACCATTCTGCTCTTCTGGCTCAACCGGCAAACAGCACGACAGTTTTCCTACCGTTAGACAAGAGGCACTGACGAAGGATTTGATTTGATTTGATTTATTCTTTTATATCGATGATAATGGGATAAGCACTCATGTGCTTTTTTTCATCCAGTATGCAGTTGTGTAAATATTATCATCTGTTCCCACCGGCACACAATGGCCTACTCTTACGAAAAGCGGAACAGGATTTAACGTGTGCGCAAGATGTTCTGTGTGCGTTCGCACACGGGGCCTCGGTTTACAGTATCAATTAGAATTGCGAAGAAGGGGAAGTACCAAGAATTGCGGAGAATTGCGAAGAAGAAGATTGACTGATTGATTGATTGATTGAATCTTTAATGAGTAAAGAATTAGGCACAGTAAAGGCCTTTTTACAATTCTTCCCAAAAGGACAACAAACCAAGGCTAATCGTAAAAAAAAGAATATAGATAATGAAATAAGATAAACGCCAAAATTAATGGCATCTCTAAATGGAACAATAAACAAATTTGAGAGAAAATTTATGAAGTTAAATAAAAGACATTAAGCTTAATGCAACATTATTAAAACATTCACAAAGTTAAAATACATTCACTTACACACGTACGCGCGCGTGCGCGCGCACGCACGCACGCACACACGATGGGAACAGATGACATTTACAAAACTGCATACACACGGGGACTCGATGTAAAAAAGCACAAGGGTGCTTATCCCATTATCCTTAATATAAAAGAATAAAATAGATTAAAAAAACATTCATTCATTCATTCATTCATTCATTCATTCAATCAATCAATCATCAATCAATCAATCAATCAATCAATCTTTTAGGCACACATGTATACATGTATCTGCCAAGATTAAAAGCATGCACTCACAGAAACAGGGATTGGTATGCTCTGATCTACCATCAGGCGCAAGCGCGTACATATACCCTCTTTCCCCCCACACGCACGCATGTACGCACCCACACCGCACGCACGAAACGCAAGCACTATACCCACTTACCCCCCCCCCTCCCCCACACACATACTCACTCACTCACTCACTCATATAAGTATACACCAGAAGCTCACTCCTCCACCCTCTCCTCTCTCACTCACTCAACTCACTCACTCACTCACTCACTCACTCACTCACTCACTCACTCACTCACACACACACACACACACACACACACACACACACACACACACACACACACACACACACAGTATTAGTACACACAGGGTTAGTGGGTTTTTTGTTGCTGTTTTCTTT
>CM060323.1:10062671-10067671 GCA_030674155.1 Stramonita haemastoma
CACACACACACACCACACCAACACACACAACTCACACGCACACACGCAACGCACGCACGCATGCACACACACACACACACACACACACACACACACACACACACCACACAACACACACACACACAACTGATGCGTGCACTTGCAGAGAAGTCTATCAACAAACAATGAAGTGAAAGCTTAACAATTATGATACTATTTTGTATTTAAAAATTTAGGCTAAAAATATTAGTTTTATCACATGAAACTCATTTCAAAGAAAACGATGTTTTGTTTTTTAAAAGATATTTTTTAAAGGAGTTATGATAGGAGATCTCTATGAGAGATGGTGGAAGCTGATTCCACAAGCTTCCATTGTAGAGAGAGCTTCTTTAAAATTTATTTTTCGCATTGTTTTATTTCGGGGACAATGGAATTCATGGGAGAAGCACAGCAATGTTAAAATGATGTCTATTGTTATTTTTTATAGAAACAGTCTAAAATGGCAGGAAGTATAGCATAATTAAACTGGCATTAACAGTGACTTGGTATAGCAAAATCCTTGCTTTAGTGGAAACATACCAACTGTTTTGGATTAAGATTATTTGTGGTCACTAAACCTGACTTCAGAATTGATTTTAGAGCTTGCTATTGCAGTTTCATTCAATGTTTTCTCATACTGTAGAAGCAGAGTCCATAATCGACTGAATGTGTGCCTGAAAAAAAAACAGTTTACCAGCATGGATATTCAGAAAATCTTTAATTTTTGATAGCTGGAACACTCTTTGAGAGATTTGTTTTTAGTAAACTGTGGGAAATAATATTCATTTAATAGTTAGACCATGATATGTTATTTTCGAGAATAATGTCAAGTACACGATTTGAGTTGACTATTTTAACACTTTGTCCTGCAAGTCAAATAGAAAACAAATTTGTTAATACATTTTGTCTTTTCTGCCTAGTGGTTGTACACGTGCATTTAACTTTTTGCATTAAGACACACGTGGTTATGTCCTGTCCAGCGAACTTATGTGTGAAGATTAGTTGTTGGTTCATGAAGGATTCATGAAGGGAACTGTCATCAGCAAAAAAAACCCCAACGGACAGGTCATTTCTAGATGCATTGGGAAATTATGAATATACAATATGACTAACAGAGGATCTTCAAAGAAGACTATGATTACCTATATCAAATACCTCAGCAAAATCAATAAACAACAGTACCAGTCAGTCCACACTTACTTATATTTCCAAGCCATTTGTCAATAATTACTGTCTGGGTGAAAGCTGGTAAAAGGGATGTTCTCTGTGACCCGACTGCTTTGGAGGAATCAAGCTGTATGTGTTTTCATGATGGTGTTTACGGTATTGATATTAGTGACACTAGTGTATCTACTATGAAAGGAGCCGTAAGCATATTCCATGAAGTTCTCCGATATTTTGTGTTGATTATTTCAGAGACAGACAGCAAAGCTGCACAGACTTCTGGAAGTGTATGAAAGGAAGGACTACTCTGCCTGCAGTCAGTGCTGTTGGTTGGGGTGTTTTGTGCACAGCAGTAACTTTCCCAATAGTTCTTAGTCATTCTTTTTCCCCAGTTATCTTTACATAGTATGAGAGAGAGACAGAGACAGAGAGACAAACAGATGCAGACAGAGAGAGACAGAGAGACAGAGAAAGATTTTTTTTTTCATTTATTCTTTCATTTCGAGGATAATGAGAGAGAGAAAACATAGAGGAGAGGAGAGAGGGGAGAGGGGAGAGGAGAGAGAGAGAGAGAGAGAGAGAGAGAGAGAGAGAGAGAGAGAGAGAGAGAGAGAGGGGGGGGGGGGAAGAGATTATTTATTTATTTATACTTTTATTTCGAAGATAATTGAACAAAGAAAGAGAGAGAAAGAGAGAGAAGAGAGAGAGAGAGAGAGGAGAGAGAGAGAGAGAGAGAGAGAGAGAGAGAGAGAGAGAGAGATAGGGGGGGGGGGGGGGGGGAGAAATCGAAGAGAGACGGAACGGGAGTGGGTACATAAGTCCAAGGCTTGCGACTTGATAACTTTATTTAACATTCTAAAGAACTTAAAAAAATATGACATATATATTTTGTTGCGACTTCAAGAAAAGTTCTTCTTGTCTTGTCAAAACTACACCTAGGCTATCCGCTCAGCTTGTGAACACGTTTTTTTCCTTCTAGCAAATCAGTTCTTCTTAAGGGAAAAAAATCCTGAAATCAGTGTTTATGAAGAATAACCTAATCTCATATCGACAGACAAAGGCAATAAACAACAAGAAGGGAAGCTAAAAATGAAAACAAAAAGAAAAGTCTTGAGATGAAAAACATTTCTTATTAAATTCACAAGAGCCTCAATCTTTTTCTGAGGTCAAAATGAAAAAAAAAAGTCTATCAAACAAAAGCGAAATAACAAAAACAAAGACGGTAAACTACAACACAAACATTGCACAACCCCCCCCCCCCCCCCAACAAAACCCAACAACAATGAAACGAAGAAAAACACAAAGAGAACTAAGAAAAACTAAAAGAAATAATAGACAGAACAGAAAAGAAAAATGAACTAGAAAAAAATAATCCAAACAATGCTGAAAAGAAAGCGGTGGTCTTCTCTAAGAGATCTGCAGATCCAGGAAAATGACACGTATTGTGTTGCCTTTTTGTCTTTCAATGCCATACATCTCTACAATTGCATCTGGGGTCTTTTGACAGCCCTCACCACTCGCCCCCTGTTATGATCGCCTATTTTCGGCCACTACAATCACAAAACATCCCCATGGGTACAGACACAAAAACGCGGTGGGGGAGGGGGGAAGAGGCAGGAGTCTAAGAAATCCAAATAAGCTGCATCAGAGTATACTGAAAAGGGAAATGACAAAAACAAAAGAGCATGCGTGCGTGTGTGTGTGGCGCGCACGCCACGTGTGTGTGTGTGTGTTGTTTGATGTTTGTGTGTGCGCGTGCGTGCGTGTGTGATGTGTGTGTAAGTGTATGTGCGTTTGTGTATATGTGTGTGTGTGGAGGGGGGGGGGGCTGAGGTGAGCGCGAGTGTTGTGTTTGTTTGAAAAGGAGTGAGGGGGGTGGGGGTGGCAATGCAATCCTTATATCGAAGATGAAACATAAGCGTGACGTGCTTTTGGTAAATGAGAGAGAGGAGAGGAGAGGAGAGATGAGAGAAGAGAGAGAGGGAGAGAGAGAGAGAGAGAGAGAGAGAGGAGAGAGAGAGAGAGAGAGAGAAGAGAGGAGAGAGAGAGAGAAGACAGACAGACAGACAGACAGACAGACAGAAGACAGACAGAGACAGAGACAGACAGAGACAGACAGAGAGAGACAGAGAGAGAGAGAAAGACAGAGACAGAGAAAGACAGAGGCAGAGACAGAGAGAGACACAGAGACACAGACACAAACGGACACAGAGAAACACAGACAAAGTCTCTCTAACATCCACTCATGGCAAACATAACAGAGAGACTAGGAAGAGATTCAGCAACACACACACAGAGCATCGAACCATGCGGAGGGGCGGGGAGGGGAGGGAGGGGCAGGGAGGGGCTGGGGGGGGGGGGGACACTGCAGAACTTCCATCAGGAGCAGATCCTGCGTGGCAGGCAGGCAGGCAGGCAGTAATGTCCGGTTTCCCCTGACAGTGCCACTATCCTATCTCTCTCCCCTGTCTCCCACCGGCCCCGCTTCATCAGTGCCGACAGACAGACAGACACTGAGGTCACAGGTCTTTGCCCTGCCCCGGACCTGCTGCTAATGACTGCTTAGCCACCACTCTCTCTCCGCCTAGCTCTGCTTCCTTGGCCTCTCTCTGTGTCACATCCCATTCATTCTTTCTTCACCGACCGTTGACCAAAAAAAGAGAGAAAGATATCCAGTACGCGCAAAGAAAGATAGGTAGATACTACTGAATCAGAGACAGTGTCAGAAATACAACTGATATCTGGAATAAGTTCATCATCGAAGATATAGCACAAGCCTTTCATGATGAATAGTAGTAGATAACTAATGTAAAGAAGAAAATGACTAGAACCTTGAGGAACACCATCCTTTAAGGGTGAAAACAAAACCTGACATTTTCCCCTGAGACGAGAGTTTAGTAATGAGTTGTGAACCATTTGACGAGGTAAAGAGTTATGGTTGATGACATCAAAAGCCTTAATTTAGTCAACAAGCAATACATCACTGACGTTTTGTCACCTAGTCTGTTTAGCCAATCATCAACCAGGTTGATCACAGCACCTGGCGGACAGACAGCAATGAGTTTGTCGGAATCCAGACTGATTAGGATGCAGGCGACAGTCTGCAAATTGAAGGCACTTTTGGATCTGTTTTTCTACAAGCTTTGAAAGAACGTATAGAACCATGATGTCTCCATCTGTCAAAGATAACATCTTTGTTCTGTACACTATCTGAGAGATCAAATCAAATCAAATTCTTTAGAGAGAGAGAGAGAGAGAGAGAGAGAGAGAGAGAGAGAGAGGAGAGAGAGAGAGAGAGAGAGGAGAGAGAGAGAGAGACAGACAGACAGACAGACAGACAGACAGACAGACAGACAGACAGACAGAGACAAAAACAGACAGACAGACTGACAGAAAGAAAGACAGAGAGAGAACAGAGAGATAAAGACAGAAATAGAGACAGAGAGATAGAGAGAGAGACAGAGAGAGACAGGGACAGAGAAAGGGAGAGGGAGATAAAGAGAAAGAAAGAGAGAAAGAAAGTCAAAGTCTTTTATTTTGAGGCTAAGGATTAAGCACTCATGTGCTTTTTACAGCAGCCCCTGCCATCATCAGGGATAACATCAAGATGAAAAACCTAAACAACAACAATAATAAACCAAATAATAAAAACAAGAGACAACAACAACAGTAGCAAACAAAAGACAAGGAACAAAGACAGAAAGACAGTAATAAAATTAATAACAAAAAGCACGCACACTCAAAATTAAAATAAGAAATGAACAATCAAATGGTGATTATGATAAAAAGAAAGACGCAAACAAGAAAACATAATGAGT
>CM060323.1:10082671-10090171 GCA_030674155.1 Stramonita haemastoma
AACAAAGTTTTATCAGTGTAACAGACCTGGGATAATTGATCAGCCACAGTTCTGTTCAATTTCTTGGCTACAGAATCATCGTCAAACATTGAAAATGTGGCCACTTGAAAGAGGCTACATGCATTCTACATTGTTCCACGTGGGCATTTTCAACCACCACCCAACGAAACAGAGCGTTGCACAATTTGCAGGTGTGTCCCGATTTAGTAACACAACACTGTGAGAGTGTTCTGATTCGCATGAGAGGTAATCTAACTGCTGCCCCATCACATCAGGAAGGGAAAAAGGCATTATCAGAACAAAACATTATCAGGATGGAACAAAACATCAGGATGCAACAAAGCATTATTAGGACGGATCAAAACATTACCAGAATAGAACAAAACATCAGGATGGAACAAATCATCATCAGGATGGAACAAAACATTATCTGGACGTAAAAAACATTATTAGGATGGAACATAACATTATCAGGATGGAGCATTATTAGGACAGAACAAAACATTATCAGGATGGAAAGAAACATCAGAATGTAACAAAACACTACAAGGATGGAAGAAAATATTATCAGGATGGAAAGAAACATATCTGGATGGAACAAAACATTATCAGGATGGAACAAAACATCAGGATGGAACAAAACATTATCAGGATGGAACATTATTAGGACGGAACAAAACCTTATCAGGATGGAACAAAACATTATTAGGACGAAACAAAACATTACCAGGACGGAATGAAACATTAGGATGCAACAAAACATTAGGATGGAACAAAACATTAGGATGTAACAAAACATTAGGACGGAACGAAACATTAGGATGGAACAAAACATTAGGACGGAACAAAACATTAGGATGGAAAAAATCATTAGGATGGAACAGAATATCATTATGATGGAGTGTAAAACAAAGCAAAGGAAGAGAATAAAGAACGACAATGCGAAGTACCAACCAGAGGAGGGAACCATGATGATGTGTAGCAAACACTAAAGCAAAATAACGAGCAAACCAACAAACAAACCCAACCAACGAAATGCATTAAACAACAAAATAACAAACATTAGAAAAATCTAGAAAACACACACACACACACACACACACACACACACACACACACACACACACACACACACACATCACCTTGTAGTGAGGCATTAACCATGGAATGAGAACACCCACACACACACCCACCACACCACACACCTCACACACACACATCACACACACACACACAAATCACCTTGTAGTGAAGGACATTAAACCAATGAGAATGAGAGAACACACACACACACCCCACACACACACCACACCTCCACTCTACTCTCTCTCCCTCCCCCTCTCTCCACACCCCCCTCCCTCCTCTCTCACTCTCTCTCTCTCTCTCTCTCTCTCTCTCTCTCTCTCTCTCTCTCTCTCTCTCTCTCTCTCTCTCTCTCTCTCTCTCTCTTCTCTCTCTCTCCTGAACAAAAAATAAAGAATAAAAACAAAAAGAGGCCAAAGACGATTTCAAAACCAAATTCAGAGAAAAGGAAAAAAGTAGAAAATATTTCATTCAAGAACTCAAAGACGTACTCAAAGAAACGCTCACAGAATTCTAAGCAGCAGTAGAAAAAAATCAATTGGTTTAAAAACAAGAAAAGGTAAAATAAAACAACGGTAAAGAACAACATTAACTGAAGTTAACGAAGAATTCAAGAAATCAAAGCTGCAAGAAACAAATGCAAAAAAAGACAATCATAAACAAATTTCAGAAAAATATTATGCTTTTAAGATTTTCCCGAAAACTAAGAAGAACCCAAAGATAACAAAAAGTCAAGGAAGAAGCAGCAGCTAGATTAAGGAAGAAAAGAAGGAAGGAAAGGGACGGGGAGAGGAGAGGAGAGGGAGGGAGGAGAGGAGAGGGAGGGAGAGGAGAGAGAGAGAGGAGAGAGAGAGGAGAGAGAGAGAGAGAGAGAGGAGAGAGGAGAGGAGAGAGAGAGAGAGAAGAGAGAGAGAGAGAAGACAGACAGGACAGGACAGACAGACAGACAGAAGAAGGACAGAGAGAGAGAGACAGACAGACAGACAGACAGACAGACAGACAGAGCGACAGACAGACCGACAGACCGACAGACAGAGGACAGAGACAGACAGAGACAGAGACAGACAGACAGGACAGACAGACAGACAGACAGAGAATAAAATCCATTGCTGTAAGCTTATGCCCGTTATAAGCAAATCGATGGATGATCGATTTTGAACGCGGCACGGGTACATTGACATGGAAACCACATCAGTGCTCCTCCAAACGCTGACTTGCATCTTTGTTATTGTCCATAGTTAAAGGTATCTGTGGTCACGGACATCCATCCTCCTTGTCCAATAACTGCTGCAGAGGACATGGCGACCCCAGCCGAGGAGAAAGAAGCCAAGCAGCTCACGTCAGTGGCAGTTCCTGTTCATCACGAGTCTGCATCTGCCACGCCTATAGTATAGTGTGATATGCTGGGATGTGGCATGCAAGCGCCATGTCTGTATAATGAAGACACTCTGGTCCACCACACCAGTGTCAAACCCATCAACTGTACTGTGTGTCCATCACAGTTTCCTCCATGAAATCGAGGATCCTCGAGGAAAAAGTCGATCTTACAGCCTGTTTGACACACGTGGAAGATGTGGGTGATCAGGGGTGGCTGACACACTTTTGTGTATGTGTCAGTTGCTGCACACCTCTGTCCACTGCACTGCACTGCCATGTTCCACTGCGTTACCAGTCAAAGCCTGCCTTGATGAAGAACAAACTTGCTGTCATTGCTAACGACTGATTCTGCCTTTCCCTCTGCTGCCTGCCCGGCTCTTTCCGGTCAGACGAATCTGAGAAGGCGGTTTTCTGCGAAACCTCACCTGCATAATTATCGCATGTTTGTTGACACTGGTTTCATCCGCATGCCCAATAGGCCTACATTATTTTACCCATGCCCGTAACTTTCCATCTGGAAGTTATGCTGTGGTTATACTAACAGGGCTTTCTCTACAGCCTGCAGGAAGACCCGTGACTGGCATTTTGAAATGTAGAGCTACGAATCTGAGGCTATTGAAATTTACTGAAAGCAGGCCCTGTTACTTACACGTCACGTCACGAACATCAGAGAGAGAGAGAGGAGAGAGAGAGAGAGAGAGAGAGAGAGAGAGAGAGAGAGAGAGAGAGAGGAGAGAGAGAGAGAGAGAGAGAGAGAGAGAGAGAGAGGGAGAGAGAGAGAGAGAGAGAGAGAGAGAAGAAGAGCAGAAGAGACAGACAGACAGACAGACAGACAGACAGACAGACGAGACAGAGACAGAGAAGACAGAGACGAGACAGAACAGAGAGACAGAGAGACTGAGAGGAGAGACAGTTTTACACTGTGTGTGGTAAGCTTTCTGGTTATTTCAAAAGACTGAATGAAAAATTGGGTTTTTTCCTTTTCCTGCTGTTAAACATCTTTCTCCTACCAACCGCCAAACATATTCTACTCACAGACTACCCCCCCTTAAAAAAAACCCACATCAAAAGCAAAAGAAATCCAACTAAAACCTTAACAACGGTAAAAAAAAAAAATCCACGCACATAAGGGTTCATTTGATGTATTTTTGTGACAAAGATTAGATTCTTCTCTCTCTCTCTCTCTCTCTCTCTCTCTCTCTCTCTCTCTCTCTCTCTCTCTCTCTCTCTCTCTCTCCCCTCTCTCTGAAATAAGGAATTAGAGCATAAAAACGAGATAGATATTGTTTTGCTTTTTTCTTTTCCAGCCAGTAAAAATTTTCGCCGGAGTCCGAAACAAACAATAGAGAGGGTTTTGTTCATAAGATTCAAAATATGATATTATATAAAATTACAGCTTTTACGAGCAGAATGTTTTTCATATGGCATGTAATGCTATTTATTTAAGAAGTTTTCGGACCGAATACAAAAGAGAATAAAGAAAACAGCATTGAAAACTACACACTTAAGCTGAAAAAGAAACTTGGTTTTACAGAGAAATGCATCACTTTATCTCTCCTCCCAGTTTTCGACTAAATGAATTATACTCCTTTTATGAAATTATCTATTCGTTCCAAAAGCATCCAGGTTCATGTTATGTCGATGCACGCTTCTCAAACAGGTTCCATTAAAAAAAAAAATCAGGCTATCCTCCACCCCCACCCCATCCCAATAAACAAATCATATCAAAACCTGCCCGGAGAAAATGCCACAGCGAACCACAAAACTAAAAAGAATTGATAGAAAAGGTTAAGAGCACACCACGTTAGCAGCAAACAAGATCAAGAAAATCGCCAAATGTTTACAAACCCATATTTTGTGTTCTCTAAAAGGTAGGATTAAGTACTGTCTTGTGGATTAAGTTCTGTCTTGTGGATTAAGTACTCTCTTGTGGATTAAGTAATGTCTTGCGGATTAAATGCTGTTGTTGATCGAGTACTGTCTTGTGGATTGAGTGCTGTCTTGTGGATTGAGTGCTGTCTTGTGGATTGAGTACTGTCTTGTGGATCGAGTACCGTCTTGTGGATTGAGTACTGTCTTGTGGATTGAGTACTGTCTTGTGGATCGAGTACTGTCTTGCAGATTAAGTACTGTCTTGTGGATTGAGTGCTGTCTTGTGGATTGAGTACTGTCTTGCAGATTAAGTGCTGTCTTGTGGATTGAGTGCTGTCTTGTGGATTGAGTACTGTCTTGTGGATCGAGTACCGTCTTGTGGATTGAGTGCTGTCTTGTGGATTGAGTGCTGTCTTGTGGATTGAGTGCTGTCTTGTGGATCGAGTACTGTCTTGTGGATCGAGTACTGTCTTGCAGATTAAGTACTGTCTTGTGGATTGAGTGCTGTCTTGTGGATTGAGTACTGTCTTGCAGATTAAGTGCTGTCTTGTGGATTGAGTACTGTCTTGTGGATTGAGTGATGTCTTGTGGATTGAGTACTGTCTTGCAGATTAAGTGCTGTCTTGTGGATTGAGTACTGTCTTGTGGATTGAGTGCTGTCTTGTGATTGAGTGCTGTCTTGTGGATTGAGTGCTGTCTTGTGGATTGAGTGCTGTCTTGTGGATTGAGTGCTGTCTTGTTACTTGTTCACTTCTGTCAATCACTTCTGTCCTTTCGTTTTGTCTTGCTTTTCTTTGCGATATAATATTTCATGACGTTTTGAAAGGTACTTTACGTGTCCTTTTGCATCTGTCAAATAACTCAACACAATCATTAAACTACCTTCAACGAGTTAACAATCAGAAAAAACCGACCTCATCTGACATCCCGTCCTTGGCGACAACAACCCGGCTAGAATGAGCTTTTTCCTTGATGATTCAGTCTTTACATGGCCAAGAAAACCCAAACTGGTTTCTGTACACATTCAACTGGCATTTTTGTTGCAAAAGTGTTGACATTATCAGGGAAACCCACCTACTAATCTCACCTCTTCTGCATTTTAATCTCGCTTCTTATGCATGTGAAGCCACAATTCCAAATGCAATTTTACTTTTGTGCTGTTTTATACAAACGATAGGGCGAGATAACCTAGTGGATAGAGCATTGAACTCGTGATCTGATGGCCGGGGGATCCATGCCACCACGAAGGGGCCCGTTTTAGGGAAACTTATGCTGGGGGTAGCATTTGTATTGACTCTACTCCCTGAAAAGTCCTTCGAGAAAAGCTCAAAACCGAATGCCAACACCACAGAACAAATTGTGCGCGTACGTGCTAAAAACCCGTTCCGCCTTTCGGAAGATCTGGCCATTTCGTGACAAAAGGAACTGATGACAGTTTTTTTTAAAAGATGAAACGTATGCACGCAGGGTTTGTTTGGTTGTTTTTTTTTTAGACACCAACCCAGAGTCAGAATGCGACTACCTTAAAGGTGGATGAAAGCGGTCACATACGCAAAACTCTCTCTCTCTCTCTTCTCTCTCTCTCTCTCTCTCTCTCTCTCTCTCTCTCTCTCTCTCTCTCTCTCTCTCTCATAATACACTTTTAGATAATACCCCAATTTCCATTGTTCTTGGTCTACTACAAACGTGTGTTTTATGTAAAACATACAGGCTTATCTTTTACTGCTTGCTATTGATGCTCAATGCGTTGGTTAAAAATGCAAATGGTGGCTTTTCTTTTAACCTCAAAGTAAGACCACTGTCCAAGGACACAATGGCTGGACACCTGTAGCCCACCTCGATTTCACTCCTTCAAATAAATTAATAAACTCACCTCACTTTCATTAGTATTGTGAAAAACACATAGCGTCTCAAAATTGGGACTGTGGGCGTATATGGGTTATAAGCGGTTTTTTTTCATCTTGCCCTGTCCTCTGTGTGTGTGTGTGTGTGTGTGGTGTGTGGTGTGTGTGTGTGTGTGTGTGTGTGTGTGTGTGTGTACATGTCCCCAAGCCTGCATGCACAGATGCTTCCGTGTTCTCTCTCTCTCTCTCTAACATTATATAGCATATTATATAATGGAGATGGGAAAAGCCCAGGTATGAAAAATGATAGCGTGGGTCTGTGATATTGATGTATGCTTTCATCTTGTGCTGAATGTTTACTGGTCGATTGTTCTTCGCTATGTTTGTAGTGCAAGCGAATTGTTCGTGCTCTGAGATATTAAAGGGTTTTCTTTTTGTATAATAGCGTGCTTATACTGATCTAAAGGTCTGATGTCCTGTTATCTTATTATTGTGCTCACCATATATCATAGATCCATATTCTCCTTGAATATGATAGCCTGCCAAAAGTAAAACCATTACAATATTTCTTCATTTTGATTTATACACGCACACACATACACATACACACACACACACAAGCTCGCACACACACGCATACATACATACATACTTATATAATATAGTCATGAAAGCCAAAACAGAACTATCAGACAGGACAATCAAGAATGCAAATTGAATGCAAATTTTTCAAGGTCTCAAAAGGAGTTAGACCGTGAATCCTCTCACCTCGCCTTTTCAATACATACACAGAGCAAGTCATGATATTGAAGACAGTTGTCTCAAGACAGGTGGCAGAAAATTAACAAATTTGCCCCTCTCTAATGATACAGCACTACTAGCTGATAACATGAAAAAAAGTATTACACAGAGCAGATGTACAACGGGGGGGGGGGGGGGGGGGGAGAATAGGCCTGGGCGTTCCGTTGAAGCTTGAAAGTTCGTAAAAGGTTGCGTGGAATGAAGATATGCGTGGAATGAATGAATTATTCATCGTTACCGACTGAACATCATATCATTTTCCAATCGTGTTTTCAACGAGCAGTCAAATATTATCATATGAATGAAAACGCGAAGATGTTTTCAAACGAGGCAAAGCTAGGTAGAATTGAAAACGGCGAAGATGTTTTCAAACGGGGCAAAGCATAGTAGAATTGAAAACGGCGAAGATGTTTTCAAGGGGCAAAGTATAGATAGAATTGAAACGGCGAGATGTTTTCACACGGGGAAAAGCATTCCCCCTCACACTAGTAGTGGTAAGTTCTTGCTGTTGGCATGTTCAAGA
>CM060323.1:10095171-10110171 GCA_030674155.1 Stramonita haemastoma
CAGGATTTAAAGTGTGCGTAAGATGTTCTGAGTGCGTTCGCACAGGCCCCCTCGGTTTAAAGTCTCATCCGAAGAACTTTTGGGAGAGTGGAGTCAGCACTGATGTGTGTGTGTGCGTGTGGGTGTGTGTGTGTGTGTGTGTTGTGCGTGCGTGCGTGCGTGCGTGCATGCGTGCGTGTGTGTGTGTGTGTGTGTGTGTGTGTGTGAAAAGTCAAGTCAAGCCAAATCAAGTCAAAAACGCTTTTATCATCCCTGAAGGGCTAGTACAATATTGACAGGCATATTCATACGAATTATAATCAAAGATACGAAATAGCTACATTTCATATTTGTCCATATATAATAATTAAAATAGCTTGAAATAAAAATGTCACAAACACTCACACTCTTACACGCGCGCGCACGCACACATGCAAATGCACGCACAATGCAAATGCACACATACACACACCAAAGTATGGATACAATGCCATTAAAACCATTGACTAGAAAAGACAAATGATTACCATTATTTACGCATTGTACGCACGCACTAGCACACGCACGTATATATGCATGCAGTACACACACACATTGTTTGAAGTTTTATCATTATCATTGTTTGGCTGATTGTTTATTTCCTCCCTTCCTCCATGATACCCCTCTTCCCCCAGTCCCCAGTTTGTTTTATCCAAGAGAGAAGGGAAACAAGAGAATGGAACATGATTATGATGAAGAGAGAGGAAATCTGCGTCACTCTCTAGAAAGTCAAACATTTGCCGCTTGCAGTACAGCAGTCACTGGATGTGCAAGCCTATACACGTACAGCAATTTGCCACTTGCAGTAAAGCAGTCACTGGATGTGCAAGCCTATACACGTACAGCAATTTGCCGCTAGCAGCACAGCAGTCACTAGATGTGCAGGCCTATACACGTGCAGCAGTTTGCCGCTTGCAGTACAGCAGTTACTGGATGTGCAGCAGGCCTGTACACGTGCAGCAGTTTGCCGCTTGCAGCAGTTTGCCGCTTGCAGTGCAGCAGTTACTGGATGTGCAGCAGGCCTATACACGTGCAGCTGTTTCCGCACCAGCGAACTTGCCGACGTGATGGTCCATCAAAACAAACATGGCGTCTTGCAGCCACTGGGTACCGGCATAGTCAGTAAGAATCCCATAGTTCTTTTTTTTACCTCTGGGAAATATATTCGGCAAAATCCTTCCTGACATTTTCTTATGTAGCTGTCACCGTTTCCATTTTTAATCCAACGTTCTTCTTGTGAATTATGAAAAAAAAAAAATTCTGAAGTAACTTTTTATGTTCAGAAAACCTGTCGACAGCTTATTTCCCGAGAGACAAGGAGGGCCAAATGTCACTACGAGTAATGGAGACGGGTTCTTGGATGACACGCTCCGGGCTTGAGTTTTCGAGGTTATGGCTTTTAGTCGTCAAAAACCCACTCAACATAGCTTCAAATCTTACTCCATTACTTACTTTCCGTCTTACTCCAGTTACTTCTTAACGCATACAGCTGACAGTTTATACAGTGAGTTGATCAGTTTGGAAAAAATACATGTCGGGAACTACACAATGGTAAGAGGACCCCCCTCCAAATATTAAAGAAAAAAAGAGGAAAAAAACCCCAACAAACCGAAAACTCCACATAAAATACACGAGCTCATGGTCAGAGAGGCCAGTTTTTCTGTGTGCTTTGGCAAGTGTCCAGCCACAGCTGGACTGCACTGGTCGGCAAGGGTGAGAGGGGCACTCTGATGGTGTCCCTGTGTGTAGTCATCATCTTCAACGGCTTTCCACACTCCACACTGCTTTGGTCAGCCAGGAGAGACTACAAGGATGTAGTGATTGACGATGATGATGATGATGATGATGATGATGATGATGATGATGTTTTAACGAGATAGAGCGCTATAGAAATTCCATGTATGATGATGATGATGATGAGATGATGATGATGATAATGATGATGATGATGATGACGACGACGACGATGACGATGTTGACGATGACGAAGAGGATGATGATGGTGATAATGATGAAGATAAGGAGGATGAGGATGAATGATGATAATAACAACAGCAATGATAATAATTATGTAACAGAAGATAATGAACCCATGTGATGACATATAATGCTGGGTTAAACACCTTTGAATACTTTTTTGAAGAGATCTATTGTATCGATTACAAAAATATGTTTATGGTGAAAGTTTTTCTAACAATCTTCAGCCATATCCACCTTTTTAATTCATCATACATAACAAAATACTGCACAGATGAGGTTTAGGTAGCCGTATAATGTTCATCACACAAACTCCAAACACCGTCGTTATCAAGCTAAACACAAGAGTAGACACAGTATCCTGTAAATGCACAACGCATAGATGGTGATGCCTGGTAAAAGAATGAACATGCAACTAATAGAGAATTTGTCGTCTTAAGCTCGGGATATGTAGAACAGACAACACTAATCTTCACCCGCTTAGAGCCTTTATACAAGCAAGGCATTTTCAGACTTCCAAATGGAGTCAATCACTGAGAAGCCGATGGGAAACTTTATTTATTTAATTATTTTTTATTTTATTTTATACTGTGATCAGTAACCAGGTTTGCCTGTTCTTTCTTCTCGCTTCTCTGCCTCACACAAGTGACTGAGATCGTGTTACTGCTTTTCCATCTCCTTCAAGTGATCCAAATTCTGGCCATAACGGATCGATATCCCATCCAGATTTCCAGCATCCTACTGACGGCATAATAGGAAACGATAGACAGAAAGCCATCCCGGGCCATTGCCAGAAGCGCTGGAAACACCTACACTACAGCTCAAGGCCGAGAAGCCTTTTCCATTCAAGATCATTGACACTTCTCCCAGCTTTCAACTCCAGTGCACAATGCGTTCAATATCTATACATCTGCGCAAAATGTTGATCGGAGCAACGTATACGGGTTATTTTACTGCTACTTCAACGAACAGGTTTCTTTTTGCAGTGACCACCTGTATCGTGAGGTCTTTAAAAAAATTATGTTTGCAAACTTCTCATGCAAGATACATTCTTACAGTATTTTTTATTACGTCTTACCGAAATTTTCAGGCACGATGAATACAAGCTGCATTAGGAAAGATGACCCCAGGTGTTAATTCTTACAGTAATTAACTTTTACAGTAATTCTGGGTATGATGCGAGTTCTAAACTTCATATGTAGTGAACCTAAGGTTAATTCTTACAGTAATTAATTTTACAGTAATTCTGGAGTATGATGAGTTTTAAACTTCATTATGTAGGTGACCTAAGGTGTTAATTCTTACAGTAATTAATTTTTACAGTAATTCTGGAGTATGATGAAGAGTTTTAAAACTTCATTATATAGGTGACCCCAAGTGAACACCCAACAGCAACGACAGATCTGTTTTTCTATTGTTGATCAAAACTAAATCGCACAGATTGGTGTTTTTTTTAAGGCAAGGAGCTATGGTGAACAAGTAATTCAGTGTACTAGCTGTACGCGCATGTGGTATTCAGTGCATGTATGTACGGCGCTTACCTGCAGTTCCAACTAGCAACAAATCTAACAGTCGGCTTCAACCTCTCCAAATTCAGCTGTTTTGTTGCAGGTCCTCCAATTTGACAGTTAAATACTATAAACTAGTGCCCCCTACCCCCTTTAGAAAAAGACAACAACAAAAAAACAACAAAAAAAACGGTTGTATCAAACTTTACAAATTTGGTAGATTTCACGGAGACTAACAGCTACTTAACAGTGAAGAAAGTAAAACTGGTGACAGCAATCCTTACCGGTTTAAATACACCACGCACGCACACACAACGCACACACACACCACACAAACACACACAAACACACACACATCACACATACAACACAAACACACACACACACACACACACACACACACACACACACACACACACACACACACACACGTCGATGTTTTTTTTTTTTAGTTGTCCTTAATATATTTCGCTAGTTTATATCACTGATATTTTCTGCAAAGCTTTTCCTTTGATTTTTTTCTTTTCACATCTGATAATATGGATAAGGCAGGAGTATTAGGTAACAGGGGTCAGACAGACTGAGAGAAAGAAAGAAAACAAAGCCACGGCACAGGAATGGGTGAGGGAAAGAAAGGGATAGAGACAGACAGACAGATAGACAATCACACACGAACCGCGCGCGCGCCACACACACACACACACACACACACACACACACACACACACACACACCACACACACACACACGCACACACACACACACACCACACACACACACACACACGACACACACACACCACACACACACACACACACACACACACTCACACACACACACCACACACACACACACACACGACCCACACACACACACACACACACACGCACACACGCACAACCACGCACACGCACACACAGAGTTCAAGTGAAAGTGCCTAGAAACATGCTTGCACGATTTCCATTTCCCCCTGCCAGTTGAAGAACAAGGAGAAATCCAATTAGAAAGAAAGAAAAGGAAAAAGAGGAAGAGTGTGCAACGAATCAGACGAGTTAACAAGAATAATTGGACTTTAAAACAAACAAGCAAACTTTGCTAAGAATTGTTTTTGTATGTGCGGTGTGCTTTTTGCGTACTTTTTGTCTGTCGGCCTATTTGCCTATCTGTCTCTGTATGTCTGTTTTCTATCTGTTTGTCTATCTGTGTTTTTCTGGCTGTCTGTCTCTGTCTCTATCTACATATCTCTCTCTCTCCTAGCATTCTGTTACAAACATTTTTTCGGAGTTGGCTGGGATGCGCAAAGCAAGAGAAAGAGAGAAGAGAGAGAGAGAGAGAGAGAGAGAGAGAGAGAGAGAGAGAGAGAGACAGACAGACAGACGACAGACAGACAGACAGACAGACAGACAGACGACAGACAGACAGACAGACAGACAGGACAGAGACCGATAGAGCGATAGACAGGAGACAGACAGACAGACACAGAAGAGAGAGAGGAGAGAAACAGAGAGAGAGAGAGAGAGAGAGGTTAGAGAGAGAGAGAGAAGAGAGAGGAGGGAGATGGAGAGAGAAGATGAGAGAATTACTAAAATGCATCTTTACAAATTGTTATATATATATATATATATATATATATATATATACTGAAAAGAAAAAAATCTCCTTTAGCTTCACACAGGTTTTATTTAGCATCTCTTTTTCTTGATTATTTTGCTTGATTTTACCACCTCTCTGTCTTTGTGAAGCCCAAGTTCGATCTCTCCAGCCATCAAGAAAACCAAACTGATCACGACAGTGCATCTCCCTGTTTATTGTTCAATTTGTCGAGTGGTTCATTTGGCCTCATTTCTTCCCCACTCCCTCCATGGATCCAACGTGCTAACGATGTAAATACTCATTAACACTTCGTCAACAATACATGCTTTGTAGGATTAAGAACTCTTCTTCACGGCTCTAAATTCTATTTGCTATTTTGGAAAAAAAAGTTCTCCATTGAACAAAACATTAACCGGATCAAAGTGAAAACCCTCGTTTGTTTATTTCGTTTCTTTTTAGACGTATCTTTTCACAGATCTATGATTTCACCTTCATCTTCAGCCCCATCCCAAAGAAGTGGAGGACGGCTTTACAGATTTAACCTTTGTCAAGATACCAAAGCTTAGCAGCTTTCCAACTCTTGACAGGTTAAGGAAATATTCATTGCTTTTCAGCCTATGGGTTTTCTCTTTTTGTTGCTCACTTCTGAGAAACATATTATTTTCAAGAAGTATTTATTGTGTGATTTTCTAATGTGAAAACCTAGTTTAATTTACACGAGCCTTGAGCTGAAAGTAACAAGACGTTTGCTCTAGAGAGAAGGAGGGGGAACAAGAGCTCTCTGACAACAACCATGGCTGTGACTGTTGACTCAGAATTAGGATTATATATGTACTCACACACACAATTTATATATATATATATATATATATATATATATATATATATATATATATATATATATATATATATATATATATATATACATATATACACACATACATATATACATATATCAGCGCTGTCTATAATATAGCTTAAGTAGTACAATATGTCCTTAGCACTATTATACATCATTAGCACTAGCATATAACATTAACACTAGTATATAACATTAACACTTAGTATATAACATTAGCACTTTTACATATCATTAGCACTGTTATATAACATTAACACTAGTATATAACATTAGCGCTATTGCACATCATTAGCACTGTTATATAACATTAGCATTATCATGCATCATCAGCAGTATTACATAACATTAGCAGTATTATACATGCTTAGCATTATCATATATCATTAGCATTATTATACATCATTAGCATTATTATACATCATTAGTACAATTATATATATCATTTGAACTATTATACATCATTAGCACTGTCATACATCATTAGCATTATTAAACATCATTAGCATTACTATATATCATTATCAATATTACATAACGTTAGCACTACTATATATCATTAGCACTATTATTATTTCATTAGCATTATGATAATCGTTAGCACTTTTATAGAATCAGCACTATGATAATCCTTAGCCCTTATTTTTAGAATCAGCTCTACGATAATCTTTAGCACTTCTATATACTCAGCACTATGATAACCCTTAGCACTAGTGTATACTCAGCACTATGATAACCCTTAGCACCAGTGTTTATTCAGCACTATGATAACCTTAGCACTAGTGTATACTCAGCACTATGATAACCCTTAGCACTAGTGTATACTCAGCACTATGATAACCCTTAGCACTAGTGTATACTCAGCACTATGATAACCCTTAGCACTAGTGTATACTCAGCACTATGATAACCCTTAGCACTAGTGTATACTCAGCACTATGATAACCCTTAGAACTAGTGTATACTCAGCACTATGATAACCCTTAGAACTAGTGTATACTCAACCTACAATAACCTTAGCACCAGTGTATACTCAATACTACAATAACCCTTAGCACCAGTGTATACTCAATACTACAATAACCCTTAGCACTAGTGTATACTCAACACTACGATAATCCTTAGCACTAGTGTATACTCAGCACTATGACGTATGAAGCAGAAGAGAAAGGGATCAACAAACTAGGGCCACAAGAGAAAATGCAGATGGACAAGTCTGTGACGAAGAGCTGTAAAAGGAGAGTCCAGAAAGAAGAGCGAGAGAAAGGCGCTACTCTAACCCTGCTCACTGGACAGCTCTTGGCTCTCTGGGAGAGAGAGTGGTTCTGATGACACCTCTTCAGGATGACTAAGTGCTAGCGCATTTGTGGGGAGCTTTCCGCTTTGTAAACAAACCAGACTCGGTTTAATAAAAGATGGACTCACAGCTAGCTTTCTCTTGACAAATTTTTACATTTTTATTCCTTACATTCTCCTAGGTAGTAGTAAAGTTCTAACGTGACTTTCAAGAGGCTTTCTAAATCATTTAAATATTACCAAAGGGTCTGAAGGAAGGAAGGAAGGAAAGAAAATTTTGAAAAAGAAGAAAAAAGAATGCGAAGGAGAATACAAAGAGGAAGAAGAAAAAGAAGAAGAAGAAGAAGAAGAAGAAGAAGAAGAAGAAGAAGAAGAAGAAGAAGAAGGAGGAGGAGGAGGAAAAAGAGAAGAAGCAGAAGAGGAAAAAGAGGAAGAAGAAGAAGAAAAGGGGGGGGGGGAGAGATTGAAGAGGAGGAATTCTTGAAGATCTGTTCTATGCACTCTCTGTCTTGTAAACAAATTGATGAGTTCTCTCTAGGGTGTAATCATAACTGCATTGATCTTGTTGCCCCCTGCCACCCTTAAAAAAAATCCCCAACAACCCCCCGCACAAAGCTAAAGCACCATACAACAACAAACACACCAGGGCAAAACAACTGTTGACTGATTTCCCTGAGGATCAGGCTCCTGCCCCCATCTTTTTATAGACAGAGGAAGGTGAAGCGCCAGCATCAGCATAAGTGTCTAACATATATCATGAACGATAAACAGAGTTCTACTGCAAACAGATTTTTAATATCTAAGATATATTATATACGATAAACAGAGTTTTACCGCATACAGATTTTTAACATCTAAGATATATTACATACGATAAACAGAGTTTTACTGCAAATGGATTTTTAATATCTAAGATATATTATGAACGATAAACAGAGTTTTACTGCAAATAGATTTTTTAATAGCTAAGATATATTATGAAAGATAAACAGAGTTTTACTGCAAACGGATTTTTAATATCTAAGATATATTCTGAACGGTAAACAGAGTTTTACTGCAAATAGATTTTAATAGCTAAGATATATTATCAACGAACAGAATTTGACTGCAAACAGATTTTTGATATCTAAGATATATTATGAAGATATACAGAGTTTTACTGCAAATGGAGTTTAAACAAGAAGTGTCAGTGCCGTTTGTTTACTTTATAAACTTACCATTCTGCAAGTAAACTCCTAAGTTCTTGAGAATAGCCATCGCTGTTTTATTGACTCCGTGCTATCTTATTTATTTGATGGTATGGACACTGAAATAAAAGATAGAAATGCAAGACGGTTGTAAAAGCGGTAGCACGATTATGGGCAGCACACAAAAGGTTTTAACTGAGTTATATACATTTCATGTTAAAGGAAAGGAAAGGCAAACATACATTCTTTTTTGCTAAGTGCTATCAACTTCTCATGTTATCAGGAACGTTATTGGATTCCCCGATTGAAAAATCTCCAAAGCAAGAATAATTTCGTACCAAATTCAGTTCTATAATTCTTCTACTAAAAAAAGCACAGAGAGAGAGAGAGAGAGAGAGAGAGAGAGAGAGAGAGAGAGAGAGAGAGAGAGAGAGAGAGAGAGAGAGAGAGAATTGAATTGAATTGAATTGAATTGAATTGAATTGAATTGAATTGAATTGAATTCAATTGAATTAATTTTATTTTCAGAAGGTGATAGAGTAAGCATGACAATTGCTTTTTTACATCCAGCCTTCTATAACAATAACAAAAACAAAAAAGAGGAAAGAAAATCATAACAATGAGAAACAATTGGGGGGGGGGGGGGGGGGGTACATAACCTGATTATTAATCATGCAATTATACCTGTTTTCAAATAATAGGCGAACAGCTGAAGTAAATGAGAGAGAGAGAGAGAGAGAGAGGAGAGAGAGAGAGAGAGAGAGAGAGAGACAGACAGACAGACAGACAGACAGACAGACAGACAGACAGACAGACAGACAGACAGACAGACAGACAGATACAAAGAGAGAAATTATGAACAATTTTTTACCAGGGTAATGAGATAATTAAAATAAACAAGCCATTACCTAACAACAACACTAAATACCCAAAAGCAAAGAGACCCCCCCCTTATTTCCCCTTATTGAGGACAACACAGAACAAAGAAAAGTTCTTAAAAAAAAAGAAGAATGTTTGTATCATAAGAAAAGAGAGAGAGAGAGAGAGAGAGAGAGAGAGAGAGAGAGAGAGAGAGAGAGAAGAGAGAGAGAGAGAGGAGAGAGAGAGAGAGAGAGAGGAGAGAGAGAGAGAGATCAAATCAGATGATTTCAATTCCAATTCTTTTATTTCAAGGATAATGAATCAGCACTCGTATGATTTGTTATATCCAGTCTCCGCTCTTATTAGGGATAATGTAATGATAGAACACACACACACACATTTACACACACACACACTTACACACACACACACACACACACACACACACACACACACACACAAAAACACATATACACATGTACGCCCGCGTGCACGAATGTACGCCCGCGTGCACGAACGCACGCATATTAGCACGCTTGCGCGCACACACATACAAACACAGAAGAAAGCAAAGAAAGCAAAAACTACCTACCTACCTACCTACCTACCTACCTACCTACCTACCTACCTACCTACCTACCTACCTACCTACCTACCTATCGAGAGAGAGAGAGAGAGGGAGGGGGGGGGAGACAGACATACATACAGACACAGACAGAAAGACAGACAGAAAGAGAGACAGTTAGAGAGAGAGACAGATATACAGACATAAAACACAGAGAAACACACTTGATGTAAACGAAGAATGTGGATTTTCAATAAGAATAACAAAATAATTATATAACTGCTCACCAGATTTGTCAAGGTATTAAAGGGAAATAGTATGGAAGAGACAAGATTCTTAGAATAAGAAAGGAGCCAAAGGAAGAAGAGGGGAGGAGGAGGGGGAGGAAAAGGTAGAGAGGAGGAGAAGAAAAAGAAGGCTGGGAACGGAGAAGGGAGCATAAAGCCAGCCTAGAGCTAAAGCCTATCACTTTTCCAATTATTAGGAAAGCACACACCCTATTTACCCTGACCATTCCAGGAAGTTGTGTTGATTGATTTCGTCAAAGAAATATAGATCTATCAGAACACAACACACACATAGACACACAGACATAGACACAGAAACACACACACACATTCACATACAGGGATAGCTTGGTGGTTGGAGTGATGCGCTCGTTTTCTGCTGGTTCGGGTTCGATTCTCGTTCAAGAGGATTTTTCTTCTGGAGTTAACATCAGTGCCAACTTCACTCCCCCTAAAAGTCCTTCGGATGAGACTTTAAACCGAGGCCCAGTGTGCGAACGCACGCAGAACATCTTGCGCACACGTTAAATCCTGTTCCGCTTTTCGTAAGAGTAGGCCATCGTGTGGGAACAGATGACATTTACAAAACTGCATACACACGGGGACTGGATGATAAAAGCACAAGATTGCTTATTCCATTATCCTTGATATAAAAGAATATAAAAAAGGGAGTAAAAAAAAACACCCCACACAACAAGAAACAAACGAAAAAATCCAAAATAGACAATGACCAATACCCACGAAACAGACAAACAATCGGCATATTCTAACAATTGTTTATGTGTATATCCATATTTTCCCAAGCAGTACTTTGATTTTTAATCTGATTGGCAAGAATTTTGTATGCTATTTAACTTGCACGAAAGGTACTGCATCTAAAGATCACTTTTTCTTCTTTAGCTATTTTTTAAGGGGAATTCTGTCGAATAAAACGTTTTGTTATATCATTGGGAAAGAAACAAGTTTTGTCCACATGTAACGCTGTTTTCCCTAGTGAGAGTTTGTAAAAGCTTTTCTGTCTCTGTCCCTTACTTCTCCATGTCCCCCTTCCCTCCCCACCACATAATCTTACAGTCTGAAACATTACTTTCTTCTTGACAACTTCCTTTCTTTGCACATGATTTCCAAAAAAGTTCCAAGTGGCAGAGACACTCTTAAAATAAAATGGCTTCTCTTAATAACTTCCGTTGCATCATCCATGAGTGAGTGAGTGAGTGAGTGAGTGAGTGAGTGAGTGAGTGAGTGAGTGGTGGTGGTGTGTGTGTGTGTGTGTGTGTGTGTGTGTGTGTGCGCGCGCGCGCGCGCGTGTGTGCGTGTGTGTGTGTGTGTTTGCATGTGTACAAGCATGCGCGCGTTCATGTGTGTGTGTGCATGCGAGCGTGTTTGTGTTACATGTGTACGTGTATATAAAAAAAGCAGAATTACCTGATGTAGCTTCAAACTAAAATGTTCTTTATCATGGTGAACACGGATGACAAGGGACAAAGACCTAAAATGGATGTATCTTCATTACACCATTACTATCACCCCATCTTCAGGAATCACCATGAGACTGAAGTCCCAGTTCTGTCCCCAGTATTATCCTGGTCTCATGCAGAGTGTTGTACTACAGGTATCTGGGATCTACTTTTTATCACAAGTTAAACCGGGAGCTAACACTGACGCTTTTGTCAAAAAGGGACAACATCGTGTGTATTTCTACGAAAGTTTAACCCTTTTTCTTGACAAAAGATTCTTTGTTCTACAAGTCTTACACAGCGAGTGTTTTAAGATTTGTTTCATCTGTTGGTACAATAATCTTAGTGTTAAATACAATAATAGTCTTCAGTCAATCTCCTAAAACAATTGGAGAAGACCAAAGA
This sequence comes from Stramonita haemastoma, assembly GCA_030674155.1. Classification (NCBI taxonomy): domain Eukaryota; kingdom Metazoa; phylum Mollusca; class Gastropoda; order Neogastropoda; family Muricidae; genus Stramonita; species Stramonita haemastoma. The sequence goes on from CM060323.1 coordinate 10,107,185, forward strand.
GATCTCAGGATGCTTTGTAATCAGCAGCTTGTACACAAAATAACCGCCATCTTGACCAGTCCTTCCCATGCTACGTTTTCAGAATTTATTTTGTTACCCCAGGACGCCGTTTTCTGTGTTCCAACAGCAAAGCAAACAGAAAAAGAAATTCTTTTGTTCCAGCAGCCATTCGAATTCTAAATTCACAACATGATTACCCAGTTTCACATTCTTTGAATTACTTGCCTCATTGTCACTGTCATGAGTGTAGTCGAGATATATTCTCTTGTACAATGGTCTGGGTGTGGGGTCGTGTTCCTGCCTTCATGCTATAGAGATCAAGTACTGGTGTTTGCATTGTAGTAACCCTTCTTTGTTTTTCCCACTTCAACCTCACTATCCATATATCCACTTGAAGAAACTTTCTATGTCCGTGTGTGAATGTGTGTGTGTGTGTGTGTGTGTGTGTGTGTGTGTGTGTGTGTGTGTGTGTGTGTGTGTGTGTGTGTGCGTGTGCGTGTGTGGGGTGTCTATGTGTGTGTGTGCGTGCGTGCGTGTTCTTTTCTTCTTCTCATTGGTTCAATGTCCGTTCACTACAAGGTAATTTAGACAATGGTACATGCACGTTAAGGTGTTGTGTAGAGACTGGAGAAGTTGTGGTTGTGCTGCTAATAGGCGTGAAGCTGATGGTGGCTGTAATGTGCTGGTGAATATTGTTTTTTTATGTTAGAGTGAAAATGTTGGGTTATTTTATAATAAATGTCTAAAATTAGTGATATGTTTCTGCTTTGTGTTGTCTGAATTAGAATGTGATAAGTAGTAAGGGGGGGGGGGTCTGAATGCACCCCATTAGGAGGTGACAGTGCTCATGTAAAGTATGTATTTTTTATTTATTGGTATTTTGAATTGTTTTTATAAGTTTCTATATCTTTTCCAGTCAATGGTCTTATAACATTGTGTGTGTGTGCCATTAAAAATTAAAATGCTACAGAATTTCTAACCAGGTTGTAAATTTTTAGACATTTTGTAAGTAATTGTTGGCAACTCATTGAAACTGGGCCTATCACAGTGGTCCGTGTTTCATTGATTACTTATAGTAGAGTCTTGGACCATTACCTGTTCCAGTTTTCTGCAAAGACTTGTGTTATTAATAGGGATGTTCAACAGAGCTTGTCATTGAAAATGTACCAGAGAGAGAGAGAAGAGAGAGAGAGAGAGAGAAGAAGCAGACAGAACAACACACACACAGAAAAGACAGACAGACAGACAGACAGACAGGCATACAAACAGAGGCCGAGGCATTACCCACTGGAAAGTGTAAATCTTTTCACTGTCTATGGTTAATGATTTTCAGACATAATTTTACTGCAGATGTGCAACTTTGAGCAAAAATGTGTAAAACTGTCAAAAACACTGAACAACTGAAATAAATAAATAAAACTACTCCCTGAATATTTATAATAAAAAAAGAAAAAAAATTTAAATAACAAAAACAAGGCAAAGTCTTGCGTTTCAAGAGACAGCTGAAACCTTGAAGGCTTGAAAGCCCATCAGAACATAAACTTGCTCAAATTAGCCTACTTGTTTCACAGCCTCTTGCCATTTAATCAAACTGTCTTGTAGTCTGAAAGGAGAGAAACACCAGTAGGCAGAACCATACACTCAATTGAACTGATCAGTGTTCCTTTCCACGGACTAAATGACCAGGTCTGTTCACGTCCACACAACTAATCCCCTTTCCACACTGCCTGGCCACGGCCTGTCGGTCTGTTCCCCAACTACACTGTGGAATGGTTTATGGCTCCATACATAACGTCCACACAGGAAACTCAGATAGGATTACTAGAGGGTCGTTGACTCCACAAAAAACATTCTTTGGTTCATAAGCCTCACACGCCACTGACGAGGGTTCAAGCTGGATGATTAGGCAAATTTACTGTTGTTGTTGTTGATGTTGTTGTTGCTTTGGTGGAGTTTGGGGTTTTACTTAAGGATTAACTTAACCTTTCACTCGTCCTCTGGCAGATTTAGATTAATATATTTGTGTAGAAAAAGACGAAACCGCAACCTTAGCCTGATAAATTTAGAGTGACCTCCTCTAGAGCCTGCAGACAGCATCCTCAGCTTGACTCAGATTAACCTGCACAGGAAGTAACTTAACAAACTAAGGATGTCATAACCACAGTGACCCCACCCCCCCCCACACTAATATCAGTTCTTCTGGATTCTTAGGTAAAGAGATGATGAGATGATTCTGGCTTCTTCTGTATAGTACATTGGTGGTCAGCATAAGCCTGCTGAGAACTAACTTCCAGGGCCCCAGCAGTCATGGGATGTCCACACCTGCAGGCAGTCTCCTTTTCCCAGGCAAACTATGCCCCCAGAGAAAGGGCTGTCACTGCACTGCATGCCGTAAGGTAAAGGTGTCCCATAACCTATGTGGTCATAGGGGAGCGAGGAGTCAGAGACCTCAGCTTTTATTGGGGTCAGCATATTGAGGGTCCCCCCCCCTACTCTTCTCTGCCTCGCTGCTTCGCCTTCCCTGACCCTAAAGAGGGCAGGTACTCATTTACAGCTGGGTGAACTGGGGGACTGTAATGAAACCAAGGCGCACAAACGGTCACTCATCCACTTGGTAACTACGCTCGATGCTGCTTAACTGTATCATAGCTTGGGAAAAGCGAGCACTCTGACCACTGAGCTATCCCTGTCCCCTGACAGGATATAAACAGGAACACTGCCATAATTTCAGGCAGAAAAATCTGCTTCATAACAAACACTACTACGTATGATGCAACACAACACAAAAGAGTTTAACTACCCTTCCTGTTATTTTTTCCAACCTCTAGATACTGTTAATGTTAAAAACAATCGGTAAAAACACTGTATGAGTAAATATGTCTTTTACTGTCGTGCTTGACATAAAGCCAGAAGTACTGCCATCACAGAATAGTAAATAGAAACAGCAAAAAAAAAAAAACACAATACAAAGTTCATCCCCACTGTAT
>CM060323.1:10115171-10160171 GCA_030674155.1 Stramonita haemastoma
TGACCTCTGGTGCAGACATCAAAATTAAAAAAAAGAAAAGAAAACCCGTTTCAAGTTTTTCATCAGTGCGGAAGTACTTTGATACAGCATCTCAAAGTTCACAGCACGTAAAGAAATGAAAAACAGTGGAGTCATATACAGTTCAGCAAGGTGAAATACTCAGATGATGAAGAGCACTGCGTTTTCTGTGTTGAGGTTTTACCGGATCGTTAAACACCCTAATTTTCACCAGATGTCTTTCCCTGTTTTGGCCATTCCTTGTCTTTACAGAGCTGATTGACTCGTCAGAAGATTAACTGTGTCTGCCTCATGCCCAGAATAGGATGGCCTGGATTAAATAGCGCAGTCAGGAAAGCCATGAAGAGGATTTCTCTAGCCACTAAAGGGATCGATTTTCAAGATACTTCATAAAGATTCCCCAGCTCAAGCTTTCTGCAGACGTGCTGTCAAAGAGATGAGTCTTGGATGCAAAGAGGCTGCTGAAGGCTGGTTATGTAATCTTGGGACAGGAAATATTGATTTGCAAATAAAATGCATTTCTGTGCATATTTCTAAGCATATCAAGGCTACTATAGCCAGGCATTGTACCTTATAGCCCCATGCAAAATCAGTCCTCACCTCCCACCTCTACTCCCAATCCATTATCTGAGACAGGTCATTCTAATTTCTTCCACAGACAAACTGTGCACATAGTTTTAAGACACGAATCTAAAGCTACATTTTTTTTCTTCTGTTAATAGCGTGGAAATTGAGTGATTGAGTAAGGCAGAGAGAGAGAGAGAGAGAGAGAGAGAGAGAGAGAGAGAGAGAGAGAGAGAGAGAGAGAGAGAGAGAGAGACAGACAGACAGACAGACAGACAGACAGACAGACAGACAGACAGACAGACAGACAGACAGAGAAAGACAGAGAAAGACAGACAGACAGACAGAGAGAGATTAATTTGTGTGTACTAGCGTAGTCTCAAAGCATCAGTATATGTTTAACTTCCACGCGTGTTCCCTGACAAATGCACGGACCATTTTGACAATATTTCAGTGCACTATGTTGACAATTAATGATAAAATATTTATCCAATTCTAGCTTGTCTGCTTGAATGGATTTAACCTATGCTGTCTCATTTCTCAAAAAAAAAGTTTTGTTAACGCATCAAAGAAAGCTATACCCATTTTAAAGAAGATTTTCTTTTTTAAAAGCTAAGAAGATAAAGTATATAGTCTTAAATGACATAGATATAAACACACACATATTGTTTTGGTTTGCAGTTACTAACTACAAAAATGACAAGCAATAATTTTTCTTCATTCCCCTTATGTTCTTGTGTGAATTTTTTTCTGTTTCGTTTGATTTTGTATGTTGATTTTCTTAGCTTTGTTATTCAAAAAATCAATTTTAGAGTAACAAATGGTAAAAATCAAATATAGAAGAAAAGCCCCTGGTTTTTGTTTTATCTAAAATCGTAAATGGGTTTCGTTCGAAAGAAAGCAAACCTTGTTGTCTAGTCCAAAGGGTTTGAGTGAATACCGGTTTCTAAGCCCCTCAAAAGACCTATACCACGGTGGGAACAGATGACATTTACAAAACTGCATACACACGGGGACTGGATAAAAAAAGCACAAGCGTGCTTATTCCATTATCCTCGATATAAAAGAATAAAATAAATAAAATACCAGAGGAGTGCTTTCTCGTTTCTAACGAAGTACTAGCTGTCGTACAGAAGGTGGTATCATGAAGCACTGCAGCAAACACTTACCAAGACTCTAGTACTCTTGGTGTGCTGACAAACTCTCCTAGGACTGTTAGAAGTAACCGAGTTTGATGAGTTTTGAAGAATCAATAATGAGCACGATTTGGAGTAAATTATCTCAAAGAAAAATCATGATGAAAGTGAATCAACGTATGTATGTGTATATTTGCGGGTTTCAAGTAGAAGCGTGTGTGTGCGCTCGCTCGCTCGCTCGCGCGCGCGCGCGCGCGCGCGCGCGGGTGTGTGTGTGTGTCTGTGTGTGTGTGTTGTGTGTGAGAGAGAGAAAGCGAGAGAGAGAGGGGAGAGAAGAGGAGAGAGAGAGAGAGAAGAGAGAGGAGAGAGAGAGGAGAGAGAGAGAGAGAGAGAGAGAGAGAGAGAGAGAGAGAGAGAGAGAGAGAGGGGAGAGAGAGAGAGAGAGAGAGAGAGGGGGAGAGAAAGAGAGAGAGAGAGAGAGAGCGAGAGAGCGAGAGAGAGAGAGAGAGAGCGAGAGCGAGAGCGAGAGAGAGAGAGAGAGTGTGTGTGTGTGTGTGTGTGTGTGTGTGTGTGTGTGTGTGTGTGTGTGTGTGTGTGTGTGTGGTGTGGTGTGTATCTGTATCACTTGCGTACTACCTAGTAAACTTCAAAGACAATATTTCTTTCATTTCACAAACTATATATTCTTCTTGTAAAATTCTCCTAGGTGTAGAATTAAACGAGGCTTCTGTACACATAAAAAGGCTTTGAAAAGCCCACTGGTGTACAAGCAAAAGAAGACATTTTAAACAGCCCAAGTGCTTCTACTTTTAAACACAAGTCCCCTACTTTGGCCATACAGCAGACGGGATTACACTTTCTAGCGTATTGATCGCTTCCTGAATGCAGACGAAACTACTAAAAGGATGCTGAGAAATGTCATTAGGTAGAGGAGATGCTGATAAAGCATTCTAGAGTGCCAGAAGAGGGGGCACCTTGGCAATTTTAATCACCAGTTTTGTTCGGGACTTTCCATTGGAGATTAAAACCTTAGCGTGCACTGGCAATCTTAGAGCCCGTTTCTGACTGAAGAGATTTACTCTTCAAGGCTTCTACAGGGTAGAAACACGCAGCACGCACGCATCACGCGCACGCACTCACGCGCACGCACTTACCGCACACACACACACACACACACACACAACACAACACCCCACACACAAACACACACACACACACCAAAACACACTCACTCCCAACATCCTCAGACACAACACACAACACACTGAAACGCACACAAACACTCGCACCAAAACCTATCTCTTCTTCTCTCTCTACAAACAAAATCACAAACACACACACGATAAAAAACACACACACACACCAACACAAAACACTACACACACACACACACAATTTTGTCTAATATCTCTCAATGTTAAAAGACGTTGAATTAAAGAAGAATCTGTTTTTTCTAGGATTTAGATTTATGTACCCATACAATCTTCTGAAATAAGTGTGGAATCTTCGTTAGAGTGACTTCTATAGAGTAGACAGCTTCGAATTTTGTTTTCTAAGAATGGCAATTTTCCTGAAAGGCAGAAAATGGCATCGTAAATGCATTTTAAAAGACAAGTATCTGTTGTGTTTTTGCAATGAAAAAAAATCTTACCAAGTGGCTCATGAAATGACTACACCACATGTACAAGCGGGGAAGCTAAGTGGTCAGAGCACTCGCTTTCAAAGTTAAGCAGCATCGAGTGTGGTTACTAGTTAGATGGGTGACCGTTTTCCCACTTTGGCTTGTCCACCCAGCTGTAAATGGGTACCTGCCCTTTTTAGGGCCAGGGAAGGTAAAGCAGCGAGGGAGAGGAGATGGGCGCCACCCTCAATATGATGGCCCCTAGAGAAGCTGAGGTCTCTGATGCCTCGCTCCCTTACGACTACTAGGTTATGGGACACCTTTACCTCTAAACAAATACAAGATCATTTACTCAGGGACAACAGAAGGCAAAATGAATTAGTTTTCTTCAGAACTGTTGCAAAGAGAAAAAACAGATCCGATGATCTGAAAGTGATTCCTATAATAATAGTAAAGAGAAAAGACGGTACGAAATCCTAGTTCTGAATGCAATGTAGTCATTATAATTACACCTAATAGCCTGTCATTTTCAGCGGTAGGTAAATCTGAACACGTGTTTAGGCCTAAATGTCTATAAATCGAAACGAGTGCTATCCTGAATGTAACTGGACGTTGCCTGTCATCTACAATCAATCAGTCTGGTTCGAAATGTCCCAGTAAACCCATCTACGTCCCCCCACTGCCGGCTACAACCAAATATGACCAAAGCTACTTCAAACCACCTACCCCTTACCCTTAACACCCAATGTGGCTCACCACAACTTCTAAATCACACATGATAACTATGCTTTTCTTGCCAATCTTGGATCTTCCTCTTCGAGTTATTTTAGTCAGTATTTACTGCAGTTAATCTCGGAATTTATATAAAATGGAAATCTATTTGTTTCATCTGATCATTAAATCAAAGTGCATGCGTGCGTGCGTGCGTGCGTGCGTGTGTGTGTGTGTGTGTGTGTTGTGTGGATATACCAGTATTCTTTTTGTAGATCCATACACCTTTTTTCTCAAGTTCGTGTAACCTTTTTATCGTTAACATTAATTTTGTGACGGTGATTTATTTTTTGTGGCCATATTATGTGTGCCATTTTCTCTGTATATGTATGTATATTATATGTATGTATGTATGTATGTATGTATGTATGTATGTATGTATGTATGTATGTATGTATGTATGTATGTATGTATGCATGCATGTATGTATGTATGTATGTATATATGTATGCATACATGTATGTATGTATACACACATACTGAAGTGGGTGTAAAGCGCACAAATGTAATTATCTTACATCATTGACAAATCCCTCTCCGTAGTACACACACACACACACACACACACACACACACACACACACACACACACCACACACACACACCACGCACACGCACACGCACACACACACACACACACGCATATTATAATGTGTGTGTCTGTGAGTGTGTGTGCGCGCGCGCGCGAGTGTTTATGTGTGTGCATGCATGTGCACTTCTATACTTTTGTGCATGAGTGCACACTTAAGACATTTTTCAAACTTTTCAACATCACTGCTTTCGTTCTTTTTTTTTCTTTCTTTTTTTTAGCTTATTCAGTTTAGAACAAATGTCACAGTTGTACTGACGTCATCAAACAGTAATGGAATAAAAAAACCCACCAACAACAACAACGTTGTGTGCTGTAGTCAAACTGCCACGATTTTCCCTTCCAAACACAAGGGAACTGTTCTGTCCTCCCCCTCCCCTCTCCCCCTCCCCAAAGTCTGACTTAAGTACTGTTTTGCAAACTAGAAAGACAGTTCCAAGCAGACACACGATGGGCTTTTTTAAAACCCTTAAACTGAATTCTTTCTTTAGCCATGACGCAGGTGTAATTAAACTTTCCTGTGTATTGATTTTCACAGAGATGGGGAACAAAACAGCTAGAGGGAGGATGCTGGGCACTGTCCCCCCCCCCCCCTATACACGTAGCCAGGGGGAGGCAGGGATAAACCACTCTAGCTGCTCAAAGCAGAAGGGCTAGGCAACCCCGAATCACCAATATTGCACCGGATCTGACGGTTAACGTTTAAGAGCCAAAAGGCCAACACGAAGCAAGTTTATGACTGAAACCGGGAGTATTGTACACAGTTTAGAACTGTAAGCCCCTCCCTGGACATTCCTACTGGCGCCATTGTGTTTGACTTTACTTGTGCGATGTTTTGTGCGGGTTTGGGTTTTTTTCAGTGCATTTTTTTTTCCTTAGAATTCGATTCACAGATTGTGTTAAACATATGAATTCACGAAGTGTATTTTCTCCTCTAAATGATACATATATATATATATATATATATATATATATATATATATATATATATATATATTAAAAAAAACTCTTTTCATCTACATGCACAGTTTAAATATTCACGTTATGCTGTGAGTATGTGTTCCTTCAAGAGTTCGTTGCAATTATGATCATTATAGGTAGCAAACACTCATTTTATGTTCAAAGAAAAATAGGGAGAAAGAGAGAGAGAGAGAGAGAGAGAGAGAGAGAGAGAGAGAGAGAGAGAGAGAGAGAGAGAGAGAGAGAGAGAGAGAGAGAGAGAGAGAGAGACAGACAGACAGACAGACAGACAGACAGACAGACAGACAGACAGACAGAGACAGACAGAAAGACAGAAAGACAGAAAGACAGAGAGAAAGAGCAAGCAATAAGTGCACAATGACGTAGATCAAACGTTTAATGATCTTGGAATAAGTAATAAAACAGCACGTCGTCGTTTCCTTTATGTCCCCTATCATGGTGTTATTATGCTTTGGAACGTTATGTTGAGATTGTTGTCATCTTTGACAAGTTAAGTTAAAGTCTGTCCCGAGCCTAAGGCTCATCAGGCCGGTGCTTATCCCGGTTTCTGTGGCGTTAAGCGACTGAGAGTCATAGACTCCCCCCTGGATAGGACGCCAGTCTATCGCAGGGTTAACCCCAACACAAGGTTGGTACCCCTTTTACACCGGTGTGGGGTGAGAAAATAGCCGTAAAGTGCCTTTTCCAAGGGCACAACGCCATAGCCGAAAGCTGGGATCGAACCCAAAATCTTTGACTAGCTCCTACAATAAGAATCTGTATCTCCATGAAAAGAGATTAAATCCTTTGAAGGCGGAAATATGGCTGTCCATATTATGGCAAAGTACTTGAATGCAATCAAGCACACAAACTTCTCACACATCATTTTACCTGCAAGTCTCAAAGTGACTTCAGGCGTAAAGAATGAGACAGTGTTCATATTTTGAGACACCCAAATGGCGCGAAATGTAATTAGAATAAGACAAAAAGAACTAAAAATAAAAACTACTGGCATCTGCTTGGTGGTACAGGGGGAAAATCTTTGAAAACGATGTACATGTTTTACTGTTGTGTTTTGTCTTTCAAATGAATCCACAGATTTTGACTGAATAAAGCCTACCTAATAGTACACTTGTTCAGAACATTCCTATAAGCTTACATAATTTACAAATGCACACATTGCATGACAGGTAAATAACCGAAATCAAAATTGTTTGAAAAACATATTGAATATCAGATCACAAAATAAAAATCAAAACTACGACGTTCAGGAAAATATAGAGAATATTAAGCCACAAAACCATAAAAGAAAAGCAGCGCATTTTTTCTCAACAAATTAATACAGTCTCACATCAAGGAATCATACACACATATTTACAGAACACTCATTTTAAAAGATAATATAATATGTAAAAAAAATAAATTGAAACTTACTGAAAATGCATAGCATGTGTAATCCTTTTAAATGTGTAATCCTTCCTCAATCTGCTGAGGACTAGCAATGTACAATTACTATCAACATAGTACTGTGCAGTACTTACTTGGACAAATTCTCCACATTTTTTTTTTTATTCCACCGTCGTCAGAGATTGTCCTGCTTTGTTCCGAGATACTGATCCGACACAAAATCGATACTGCACTACCTACAATGCTCCTGAAGCTCGTTGAAGAGAGCGAGCTGTTCAGATGTATTTGTTCTTAGCGAGAAATAGCATCCTTTCTGACATGAATTTGTCTGCCTGTCTGTCTGTCTGTCTGCGTGTTTGCAGATTTTCATGTAGGCAACAAATTGTTGGATACTTGTGTGCATGTGCGAGTACAAAGCGTGTATATATGTATATATATCTCTCTCTTTCTCTCTCTCTCTCTCTCTCTCTCTCTCTCTCTCTCTCTCTCTCTCTCTCTCTCTCTCTCTCTCTGTGGATACGCGCGTGCGCGTGTACGTGTTTATTTATTACACCCATCTATTTATTTATTTTTTTTTTTTTACATTTCTTGAATAGTGGGATAAGCACTAATGTGCTAAGTTATATCCAGTCCCCGTGTGCAGGCGATTGTAAATTTTGGCATCTGTTCCCACTGGCATACAGTTGTCAAAGGTGGAGCATGTATTAACGTGCGCACAAGATGTTCTTCGTGCGTTCAGACACGGAACCTCAGTTTATAGTCCCCCCCCCCCCCCCCCCCCTGAAAGCCATGGAGGGAGTGGAGTGGGCACTGATGTTTAACTGCCGGGAAAAGTCTCCCTGACCAGGCGGGTAGCAGCTCGAACCTGGGCTGTCAGTTGGCAAATACAACGCTCTAACCACCAGATTACCTACCCATCCTGATGTGTGTTGTGTGTGTGTGTGTGTGTGTGTGTGTGTGTGTGTATGTGTGTGTGTGTGTGTGTGTGTGTGTGTTTTGTGTGTGTGTGTGCGTGCGTGCGTGTACGTGTGTGTGTGCGTGCGTGTGTGTGTGTGTGTGTGTTTGTGCGTGTGTGCGTGTGTGTGTTTGTGCGTGCGTGCGTGCGTGCGTGCGTGCGTGAGTGTGTGTTATTTTAACAGAATCCAAGGAGTTGTTCCATCCACTTCGCAATTGCGCTGCACCTTTAAATAGTAGGCCTATACCATTATCATTTGTTACTTTCTTCAAAACGCAACCGTTCACAGTTTACGGGCCCAAAACAGTCAAACCACAGTTGTACTAAGAACTTAAGTATTTACGTTAATTTTGTTAGAAAAAACAAACCCCACGAAAGCACTTTCAAATACTGAGTACACCATACTGTTCCGTGAAGCAGATAGCATTGACCTCTCTGGCTCACTTACACAAGTCCCTAAACAAAGAATAGGAAGACAGAAGATGGGGGTCAGGAGGAGAGAAATGGCCGTTAAGGACAACAACGTTCATCTGACGATGCTTCAGGATCAGACTGACCATTGCCCTCAGTCTCTGTACAGCCAGTGCACTGCGGACATTACATGTCAGGCCAGAACTGATGGAGATAGGGAACTGCAGTCAACCCACATACAATAACTCCACTGCGCACGCAATCCTGTAAAAGTGCACACACACACACACACACACACACACACACACACACACACACACACACACACACACACACACACACACACGCACGGTAAGAGTAGGCCATCGGTGTGCCGGTGGGAACAGATGACACCTACAAAACTGCATACACACTGGGACCGGATGTAAAAAAGCACATGAGTGCTTATCCCATTATCCTCGATATAAAAGACTAAATAATAAATAAAAATAAAATAAAATACACATACATCAATGTGAGTGTGACATTTTATTGAAGAGTTGGTTTAAGTGTTTACCCAGGGCGTAGTACTGGACAGGGTCACAGCGGCACTGTGCACAGTGCAGTACTGTGTGCGTCAACTGATGTTGTTCCATTATTGTCAGAATGCAACTGTGCACGGTATGGTACGATGTGCGTCAACTGATGTTAGTTCCTTTATTGTCAGAATGCAACTGTGAACAGTATGCTACGGTGTGCGTCAACTGATGTTAGTTCCTTTATTGTCAGAATGCAACTGTGAACAGTATGCTACGGTGTGCGTCAACTGATGGTAGTTCCTTCCTTCATCCTGGAGAGAGACTTCTAGAACAGTCCGAGTCCAACTATCAAGCTTGTGAGTCAAGTTCTTTGAAAGACTTTGCAAGATTAAAAGTACTTTTAAGTTCGCTGAATGCAAGACATAGAAGAATACCGATGCCTGCCCAGCCAATTTCAACTTTTCTGACTCTGTGAGATCACTTTCCTTCTCTGTCAGTGCTAACGTTTTACAGGAGCTTTGTCACACTATTCCAGCTGACATCGGGGGTTTATTCCAGCTCTCTCACTGGAAACTTCAAATCCTACTCGTGATCCTACAGAAAAGTACTGCCACTTGCTACCATCATGCTACCAACCCCTTCATTGAGGACCAACAAGGATGATTTATGAACCTGAATATATCCAAACAGTGCTGAAAAGTAAAGTTTAAACGTACAGACATAAACAAATCCCTAGTTTAAGATGTCATATGTAGTTTTATTCTCTAATTATTATGCGAAACAAGACTCCCTGAAGCTACACGGTACAATGCCCAAAAATTGCAGCAGTGCTTTCGATTGCCTAAACCTCCCCACCACCTTTCTATCGCTTTTCGTGTTTCATTAATGACAGCTGTTTTCACTGAGAGACACAACATATACACACAAACAAAACCAAAATAATGTGCAATTCTTTGGCTGTTTTGAGTACAAAAGGGTAAAGGAATAGAACCGGTTCCGGGTACTCCTACTGAGTTGTACGGGACTAGATTTCTCTGAATGTCCTTGCGGGCAAAAAGGCGATTATATGAAAGACAACTGATGCACGTCAAATCAATTTAAACTTTTCAGACTTTTAGTTTGAATCTCTTCTTGAAAAAGAAAACCAATATCTTAGACAATAATAATGTCTGCCTGCTTCTCTAGGTTATCAGTATGTAATTCTAGTTCCCTCACACAACTTTAGTCCTTACAGTGGTCTGCTAGACCTTGTACTGGGACTTGTCATGATCTTGTCAGAAAGCTCTCACAGACGGCCAAACTAATATCGAGCTAAAACCAGTGAAAGCTGTTCGATCAAAGACTAAAATCTAACGTACTAAATGACATTACAATTTAAGATATCAGTTTAAAGTTTCATTCTAGAATTATATCTGGCATAGTTATTCAGCCATGAAAAATAACGGCAAAACTGCTAAAAAAGTATTGTTCTGGCATTGTTTCGAGTTGTCAGCATTCCCTTCGCTCGTTTTGGCTTTTCAATATTTGTTACATCAACAACAACTGTTAGCGCTGACAGACACAGAAGACAGGTGTAAACAAAACTGTTCCAATACACAATTTGTTGTTTATTTAAAGCACAAGGCAGGAAACAAAAACAGCGTTTAGAACAGGCAAGGCATTTCTGGATAAACATCCTTTGAAAGTCCTTGCAAGATTGGGGGAGGGGGGGGGGGGGGGTTTGATGTGCCACAGACAAGGTACAGGAGAGGATTGTGGCGGATCAATCCATTTCAACTCTTCCTACTCTCCGGATTACTGTCCCCTTTTTTAAATGGCAACCCAAACACAAGTTCTGTCAGCATTATTCAAGGTGTTAACGGATTTGGATTTGAGCTTTTACATTCCACTTTATATTTTTACCGTTATCGACAGGACGAGGCAGTTTCATATCGGATGTGTGGTGTGTGTGTGTGTGTGTGCGGGTGTGGTGTGTGTTGTGGGGTGGTGTGTGTGTGTGTGTGTGTGTGTGTGTGTGTTTGTGTGTTTGTATTGTGTTCAGTGCTGTGGTAGTGACAATGTCACTGTTAGCAGTACTGTTTCAGTGCTGTGGTAGTGACAATTTATTTATTTATTTATTATTTTTTATATCGAGGATAACAGAATAAGCAATCATGTACTTTTTTTCATCCGGTCCCCGTGTGTATGCAGTTTTTTTGTTAATATTGTCATCTGTTCCCACCGGCACACGATGGCCTACTCTTACGAAAAGCGGAACAGGATTTAACGTGTACGCAAGATGTTCTGCGTGCGTTCGCACACGGGGCCTCGGTTTAAAGTCTCATCCGAAGGACTTTTTGGGGGGAGAGTGGAGTCAGCACTGATGTTAACTCCAGGAAACAATTTTCCTCGACCGGACTCGAACCCGGGTCGTCAAATTGCCAGCGCAATGTTCTGACCACTAGGCTATCCGTCCCCCTGTTAGCAGTATTGTTTCAGTGCTGTGGTAGTGACAATGTCACTGTTAGCAGTATTGTTTCAGTGCTGTGGTAGTGACAATGTCACTTAGCAGTATTGTTTCAGTGCTGTGGTAATGACAATGTCACTTAGCAGTATTGTGTCAGTGCTGTGGTAGTGACCATGTCACTGTTAGCAGTATTGTTTCAGTGCTGTGGTAGTGACGATGTCACTATTAGTAGTATTGTGTTAGTGCTGTGGTAGTGACAATGTCACTGTTGCAGTATTGTTCGTGCTGTGGTAGTGACAATGTCACTATTAGTAGTATTGTTTCAGTGCTGTGATAGTGACGATGTCACTGTTAGCAGTATTGTTTCAGTGCTGTGGTAGTGACATGTCACTATTAGTAGTATTGTTTCAGTGCTGTGATAGTGACGATGTCACTGTTAGCAGTATTGTTTCAGTGCTGTGTGTGACATGCATTAGTAGTATGTTCAGTGCTGTGATGTGACGATGTCACTGTTAGCAGTATTGTTTCAGTGCTGTGGTATGCATGTCACATTGTGATGTTTCAGTGCTGTGATATGCGATGTCTGTTAGCAGTATTGTTTCAGTGCTGTGATAGTGACGATGTCACTGTTAGCAGTATTGTTTCAGTGCTGTGGTAGTGACGATGTCACTGTTAGCAGTATTGTTTCAGTGCTGTGATAGTGACGATGTCACTGTTAGCAGTATTGTTTCAGTGCGTGATAGTGACGATGTCACTGTTAGCAGTATTGTTTCAGTGCTGTGGTAGTGACGATGTCACTGTTAGCAGTATTGTTTCAGTGCTGTGTGTGACGAGTCATGTTGCAGTTGTTTCAGTGCTGTGATAGTGCGATCACTGTTAGCAGTATTGTTTCAGTGCTGTGATAGTGACGATGTCACTGTTAGCAGTATTGTTTCGTGCTGTGATGTGACGATGTGTTAGCGTTGTTCAGTGCTGTGTAGTGACGATGTCACTGTTAGCAGTATTGTTTCAGTGCTGTGTAGTGACGATGTCACTGTTAGCAGTATTGTTTCAGTGCTGTGGTAGTGACGATGTCACTGTTAGCAGTATTGTTTCAGTGCTGTGGTAGTGACGATGTCACTGTTAGCAGTATTGTTTCAGTGCTGTGGTAGTGACGATGTCCTGTTAGCAGTATGTTTCAGTGCTGTGGTGTGACGATGTCACTGTTAGCAGTATTGTTTCAGTGCTGTGTAGTGACAATGCGCAGCCTGCAATGGGGGAAAGAAGTTACGGTTCAAAGAATGGAGTGATGAAAATAACTCTTAAGATTTTAGACATAACTGATAAACTAGAGACGGGTCAGTACTTCTTTCAGAATATTTGGATCACACTAAATTTGCAATGAAGGGATTTCACAAATTAATGCACTTCAAAAAACGGTCAGAAATGTTTTAAGTGGGAGGAGAGTTCATGAAGAAACTCACCAAGAGAGAGGCTGGTAGTGTCAAGAGAGCAAACGGGTGGCTTTTTATTGCTTTCTGTCTACCCCCAGGCTCAATGCATCCAATGAATGTTGCCAAGGGCGATACAGGCTAAGGCTTCTCTGCGATACTATGAATTTCTAGCCGTTAAAGTTTGAGCACCATGCGGTCACAGCTGTTGGCTGATCCTTCGTAGCTTTGAAGAGTTAATGGCTTGTTGTAGACTCAGCGACACTGAGGACGGAGAGAGAGAGAGAGAGAGAGAGAGAGAGAGAGAGAGAGAGAGAGAGTGAGAGAGAGAGAGAGAGAGAGAGAGGAGAGAGAGAGAGAGAAAGAGGACAGAGACAGAGACAGAGAGACAGACAGAGACAGAGAGACAGAGAGAGACAGAGAGAGACGAGAGAGCCATACTTTAAAGTTTTGTGATGTATTGTTCGCTATTTCAGTGCAATGTAATGACATTTCGTGTAATACAAGACAAAGCTGAGTGGAGTGGAGTGGAGTGGAGCATAGCTTAGTGTTGTGTAATGTAGTTGAATGGAGTGGAGTGGAATAGAGCATAGCTTAGTGTTGTGTAATGTAGTTGAATGGAGTGGAGTGGGGTGGAGCATAGCTTAGTGTTGTGTAATGTAGTTGAATGAAGTGGGGTGGAGTATAGCTTAGTGTTGTGTAATGTAGTTGAATGGAGTGGGGTGTAATGGAATTGAGTGGACTGCATTAAAGTACAATGTATATTACCGTAAACTGACTTTAGCTCTATATATATTTTATAATTATTTGTGCATTGGCACATGCGTATGTGTGCTATGCAAGTGTATGCATATGTACCCATGTGCTGTGTGTGTATTTGTGTGTGTATGTGCGCGCGCTCACCCGCGCGCGCGCGCGTGTGTGCGTGCGTGCGTACATGTGCGTGTGTGTATAAGTGTGTGTATGTATGTGTGTGTGTGCATGCAGTGTGGTAATTTTAAAGATTGAACTTTACTGCTTTCTATGGTCAATGTTTTGTGTTTATTGTTCTAATTCATGGCTTGTAAGCCATGCAAATTTATCTTTTCACTGAGAAAAAGTATTGGTAGTGTAGTGTAGTGCAGTGCAGTGCAGTGTAGTATGGTGTGGTGTGGTGTAGTGCAATGTAATGTAGGGTGGTGTGGTGTGGTGTTGTCTAGTGCTGTGCAATGTAATGTGCAGTACAGTGCAGTGTAATGTAATGCAGTGCAGTGTAATGTAATGTAGTGCAGAGCAGTGCAATGCAGTGCAGTGTAATTGCAGTGTAATTGTGGAGTGCAGTGCTGTGTAATGGAGTGCAGTGCAGTGTAGTGTAATGTAGTGTAATGCAATGTATGTAGTGCAGTGCATGCAGCAGAGTGCAGTGTAATGTAATGCAGTGCAGTGTAGTGCAGTGTAGTGCAGCGTAATGTAATGTAGTGCAGTGCAGTGTAATGTAATGTAGTGCAGTGTAATGTAATGCAGTGCAGCGTAGTGTAGTGCAGTGTAATGTAGTGCAGTGCAGTGTTGTAGTGTAGTGTAGTGCAGTGCAGTGCAGTGCAGTGCAGTGCAGTGCAGTGCAGTGCAGCGCAGTGCAGTGCAGTGTAGCGTAGTGTAGTGCAGTGTAGTGTAGTGCTGTGCAGTACAGTTCAGTGCAATGCAGTGTAGTTTTGTGCAGTGAAGGCTTGTAATACAGATTAGATTCCTGCAGACTGGCGCAGCGTTACCGTGCAGAACATGTGTACTTCACCACAAAATCAATATGCATGCCATATAATGCCATATAATGTGCTATTCCAAGTGTTTGATCTTCCGAGACAGAGCTACTGGCCGTTTCTGCACTTTGTTCGACTACATAAAAAGTAATCGACACTCTTTCACGCGTCCCCAACAAAAGACACGATCAAATTGCTTTCCACAATTGAACAAGCTGGGTTTCTTTCAGCCAATGAAAAGAATTCTTTCCCTGAACAGACATTGTAGGATTTCTCTGCAGAGAACAAATAAACGAATTTTATCTTAATTGGGTGATAGAATAAGCACAGGCTGCTGCTTTTGAAAGAAAGAGACGAACAGGCAAAAATAAAGAAATTAACAAATGCACGTCTTGAAAATGGAAAAAATGTATTGTGTCTGTGTACACTAGAGCACGCACAAAAGTGGATTTAGAGAAAGCCCCCCCCCCCCCCCCCTCCCTCTTAGAGGCTGCCTTTTCTTGGGAACTTAAAACGGGCTCTGCATCTTGTGGTCAGCTGCTTACAGCAGGCTCCGTATCACTTGCAGCACGGGGACGGAATGTGAAAAGAAAAGCATACAAGTGCTTTCGCATTATCCTCAAAATAAAGAACCGATATGAATTGGGCTGATTGGCTACTTATGGTCATGTACGAGCTGGGAGCCCCTATACCAAAGTCTGTTAGCCATGCTACTGACCCACCCTTCGTCAGCATTGCTGTATAAGAGGGTCTGCAGTCGCCATCTTTTTTTTTTTTACTAGCCTTAAAAGGACAACATCTTTGTTTCCCTTTTGACTCTCTGGATCCCTGTCTCCAAAAGCAATATAGGGAATTTCCTGGATGAGGAAGCGTGAGCGTCACCACAGCCCCGGCAACGAGAGGGGTCCTGACTTCGCTCTCCCCTGCCTTCGCACAGGCTCCACACACTGTACCTTGACCGGCACGCTGTTTCACACACGGCCGCACCTATGATCATGAAAAGCACCCGGAACATAATACATAGCAACATCGGCATTGAAGTCTCCCACTTCGACAGACTGTGTGAAGAATTTTACGCAAAATGTTCGTTTATTTATTTATTTATTTATCTATTTATTTATTTATTTATTTATTTATTCATTCATTTATTTATTTATTCTTTTATATCCAGGATAATGGAATAAGCATTCATATGCTTTTTTGCATCCAGTCCCCGTGTGTACGCAGTTTTGTAAATATCTGTTCCCACCGGTACACGGTGGCCTACTCTTACGAAAAGCGGAACAGGATTTAACGTGTGGTGTTTGAGGTACGTGTGTGTGGCGCGGGACCCTGCCTCCCTCTGCCTGAGCATTGATGGCATGCATCCACCCCATCCCCCCTAAGATGATAACAGAGCATTGCTGATCTCCGCCTCTAGCAGTCTGCAGGTCTCTGCATCCGTTCTTTTCCTTGCTCTCACTCAGCTCTGCATGAGGGTTACCTTGAGAGGCACGTGTATGACAAACTGAAACATGTCCTTAATTTCTCTGCTTTTTGCTTAGACAGTCCACCCAAAAATTTCCTCCACTTTCAAACCGTTTTCGGTTCTCTATTTTCAAGCCCTTGGTGACAGCGAAATGGTCAAGTTTTGGGAAGGGTGCTTCCCCAACAACCGGCCAAGTGGTCTTAAAGTCCATTCTTCCTTCCAATCCCCGTCTCCGAGTCGATGGACACATTTCCAACAGAATCAGACTGCTTTACATTCCTGTTCCTTTCCTATATCTACACTGGCATTATGCGTGGGCTCAATGGTGACAAAACCAGCCAATCACCTTTGCAGAACTGTAATGCTTGTGTAAGAGAGAATGAGTGGCCATGACCCCTAGATATTCACCAAACACGACGTCTGTTCACCAGCAAGGAAGTCACCCCATGTGAAACCAGGCGGGACAAAATCACAACTGACGATCCTACAGCCGTTTATCCCCTAACCAAGTTCTTGAGGCACAGGATTAGAGGTAGCTAGCTGCAACTACTCGGCCGCGGAAATGTGGAAATAAGACATAACCAAGAGTTGATGAAAGGACAAAGACGCATCTCACACAGAGGACAACACAAAGGAACAGGCTCAATTCAAATCAAGATGAGATAAGAGACGCAGCAAACATTATTAACAAAGAAATATTGTTTTAAAACTTCTTTTTGGAAAATAGTAGGAGGACCACGAAGGCAGAAAAAAGACGAGAAAGTGGTGACAGAAGGAAAAGGAGACAGAACAAAAACCAACCAAAGGATAGAAAAGAGGAAATTTCCAGCACATTTCAAGAAGATAGAAGTGCTATATATTCTGAATGCGCTCCTGGCATCCCCACGGGAGAGAAATATAAAGGCAGACAGACAGTTAAAGACACAAAGAGACACGGGTAAAGATACATCGACAGAGACACAGACAAGCAATAATATAATATAATATATAAAAAGAGAGAGAGAGAGAGAGAGAGAGAAGAGAGAGAGAGAGAGAGAGAGAGAGAGAGAGAGAGAGAGAGAGAGAGAGAGGGGGGGAGGGGAAGAGAGAGAAGGATTGCATCCAAGACCCTTTTTATATTAGAATTTTCTAAGTAATTTCAATGGCTTCTCATTGTAGTGACCTTTTCTTCTCACAAAAATGCAAAACAATTTTCAACTGCTGAAATTAACTTTGATGTAGCGCGCGCGCGCGCAGCACGCACGCACGCACGCACGCACGCACGCACACCTCTCTCTCTTCTCTCCTCTCTCTCTCTCTCTCTCTCTCTCTCTCTCTCTCTCTCTCTCTCTCTCTCTGGATGCCAGAGAACGTTTCTAATTGGGAGATTTTAACATGACTCTACTAAACACCCACCCTTTGTGGATAAACAAATCGAATTCCTAAAATCTCTCGCAGATTATTGACACACAAACACGTTTAACTTCCTCGAGTGAAACTCTCATTGACCATGTATAGGTAACTAATAAAAGATCACAGAAAAAGGTGTTCCCCTAAGTATGGCTGCAGTGACCACCTTCCCACCTGTCTCACGTGGAACAAAAAAGGAATAAAACTCCCCAAAGCTGGTCACAAGGAAATCACTTATAGATCGTTTCTGAAATTTGATGGAAAATACATTTCTTGCTGACCTGCTAAATTCTTCAATCATGCTCATAACTTCACAGACCCAGAGGAAGCCAGACAGTTCTGTCTGGGGGCATTTACTTCAATTTATGATAAACATGCTCCTTTCAAAACTTGCAGAGAGAGGCACAACTCACAACCTAAATGGATGACAACTGATGCTCTAAAAGAAACTTAGTTAAGAGATGGGCTATCAACAGCATGAAAAAGGGAAGAATTTAGATCCAAAATCTTGCCTCATCAAACATAATCCTAAATCTGTTGGTGGGCCATCAATCAATTAACCAACAAGTCACCAGCTCAACCCACTGTTAATAAAATTTCGCCTGATGATCCAAACAATTATTTTACTACCAATGGCTGAGACAGATAACAAGTTAGACAAGACAGATTCAAACTTGTTAAATGGAAAAATATCTGCTCATCAAAGAATATAAAATCGAAACTAAAAATCCTTTTTGTAAGTGTATCTGAAGTATTCCGATCTCTACATGGCTTGAAACAAACTAGACGTAGGGACCAGATGGTATTGACAGCAAAATTCTCATGTTACCAGCTCCTGTAATGGCTGAAACCCTAACTTAAAACTTATGCACTAAAAATGCTACTTTCCAACACAATTTAAAATTGCCAAAGTCACCCTTCTCTTGAAAAGTGAAGACCACTCAAAGTCTTGCAATTGAAGACCTATTTCAAGTCTATCAGTAATATCAAAACCATTAGAAAAACATATTCAAAAATATTTATCAATATTTTAAGATTTACAATCTTCTAAACAAGAGGCCGCACAGGTTTCTATAAACAAATCTTGTTACAATGCTTTCACGAGCCTAGTTGAAAGTTGTTAAACTAATTTAAATGACAATAGGTTCTATGGTGCGTTTTTTTGTTGATTTTGCAAAAGCTTGAAATAATTGCTCATAAGCTTTAAGTAAGAAGCTATCATTGTATGGTATATGTGGTAATGCTTTACAACTGTAAATCCTTTCTAAGAAAACAGACAGCAATATGTGTGTATCAACAATTCCAAGTGCTATACAATTACCAGTCAAATATGGTGTCCCCCAAGGGACGCTTAACTTGGCAAAGAGTGACGAGAGGAATTTGCTTTTTAACAAAACATAAAAGAATTAATAAAACAACAGAGATCTGGGGCAGGTACCCTGAATCAAAGGGTAGGGTGGATCATTCCTGTCTCTGATTCAACACAAGTCCTGAAAGAAAATATATCACAAAAAGAGGCGGGGGAAGAAAAGCTGCCCTCACAAACGTGGAGAATAGCAAGGGATGTGTGTGTGTGTGTGTGTGTGTGTGTGTGTGTGTGTGTGTGTGTGTGTGTGTGTGTGTGTGTGTGTGTGTGTGTGTGTGTGTGTGTGTGTGTGAGTGTGTGTGTGCAATCGCGTTCACGCGTGCGTTTCTGTGCGAATGTGTGTGTGTATGTGTTCTTGTCTGGTGTAAAGACTGATGACTGCGCCCCAAGGCGCCTGCGCCTCATCTATCCCCAGCTTCATGTGGAAAAAGTTCAGTCTTCAGGGGCACTATCGTGTGCACCCTACCTGCTGCAGTCTGCAGCTGTGAAGGCCAACAAAGGAGGAAAATCAACAGGAAAAAACATAAGACAACAACAACGAAAACGAACAAAAAAACCGTGACAAATTCGTAACGGAAAAGGAAAGAGGGACTACAACAAAGAAGAGAAAGAGGGAGCACGAAGAAGAAGAAGAAGAAGAAGAAGAAGAAGAAGAAGAAGAAGAAGAAAGAAAGAAAGAAAGAAAGAAAGAAAGAAAGAAAGAAAAAAGAAAAAGAAAAAGAGGAAGACGACGACATCGACCAAGAAGAACAAGAAAATGAAGATGATAATGATGGTAGTGATGATGATAATGATGATGGTGACGACGACGACGATGACGACGACGATCATCATCGTCATCATCATTATGACGGCGACAATGACGCCGATAAAGGCAAAAAGTAGAAGAGGTGATGGTAACAGTGAAAAAAGAAGAGTAGAGATGAGACACATCACTGACAAAGCATACTATACTAAGAACACGTTAAGTAAGTGAGCGGTGCAAAGAAAAAGAGGAAGCAGCACGACAAGGAAGGAGGGACAAGAAAGAATGGGCAGGGCAGAGAGAATGAATGCAGCTGAGGAGGGCAGGCTGGACACTGATGCATCGCCTTTTATATTAGTGCCTGCACAGTCCGCTGAGGAACCGGGCCCCTGCTTTTCCAGTGTCGTAGGATTCCAGTGTGTGGTGTGTGTGTGTGTGTGTGTCTGTGTGTCTGTGTGTCTGTGTGCGCGCACGCGCGTTGTGTGTGTGTCTGTTGTGTGTGCGTGCGTACGCGCACAGTGTGTATGTGTGTGTATGTGCGCGCGAGCACTCGCGCGCGTGCGTGTGTAGTGTGTGTGTGTGTGAGTGTGTGCGAGCACTCGCGCGCGCGCCTGTGTGTGTGTATGTGTGCGCACGCGCGCGCGTGTGTGTGTGTCTGTTGTGTGTGCGTGCGTAGGCGCGCGCGTGTGTATGTGTGTGTGTGTGTGTGTGTGTGTCGGTGTGTTGCGCGCGCGCGCGAGCACTCGCGCGCGCGTGTGTGTATGTGTGTGTGTATGCGTGTGTGCGAGCACTCGCGCGCGCGCCTCTGTGTTGTGTGTGTGTGTGTGTGTGTGTGGTGTGTGTGTGTGTGTGTGTGTGTGTGTGTGTGTGTGTGAGTGCTTCATGTTCGTCATACTGCTGTCTTCTTTGTCAAGGAGTTGCTTGAACATAGAAGACATAATATAGGAACATAACACCCCACTAAAAACCTGGAAACATATACGCAGCTTTTTAGTGGGTTTATTGTAAGACAAAAGAGATTTTTTAGAGTCAAATCTCAAAATAAAATTAAAACAAACTATAGTGACATAAGTGAACGCAATGCTCTTTGTGTAACAACTCCTACCTACAAATTACCTACAATTTAATATCATCATTAATATCATCATCATTAATATCATCTATGACAGTTTAAGTGATTGAAAACTGCATTTTATAATACTTTTTTAAGCCAGATATCTCCCTCTCTCTCTCTCCCCCCCCCCCCCCGCCCCCTCACTCGTAGGCGCAGATCAGACACATGACCAGTGTCGAAAACTGGGAGCATGACCACAAGAAATGAACAGGCAGAAACATTAACAGCGTTGAAGAAGTGGATGATGTCATTATCACTAAGAGTGGCTGAAGGGCAAGAACCTGACACTTTCTATTAACAGTGACGTAACGCCTCCAGCATTAGAAAATATATCTTGACGAGAGTGGTTCCAAAAAACAGTCCATTTTCGCTGTAAAATGTTG
This sequence comes from Stramonita haemastoma, assembly GCA_030674155.1. Lineage (NCBI taxonomy): Eukaryota > Metazoa > Mollusca > Gastropoda > Neogastropoda > Muricidae > Stramonita > Stramonita haemastoma. The sequence goes on from CM060323.1 coordinate 10,136,196, forward strand.
ATCTTTTAAACATTCTAATTAAAAGGGTCTGATGTTATCTCTTGAGGGGTAAAAGAATTATTTCAGCTCTTCTTCCTTCTTTTTTTTTTTTTAAAGAAAAACATGCATCGGATATTTTTTTTTTTATTCGTATTTGAATTAAATGGAACCACTAGCTTTAATTCTTCTGAGGGAGATTACCGATGAGAAAAAATCTCATGAAATAATGGCAAATGTTTTCATGCTGGCATCATCTGAATTGAATCACAACTTTTTTTTCTCTAAGTGTCCGGTCAGTCAGTTGTCCCACGCCAAAGGAATTCTCTGTTTGCACGTGATGATGTTGTAGTCACTGTATTTTGCTGTGACACTACAGAGGCAGGGTGTAGTATACACAAACAAATGGTAAATGTAGTTATTGTTTTAAGTACCTCACCATGTAGGCAGCCATACTCTGGCTACAGACGATTATTTCTCCCTGAATGGACCAACAGGCTATTATTAGCTGAGACCTTGTCATGGAGGAAAGCAGTCTCAACACTTCAAGCACGGGATAGCCTAGTGGTCAGAACATTGCGCTCGCAATTTGACGATCCAGGTTCGATTCCGGTCGAGGAGATTTTTCTCCTGGAGTTAACATCAGTGCTGACTCCACTCTCCCCAAAAAGTCTTTCGGATGAGACTGTAAACCGAGGCCCCGTGTGCGAACGCACGCAGAACATCTTACGCACACGTTAAATCCTGTTCCGCTTTTCGTAAGAGTAGGCCATCGTGTGCCGGTGGGAACAGATGACAAGATTTACAAAACTGTATACACATGATGCGGACTGGATGTAAAAAAACATATGAGTGCTTATTCCATTATCCTCGATATAAAAGAATAATTAAAAAAAAAAAAAAAAAAAAAAAAAAAAAATACTGTCTCGTACTCTCTACCGCAAGAAAGGTGCCAAAGGCACTACCGTGTGAACGGTTTTAATTTCAGATCTTTTTTATTTATTTATTTATTTATTATTTTATTTATTCATTTATTTCTTCTTTCATATCGAGGATAGTGGAATGATTTTTCTTGCTGTAAATATGGGGAGTATGTCGGCTGTAGCCTGAAAGAATACAGGTTAAGCTGTACACGCGAGAGAGAGAGAGAGAGAGGAGAGAGAGAGAGAGAGAGAGGAGAGAGAGAGAGAGAGAGAGAGAGAAGAGAGAGAGAGAGAGAGAGAGAGGAGAGAGAGAGAGAGAGAGGAGAGAGGATGAAGAGAGAGGAGAAAGAGGAGAAAGAGAGAGAGAGAGAGAGAACTCGAACTCGAACTCGAAGGGTTTATTCATGAAAAAAGGCCATTGGCCCATACATGAAGGGGGTTGCCGAATAACGAAAATGATAATTGCTTTAAGCTGACACACGACGCTACTCCAAGCCATGGAAACCACAGCATTGATTAGTAATGTACATCGAGACATAAACTCTTTACTGTCCAGATATGTTACGGCATTCCGAGCCTTTCTTTCGTCCAGTCTTTGTCACAAACACACCCTTAGGTCTAGGCTAGGCCTAGCCAAGAGACTGCTGTAATAGGTCTCTAAGTGTCGCTAAGTCCCTTGAAGCACACGATAGGGTCTCCGTGTGTAGTGTGTTCTGGATACGCTTCCCATTCCGCAAACTGGCGAGTTTGACACGTTCCTCTTTTAGCATGTTTTTCTCTTGCTGTTTGACAAACCAGTACACACATACTGGCTCAGTGTCTGGTTGGCATGCGCACTGGATCACAATGTCGTCTGACTCACACGTCACAATATCTTCACCGTCTGAATGATGTAGCACGGATTTTCTAAAGTGTGTATTTCTTTGTCTGTCTCTTAGCCTTCTCTGTACGGATCTATCAGTTAGAGTAGCCACGTACTGTTTGACATTTCTTGTGTCGAATGCACCAACAATATTATCATTGTTCACCTCAGGCTGCAAAACACACATATCAGCACAGTCACTACAATCAGACATACAGGGAGGTTCTAAATCAACCGATGATGGCAACTTAACTGATGTTTTTGTGTTGATGTCCTGTGTGTGTGTTGTTGGTAGGTCTATTCCATGTGTATCTACACATGCTGTATTCCCCTGTTCTACTCCATGTCAGGCAGACTCGAGGCACTGAGGACACAGTCACTTTCACACACAACATTTGCCTGCTTCTCTTTATGCTTTCGAGACCGTTCAACATCTTGTCGTCTTTGAGAAAACGATTTTTTTCCTGTAGTACTGTGCTTGTGTGCTGCGATTCACTGTTGGATCCGCCATGTTGGTTGACACTGTTGTGTCCACTGGTTTCAGTCGCAAGACAAAAACCACGCTGTCCCCTTCTCCTGCCACTTTCCAGCTGGAAACTGCATTGTCAGTCAGCAGGGCTCCTAAGGTCCTCTCCACAGCCGCTGGAAGTCCAGTAACTGGCATTTTTGAATGAATTTCTAGTTTTACTGCTGCTCACAGAAAATGTGCGCCCTGTCCGCTTCACTTCTCGTGACCGCCCCCGAGAGAGAGAGAGAGAGAGAGAGAGAGGAGAGAGAGAGAGAGAGAGAGAGAGGAGAGAGAAGAGAGAGAGAAGAGAGAGAGGGAGGGGAGGGAGGGGGGGGGGGAGGGTGCGGCAAATTCTGTTATTCGAGGATAATGAATAAGCACTCGTGAGTTTTTTACATCAAGTCCCCGCCCTTACCAGGGATAAAATCAGATAAAAAACCTCCTTAAACTAGACAATAACAAGAAGAATTAAATACCAAGAACAAGAAAGTATACCTAGTAACAAACAACAGACAAGAAATAAGGACAGCAAGACTATAATAATAAGGTAATAAAAATGCACTTATTCAGAAAACGAAAATAAAAACCTCCTTAAAAAAAGAGACTGAAAAAAGTAACGCACGAACTGGTTTAGTTGTTAATATTCACCACTAATCCAGTTGACAGGATAAAAAGTTGAAAAACATCATGTAGAAACAATTTGGATTGAGAGTCCAGACCCATTCTTTTATGCTTTTTTTCTACAGAAATCCCCCTCCCCCAAAATCCAGACCAGATAAAATACTATATTTCAATGGTGGCTGGCAATAATTATTTAATTTATCCATTTTTTCTCATTTTAAACCACATGAAGTCACGTCAGATTTCTCTGAATGAAATTCGAGCTGCTATCCCGGTGAGAGCGTGTCGCCACTAGAGCAGCACCCCCCATTTTTTTGTCTTTTCCTGTCTGCAACTGTATTTGTTTTCCTATCAGAGTGGCTTTTTCTACAGTTTTGTAAGGGACAACCCTCCTGTGGCGGTGGATTTTTTTCACGCGTACTAAATAATTTTGTGTAACACACGGGGCCTCAGTTTATCGTCCCATCCAAAAGACTAGCACCCAGACCACCACTTGTCTAATGGATAGGGTAAGGGTTTTTGGCCCAAGCGGGGTTCAAACCATAGCACACCTCCGACCCGAAATTTTCGCTTTCTAGGCAGGCGCGTTAGGATTATGATATTACAATCATGTTATGCAGGGCATGTGAGGGCAGGATGAAAAAAAGTTGTGTAAACTTAATCTTTTACCCTCAATAAAGATCATTTTGACTTGACTTGACTTATGCGATTTCAATATTGACTTAGCACCAAATACTCACTGGGTACAAACAACAAATCCTTCAACTTACAACAGTTAATAGCTATGCCAACCTGTGTTACAAACATTTCAAAGATACTAATAGATCACGTATGTGTTGTAAAATGAAAAAAAATATATAGTAGAAGTAAATGTCCAAGTTTCTGCCGCAGTAATTACTTTCTATCAATGTGTGTAACTTGGTGCAAGAAAGGAGAATGCCTTCCAAAACTCAGCCACAAAATATACCCTCTCTCTCTCTCTCTCTCTCTCTCTCTCTCTCTCTCTCTCTCTCTCTCTCTCTCTCTCTCTCTCTCTCTCTCAGCTTTCTTTGTGCAACGCTTCCCCAAACAAAACAGGCATTCCTTCCCTTCCCTGACCCCACCCCTCCTCCTGTGCAAAGTAAACAATCAGGAAACTCAGGGACAGTTTACACAGCCTCCAAAACAAAGGAGACATCAAACTGGATTTCTTCTCCTTTCTAAACCAGTAGTAGCTTAGAACACGCGCACGAGAGAGAGAGAGAGAGAGAGAGAGAGAGAGAGAGAGAGAGAGAGAGAGAGAGAGAGAGAGAAGAGAGAGAGAGGAGAGAGAGAGAGAGAGAGAGAGAGAGAATGAATAAGTGAATGAATGAAGAATGAATAATCTATTTTCCAAGGGTAACAGAGTAAGCATTTACATACTTTTTTTCATCCGGCCTTGCCCTGGTTAGGGAATAGCAGCCCCCCCCCCCCCCCCCCAAAAAAAAAAAAAAAGAAGAAAAGTCAACCAGCAACAAAAAGCAAAGAAAATAAAAACCGTCACTACAATAACAAATTTTAACCTATGAATTTAAAAAGGGATAGATATACATTCAACAAACGCATTATCCTCACTAAATACACGACAATCATTTAAACAAAGAGACGGACATATATTTCACCAACGCATAATCCCTAACTGACCCGGGAGGTCAATATGAAATTAAGAATAGGTTTGTGGAGCATGACCTGTCATAATTTTATGCATAATTAATCCTTTATTTAGGGTAAACATATGTTTTAAGGGAAAAATCAAGTTTTGCATAGTCTGATACACTTAAGGTAGAAGCTGGAGAGAGAGAGAGAGAGAGGAGAGAGAGAGAGAGAGAGAGAGGAGAGAGAGAGAGAGAGAGAGAGAAGAAGACAGACAGACAGACAGACAGACAGACAGACAGACAGACAGACAGACAAGACAGACAGACAGACAGACAGACAGACAGACAGACAGACAGACAGACATGGAGCAGGTTCCACCCTTTTTGTCTGTGCAAAAAAATCCCAACTGAGAGTGTGTGTGTGCGTGGCGTGTGCGAGTGTGTGAAAGTCAAAATCAAAGTCAAATGTGGTGCGTGTGTGTGTGTGCGTGTGTGTGTGTGCGTGTATGTGTACGTGTGTGTGTGAAAGTCAAAATCAAAGTCACAATGTGTGTGTGTGCGTGCGTGTGCGTGCGTGCGTGCCTGGGTGCGCGCTTTCTCTTCATTTTTCTTTGACGTTTTGATTTCATGCTGCCACTCCCTCTTGGTGTTGACTGACCCTGACAGCTCCAGCCAGCCAGCATTCTAGAGCTATGTCAACAAGCAGGGAAGCGGTCACCCTGAGGAATGCCCAGACTGCCTACACTGGAGGTGGGCTCTGGCATAGCCAAGAGTGAGGCCGCAATACATTAGAACAGCTAATAACCATTTCTACTGCTTTGTTGTGCCTTCCCCCCACACAAAAAACTTCCCATTACCGTAATACAGTTAATCATTATCATCTATCTCTCTTCTTCTCTCTTCTCTCTCTCTTCTGTCTCTCTCTCTCTCTCTCTCTCTCTCTCTCTCTCTCTCACCCACACAGACACACCACCACACACACTAACATACTCACTTTCTCTCTCTCTCTCTCTCTCTCTCTCTCTCTCTCTCATTTCTCTTTCTCTCTCTCTTCTTCTCTCTCTCTCTCTTCTCTCTCAAACTAAAGTTATAGATTTTTTCTTTTGTAAAGGTGGCTTTCTTGGTGAAATAAAAGTGGTTCTGTAATAAATGTTCCACTAGAAGTTGCAAATGATACCGTTATCTGGGTTTCAGTTTTACCTTAAAGTGAGTGCTAAACGAGGTATCCAACATTTGGAAAACAAAAGCACTTCTTAGTCTGAATAAAAAAAATCAAAACATATTCCGATATATCCCCAAGCACATTCTAAGATTTTTGGACACCAAAATACAGCCCCTTTTTGCTGTATTCATCTGAAAATCGGGGAACTGCAGCGTGTGAATGACATTGAAAAAATTCACCTCAGGGCATGTAAGAGGTTTGTAGGCGTTCCAACACATTCCTCACAAAACTAGTGTATGGCGATTTAGGACGTTACCCCCTCTATGTGAATTCACATATAAACTCGCTCAATACTAGGTTTAAATTGTTAACAATGAAACAACAGCGGCTGCTGCTACGTAAAACTTCCGAAATGTTACGGTGTCTAGATGAAAAGGGAAAAGACTGTTGGGTGTCACAGATAAGACTAATTCTAAGTGCATCAGGATGAATGTAAGTTTGGCTGCATCAGGGTGTTGGCAATGTAAAACTTTTCTATATTATATTCAAACAGCGTCTGATTCACATGTTTAATTATACAGGAACGGTCTGGACGCGATAAGAAAACACAGAGAGATACACAGGCAGCACCAATCATTCAAACAGTGTTTGAGAGGGAGAAAAATCTTACGACTAATGATGTGTAGTAGTAGTAGTAGTGGTAGTGGTAGTAGTAGCTAGCTAGAGCTAGTAAGTTAGTGTAGTAGTAGGCATCCAGTCAGCTGGAAGACTATGAGGTTGCGCTCTAGTCTTAGAGCGCAAAGCCTGGGTATAGTAAGTAGTGGAGGACAAAGCTTACCCATGCAGCAGACACCCCCCCCCCCTTTCTCCACGCCACTGGAATGGTCCATTGAAGGCAATCGCCATGCAATGGTTCCAGTACCGTCGCAGGGCCGCCAGAACGTTGCCATATACAGCCCCGAGCCCCCTGGGATCCAACTCCCCGATTGTTCCTCAGGGATGGTGTCTAAACACGACACCTGTGTGCATGCTGGGTTTTTAATTATTTATCACGCTCGATACCGGCACACAATGCCCACTCTTCCAAAAAGGGAACGGGGTTTTAACGTGTGCGCAAGATGTTCTGCGTGCGTTCGCAAACGGGGCCATCGGTTTATAGTCTCATCCAAATGACAGTCATTCGGACTGATGTGTACTGCTTTAGAGTTGCACTTGCACAGATTAGATTTGGTGTATATACGGTCAACATTTTTCAAGAGACTCAGTAACTGAGTTACTATAAACAATACTGCCTCAGCTACAAAGTGAACAGCATAAAGAAAATGTTTGTCTAAGTTTAGATTGCATGGCATTAAAAGAATGATCAGAATTGTGATAGATGAGGAGAGGAGTGTATGTATGTGTGTGTAAGTGTGGTGTGGTGTGTGTGTGGGGTTGCGCGATGTGTGTGCGTGTGTGTGTGTGCGTGTGTGTGTGCGCGCGCGTGTGTATGCGTGTGGTGTGCAGTGTGTGCGTGGTGTGTCGTGTGTGTTGTGTTTGATGTGCGGTGTATGTGTGTGTAGGGGAGGGGGGCACGTATGGGCGCGCTAGTGACATCATGTACATATGTACATATCCACCGGGACTGCTGATACACACAGTACAGGCGTGCTGGCGTGATCGATAATACGGTCAGTGCAGGGGCCCTTGTGCCCCCGTCAGCCCCTAATGTGTGCACAGGGGTGTGTAAGTGTGCACTGTGGCTGAAAATGGAGATGGGATAGGATGGATCAATGCCACGGTCAATTGTACCTTGTCTGTCTGTCTGGTCTGAAGAGCTGACCTTGTGTCTTGGTGTTCTTGGGTCCTGCTCTGATTGGGTGCTAATGATAAACTGCACAGTCACACCCCAGCAGGATCTGTGTTTTGTTCAATTTGCTGAATTCGTGTCACTTTTCTTTCGTATATTTTCTTTAACATTTGATAAATATCTGTCAACAGATTATATGGAATCTCTTCCACAAAATAAGGCATTACTTAATCAACCAATATGGCACATGAAAGACATAACAAATAATAATATATCTATCTATCTATCTATCTATCTATCTATCTATCTATCTATCTATTATATATTATATATCAAATCTACAACTCTATATATATCTTTATTTTTCATCTATAATAACTATAATATATATATATATAAGAGAGAGAGGAGAGAGAGAGAGAGAGAGAGGAGAGAGAGAGGAGAGAGAGAGAGAGAGAGGATATAAGAATGATTTTATTTCAAGGGAAGAGTAAGCATACATAACTTTCATCCGGCATGAAGAGAGAGGTGAGAGAAGAGAGAGGGAAGAGGGAGAGAGAGAAGAGAAGAAGAGAGAGAGAGAGAGAAGAGAGAGACAGAGAGAGAGAGAGAAGAGAGGAGACAGAAGAGAGAGAGAGAGAGAGAGAGAGAGAGAGAAGAGAGAGAGAGAGAGGAGGGGAGAGAGGAGAGAGAGGAGAGAGAGAGGGGAGAGAGAGAGAGAAGAAGAAGAAGAAGAAGAAGAAGAGAAGAAGAAACTGTGTCCAGCTTTATCTGCAACACATTCTTTAGATAAAACGTAAAAAAAATTAATCTGATATGAAAAACGTACCAGCAGAACATAATAGATAGCAACATCTCTTTCAACAACAGATTAGTTAAGTACAAACCTAATCAACTTTTAAAAATAGACAGAAAAAAGGGTTTATAGGGATTTAAGCTGAAGTAATCGGGGTGTTGAACAAAATTAACGCAATATTTCAGTGTTACGACCACTAAACACAATCCCTAATTGAAGCAATTACCAGAGGAACAGTAATCTTTTAAGCGGACCAGCGTGGAGCTTTACAAGCAAACAAATTTGACGCCAAATCAAAGCAAACTAAGCATCATCTGATGCCAAAAAATATCGATGAATCCTTAGCACTTTATGCAGCTGATTTCTGCCAAAGACATCTTGACTGCAACGTTGACAAACATGTATGGCTTATGCAAGATTGGCTAACAAACGAAGTAAGACTAAGAGCGCTGCAATTGAAAATATTGCACAATCCGTAGCCAACTTATACTTTACAACATAAAACTGGTGTATATTTCGTTCCTCGGCGCGAACTCCCGAGTTTCACCAATGGTGAAATATGCGTATGCAAACGTTTTTACCCACCATTAAAGTGGCCACATTTCGACTTCGGTGATGGGTTAATCTGGTTCTGTGACTTCTTCTTCTATCCCGTAGTCTATTTAGACCGTAGGGGTGCAACGGAAGACCTCGCAACCAGCTCTCTCCATTTCCCTCTGTCCTCGAACCTTTCTCAGGGTGTCACTCAGCCTGAGGCCCGTCCACTCTCGGATGTTGTCCTCCCATCTCTTTCTCTGCCTGCCTCTCTTTCTCCCGCCTTGCATAGTTCCTCGCAGAATCGTCTTGGCAAGCCCCGTTGATCTTGCGACGTGCCCATACCATTTCAGTTTGCGTTTTTTGACTGTGGTCAGGAGATCTTCAAAGGGCCCGATGGCTTGATCGATTCTGATTCTCACTTCCTCGTTATTAATGTGGTCTTTGTAAGAGATGCCAAGGAGTCTGCGAAAGCATCTCATCTCTGTGGCCTGTATTCTCCTCTCCTGATCCGCTGTGAGGGTCCATGACTCACAATTTTGTCAAAGCTGCAACTGTCTGAAATCCTTGCGAGTATTTCAGGCTGTTACAATTGCTCCCAGATACTTGAAGCTTTGTACCGTTTCCAAATTCTGACCACCGACCCTGATGTTGGGGTTGATGCCGTTGATGTTGTTGGTCATCAGCTTGGTTTTCTGTGCACTGATCTCCATGCCATAGGCTGTTTAAGTCTTGTCGAGGCGTTCCACTAACCTAACTAACTCTTCTTCTTTCTATTAAGACTATTGCTTAATTAAACGCAGTCGATTTCATCGGTCTTTTTTATGAATGTCTCCCTGTAAAACGATTTTGGACTACTCCATTCTTTTGTCTGTATCCGGGAAAATCGTGCATCGGTCGGTAACTGTTTTTGGCAATAACCCAAAAAAAAAAGTTACTGAAAAAACGAGGGATCAACAAACTCATCATCTTTGGAAGAAAAAAAAGTTTTTTGTCTGTCTGTCTTTCTATCTATCTACCTCTCTGTTTTATTAAGATTTAAAAGACATCTATGCTACAATACCAGGTCTGTTGGGGTTTTTGTAATAAGAAGCAAAGCTGAGAAAAATACTGTCAACATTATTGAACTTCTCTGTATAAAAAGATCCAAAAGGTGTAAAAATCTGATTGGTAAGTTAAGTATTCAGCTTTGTTTATTGAGATACTTATGTATTCATTGAGCAATGCAACTTTTTTCTATATTTTATGTCTGTGTCTGTCTGTCTGTCTTTCTGTCTATCTGTTTTTATTCTTTTCATTTCATGTCAAGGATAATGTCTGTATGCATGCATGCATTTGTCTATCTGTCTGACTGTATGTACGTACGTAGGTGCGTATGTATGCATACATGCATTCGATTTTCATGCATTTATGTGTATATATATATATATTATATATATATATATATATATATATATATCGGAATAGGCCTACTAGGTATATAGGTTTGTATGCATGACAAGAAGAGTTGTCTCCGGTAAGATTCTGTAGAAAAAAGCCCCTATGAAATGGAAACTAATACACATGCAGACCCAAAAAGAAGCGACGGGTGGCGCTGCTCTTCTTCTTATTATTAAAGACTGATTGAGTCGCCTTCCCGAGATAGTGACTGTCACAACGCTCCTCCAACGACCGTCCCCCGCGAACCTCCAACCCAAAAGGCTTTGACACAAACTCACTCACAGGAACAGACGTTTATGGGGAAACCGATTCCGAGGCTACCATGAGACCACAGCGACTGGAATCAACGAACCGCAAGCATGGTTTTGAATTGCATGATAATGAATGTTGAAGATGAAATAACGATGCTGCTGTGGAAGCGCATATACTTTGAGACTACATGGCAGGGCTGTACTCTACACTTCCTATCATAATCTAACCTGGCGTCAACCGGGCCCGAGAGATAGGCGCCTGCAGTGTCAGGTAATTTGAGCAACACTCTCAAACTGGTATCCATAAAGTGGAAGGAGTATGAAGCTCAGTCTTCCCACTGAGCCCACAGCACGCTCACTCCGGGTAGGAGCCGTCCGGGGTCCGAAAAATCCCTATGACTCTTACGGGATTTGAACCCACAACCTTCCAGTCTGTAACCCAAGGTGTTAACCACTGCTCCAAGGCGGCTGGCCTCTACCTACCTACCTACCTACCTACCTACCTACCTACCTACCTACCTACCCACCTACCTACCTACCTACCTACCTACCTACCTACCTACCTACCTACCTACCTACCTACCTTCCTACCTCTCTCTATCCATCCATCCTCCCCCTCCCTTATCTTTCTATTCTCATTCATCTGCTTAAAAAGAAAAGAGGAAAAAAAACAACTGAAAATCGCCTTTCTTCCAATAATTGATATCTCCAGGGAGGATACAAAGTTTTTACCTCTTTGCATAATCAATGAATGATAATTTACATTTGTTAAGGCGCAGAAATAACTGCAGCAGCAGCAGCAACAAAAACAACAACAGCAACAGCAGCAACCTCCTCCAAAAACCCAGCCGAACAAACAAAAATGAAATGTCGACCCATTTTTTTTGTTAGATGTAAAAGCGCTACTCCTGTCCGATTTTCTCTGTGCCTTTATAACTAGATTTGCTGCACATTTGCAATTCTTAATCTACTCATATTCCACTCAGGCTGTAACTAAAACGAGTGTTTTAAAAGAAATTCTGCTTCTTTTTTTTAGAGGTAGGTCAATTTAAGCAAGATTTTTCATCGCTTTCAGTCAATCGTACAGCCAGTCTCAGCTTATAACTTTCAATTAGAGAGAAACATGGTAATGATAATGTTCGCTTATCATTTTTGTCATTCATGGTATGTATTATTGTCAAAGTGTCATCTCTTTAAACGATTCTTACCTGGATAAAAAGAGTAAGTTGGTCTTCAATTTTAATGTCTTTCCACTTTGACACCAGAAGATACATAAAAAGAAAAAAACAAAGAAAGTTGATTGTTTCAAGACATTCAAAGTTACTGCCCAATGACAGATTATACAGTGTGATTACCCAGCTGTTTCATTTTAACATCTAAATGAACTATTGTATGAACTATTGTAAGCTTCAGGTTAGATTTTCTGTTTATGGTTTGTTGTCAAGGCAAGCTTTTGACCATGTTATAATGAAGTAATTGTCGTTATTGCTATAGTTGCAAATAGTGCTCAATTAGGGTTTGGGTTTTTCTTTTTGGCCTATTCTTCTCTGTTTTGCTCTCTGTTATTTAGTGATATTATTTCTGTTTAGGTTAACATTAGGAGGCAGCCATGTCATTACGTTTAAAAATGAAAAAGTTATAGAATCAATGATCAAAGCTTGTTTAGTTCAACATGTCGCACGCTGTCACATGGTAGTAAACAGTACTGTTTAATTTCCTATACCAAGCCAGCTCGATTATGTAAAGAAAAAAAGAAAGAAAAGTTCTATTTTCAAAGTGATGATTATCTATGCTTTTAATAACTAAGGCAAAGTTGTCCCGAAAAAGATACAAGTTGACATGTATCACTGAATAATATACATATATCAGAAATTCAACTCTTGAAATCTGAAAAAAGGAGCAGCCATATACAGCTCCAAACCGCCCTGGGGACTCCAACTCCCCAATTTGTCCTCAGGGATGGTGCTAAACACAACACCTGTGTGCATGCTGGGTTTTTGTTTTTTAATTTTGTCATCTGCTCCTACCGGCACATGATGGCCTCCTCTTCTGAAAGGCGGAACGGGGTTTTAACGTATGCGCAAGATGTTCTGCGTGCGTTCGCACAAGGGGCCTCGATTTATAGTCTCATCCGAATGACTTTGACATTCAGTTCGATTTTTTTTGTCAAACTGGGAAGAAAGGGAGAGGTTGGAAATCGAACCCAGAACCTCACGGTTTACTTGTTGGCAGGCAAATGTCTTACCCATCCTGCCACCATCTTTCCCATAGGCATAAACATCCCTATTATACAGTTATTTTTCCTGAGCAGCTATGAAACCACCCTCTCTGAAGACAACGATATTTTACCGAAATCACATTTGAGACCAAGTAAAGCTGAAAAACTGGACAAATTGTTCAACTGCTTTGTAAACCTGCCAATGTTTTAGATGAATGAATATTATCATCTGCAAACACGGTATTAAACAATTATGTGTGGTCATAAGGAAGAGCAGGACCATGTCTGCCATTTCTAACGGCTTCCATCACAAGTTCAATAACCGAAGGGAAAACAATGAAGGACTGCATACGTCACCCTGTTTAACACCAATTGTACAATTAATTAAATCTATTGACCTTGCATCATATTGAATCCTGCATTTCACATTCTCATACATGGCAGTCGAACATCGTAGTAGTTAATCTTTAACATTATTGTTCATGAGAATGGGACATAAAACATTTCTGTTAATAGATTTAAAGCCTGTTCAAAATCAGTGAATACAACATGATTTACGATTATATGCAAACTGTTTCCGGACAAATGCAAGGAGGGCAAAGATATGGTTTACCGTGGAATGTCTTTTCTTAAAACCTGCTCGATGCTTGCTCATCAGAAACATTATTTGCCTTAACCCATTCCTGTTATCCATTTCTAATTGTAGTGTGCAGCTTGCTCCTTATGTCAGTTAATGAAATTCTCTCTCTGTCTCTCTCTGTCTCTCTGTCTCTCTCTCTCTCCGTTTCTGTCTGTCTGTCTGTCTCTGTCTGTCTGTCTGTCTGTCTATCTGACAGAAACAAAGACACAGAGAGAAAAATAAAAGATTCATTAACAATTTGTTGTAGCTAATACAACAATATAATTGAGAAAAAGAATTATGAATAAAAAGTTCACACACACATACACACGCACACGCGTGCGCGCGCGCGCACACACACACACACCAACTAGATTCATCAGAAGAGAAGACAATACTTTGAATTGGAGTAAATATTGTAGAATAGGAAATGAAAAGAATTCATTTGTGTAGAGAGAGAGAGAGAGAGAGAGAGAGAGAGAGAGAGAGAGAGAGAGAGAGAGAGAGAGAGAGAGAGAGAGAGAGAGAGAGAGAAGAAGGGTATAAACGGTTAAGCCATGCACAAAAGGGAGAGCGGGAGGGTAGTGCATTAGATCAACACGAAAATCGATCAAAACGCATAAAAAGGACGCAATAAACGTCAGCACATGATACCAAAATATAGAATTGTATTTTAATCACTCAAAACATCAACACAAAAAACACCAAACACCACACAAAACCCAACAATACACACACACCACACACACACACACACAACACACACACACACACACACACCACACGCACGCACACAGATATATAATATATATGTATATATATTAAATATACATGATAGAAATGATAACAAATGATAGAAATGATAACTGATATAGTGTTACTTTGGAAACGTTAAAGCTTGCAACACAGCTGTTATGACATCACCACTGATTTCCTTTCCTAAAAAAAATCCTTTTAACTTAATGTAATTTTTAACCTCTTCCACATCACAACAAAACCTGTTCATTCTGTTTCCTCATTCACAGAGCAGGCAGTATTTCTCGACCAATGTTTCCTTAGTGTGGGTTTTCCTGTTGCTCTTGGAATATACAATCACCGAGGAATTTTCTATACCACTTAAATTATTTATGTCTATACTGATACTAGGTGTATAATGCAGTCTCAATTTTACACAGACTTTTAGGCATTCGAGTACAACATTGTTTGTCCACACATGTGAAACATCCAGAAAAAGTGTCACTGTGTGTGTCCATGCTACAGTATTGTTGAATCTTGTGTGTCGTCTGATGACTAGGCTGCTAGGGGAGGGGAATAGTTACCACCTGCACATATTTTCAGCAAGCTTTTCCTCGGTTATCAACAGCAGGAGACAGACCAGGCAGTGTTGTATAAACAGGCCTTAGGAGACAACGTGTGTATTTTTTCTACTTTATGCAGTTTCTGTTCATTGGAGACACAGAGAGACACGTTTGTAAACAGCACAGTACTCCTGGGTGAGAGGGGGTTTGGCTTGGTAATCCTTTACTCTACTGTCTGTCAGTCACAGCACAACAAATACTTGGTTTCCTCTGCCTTTATTTTGTATGACGACAAAGTCTGTTCTTGCAGGAGACCCTAGCTATAATTGTCAGTGCTGATGGTAATTCTTGTACAGGATGTTGAAAAGTACATTATGTAAAAGTTGATATTTTGAATGGCTGCTGTCAAAAGCATGTCCTACGAGGCGTCAAGCAAGGAAAGTTACTCAGAGAACAAAGGACAATATCAACAACAAACAAATTTACTGCCATTAAAGCTGTTAAGCCATTTGTCACAGTATCGCTCTGAAAGAATATCACAAGCAATAACAATGACTAGACTCCACAGCAATGTTTTTCTTTAATATGTACAATCTAGCGGGCAACATTAGGTAATCCATAGAAACACTGACACAGGAAAGAGGGTTTGTGTGTCACAGCGATGATGTCAACCAAAGTAGGAAGTACTTCAAGTGAGTATCTCTTGCATATCTGGTCTGGCAGGGTGTCTTACTTCTATCACGACAGTGGGTGTTTGGAGGATGTGCAGGGCTCATTCACTGTGTAACTCTGGGTTTGTCATTCGATGCTTTGTATGGCTCTGAAGCAATTTTTGCTATACTCTACTCCTTTTCTTGAGAATACAATATTTCCTGCTTGCGCTTTCCTTTTCAGCCCGGACAGTGCACTGGGAATCGATCACAAACCGTTTATGTGCTGAGCTGCTGTCAATACCCTGATTCATAGGAGGAATCCAACCGTTCGACGTTGTCCTGGTTTTTTTTCTTTTCTAATCAGTGCTTTTACAAAGAGGAGGCCATGATTGACGATACTTAGGTCTGAGTTGTATGGCAGAGCAGCTCTCAAGTGCCATGCTCTGGCCATGTTCTGGCCAGTATTAAGGCTGTCTGCACTGCGCAGGAGTGAGGCAATAAGGAAGACCCTTACAGGGCTACACCAGTGTGCAGCACAGTGGGAGGTGCTTTGTTCCTTCCTTTGTAGCTAGTGCTTGGTGCCAATTTCTGCGTTTGGCTTTCCCCCTCTTCCTTCGATCTTTTTCTTCTTTTTTCGGACTTGTCTATTCTTTCTCTCGTTTGCGGCAATTCTTTTCTACATTCTCATTCTTTCTTTCTCCATTATACTTTAATATCAGCAACTGTAAGCCAGTAATAGAGAAAAAAGAATAGTATCATTCATTCCAAGTGTTTACTATAAATTATTTAGATACCATTTTTTGTATACACATTTTACTTGTCCTTTCCAACATCACTGCATTGAACAACAAATGAACAGGTGTATACATAGGTGGCAAACAGAGTCTGCCTGATGGACAGACTATACACACAAACACAGACCCACATCCATACATGGCGGTAAAATATCTGAACATTTCTTACAGCACAGAGCACAAGGGCTCCAAGCCAGAGGTAGTATGCAGGATTGACAGACAATAACGGCTTACATGCAGAAGCTCACCATGCCTAGATAACATTCCAGGAGAAGTGCTGAAGCATTCAGGAGAGGGGGTTGACAGCCATGCACCTATGTCGGAAAATCTGAAAGAAAGGTCACTGGCCAACAGACTGGACCTCGCAAGAATTCGCCATGGTCTTCGAGAACGGAGGTTGAAAAGAATGCTGTAACTACAGTACTGAACAATAGCCTTCCCTGTCATACAAGCAATATCTTGCCGATCATTATCTTGAACAGGAAAAAGCGAAAGGTAGGGTTTTAACTATTAGACTGCCAGGGAGGCAACAGAACAAGCAGAAGAACAACAGACATGTTACCATGAACAAAAACATATATCAAAAGGTGAATAGTACGATCACCTTCATAGCGAAATCAAGATACGAACGTCATGAAGACTGATATTTCAAGGCAAGACAGAGACAAAACGGAAAAAAGGCAGACCACCAGCTTCTCTCACTGGACAACATCGTGAAACCTATGGCATGACAATTATATGAATAGAGTAGGGCCAGTGAAGAAAAAGGGAGAAAAATTATCATCTCAGTGTTGCTGTAGGAAGCGGCTAGCACTGTACTCGATGATGCCGACAGGTAAGACAGCATAGATAACCTGCTTTCTCAAGCTGAACACCAAAGAATAAACACATGACCCCCACCCCCCTTTCATTTTAATTAAGCCGCCTTACTATCTTGCTCCGTCTGGGAATAACTGAGCATGTTCAGCCGGATGGGCAAATACACAATAATCAAGCATAGATTGATTTTCTTCTACCGGTCCGTAAGAGAGAGGCCCAGATAGGCAAAATCGAAAACAAGGAGAAGGCAAGGTCTGCCTGAAGCTCTATCTAGCTGTGGGGAAGTCCTGTATCTTGTTTTCTTTTTCCTTTTCCCCTTTGTAGATTGCTTTTTCATACTGCATGCTGCTCTGTTGGAGTTGGTTATTTGCAGCATATCTCTCTCTCTCTCTCTCTCTCTCTCTCTCTCCTTCTCTCTCTCCATCCTCTCTTCTCTCTTCTGTCTCTCTCTCTCTGCTCTGCTTGTTGGATATTGTCTGTCTGTCTGCCTGCCTGCTGTTGTATGTGTGTGCGGGTGCGTGCGTGCGTGTGTGTGTGTATGCGTGCATGTGCGTGCGTGTGCGCACAAGCCCACACGAGTCGACGCAAGTACACCTCAACACAAATATCTACAAAAGCCAGTGGATGGAGGTGGGGAAAGGGCTTCCATGATGTACGGCAGTAAGCGACACAGTACACTTATTCTGTGTAATCGCCACGTCTCTCTCATGTGCTCGCACAGTGGCCTAACCCCAAAGAGTGCAACGCAAAGAAGGTGTTTCACAAATGGGCCCCTATCTACATTTAACAACATCACTGTTGAAAAAAATAGTTTGCAGAAAGAAATTCACCATTCTCAGGATTGGACAACCGTTGTATGAAATAGAAAGAACTCGAATTTGAATACTTTATTCTGGATAATTTAATATGCTAGAGGCTTTGTTATACCAGGCCCTTATGAAAAAATAAACAAGACAAGCGAAAACACAAACAATTTGTAAATGTTTCCACAAAAATGACAGTTAATAATGAAATTTAATCTTATTTATGCGGGCATCTACTCACATTGCCAGTCACTTATTAGATAAACGGATCAATCAGCACAAAAAACTAGGCACACATCCGTACACATGTACATTTTCCCACTTTCTGACATTCATATTTGCATAACCATGCAACTGAATCAAGCAATCAGCATAATGTCATGTAGAACGAATCCCAACTACAGAAATATAATGCAAATTGACTGAATTTACATCAGCTATAGCAACGAACAGTAAATTGATACAATAACACTCTTTCCATCCTCGCGGCGCACACACACACACACACACACACACACCACGACGCACGCACCACACACACACACACACACACACACACACACACACACACACACACACACACACACACACCACACACATACACACAAACACCACAAACACACAATAACATACCAACCACACAACATGTCACAAGGAAACAGAAACATGTCCAAGCACACACTACGATATAAATACCCAGAGGAATAAAGAAATATCCAACACATTCTAAATCACCAATTCAAACCATTCTGCATTAAAGGAACACAACCCATACTCATACACCTTTTCACAGAGAGAGAGGAGAGAGAGAGAGAGAGGAGAGTAGAGAGAGAGAGAGAGAAGAGAGAGAGAGAGAGAGAGAGAGGACAGACAGAAGACAGACAGACAGACAGACAGACAGAAGACAGACAGACGAGAGACAGAGGACAGAGACAGAGAAGAGACACGAGACGAGACCAGAGACAGAGAGAGAGAGAGAGAGGAGAGAGAGAGGAGACGAGAGATTTTTTAGAGAGTGAGCGTCTTCTCTGCTAGTGATGTGTGTGTTGTGTGTGCGTGCGTGCGTGCGTGTGCATATATTCCAGACAGCTGGAAAAAGCGAAGAAAGAACTGATGCACAATGTGGGGAAGCGGACTTTTTTCCCAAAGCAGACTCCCTTTTGGACACCAACACGGCTGTAACCCAGCAGGTAGTCGTTGAATGTTGAATGGGGATGTCTAGCATCTTATTTAATTCTCCACTCGAGAATCAGTGTGTATGTTCCATCTGTCCTTGTTTGACAAAGACAGGTGACACGCACTGATAGTTTCAGCAAACACTTTGCAAGAACACATTTCGGGCTAAGTTTCTGTATTTCTGTGTCAAACTTTCTTTTCTGACATCGCCTTTCAGGCTGGGATGGGAAGAATAAACCCTGTATGATCTGGATTCTCTGACGTCCGTATAGCTAATGTGTCTGGCTTGAAAAGGCCGCCTTTCTTTGTTGTCGCCTTTCTTGCAGGCCTTGTTGGGCGTCCTGCAGTAAGGATTGGTCTGATAACGTCTGGGCCCTCACGACAGTCTTTCTAGCTCTTTGATCCCTTTGAGGAAAGAGGTCATTATTGTCACCAGAGAGCTTGTAAGTCTGGGGAACGCTCACTTCCTTGGCCAGTCAGATGTTGGCAGAGATAAGTGCACGGTGTTTCTGCCTCTCATTGACCATCCATGCATACATGACCCAGTAAAGCTTGTGCGTCGGCACTTTGATCTTGCACAATTGATTTGGTACTTGAGTCAAGCTGCTCTTTTGTGTATGACCTTTCAATATTCCCTGAGTACTTTCTATGCAAGGGCCACGGTGGCTTTGGCGACAGCTCCCTGTACAAAGCTTAACTTGGACATCACCCTGCGTGACTATGGCTGGTCAATCTCCAAACCAAACTGCAGCATTGACTCTGAGGCGTGAAGGTCTGGGGAGTCTTCTTGACTTAGGACATTGTTTAGGCCTTTCCTCAACTCTTTCGTTTGCACATTTATGTCAGTACTTACTTCCTTTCATTTCCACCTTCCACAAAAAAACTTCATTCCCTCATTAGAGATCTAGAGGAGTTCATTTCTGAAAATAAGGTACCTAGTTCAAAGTGAAATGACACTTAAATCTAACATTATCAACCCCAAGTATCATGCATTGTTGGTTCATAAGTGAATGCAAAAAATGTTATTGCATATTTATTACAGCGTTGGGGATTCACAGATGTCGGAACAGGTAAAGACAAGCAAGCGTGTAAGAAAAATGCAAACACCCATGCCTGTGCGCAAACATTTTATGGAAAAAGTACTGAAACACGACTGTGATCTCTTAGCAAACACCACGTGACACACCAAGCAGGGCGTCGGTGTCCCACCCAGACACTGTCTTCCGTCTTAATGACGTCTCCCCCACCCTCCAGGGCTATGAAGCCACTTACGTCTTAATGATTTCCCCATGCTCTCCTTGGGCCCAGGAGGCCTCTCCTTCTGAGTATTGATAAACAATATCAAAGAGGATCAAGATGTCAACCAGCCACCATGGCGCAGTGGTTAGCGCATCCGGTTACGTTCTGGAATGTCACGGGTTCGAACCCCAATAGAGTCGCAGTGAATTTTCGGACCTCTGCCGGCTCCTACTCAGGGCCTATAGCTTTGGGGGCAATGCAGCCCCGTTTTAAACTGTATACTGCTGGTTTGTTTTTGTGTTAAGATGTTTTTGTCGATTTTTTTTCCTTATTCCTCCCATTTCTTCTTAGAATTTTGTTCTCATTTTTAACATATGTGACGCTCCACCACGAAATGAGTCGCTTAGCACATGACCCACTTTTCCGATAGGAGCCATTAAAGGCAGGTGGGGGTCAAGTTGTCGATTTTCACAGTTTTATGGATTATAAAACTATAGCCATTATTCTACCATGTAGTGAAATATCAAGGCATAATTTTGTTTCCTTTTGACCTTAAACGTGTTTTTAAAATACCACAGCCCTCACTCTGGCCACCAATTAGGATGCTTAACTTGATTTCTTATTTTGTCATTTCATGCAAACTATCATTTGAAGTTGTAATAACTTTTAATATAAATGTCAGATTTTCAATCTGTTTTGTATATTGTATAGCCCTGTTATTACAGATTTATAACATGTCAATAACTAAAAATTGACCTCTGGTGCAATGCGACTTCTTATGTGGTGGAGCGTCACATATGTTTTTAGTTTCTTAGTCCACATTCAAAGAGTTTATTTACAGACGTTATAGGCTCATTAAAAGCGTCCAATGCCATAATACTGCTAAATTTGAAATTATAATGAAGCATGAAAACTTGACAACAGTCATGTAAGAGTATCACTGTAAAGGCAGATTATTGTTGTTCAGACTTTATCCCGTGTTGACATCACTGTTTGAGCTCTACAAAAAAACCCGTAATTCAAACTGGCCTGGACAATAACTTCTTTATCTACAGAAGTTAACTGCCTCCAAGATAACTACTTTATCTACAGTTTTACACCTATTGCACTGCCACAGTCATACTGAACACCTCACCTTTCCCTTTCTTCGGCCCGTTTCGACTCATTCTCTGCAACAAAAGGCTCGCAGACATCCATTTTTTTCTCACTTCACAGGATTCTATTACTTCTAGCCTATGATTTCATCAGGTACAGAATACCGAGTTTTGACACCAATCTCCTCTACACTAGCACACATATACAATTTCGCACATGTGTATAACGTTTTTGCTTTGTGTATGAAAACGATTAGTCATTACATGTGGAGGAAGGAACATAACAGTCAGAGAGAGAGAGAGAGAGGAGAGAGAGAGAGAGAGAGAGAGAGAGAGAGAGAGAGAGAGAGAGAGAGAGAGAGAGAGGAGAGAGAGGAGAGGAGAGAGAGAGAGAGATGATAGGAGGTAGGGAGAAGGTGGTTGTTTCTACTTATGGTGACAATGACAAAAGCAAATTAATAAAGACTAACCATGAACCATTTATTTTCACCTACGGAGCTCTTGCTACCTAATACTTTTGCGGAAAAAATATAATCCGTTTTAATCAGTGTTTTTGCAAACATGCAGCCGTGATTGCAATAGTCATGTGGTTGACTGCTTTTGAAGTGTGACTGCTGCACTTGCATCCTTCTGTCTGATTAGTTAAAGCAAGCTTACGCATTTTGGATTCACGGTTCAAGCAAGCTTACAGCACTTTGGGTTCACGGTCCTGTTGTGCAACAGCATACTGTAAAACTGGTTCTACATTGCTCGCTCACTGCCATCTGTTTTCTCTAAACGCAGGTGGAGGTAGTATTTTTTGTCCGTACTTTCTATTTCGCATTGTTTGTACTTCCCTGTCCACCTGATTTGGCTGTTTTGCTTTTTTTGTTTTTTCTAGTTACCTACTTCTATTATTCATTTATTTTATTGGTATACTCATGGTTTTATGGTAACAAAATAAAACAGATACTATGGTGTAGCTTAACAAATACCAATTAGACATGTACATTACATTTCTGAAAAAGAAACACGCACAAGTCTAACTTGTGGCATCACTGAATGACCATACCACTGTATGTAGAGAGAGCTACACCCCGCTATCACTGAAGGTAAAGATTCTCCCCCTCCCCTACCTAGTGTGACGCAGCTGCATGGGGGCAGCAACGACACAGGTTGGATGACACAGTGCAGTGACCTACAGCTACAGACAAACTCCACTCTATACACACCATCTGACAGTGTAGTTACACAGCATAGTGTACTGCAACAGATGTAGCGGCTGTACGAGAGAGACAGACAGAGAGAGAGACACAGAGAAGAGAGAAGACGAGAAGCAGAGAGAAGACAGAGAGAGAGAGAGGAGAGAAGACAGACAGACAGACAGACAGACACATACAGACAGACAGACACTCGACAGACAGCAGACAGACAGACAACAACGACACTAACTAATTAGATTAAGATAAACCTTTACTTCATCAGCTGAGCTCTTTGACCTCCTCAATACAGCAAAACCACTCCACGTCTTCTCTCTCTACAACCCATTCCAGTCTCCTTCTCTGCAAAAAGCACTGCAGGACAGACAGAATATCCATTCCCTCACCTAGCAGGTTTCCCTCCATGGCTCTGCTGAGATAAGAGGCCTTTTTAGCCAGCTGCCTAATTTTACATCCCACCTAAACCACACAAGGTTATCGATATATTATGTTTGTATTCTTTTTTTTGAAAACACATTTTGGAGGTATAGAGTGCATTTGGCATTACATAACTTGGAAAGAAATATGAAACGGTAAACGGAGACAGAGAGAGAGAAGAGACAGAGAGAGAGGGGAGAGAGAGAGAGAGAGAGAGAGAGAGAGAGAGAGGAGAGAGAGAGAGAGAGAGAGGAGGGAAACAGAGAGAGAGACAGAGACAGACAGACAGACAGACAGACAGACAGACAGACAGAGACACACACACACACACACACACACACACACACACACACACACACACACACACACACACACACACACACAGATCGAACGCGGGGGTGGGGGTGGGGCAGAAATAGAACAAGATAGACTGTTGTGAAGCCAAAACTAGGATTAAGGATAAACCTTTACTTCAGCTGAGCTCTGGGAACCTCCCTCAATACAGCAAAACCACTCCATGCCTCATTTCTACATGTGTAAAACACGGCTGTGTCATTCACGATACTCCAGTCTCAGTGTATGGCTGACCAGCTCTAGAAGTATGATGCGCCTGCAATGTTCGGGTTGCATGTTGTTAACACTCAAGTACATGTTCATTCAGGCACAACTGGACGTATGTACAAACATCCCTTCTTTGTCTAGTTTCGCGCATATTTTACTGCCATAGCCAAGTGGACACTTCACCTCTTCTTTTCTACGTCCCATTTCAACTCTCATTTCCTGCAACAAAAGCAATGCAGACATCCATTTTTCTCACTCAACAGGACTCCACAAGTTCCAGATTCTGATGCCGTCAGGCATCTCCCACCTAGTTTTGTTCCCGTCTCATTCCACAAACATGCATACACAAGTTTTCTTTCTTGCTGTCATAGCAGTATCTGCATTTCTTTTGGTATTACACATGTATTTGCTACGTGTATGATATGATACGATTAAACATGGTGGAGGGTACATTGAATGCCAGAGAGAGAGAGAGAGAGAGAGAGAGAGAGAGAGAGAGAGAGAGAGAGGAGAGGAGAGAGAGAGAGAGAGGAGAGAGAGAGAGAGAGAATATAGGGTGGGATTGATGGTAAAGAAAGCCTAAAATGACCTCTTTTATTTGCTGACATCTT
>CM060323.1:10165171-10240171 GCA_030674155.1 Stramonita haemastoma
CAATCTTACTCCTGTACACATCAAAGAGACGAATGGAAATTTACTGTAATATCTGATGTCAAAGGACAAGTCAAGTGCTACTTTTTTTTTTAATCCACAATCTGCAAACCCACGCCTACGAACTAAACAACAAAATTCAGACTCTCTCACAACGATAAACCAATCACGTGTCAACCAATAAATAAAAACGGTTAACATCCTCTGGTCAACCCGTCATCATTTTCTTCTTCGATAACTAACACAGCAACAGGGACAGTCCCCCCGTTAACGTCACCCACCCCTCTAGCCTCCCCCATCAAATCTACCCATATGGACAAGGGTGCCAGACAGATCATCGGCAGTTCATTCAGCCATGCAGTTCTCCAAATCGTCTGGGAAGCTGAGGGTGATAGTGGGGGGATGGGCCTGAGACTGATAGAATCAGAAGACCCGAAGCGGCAGCAGTGGCAGACGTGAAGGAGAAACTAGCTCAATTTGGCATCGCCTGATTAGCCTCCTCTTTCTCCGTCCCTCCGGCACAACGCGTGGAGAGAATTCAGGTGTCTTCCGGATCATGGACTAACGCTCGCTCTGTTTCTGCTTTTTTTTTTTTTTAAAGTACTTTTCTTCAAAGCGGCTTGACGTCATAGTTTTGGGGAAGTTTGGAATTAGTTAAAGAAGTAAAACTTTTTAATGAGATAAACTGTAAGCGCATAAAAGCCATAGTTTTAGTGGCTTAAGTTGTTGAATAAAGTTGTGCTTAGTAGCATTTTACCAGTAGGCAGGTCACAGACAATGCAAGGGAAGAAAACGTGTGTGCGCACGCGCGCACACACACACACACACACACACACACACACACACACACACACACACACACACACACACACACATACGCTGTGCCACCACCAAGACCACCTTACAAGGGTTGTTTTTTTTGGTTTTTTGCTGCCCGTCTTCTGTAACTTTCCTGTACTGCTTTGCCGTGACTGATCCCAATTTTTTTTTACATGCAAATGGCTTGGATTTATACAGCAGTGTGAACTTCCAAAGTTATCACCTGCAGGAAAGCTGTCTATAATCATACATGGATCTAGACCTATACAGGAACATTGATATTCATTTCTTGGGCTGGTATGTGGTTACGGTCATGGCAATTTTGTAGGGTTTTCTGTACCTGTTTGGAAGACTTTCAGAAAACGGAAAACTAAACCAATGGGGAGAGAGCTGAGGAAGGATGGGGATGAGAAAGCTTAATATACTGACTGAATGTTTGATGGGTCTGCACAGGAAGGGGTACAATGTTTCTAAGCTGCACAAGAAAAGCATAACGCCAGTGATTACGACAATAAATTAATGATGATGATGATGGTTGTGATGATGAAAATGATGATTGTGATGACGGCAATGACGGTGGCTATGAAGATGAATCGGCCATTATGGTTCTACAATAATGACACTTGAGATAAAAACAAGCTGAAATGAAAATTACATTTGTTAATTTTGTGATGCCCTGAACGGGTAAAACAGCTCAGTGGTTAAGAGCGCAGGATTGTGTTTGTGGCCGTAAAGCGAGGCGTTAGCTAACTAAAGTTACAGGGTATTTTCCCTGTGTAATTAACATTGGATTCTGTTCCATTATCCTGCAAGCCCCTCATGAAAACTTCGAGGGTAGTAGATGTAGATAGATATATATAATGTGTGTGTGTGCGCGTGCACCTGTGTGTGTGTGTGTGTGTGTGTGTGTGTGTGTGTGTGCGCGCGCGCGCGCGCGCACCTGTGTGTGTGTGTGTGTGCTCATGTCTGTGTGAGCGCACCCATAATCTTCTAGGCAAACCAGACCTGCTGTGACCGGGTGACACAGATAACAGACTACTTGAAAAATCTCCCTACATCCCTTGCCCTCAATGGCCAACCGAGCTGGTCAAGGAGAAGCCGTTTCAGGACAATCCGAAAATGGTCAGGAAATCCAAGTCACTGGTGGGAACAGATAACATTTACGAAACTGCATACACACGGGAACTGGATGTAAAAAAAAAAGCACACGAGTACTTATTCCATTATCCTCGATATAAAAAGAAAGAAACAAAAATAAAATAAACAAATAAACAAAATGTTTTTAAAAAAGTAGTGAGGAATTATTATTAAGAAAAAAACGACACCCCAACTTACCAAGGAGCTGACGTGCAGAAAGGCAGACCCCGCCCCGTGATCGTCAGGAGACCGCAAGGCCCCGGCCACGATCAGCCCCAAAGCCACGCACGTCAGCACCACCCCGATGCTGAGAATCAACACCTCGCGGCACCGCAGGGAACACAGGCGGCGGGGCAGCCTGAAGTTTTTCAAGTACTGCGCTTTCTTGGCCGGTAAGGGCTGCACCGAACAGGCGCCGTTTTCACAAGCGAGCACCGGTACGTCATCCCTACGTGTTGCTTCAGCGTCTGTGTTGACGTCATCGTCCCGCAGGGCAGGGGGCGTGGGGTGAAGAGGTTCGGTGGTTTCACTGCCATCGTAATGTCTAGGGGGTGACATGGCTACAGAGCGAAAGATGCGATGTTCTGGTGATACAGTTCAGGGAGGAGGTTACTGCTGCTGCTGCTGCTGCTGCTGCCGCCACTGCTGCTGCTTTCTGAGTAGGTTACGCTGCATCCTGCGCACATAACAGAGCAGAATACAAACATGTTAGTATGGAATGTAAGTACAGATATTTAATGATTATCAGGCACTAAAACGCCACATCATTTGCTTACTCTCTCTGCAGGGGGGGGGGGGGGGGTAGGGGGCGGGATAGCCTGGTGGTCAGAGTGATGCGCTCCTGATCTACTGAACCCGATTTGAATCTCGTTCAAGAGGATTTTTTCTCTGGAGTTAACATCAGTGCCGACTCCACTCCCCCCAAGAGTCCTTCGGATGAGACTATTAACCGAGGTCCCGTGTGCGAACGCACACAGAACATCTTGCGCACACGTTAAAGCTGTTTTGTTTTTCGGAAGAGTAGGCCATTGCGTGCCGGGGAGAACGGATGACAAACTTTACAAAACTGCATACACATGGGGACTGGATGAATAAAAAAAACCACGAGTGCTTATTCCACTATCCTTTTGAAATAAAATAAAATAATCGGTAAAATAAATAAATGCACACCCATATTTATTTTGTCTGTCTGCACCCACACGCATGCACGCACGCGCGAGCGTGTATATACACACACGCATGCACACATGCACGCACGCACTCACACACACGCACACACACACGTGCGCGCACGCACGCACGCACGCACGGACGGACGGACGGAAGCATACACACACACACACACACACGTACACACACACACACACACGCACGCACGCACGCACGTACGAAGCACTCACGCACACACACACAATCTTTATTTAAAAGGCCGCATCTGAATAAAATTATCAGAAGAGACGGGTTTAAATGATAAAATAGTGCTGACACAATTGCTGGTATCTGAACAGCTTTCCATACTACTCTTCAGGCTTGTGTTGTGGTCCCTCCTGCCCAACTTAAGAAAGAATAACGCTTTTCCCTCTAATTTTGCATAAACTTACGTCCAAGACGCAGATTTATACATATACATCATTTACAGATAACTATTTTGAAGTTGATGGTGATGGTGATATGTTGTTGTTGGTCTGTGTTCCCCATCCTAACACCACAAGAATCACCCAGAATATGCACCTGTCCTACTCATCACCCTTGGGAATCCCTGTTAGTTAAAGTCTGTCCCGAGCCTAAGGCTCATCAGGCCGGTGCTTATCCCGGTTTCTGTGGCGTTAAGCGACTGTGAGTCATAGACTCCCCCCTGGATAAGACGCCAATCAATCGCAGGGTTAACCCCCAACACAAGGTTGGTACCCAAAGCAAAGCAGTGACACACCTGAAAATCTTCCTTCTCTCTTGACAAATATGACCAGCTGCCTTCAAGACATCCAACACTGGATGATACAAAACAAATTACAACTAAATGCAGATAAAACCGAAGCCATGCTTGTAGGCACCAAACACAAACTCTCCTCCATTCCAACAACTTCAATAGAATTCGGCAATACGTCAGTTCCGCTATCCACTTCTGTGAAGTATCTTGGAGTCGTTGTCGACAACACTCTCCATGCAAAAATTCATTACTCAAACCTGTCAGTCATGCTACTATCAACTACGGCGTATTAGCGCAATTCGAAAGTACCTGTCCACTGATGCAACATCCAAACTCGTCACTTCTCTTATTCTCTCACGTCTGGACTATTGCAATTCTCTTTTGGCTGGTCTGCCAGCATCATCCATCCACTCCCTTCAACGTATACAAAACTCTGCAGCTCGTCTGGTCCTCAGAAAGAAAAAATCTGAGCACATTACCCCTCTCTTGAAATCTCTCCCATTGGCTGCCTGTACCACAGAGAGTAAACTACAAGATCAATACCCTCTGTTACAAATGTCTCCATAATACTGCACCCTCCTACCTCTGTGAATGTCTTCACTTGTAAACACACCTCGCTCCCTCCGCTCGTCGGCAGATACTTTGTCTTTAAGAATACCCAGATTCAACCTATCTACCGTTGGCCGCCACTCTTTCTCTGTTTCTGGTCCATCCATCTGGAACGACCTTCCTCTCTCCCTCCGGCAAAAGCCTACTTATGACACTTTTAAATCCAACCTCAAGACACACTTATTCCAAACCTAAGTTTTCTCCTTCCGCTTCCATCTCTTAGCTGTCCCTGCCTTCAACATCTACCTGCCACAGTGCATAACGTTTGTAGGTGTGTGTGCGCGCGCGCGTGCTGTGTGCGTGTGTGCGTGCGTGTGTGTGTGTGTGTGTGTACATTCGAATTTGTTAAAACTGTAAATAACTGTTGATTGTGTGTTGTGTTGGTCGAATGCAAGCGCTTTGATTTGTTTTTACAAGATATAGCGCTATACAAATTCCATGTATTATTATTACCCCTTTTACACCTGGGTGGGGTGAGAAAATAGCCGTAAAGTGCCTTTTCCAAGGGCACAACGCCATAGCCGAAAGCTGGGATCGAACCCGCAACCTTTAGATTACGAGTCCAACGCCCTAACCACTAGACTACAGCGGCGGCTAGGGGAATCCCTGTGAGAGCTTGAATACTCACTGGATGAGAAGTTTGCGAGTGTGTTTTCAAGCACCTTGCTATGTAGGCAGCCATATTAAGAGAAAGTAGTTTCCACTTAAATGGATAGTATAGATTGCTTTGCTGAGAGCTTGTGATAGATGATGACATTACATCTCCAAACATAACAACGCTGGTCTTGACATTTAGTTCACGTCACTTGGGCCATATTGGTGCTATTGCATCATTTGAACTTGAACTTTTCCCAATCCAGTGTGTGCTAGACTTTTGGATGAGACAATATGTACACTGAAATCCCTTGTGCAGCTCATATAACCAGACTTGGCCCCTTGCGACATGCAGGCCCACCAGTGCGTGTATACATTCTGGCGCCCAAGAAAGCAGGTGTGGGTTGAACACCAAGAGGACACTCCTGTGGTGGAACAGGTGGAAGAGCAGACCCTGTCTCCCAACGGCTGCGAAGCAGAGGAGGGTAGTCTGGAGGATGAAGTGGACTCTGCAGCTAGGTGAAAGCACAAGGTCTAGGGGAACGACTTCTCTGATGTAAAAACAGGCCCAAATGCGCTGGGCCTGACATATCAGGCGCTTAACGACAGTACATTGCATTTTCCTTCATATGACAGACAACGAGTTCCTGTTTGAGCGTTCAAGGAAGAAGAACGATACAGCAGAAATGTGAGAACTGCAAGGAATGGAGGAAGCTGGCTGCAAACTCCTCAGTTGTGACCTAGCGGTCAGCCAGACTAGTAGGCACCCATCAGTCTCGGAAGACTATGGAGTTGCGCTCTAGTCTTTAGAGCGCAAAGCCTCGGTAAGTTAAGAATGGGGGGCAAACTGTTAAGTCAGCCAGACTACGGATATGTGAAGATGAAGTAGTACATAAAAGGAATCAGCCTATTTTTCAGGTCGTGAAGTGCTGAACACATACAAATAAATTTTGTCCACCATAGAAGACTGACAATGACCACATAACCTATTCTCCAAACCTCAAGACATTTTATTTAAAACCTAAGACTTTCTCTTCTGTTTGCATCTCCTATCTGTCCCTGCCTTCCTAATCTGAAATCCCGTTCACCCTTGCAAAACGTATAACACTTTTATAAGTGTGTGCACGCGGGCGTGTTTGTTCGTGTGCGTGTGTGCGTGTCTGCACATTCGAATTTGTTGTTGATTGCCTGTGTCTTGTATAGGTCGAATGCAAGCGCTTTGATTAGGTTTTGTTTTGCAAGATATAGCGCTGTATATATTCCATGTATTATCACCATTATTATTATTATTACTTGCATTATATATAACGCGTATCTTGAATCAGACAAGAACAGACTTTAAGCAGTTAACACCCTGGTTTTCCCATACAAAAGAAAGCCCATCGCTGAGAAGACAACTACGTACATCAGTGGCCCATGTCTTTTTAACACGCTCAGCCAGGTCATATAAGACGTTATAGCCTAACCCAAGTAGCCTATGATTTTATGTATACACCATCTCCAACAGTTCACGCAAGAACGTCTTATTGGGTATATCTCCCTACTACCAACGTAAAATCTGCGGGTGTCTGTCTATTGGCAAGTGCCTAGCTTCAACCCCCCTTTCTTTGCAGTGCTTTTCAACAATGGGCTGTACCAGAGCATCAGAGAGTTAAAAAAAATCTGTCGTCTGATTATCAAATTTGCGAAGCATACGCAATATTATGCCCGCAACATCTCTTGACTCAAATAAAGAGATCCCGGTATGCGTCATTTTGTTTAGAAATGAATTGAAAGATATTTGTTTACCGATACGATGGGCTTAAATGCCTTAATGTGTCATAAAACATCTTTCCCCAGTTGGAAACATTTCTACGGAATGCTCTGTTTGAAGTTATATGTTTCCTTTAAACTTGACTCTATTTGATGCAGATATAATAATTAAACTCATTCTTACCATTGTTTCTGGAAGTATACTTACGTCCTCTGCAAACTACACAATAATATCTCCACAGCTTCAACGCAATAAACTCAACTAAATAAAACAATCCCAGGGTCTACAAGTTTTATCATTTCTAAGACTATTTCCTGGATTGCTAATAATGAAAACTGTACGGGATTGCAAGCATCGACCTTCTTTACTTCTGTTGTACACACCACCACATCACCGAGAGTAGACTCAAGAGAGAGGAGAGAGAGAGAGAGAGAGAGAGAGAGAGAGAGAGAGAGAGAGAGAGAGAGAGAGAGAGAGAGAGAGAGAGAGAGAGAGAGAGAGAGAGAGACGTGCAGGCACGCTCACACAGAAAAACACATGTCACAAACACACACAGTGAGAGCTAGATGTTTGATGACAGCATGTAGAATTGCATTAAGGGCTTGAAAAGACATCGCAAAAACCACAGAACATGAGTGAAACGAACTGAAAAAATAAGATTTTTTATATGTATCAGCACTTGCCTTCATCACTTGCCTTTGCTTACACACTTCCCTTCACTCTGACCACACATTTTCAAAGAATGATAGATCAACAGATAAAAATGCCGGCACAGCAAAACATCTTTGAACTCTACTGGGAGACCACACACACAGACACACACGCGAAACAAACCAAACAGGCTCAATTTACCCTGCGCGATAAGCTGTTCACTTGTTGTCAAGAAACACTGATGCTGTCTTCACAGGCACTGACTGTCTGTCTGTCCACCGACCACCTTTTCCACACACGTCTGAAACCCTCCGATGGGAAATCGTCAAAACTCACAGCTTGGTTTCCATGGTTTCTCACACCTTGCTTGCCCCTCTCGCCGCTGCCAAACTTCCACTGCGAGTGGTGAGCGCTTTGTTCCGCACGTGCAAGCCGACGCTGATCCGTGTTGTCGGAAGGAGATGTCAGGTCCTCGACTCAGCAGTAAACTGCGAGAAAAGCTGGCCAGGCATGTTCCTTCCCTGGCAAGGAAATCGATGCGCACGCTTGCGCGAGTCCACATACAGACAGCGCTTTCTTTCTATGTGGGCTGCAAGCGTGATGGTGTTGTGTGGGTTTTGCTTGCCTTGCTCTCTCATACACTGTTTTAGGTGCAATGTCCTGTATGTGTGTGTAGAACAGGGGCATTATTGCTTAGCATTGTACGACAGCAGTGATTAAAAGCTGGAAGGTATTGTTGTCACAATGGCTCAAACCCGGCCTTGTTGAAATATTTTATATTAGCTAGAGTTTTGAGAAGTAATGAATCTTTATGTATTATAGTCTCTGCTCAAAGACTTTTATTCCTGATGGCTGAAATTTCAAGGTCCTATAGGGTTTGGAACCACTTTAATGTATAGTCATAATTCTTATTTTTGGTCCTTCATAATTCTGATATTATTATTATTATTATTATTATTTTTTTTTTTTTATTATTATTATTATTATTATTATTATTATTATTACTATCATTGTCATTATTCTTTTATATCGAGGATAACGGGATCAGCTCTCTTGTGCTTTTTTACATCCAGTCCCCGTGTGTAAGCAGTTTTGTAAATGTCATCTGTTCCCACCGGCACACGATGGCTTACTCTTACGTAAAGTGGAACAGGATTTAACGTGTGCGCAAGATGTTCTGCGTGCGTTCGCACACGGGGCCTCGGTTTAAAGTCTCATCCGAAGGACTTTTGGGGAGAGTGGAGTCGGTACTGATGTTAACTCCAGGAGAAAAATCTCCCTGAACGGGAATCGAACCCGGGTCGTCAAATTGCGAGCGCAATGTTCTGACCACTAGGCTATCCCTTCCCCTATATCTGATACCAGCAGATATGCAGTTCACCTGTCAAGTTTCTGAAACAATAAATGTTTTAGAACAATTAACCCTTGCGAGTTCTGCTGGTCTAGTTCCATATTTGCTATTCCTCTAATTACTTCTGTATTTTTTTGTTTCTGTCTGTCCCCTCATTCACGTTTTTTAGTCATCTTCCCAGCCCTCTCTTCTGCCAGTTTTGAAGTAAGTGTGACATTTTCCTCTTTACACGAGGTATGGCAGTGTGCCTGTACTGTTTTGTCTTGGTGACCAGGTAATGAAATTGTAGATCCTAAGTTTTGGGTTGTTTTTTTTCAAACCACTTTATGTCACAGCAGATTTCTCTGCGTGAAATCCGGGCTGCTCTCCCCGGGCAGAGCGCGTCGCCACAGGAACAGCACCTACCCATATTTTTTCCCCTCTGGGATGGTGTCTAAACACGACACCTGTGTGCATGCTGGGTTTTTTGAAAATAATTTTGTCATCCGCTCCTACCGACACACGATGGCCTGCTCTTTCGAAAGGCGGAACAGGGTTTTAACGTGTGCGCAAGATGTTCTGCGTGCGTTCGCACACGGGGCCTCGGTTTGTTGTCTCATCCAACTGACTGAGTTGGGTGCAGGATGTCCATTCTGTAGTAATAATATTTGCCAGTACAGCATTTCATACTATTTCGTGGTACTTTGAAGTTGTTGTTTTTTTTTATTCTTTATTCTTTTATATCGAGAACAATGGGATAAACACTCATGTGCTTTTTTTCATCCAGTCCCCGTGTGTATGCAGTTGTGTCGATATTGTCATCTATTCCCACCGGCACACAATGGCCTACTCTTACGAAAAGCGGAACAGGATTTAACGTGTGCGCAAGATGTTCTGCTTGCGTTCGCACACGGGGCCTCGGGTTACAGTCTCATCCAAAAGACTTTTGGGGGAGAGTGGAGTCAGCACTGATGTTTGAGATATCTAACACTTTCTGTAGGCATGAAGCCAAATGGCCGAGTTTTAGAAATAAAGGGGGTGACAGTCTGACATTGCCTTTGTAAGTGACAGGACTACAAGCCACAAAAGATGCAATCCAAATCACTGAAAACCTGCATTGTGCAACATGACGGTGGTTCATGATAATAAAGACGAAAAAATATGACGAAATATCTGAGCGCCAATGCAAGATCTGTCATGGCTATTTTGTTAACACCAAATCTGTAAGTGTCGTCAACAATTTTACAAACGGCATAGGTTCAGACAAGTCAACAGTTTTACAACGGCATAGGTTCAGACAAGTCAACAGCTTTACAACGGCATAGGTTCAGACAAGTCAACAGCTTTACAACGGCATAGGTTCAGACAAGTCAACAGCTTTACAATGGCATAGGTTCAGACAAGAAAATTTTTTACATGACCCTTGGACTTAACAAGACAATACTAAAGCACTAACTCACCCATTGCCTGTCTTTGAAAATGATATACAGCATACCCACCAGACAATAAAAACTATACTTTTACATAAACCTGATTCATAGCAACTCCATGTACTAAGAAAACAATCCACACAGAAATTACAGCATACACAGACAATAAAAACTATACTTTTACATAAACCTGATTCATAGCAACTCCATGTACTAAGAAAACAATCCACACAGAAATTACAGCATACACAGACAATAAAAACTATACTTTTACATAAGCCTGATTCATAGCAACTCCATGTACCAAAAAAACCCCAATCCACACAGACAGAAATTCACACTACATAATAATTTTGTGTACGCGACTGTGATGTTACCCTCTACGAGTTTAATTTTTCAGATAGCTAAACAGTGACCAGCAAACTGAGCATAGTACTATACTGCGTAGAGCAATCAAGGAAATGGCATGTACCGCACGAGTAAGTCCCCAACAAACATCTGTCCTGGGATCATTACGATAAAATTATGTCAATGTTTGTGTAACCTCAACCAGCTTTAGGCTATGTTTGCATTCCCTCCACATGGGATGTGTGTGTATGTTCTTTTGTGTGTGTGTGTGTGTGTGTGTGTGTGTGTGTGTGTGTGTTCTTGTATGTGTGTGTGTGTTGTGTGTGTGCGCGTGCGTGTGTGTGTGTGTGTGTGTGTGTGTGTGTGTGTGTGTGTGTGGTCATTACAGCTGTGCTCTGGGCTATTCTGGAGAGAACTTCAAGATTTGATCCTGTATCCCATATCATTACTCCAAGATATTTAAAGCTTTGAACCGTCGCGATTTTTTTTCTTGTCTACACAAATTTCTGTGCTGATTCCTTAAATGTTATTTTGTCATCAACCAGGTTGACTAGCTCTTGCTTTTTTTCCGAGGTAGGCCGATGATGCCGTTGGCTAAAACGCAAGTGGCGATAGTTCTGCCCCCGATGCGGACGTTATCTACAAGTGAGTTGGCCATTATTCTCTCTGAGAAGATGTTTGGAGAGTGTGTGTGTGTGTGTGTGTGTGGAGGGGGGAGGTGTGGTACATTCTATCAGGTTGGCACTGATACTATACAGCTTCACGGTTGCCCACCAAGCTGCTTGCTATACTCTGCCGATCGCCCTCTTGAAGTGTAGGAAGACATGGTGGTGGCACAGAGTGTTCTACGGTCACTCTTCAATGTACTCTGTTGTGTTGTGGAAGACATGGTGGTCTAACAGATCAGAGTGCTCTGCATGCTAAGGTTACTGTTCAATGTACTCTGTTGTGTTCTGGAAGGCATGGCGGTCTAACAGATCAGAGTGCTCTGCATGCTAAGGTTACTGTTCAATGTCCTCTGTTGTGTTCTGGAAGACATGGCGGTCCCACAGTGTTCTACTAAGGTTACTCTTCAATGTCCTCTGTTGTGTTCAGTCCTGCTCTTCTTTGATGATCTCCTCATCCTGTGGCTTAAGTGTGCTCATTAGGACTTTTATCAGGATGTTAGTTCTTCTGTTTAACGTCCTTTCACTAAATAGTGATATCAGACAGGAAAGTGTATATGGGTGAGTGAGTGTGTGTATGGGGGGGGAGGGGGTTTGGGAGGGTTGGGATGAGCACATAGCTAATTATCTGCATTAAACAACTATAAAAACCAAAAATTAAAACCATAGAACAAGAATAATAATAAAAAAAAGAAATTCATATAACTAATAAAATATTATTATACTACAATATCCAGATAATAGGACTATGACTTAATGACAATACAATTTCTTTCATTAGTGGAATGTCTTTTAGAATTTGCTCTAAACAAACGTATGTGAAAACAGGTAAAAAGTTTTTTAAATCTCTGCATTCTAAAAGAATGTGAGCTATGGTAATACTTTCGCCTCAGATACATGTTGCTTTTTTAAAATATTAGATCTAAAAGCATTGATCTTCAACTTATAAATAAGAGATACAACATTTGTATATTCATGTGAGGTACGGCATTTGATCTTATCAAAAGATAATGATTGGGTTACATCATCATTCTGGTGAGAACCAACACTTTGTTTCTTTTTACAATGTTTCCAACATGCATTTTGTAACATGCCCTCATGAACGGATAAGGGGACATTAATGCTGCAGGACCCATCAGTGTGCTTTGCTCCACATTTTTCTGCTTTGTCAAGTATCTCATTAAAGTAGATACCACAATGCGAAGGAATCCAGCATAGGGTAACACAGGTGCCTGGTAACATCAGAAAATGAATCAGATATGTGTGTGTGTGTGTGTGTGTGTGTGTGTGTGTGTGTGTGTGTGTGTGTGTGTGTGGTGTGTGCGCGCGCGCACGCACGCACGAGCAGGCGTGCCCCTGTGTATGTTTGTATACTTGTATGCGTGAGTGACGTTTATCAGGTAAAATTTTCTAGTTATGTTAATAAGACTTGATTTTTTAAAAATGAGATAACATTTAGACTAAATAAAACAACATTACAGGGTTGTCCATCCAAATCTGCTTTTCTGCTACCCCTCTTCTAATTCTCCAGGGACTCCTCTGCCATGTGCTCACGGTAATGCATGGTGACTCTGGCCTTTGATATCTGCTCGTTGCTGGGGATTTTAATGTGGGAAAAGAGGATTGGAATGACAAAAATCCGCTTATGTTAAAAAAAAAACCCAAACCGTAATGCATATACTGGTTCCACACACACACACACACACACACACACACACCACACACACCACACACACACACACAACACAACACACAAACACACACAACACAGGCACGTAAGCACGCACACGCGCAGGCGCGCGCGAGCGCGCGCGCACACACACACACACACACACACACACACAACACCACACACACACACACACACACACACACTCACTCTCTCCCTCTCTCTCTCTCTCTCTCTCCCTCCTCTCTCTCTCTCTATCTCTCTTCTCTCTCTCTCCTTCTCTCTCTCCTCCTATTCCCATCTCCCTCTACTTTCCCTTAATCCCCAGTAATCTCTCCCTCTACATGGTCTCACTGTACTCACCTCCTAGCTCTCCTTCTACTCTTCCTCTACTGTCCCTTAGCCTCTCCCTCTGCTCTCCGTCTACTGCACTCTCCCCATAGTTTCTCTCTTCTTTCCTTCTATTCTATGCATAGTTCTCCTACAGTCTCCCATAGTCTCCCTTTACTCTCCCCTCATAGTCTCCCTCTGCTCATAGTCTGTGTTCTGCCCCCCCCCCCCCCCCCCCCTACTCTCCCTCCTATTCTCTTCGGAGTTCTTTCTACTCTTCCACGGGGACCGGACGAAAAAAAAAAGCACATGAGTGCTTATTCTGTTATCTTCGATATAAAAGAATAAATAAATAAATAAATAAATAAATAAATAAATGATTCCCCATACTCTCCAACCACTCTTCTCATCCTCACATCTCGTAGACCATTGGAACACCGCTGAAGATTTTGCAACCAGCCTCCCCAACTAGCACCCTCTACTCTCCCGATAATTGCCTTCTCTCCTCATAGCATACACACGGGGACTGGATGTAAAAAAGCACAAGAGTGCTTATCCCATTATCCTCGATATAAAAGAATAATGAAATAAAATAAAATAAAATAGTCTCTTTGTGGTCCCCCCCCCCCATCGTCTTCCCTCTAGGCCCTGCGCTCCCCATAGTCTCCCTCTATTCTTCTACTCTTGCACCATAGTCTCTCCCTTACTCTCACTCTCCCCATAGTTCTCTCCCTCCTCTCCAGGACACATCACCTATCCTGTCGTCTAGTAGACCGTTGTGGCACAATTAAAGATTTTGCGACCAGCTTCCTCAACTGTTTCCCTCTACTATCACCACAGTCTCCCTCTCCTCTCACCATAGTTTTCCTCTACTCTCCCCATAGTTTTCCTCTACTACTCCCCATAGTCTCCCTCTACTCTCACCATATATGCATAGGCAGTCTCCTTCTCCTCTCACCATAGTCTCCCTATACTCCCACCATATATGCATAGGCAGTCTCCCTCTGCAGTCTCCCTCTACTCTACTCTCACCATAGTCTCCCTCTACTCTACTCTCACCATAGTCTCCATCAACTCTCACCATAGTCTCCCTCTACTCTCACCATAGTCTCTCTCTACTCTCACCATAGTTTCCCTCTACTCTCACCGTAGTCTCCCTCTACTCTCACCATAGTCTCCCTCTATTCTCACCCTAGTCTCCCTCTACAATGACCATAGTCTCCCTTATACCCTCACCATAGTCCTCCCCCTAGTCTCCCTATACTCTCACCACAGTCTCCCTCTCTCCTGTCACCGTAGGCAGTCTCCCCCTATTCTCCTCTCACAATGGTCTCCCTCTACTCTAACCATGGGCAGTCTCTCTCTACTCTACTCTCACCATAGGCAGTCACCCTTCACTCTACTCTCACCATAGTCTCCCTCTATTCTCACCATAGTTTCCTTCTATTCTCACCATAGTCTCCCTCTACTCTCACCATAGTCTCCCTTACTCTACTCTCACTATAGTCTCCTCTCTACTCTACTAACTCTCACCATAGTCTCCCTCTACTCTCACCATAGTCTCCCTACTTACTCATTTCACTATAGTCTCTTCCTACTCTACTTACTCTCACCATAGTCCTCTCTCTACTCTACTCTCACCATAGTCCCCCTCTACTTTCACCATAGTCTCCCTTTACTCTACTCTACTCTCACCATAGTCTCCCTCTACTCTCACCATAGTCTCCCTCTACTTCATCATATATGCATAGGCAGTCTCCCTCAGCATCTCCCTCTACTCTACCATAGTCTCCCTATATTCTCACCATAGGAAGTCCTCCCTCTACTCTCACTATAGGCAGTCCATAGTCTCTCCTGCTCTCACCATAGTCTCCTCTTAGTCTCCCTATACTCTCACCATAGTCTCTCTCTCCTGTCACCGTAGGCAGTCTCCCCCTATTCCTCTCTCACCATAGTCTCCCTATACTCTCAGCATAGGCAGTCTCTGTCTACTCTACTTTCACCATAGACAGTCATCTCTTCACTCTACTTTCACCATAGTCTCCCTCTACTCTCACCATAGTATCCATCTACTCTCCTCTCACCATAGTCTCCCTCTAATCTACTCTCTCACCATAGTCTCCCTCTAATCTACTCTCACCATAGTCTCCCTCTAATCTACTCTCACCATAGTCTCCCTCTACTCTACTCTCTCACCATAGTCTCCCTCTACTCTACTCTCTCACCATAGTCTCCCTCTACTCTACTCTCTCACCATAGTTCTCCCTCTACTCTACTCTCTCACCATAGTCTCCCTCTACTCTACTCTCCACCATAGTCTCCCTCTACTCTACTCTTCACCATAGTCTCCCTCTACTCTATTCTCTCACCATAGTCTCCTCACTCCCTACCTCATCTCTCACCATAGTCTCCCTCTACTCTACTCTCTCACCATAGTCTCCCTACTCTACTCTACTCTCTCACCATAGTTCTCCCTCTACTCTACATCTCTCACCATAGTCTCCCTCTACTCTACTCTCACCATAGTCTCCCTCTACTCTACTCTCACCATAGTTCTCCCTCTATCTACCTCACCTATCTCCCTCTACTCACTCTCACCATAGTCTCCCTCTACTATCTACTCTCACCATAGTCTCCCTCTATCTACTCTCACCATAGTCTCCCTCTACTCTACTCTCTCACCATAGTCTCCCTCTACTCTACTCTCTCACCATAGTCTCCCTCTATCTCCTACTCCCCATTCCTCTATCTACTCTCTCACCATAGTCTCCCTCTATCTACTCTCACCATAGTTCCCACTCTCACATAGTCTCCCTATCTACACCATAGTTTCCCTCTATTCTACTCTCACCATAGCCTCCCTATACTCTCACCATAGTCTCCTCTACTTACTCTCACCATAGCTCCCTCTAATCTCCTCTCACCAAGTCTCATCTACTCTACCTAGCTCCTCTACTCTTCACCATAGTTCCCTCTATTCTACTCACCAAAGTCTCCTTCTACACACACTTAAGCCACTCATACACTGTAAACATAAGGACGATGGAGTTACCAAAAGTTTCAGTATGTTTGACCATAGATTCTTTAGAGGCAAAGCAGTAATACTTCTCAGACAAGAAAAAGTAGTTTCGCTAAAGCTAACGCAAGCCACACCCAATAACAGAATCTCTAAAAGATGCCATAAGCTCTTTGCAAAAAAGGGGAGATGTGCCTTTGGCACTGTTATTGCTTGGAGGGGTATAGGAACACAGTATGAGGGGGGGGGCGAAGACAGGAGAGAGACGAGAGAGAGAGAGAGAGAGAAGAAGAGAAGAGAGAGTAGAAGAGATAGAGAGAAGGAAGAGCGCAGACAGACAGACGAGACAGACAGACAGACAGGACAGACAGGACAGCGACAGACAGACAGACAGACAGACAGCAGACAGAGAGACAGGACAGAGAGGAGAGAGAGAGAGAGAGAGAGAGAGAGAGGAGAGAGAGAGAGGAGAGAGAGAGAGAGAGAGAGACATCGCCACAACAAGGACAAAGTCCTATAAAACAAAAATGGAAGTAATACCTCGGAAATGAAGACATTAGGTGAGGCAGAGGGCGCCACAGATTACACTCAGAAAACATGTTATTAAGAGAAAATAAGACAGTCTGTTTACTGCTGCTTGGCTTTCACTTTGTGTATGTGGTTTCCTTCTACGTTTCATTGTTGCGTCTTTGTATTTGAGGGATGCTTTTTGGTGTAGGAAAGGAGATGGTGGTGATGGTGCCGGGAGGGGGTGGGGGTGGAGGAGGGACTATCTCCTTCACACTGTTTCTAAAAACCCAGAATGCAGTTTTTTTTTCCAAAACCTTTTTTGTATATGCTTACATGTAGTTAAAATGTACAAACACGCACTCACACAACACACACACCACACACACACAAAACACACATACACACAACACAACCACACACACACACACACACAACACACACACAACACACCACCACACACACACATCACACACACACACACACACACACACACCCACGCACGCAGCACACACACCCCACACACACCACACACCACACACCACCCCACACCACACCCCCCCCCCCCCCCCCCCCCAAGTACAAGGGCAATAATTATGCCCTGACGCCTATTGTTGTTTGCTTTCTGAAGGATAATGAAGAAGCACTGTGTTCCCTTTCATAATGAACCACATACGGATAACCTAGACAGAACATCGCTGCAATTTACGACCCAGTTTGACATCCCACGAGGTTTTTCCCTGGAGTTAACATCAGGCTGACTCACACTACTCCAAATCTCTCGGAATAACACGTACAACAGCCCTCAACGCACGCAAACATCTTGTCACACTTAATCCCTTCTCTTTCATTTATAGCCATTGTGTGCCGGTGGAACAGATGACAAATTTACACAATGTATCACACGGACTGATGTAAAGCACATGAGTGCTTATCCCATTTCCTCGATATAAAAGAATAAAATAAATAATAAATAAAAACATCCTGAAGCAGACCAGTGTTATGCTGACATCTGCTATGATATTCCCCACGAAGTCACTGTGGTTAAATAGAGTAATACTGCAATGGGCAATCCAAATCGTCCCATACACCCACAAGCATAATTATCTCTTGTATGACTTTTCCCCTTTTTAAAAAAGAAAACAAACTGTTCTTATTTCTGCTTGTTCAAAATCCCTGCTTCTACTATTGCTGCGGTGGTTTAGGGCTGTTCGAGTGCAGTGTGAGCATCCAAGACAGTCCCACATCATTTTTCATTTTATTCTTTATATCGAGGATAAGGGAATAAGCACTCTTGTGCTTTTTTACATCTAGTCCCCGTGTTGGGTGCAGTTTTTGTAAATGTCATCTGTTCCCACCGGCACCCGATGGCCTACTCTTGCGAAAAGCGGAACAGGATTTAATCGTGTGCACAAGATGTTCTGCGCGCGTTCGCACACGGTTTATGGTCTCACCCGGACTTTTAGGGAGAGTGGAGTCAGCACTGATGTTAACTCCAGGAGAAAAATCTCCTCGGCCAGGAATCGAACCCGGGTTGTCAAATTGCGAGCGCAATGATCTGACCACTAGGTTATCCCGTTCCCCATCAGGACACATGAGAGCTTTGACGCCTGAGCCGCTTCTGAAAGATACTTTCCCCTGCGTCTGATTTGTTTAGGGTTTGGAGGGGGAGGGGTGTTGCTGTTGCCGTCGTTATTGCTTTCGCCTTTTGCTAGTACGTTTGTTGTCTTCTTGTCTTGGCATAGAACATTAGTTGCTTTTTCAATATGTGTGCTAGTGTTTGCTTTTTACCTCCATCTCTCTTCCGAATGTTCTATCATATTACGTAACTAAATAGATTTGATGATGCTGTACTACATGAGCACTTGTTTGCAAATATTTTCCCTAGTTCATGTATATTTAAACTACACAACAATAATAGAAACGTATTTTGTCGGTACATTGCAACCTTTTAAGTGTAATGCATATTGTATAACTCTAGCCTTCAGGCCTGGGCTTTACCACAGTTCTTGATTAAAACCATTGATGGTGGGGGCAACAGCAACGTGAGAGGCTGCATGATCAGTGGCTTTCCAACTCATGGAATTCCACTTTACAGCTTAGTATTTAGTGATTGACTATAACTCTCTGACATGGAGGCTTGACTTGCACAGTCCTTTTGTGATGCACTACATGGCCTTAGGAGAACATCTCCAACGCTGACTGTCCGTATGCCCTCTTGGCCGAGAGAGTGGGGATATACTGTGGGCAAGGCATCTCTACTATAATCAAGTTTCTGCCTAACTTCCAAAGCAGCAGCTGCGTCCTCTGCTGGTTTGGTGTTTATCGTCGAGCACAACGGACAAACACATTAATATAATCATAACATTTTTTCTTAAGTTTGCTATCAACTTTCACAAGCAAATGATTTTATGGTATTGATGTGTACATGTATCTGTTTTCTTTATTTCCGAATGTTTGTTTCTCACTTGATTTTAAAGAGATTTACACCGATCAAGTATGATGCTTCAGGAGATTCCTTGGCATCTCCTACAGAGACCATACAGCAACGAAGCTGTGCATAACAGAATTCAGCAAACCCTTGGTCCCTACGAAAATCTTCTATCAATCGTAAAGAAACGTAAACTTAAATGGTACGAGCATGTCACAAGATCAAATGGACTTTCAAAAACAATACTGCAAGGCATTGTCGAGGGAGGAAGAAAAAGAGGCAGACCAAGAAAGAGATGGGAGGACAACATCAGCGAATGGACAGGCCTAGAACTCAACAAAATTTTGAGAAAGGTTGGACAGATAGAGGAATGAAGGGAACTGGTTGTCAAGTCTTCAGGGGTGCCCCCACGGACGCCAGACTAAGGGATAGATAGATAGAAGTCTATGACAAGAATGTGATTTCTGTAATGTATCGTATGAGTTTTTTTTTTTTTTTATTGCACAGCACCCAAAATGAAATCAGACCATTTTCCCTACATATGATAAATTATTCCAGTGAAAACAGTGACGAAAATGATCCA
This sequence comes from Stramonita haemastoma, assembly GCA_030674155.1. Taxonomy (NCBI): domain Eukaryota; kingdom Metazoa; phylum Mollusca; class Gastropoda; order Neogastropoda; family Muricidae; genus Stramonita; species Stramonita haemastoma. The sequence goes on from CM060323.1 coordinate 10,184,968, forward strand.
GTGCCTAGCTAGTGTGGCTGTGATTTTATTCCTAGAAATCTTATTACCCTTCACAGACAGTTGTGAGGACAAAATGAGTCCATGGAGTGTAGAAAAGGAATGTGGGACGTTCACGGTTCAGCAAGCCCTGAGTAAGCCTCCAGCTATCAAAGAGCGGCAGGAACCTTTCCAGGTTCTGTCCTAGCCCAGAGGCCATGCTATAATCACATCAAAGAGGATTGCCAGTCCCAGTCCACAGCTGCTTACTGGTCCATTTTCCTTTTTTCATGATCCTTTTTCGTGTTCGTGTATTTGCTAATAATAACAGTAGTAATAGTGATAATGAAAATAACAACAATAATGACAATAATAATAATAATGATAATAATAGTAATAATAAAAACAACGATAATAATAGTAATTATATTATATATATACATAATATTATATATATATATATCCTTTAGTATGGCGACCGTGGGGGCACCCCTGAAGGCTTGACAACTAGTTCCCTCCATTCCTCTTTCTGCTCTGCCTTTCTCAATTCTTTTTTGTTTTAGGCCTGACGCGTTCCTTGATCATGTCTATATTTTTGTACGCATGTGAAACATGGACCATAACAGCAGACATTGAAAGGAGGATACATGCAATGGAGATGAGATGCTTTCGCTAACTCCTAGGCACTTCATAGAGAGATCGCATCACTAATGAAGAAGTAAAAACTAGATTAAAGAATGGCATGGTCCATATGAAGAGCTCCTAACTACAGTGAAAAAACGCAAGCTAAAGTGGTACGCCACACGATCATCTGGACTGGTCAAGACAGTCTTACAGGGAACAGTAAGGGGAGGGAGACCAAGAGACAGACAGGGGAAACAATGGGAAGACAACATCAGAGAGTGGACAGGCCTTGGGTGGAACGACCTACTACGGAGGGCAGAGGACCGTGGGGAGTGGAGGAAGCTGGTTTCAAAATCTTCAGTTGTGCCCCCACGGTCCACAGGACTATGGGACAGGTGAAGGTGAAGGCCTGTCCATTCGGTGATGTTGTCCTTCCATCTCTTCCTTGGTCTGCCTCTTTTTCTTCCTCCCTGGACAGTGCCTTGCAGTATTGTTTTTGGCTTAGTCCTTTTGATCTTGTTACATGCCTGTACCATTTTGTATTTTGTATTTTGTACCACTTTATGTCACGCAGATTTCTCTGCTGGGAGAGCGCGTCGCCACATGTGCAGCGCCTACCCATTTTTTTTCTTTTTCCTGCATGCAAGTGTATTTGTTTCCCTATCAGAGTGGCTTCTTTCTACAGAATTTTGCCAGGGACAACCCCCTTGTTGCCGTGGGTTCTTTTACGTGCGCTAAATAGTGATGTGTAACACACGGGACCTCGGTTTATCATCTCATCCGAAAGACTATTTAAGTTTACACTTCTTTACGATTGATAGAAATTTTCCGTAAAGGCCAATGGTTTTCTGGATTCTGTTATGCACTTCTTCGTTGCTTATGCGGTCTCTGTAGGAGATGCCAAGGAGTCTCCGGAAGCATCTCACCTCTACCGCCTGTATTCTTCTCTCCAAATCAGCTGTCAGGGTCTACGATTCACTGGCATACAGAAATATGGATATGACAAGGGAGCGCATTAGTGATCTGGAGTTGATATTTATTTTTCATCTTTCCAGATGGTGTTCAGTTTTGACAGTGCTGCTATTGTCTGTGCAATCCTGCTATACTACCTCTGGCTTGGACCCCTTGTCTGATACAACGGCTCTCAAGTACTTGAAGCTTTGAACGTTTCCAGCTTCTGGTTGTTGACCCTGATATCAGTGCTGATGCCCTTGGCATTTTGGTCATTTCTATGCTCTCTCCCTCTCTCTCTCTTCTCTCTCTCTCTCTCTCTCTCTCCTCTCTCCTCCTCTCTCTCTCTCTCTCTCTCTCTCTCTCTCCTCTCTCTCCTCTCCCCTCCTCTCTCTCTCTCTCTCCCTCTCTCTCTCCCTCCCCTCTCTCTCACTCTCTCTCTCTCTCAATCTGTGTCTGTATGTCTGTGTCTCCTTCTCTCTCCTAGTTTCTGCCCTCCTTCTTCTTTTCCCCCTGTATCTCTCTATGTCTGCTGGTGGTTCTATGCAAACAGGCCAGAGCCTCTGTGCCCTCGAACGGTTTTTCTTTGTCCCCTGTCAACGGTAGCGATGGCAAACAGTTTCTGACCGTCTGGTTCAATAAAAGTACTGCCGTCTTCGTCCTCTTTTTCCATCGCATCCCATTAACCTTCCATGATAATGCTGTAAGGTTGGGTTAAAGTTTGCCCCCTGTAGTGTTTACTTTGTAAAGTGGTTATGGGCCGCACACATCTTTGATGCACACAAGTCATATTACATGCCCTTCGGAGATATTCTTTAAAACCAAGGCATTAAGTCCATTGACAGTATTTTTGTTAGATGAAAATACGTATAAGTACTTTAAAGAAAGCTTCAGGACGATATGCCAGATGTTGTGAGTTAGTTTTGCAAAATGATGTGGTAGAAGGGTTTGGTTAATTTGTACAGCTCGAGGTAATCTTCAATTATCAGCTGGCTACATAATGACACAACAGCCATTTACTGGCATAACTTACTATTTGTTTACTTTTCTGGTGGTCTTTGATCATTTAACTAATACAACATCTTGTCTGACAACTTAACATGACACATCAACAGATACCACCTTCATTTCGCGTTCTAGAATGTCGGTGAAATCGCCTTTTTTGGTACCACATTAAGTCACGGCAGATTTTTCTGCCAAAAATTTGGGACTGCTCTCCCTGGAGATGGCGCGTTGCTACAAGATCAGTGCCACCCATTTTTTCCTGTCTGCAGCTGTACTTGTTAACCTATCAGAGTGGCTTTCTTCTAAAAAAAATTGCCAGAGGGGCAACTCTCTTGTTGCCTTGGGTCCTTTTACGTGCGATGAATAATTATGTGTAATACACGGGACCTCAATTTATCGTCTCATCCGAAGGACTAATACTCAGACCACCACTCATGGTCTAATGGATGGGGAAAAAGTTTTTGGCCCAAACGGGGATCAAATCATCGCGCTCTTTCGACCCGGACTCTTCGCTTTCTGGGCAGGTGCGTTACCCTAGACCACCGGTACGTGTCAATGTTCCTTAGTGACTGTAGTTGTATACGTAAATCGGGGCACTGCCATAAAGAAGGCTGTTTTCAAATGAATAAATCAATAATCGAAGCTAGGGTCCAGTGGTTAAGACCAATTGATTTTAATCAGTTTGTCCATGAAATCGTGGGTTTGAATGTTGGCAGTGGCATCTGATAAACTAATTGTGCGGATATTTACCGTCCCCAAGTCTTACAGTGCAGACCTGCCAGTGCCTTAATTCTCTTTGAGCAAATACACTACAGAAGATCTAATTTTCACATTGAAGATCCCGTAGTTCATGAGTTACAAGTATTGAAAGGTCCCAGGCTTTACCCATTCTACCCAATAAAGAAATGCAGGGAAGGGAGAGGAGAGATGCTTTCTTGGATTTTCCCCTTCAGTTAGTATCAGTCTGACTCCACTCCCTCCCCTCCCCCGAAAGTACTTTAGATGAGACAATAAACCGAGGCTCGTGTGCGAACACATGCAGAACATTTTGTGCACACGTATGCGCTTTGCGGCACGCGCACGCAAAAGAGTGTGAAGCTTGAGTGCACTTGTTCAGAATCATATCCAGAGCTTTTCCACGTGTCAGTGACTTTAAACGCATCCTGACTGATGGTTGGCGGTGGTTAAAAGTTGTGCTGCACGTTAGAGACAAGACATCCCCATCTCCACAAAAGCACCAGCTGTGTTTGAAAATCACCTGCTCTCCATCTGAATGCGTGCTGCAAACCCTGGCCTTTCTCCTTCAGTCTTCATAAAAACATGACCCACAGTGTGCAGTCATGCAGGCGTTCTATCTCTTTCTCTGTCTGTGTGTCTGTCTGTCTGTCTCTGTCTGTCTGTCTGTCTCTGTCTCTGTCTCTCTCTCTGATAATTGACTCTGTCCATTTTTGTCCAAACCCATATTCAAACAAACATACACGCACTTTGGTTACCCAATTTTCTTTGAACTGAACACTGACCACTCTCTTTGGGGGAATGAGGAAAACCTGGGAGACATTGCAGTAGATTTTCTTGTTAAATTGTTTGATCTACTGTTTGATCATGGATCTATCCACAAAAATGGACTCTCAATAGAGTCAATCATCATTCCACTATACAAAAAAGTCATAGCAATAACCCAAATAATTATAGAGGGATATCTTTTTGTAGCATAATAAGTAAACTGTACTGCTTAATTACCAACAAAAGATTACCAGAATGGGTTGAATTGAATAACATAACAGGCGAGTACCAGGCAGGCTTTAAAAAGGATTACTGTACAATTGACCATATAAATAAATTTACTTTGTTAGCTGGTGTTGAGAAACAGTTTATAAATAACCGTAAATTGTACGTTGCTTTTGTTAATTTTCAAAAGGCTGGCGTGTCTGCCTTTGTCAAAGTTTCTTCACCAGGATTTTCAGAGTCCATCAGTGGAGAAGAGAGAGAGGTAACCGTAAGCTCCTGCACCCCCTTTTTCCATAACACGTCCTACCGTACCGTGTCCTCATCTTTATGTACCGCGTCCCCATCCTCTCGTACCGCGTCCCCGTCCTCTCGTACCGCGTCCCCGTCCTCTCGTACCGCGTCCTCCCGTACCTTTTACCGCACTGCGTCCTCCAAACGGAGAGCGGAGAGAGAGAGAGAGAGAGAGAGAGGAGAGAGAGAGAGAGAGAGAGAGAGAGAGAGAGAGAGAGAGAGAGAGAGAGAGAGAGAGAGAGACGAGAGAGAAGAAGAGAAGACAGACAGACAGACAGACAGACAGACAGACAGAAGACAGAACAGACAGAGATAGAGAGACAGAGACAGACAGAGGCTTTAAAACCAGCATCAAGTCTTACTTGCTACTTCCCCTTTCCTTGCCATTCACTTCCTGCTCTCCCTATCAGAGTGGGTCAACAGAAATTGGCCTGTCTGTTAAATGAACACGGGCACACTCTTGGCATTGATTGAAATCTAAGCTGGTTAGTGGATCCTCTTCTGTTTACGAAATATATAGGCGTACATCTGCCATATAGTTTTCTCTCCCTTGTAGAAGATATTTTTTGTGCCCATTCTCCATGCCCTGTTTGCTTTAGTATTGTGGCACACACACACACACACACACACACACACACACACACACACACACACACACACACACACACACACACACACACACACAGAGGATCGATTCCCGGTCGAGGGAATTTTTCCCCTGGAGTTGACATCAGTGCTGACTCCACTCTCCCTAAAAGTCCTTCGGATGAGACTATAAGCCGAGGCCCCGTGTGCGAACGCACACAGAACATCTTGCGCACACGTTAAATCCTGTTCCGCTTTTCGTAAGAGTAGGCCATTGTGTGACGGTGGGAACAGATGACAAGTTTTACAAAACTGCATACACACGGAGACTGGATGTAAAAAGCACATGAGTGCTCATTCCATTATCCTTGATAAATACTCTCTCTCTCTCTCTCTCTCTCTCTCTCTCTCTCTTCTCTCTCTCTCTCTCTCTCTCTCTCTCTCTCTCTCTCTCTTCTCTCTCTCTCTTCTCTCTCTCTCTATCAGTTCAGTGATCAATAGAAATTGGGTTGTGTCCGTTCAGTGAAAAGTGGCACGATCTTGGCATTGATCGAAATTTAAACTGGTTAGTGGATCCTGTTCCGTTTGTTTTTGACCCTCCCCCCCTTTTTTTTCCTTTCTCCTCACTGTCAGTCTTTCTTTTCCTTTTTATCTTCCCCCCTCTTAGGTCAAAGTATATGAACTTCCATCTTCCACTATGTTTTGTTTTTTCAGTGAGGTCATTTTATTTGACACTTCTATGGTGCTTAACTCCATTATAACCTTTTTATACCACAGACATCTTCAGACTCATATACTTCGTCTTTTTTTATATTATAGACAGGCCTCTTTTCTAAACATCTTTAAATATTTTTAAGCAGCAATCATGACTGTCTAAAAGATAATAATAATGATGATGGTGATGACGGTAATATCTATTTTTATTGTTGTGTGCACCATCATCATAATTATGTCAAAATACACTCATTACAACTGCTGCTTCTTTTGTGGTAATAGCAGTTTTGGTGGTTAATGTCATTATGCTTGAAACTAGTACAAATTGTTTCCTCAAAACTGATAAAAATGCCTAAACAGTTTTCCCCAAGAACGATCTTTAGTATACACAAACATCACATCACATTATATATAGTTAAGTGTTTGTGTGTGTGTTTTGTTTATTTTATTTTTCAACAAACTTTCTTTTTTTTGGAACAAGAACGTGTCCACTTTCTCGTATTATGTTATCAAGAAAAGTCTACATTGAGTCAGAATCTTCACTTCAATAGAGGTGAAATCTACCAAGTAGAAAACGTTTTGAAGGGATTTTCTACGGCAGTACACCCGTGAAGAGGGAAAGATGGTGGATTTAAGAAAGAGAACAAGAGGAGAAAAAAGGTCTGGTCTGGCTGAGTCATCAGCGTTAGCCTTTACAGTGAAACAGGCTTTCTGTGGAGAAACCGTTTTTTCTGAATGTGGACAAGAGAAAAAAGAACAAGATAGATTTCAGCAAAAAGAGCGCGCGTGCTCGTATGTGTGTGTATATATATATATTTTATATATATATATATATATATATATATATATATATATATATATATATATATATATATATATATATATATATATATATATATGTGTGTGTGTGTGTGTGTGTGTGTGTGTGTGTGTGTGTGTGTGTGTGTGTGTGTGTGTGTGTGTGTGTGTGTGTGTGTGTGTGTGTGACAGGGGGAATAGCGAATGTGAAATAGCAACTACTCGTCAATGATTTTGTATTGTGGATTTCGGTAGTTATGTTCAAGTGTTACTCGATCTGAGTGCAGCTTTTGATATTATCGATCATGCTCTGGTCTTGAATAGGCCTGGCGTTAAAGTCAATCTCCAAAGCACAGTATTAGTTATGATTTTTTCATATCTGAAAGAATGATAGCAAGATATTTTCATTTTGCTGAGACTCCAAAATATTTGTTCTTGGTACTCTTTCCTTTTGCTATATATTTGACAGCGCTCAAGTTTGGTCCACAGTTTCTCCATCGGTGATCACTTTTCCTTTGAAGAGAATGTTTCACTTGCTGTCGTTAGAAAAATCGATGAGTACTGTCAAGAAAGTGAGAAGTCCATAAATCGAAACAAATTAAGATGTGATGATATTAAGTGAGAAACTACTTTGTTGCCACCACAAAGAATGGTCTCTGCCCTACTCAGTATTTGCTTACTGGTGATGCCAGAGCTCTTTATTTGCTGTCATTAAATCTAGATTTTTTTTAAACGATGCATATATCTGCTGTTGTAAAGTCTACATCTTTTAAACAGTACACATCTGCTGTCCTAAAGTCTAGATTCTTTAGTTCTCTGATCAAAATTCGTTCATACTTAACCTGCAAAGCAGCAAGTACAAAATAAATAGGCTAGCAGTCTTGCTTGTATGTCAAGGATTGGTTTTCACAATTTTTTTCTTGCTTGTCTTCTCGGGGTCAGTCTATGTTCCTCAGTTCTATGTTCCCTCAGCTCTATGTTCCCTCAGCTCTATGTTCCCTCAGTTCTATGTTCCCTCAGCTCTATGTTCCCTCAGCTCTGTGTTCCCTCAGCTCTATGTTCCCTCAGTTCTGTGTCCCTCAGCTTATTTTCATATGCTTTCATATGCTTCCACTGAAAACAACTTGGGTATCATACTAAAAAGTTACTTTTTATATCAAATTTTTTCTTTTGTTAATTCATTTGATTTTTATATAATGTGCTTATAAGCAAATGACAATCATTATCTCTTGCTTTACTCATTCTGGAAGTCAATGGGAAGGACAAAACAGTTGATTTAAATGCGTTATCTGGCTTATACTGCAAGATCTGCGTTTGTACTTATGTCTCAAACGAATGGACAGACATACATACTGAAATACAGGCAGCAAAAAAAAGACAAATAGAGGAGTATGAGGAATCCAAGTAAACGCAGCTCATTATCGTCATCGGCAGTCTTCAGTGATCCTGTATTGATATATGATTCTTTCATTCTCCTTTAGCGGAAGAGATCTCTTTTCTTTAATTATTGTTAGAAATGTGGTGATTATAGTTCATTTCTTAGATCTTGTTAGAAATGTTAGGGTTTTTGGTACTAAAGAATTATTCAGGATTTGCGTATTCGAGCTTTCAGTGTAGGTCAGTAAGTTAATTTTCATTTACTTGGCCACAAGTATTCAAAACAGTGTGCTTCCAATCCCAAACCCTGATCCAGACTCTACTTCTCCCCCAAAAAAACCCAAAACAACAACAAACAAACAAAAAACCTCAACAACTTTTCCATTGTTTATGATTTGTGGCGCTCCACCACGAAATGAGTCGCTTAGCACATTATCCAATTTTGCGCTAGGAGCCTTTAAAGGCAGGTGGGGGTCAAGTTGTCAATTTTGTGATTTTGATTGATAATTAAACTAGATCTGTTTATTTAACTTATAATGAAATATCAAGGTATCATTTTTATTCATTTTGCTTTTAAATGTGTTTTGAAAATACCAAAGCACTCATTCTGACAAACTGTTACTAAAATAAACTTGCCCGTTTCTCATTTTGTCACATCCTGCAGTTTACCATTTCAATTTGTAATAATGTTGCACAGAATTGTCCGATTTTCAATCTGTTTTTTGTATTTGATAGCCACTTTATTGCACATTAATAACATGTCAATAACTAAAATTTGACCTCATGTGCACTCCGTCTCATTATGTGGTGGAGCGTCACAATTTTGTCTAATTCCACAATTTTTGAAGAGACAAAACGAAATCGAGCACACAACACACCACACACACACACACACACACACACACACACACACACACACACACACACACACACACACACAACACACATACACACACACACACACACACACAAACAAACACACACACACACGCACACACACACATACACACACACACACACACACACACACACGCGCGCGCGCGCGCGCTTCCTCATTCATACTCTTCGTATACAAATCCGACACAACATGCACAATTGTACGAAACCAAAGTGCATGATAGCTTATATCCACTTGTCGATATCTTCCATCAGGCAACCTGCTTTGCAGCACACTTTTGTTTCTACTAAAACACACTAGTAATATCAGTCAGCCATGATCTACCAAAACACAGAAGTAACATATGTCAGCCATGATCTACCAAAACACAGAAGTAACGTATGTCAGCCATGATCTACCAAAACACATAAGTAACATATGTCAGCCATGATCTACAAGACACAGAAGTAGCATCTGTCAGCCATGATCTACCAAGACACAGAAGTAGCATCTGTCAGCCATGATCTACCAAGACACAGAAGTAGCATCTGTCAGCTACAACGTTCTACCAAAGCACATCAGTAACATCAGTCAGCGATGATTTACCGAAACACATCAGTAACATCAGTCAGCCACAATCAATGAAAAATCAATGAAAAAACGATTATTGATTGTGGAAAAAAACATTCATGACTGTTCTTTCATGTTCTATAAATGGATCTCTATTTCAACTCCAACGACTGCACTCTCTATGGAAACAGCAGCTGTAGTACTGTTAAGACCTCTGTTACCAGGAGACCTATTGGGAATCGAAAAAAGGAAGGAATGATGTTTTGAGAGAAGGCATGTTAAGGGGACGCATCTGTTGAAGTCTAGAATTTGTTTTTTTTGGGTCTGTCCTCTGTTTTACACCGTCTGTCTGTCTGTCTGTCTCTCCCTCTCTCTGTCTCTGTCTCTCTGTCTCTCTTTCACTCTCTCTCTCTGGCCATGGAACAGCGTCTTATCTTAATCTTAATCATCATTTATTGTTTATTTCTTATTTTAGTTCTCTGCCTATTATTTGTTATTGCATTATAGTCTTTCTGTATTTATTTCTTGTCTGATGCTTGCTCTTGGTCGTTGTCTGTAGTGTTTGGTATTTGATATATTATTGGTGTTGTTTATTATTATTTTTTTTTTATCTTGGTCTTATCCCTGATAAGGGCGGGGACTGTATGTAAACAAGCACATGAGTGCTTATTCATTATCCTCGAAATAAAAGAATTTGACTTGACTTAACTCTCTCTCAGACAGGCAGACAGCCAGACAGACAGACAGACAGACAGACAGACAGACAGACACACACACACACACACACACACACACACACACACACACACACACACACACACACACACACACACGCACATACACACACACACATACACACACACACACACACACACACACACACACACACACACACACACACACACACATCAGCTAAAACCCCAAGCCTACTGATAAAACTGATATGCACACCACGCTTTCGGTGGTCTTTCCATTAACGTTTCGTCCCGAACAATCTTGCGCTCTTTTTACTCCAAGTGGAGGACATCCGTAGAGATGGCATCTTCTCTTTGGCTTAGATCCCAGCAAGCAACAGACAGATAGAGGAAAGGAAACACCCCGGGCAAGATGGCATAGGCTGAGCTAGCCCTGCAGTAACGACCTGGAAATGAGCTCTGAACACCAGCATCTTTGTCACTGAGGAAATCAACAAGAAGCAGAAGAGGACAGAAGTAGCAGTAGACCTGCTTCAAGATACCAGTACTAGTATTTTGAAAATCCTTTTTGTTTTTTTTTTTGGGGGGAGGGCTACTAAAGCGGGAGAGAGGCATAGGAAACCAAGAGCAGATATAACAGAAATTCAACACATCTGTTATCTAGAAGAAACTTCCGATTTGGTTGTTTTATGTCGGTTGGCTTTTTATGGCAAGTTAGCCTCAAAATGACTCTGATGTCCACACTCAGGTCATCACATTGTCTCCTTCCTATATATCTACAGCGGTGAACAATGCGAGTTAAATCGAACAAAAGACAAAATTCAAGTCTACCCAATATCGGAGATTGAAGAAAAGGATATCTGGTATTGACTGAAAAGGTGATCTAGCAATAAGGCAAAGAATGCTTTCATTTGTTCTTCTGCCTAAACATTTGACTGAGAAGTTACCTGCAGAACCGCATTTCGGCAGTACATATTTTGTCTCTTTCCACATAGATCGTTTAGAGATAACGCACCTGCCTAGAAAACGAAAACTCCGGGTTTTAAGTGTGTAGTGATTCAAACCCCGTTGTGCCCGAAACTTTTCCCCATCCACTAGACCTTGTGTGGGAGTCTGGGTACTAGTCTTTCGGATGAGACGATAATATGAGGTCTCGTTTGCAATATTCAATTAGTACACATAAAAGAACCAACGAGAACACGAGAGACGTTCCTGGTAAAAAAAAAATCTGTAGAAAACGCTACTCTGATGGAAAACCAAATACGTGTGTAGACAGGAAAAAAACAAAATGGGTGACACTGCTTTTGTAGCAAAGCGCTCTCCCTGGAGGAGAGCATACCAAATTTCGTGCAGAGAAATCTGCTGTGACTGAATATGGTAATATATTACATATATCATGAGAAACTAAACAAAAATGCATTTTGCATGAGTCTTACTGTAAGCAGAGCAACTCTGTATGGGACGTGGTAGTTTTAAGCATAGCAATTACGAAGAATACGCTTTTCCCCCAAAAACATTTCCTTAAATCTCCATAGAACACACACACACACACACACACACACACACACACACACACACACACCACACACACACACACACACACACACACACACAAAAAAAGTCAGACTTATGCACCTGATAACTTATAATTTCAACCCAATCCATACTTTCACCATTAGAAAGTCACGCACAAGAAAAACATACCACATGAAGCTAGTGAGCAAAGTATCCGGGAGGAAAAGGACAAGCAAAAGCAAAGTAGACTCATCACACTCAGACGAAAGTTTGCAAGGCATTGATCTTGTTCAGACGTTTCCATCTGACTTCTTTGTTGAGATCTGAAAGCTTATTTTACTCAATATACAAGATCTGAATGGAAGTTAATTTATCTCTAGGAGTGTACATTTTCGCTGTCTGTCGTCCCCGCGGTAACAACTATTGTTATGGTGTTTTAGCAAGGATCGTAGGGTACTATTTGCTTGAATGGGACTTGCTTTTATCTCCTTCTCCAATCTGAGGGCATTGTGGTATTTTCCCCCCTACAGCAGCTACTTATCTTGGTCAGACTGAAAGTACAAGTTTTCATGTTATGGATAAATCGGAAAGAGAAAGAGAGACAGGCAAAAAGACAAAGATCGGCAGACAGACAGACACGTAGACTCAAAGACGGAATTTCATGTGTTGGCAAATACTTTCCTGTGTATAATACCTGTATTTAAACAAATGTTTGAAGCAGTGCGAAAGTAACATTGAGAAATTCTGAAACGTGATTTGAAAGCAAACAGACTGAGTTTGAAATTGTGACTAAATAAGGGGTCAGTTTGTTAGGAAGCCTGTTGATGTGCTTTGTTACTCTCCAGTTCGTCACACTTTTTGCAGTGATAGATCTAATTCCTATCACATTTTGTACTTATTTGTATGATAGTAATGAAATGACTTTTTAAAGATTAAAACCTTTGCATTCTCTGCTGTTGTTTTGTGTTTGACTTCAGTTCGCATTGTGATAAAGCATGTCTGTCAGCAGGTCTTGAGTTACTCCCGCTTTACAGAGAAAATGATGCTCAGAATCAAAAGTTTATAATGATTATAATATATATATATATATATATGTAATATATATAATATATATTATAATATAATATAATATATATATATATATATATATATATATATAATACATAAAAGATTATAATGGCAGCAGGTAATTTTACTCTATGAAAGAAGTGAAACAGCAACGTTAAATGTTCTACTGTTATTGGGCAAAGAAGTTTCTCTTGAGGTCCACAGTGTGACAAAGCGCTTAGTCACGTTTTGTCACACCATTCAGTGCATCATGCTCTGCACTGATAAAGCTACTTTGATCCAAAAGACGTCCTGATTTTGATGGTGACGGGTAATTTATTTTATCAAAATAAGATGTTATAAAAACCTTTTAAAATAACTTTAGAAAGGACTTAATGCTCTGCTCTTTTTTGCTACAGAACTTTTCTTGGGATGTAGATTGTAACAAAGTATGTTACAGCTCTTTAGTACCTCACACTTTACAATGGTAAAGCCACTTACAGTACAGCCGCCAAGGATTAAATTCTGACATGAAGAGTGACATCATGTCGGCTTGCATACACAAACATACTATGATAGTAAAAAATATTAGTGTGTGAAACAATGAATCTGTGCCCCATGGGAGACATGGTAAACACTAAAGCTTTGCAACACTTCTGGAACCGGGGAATTTGGACGCTTTTGGTTTACTGTAGATGTTCAACATCTGTTGTGCTGCCCCCATCCACCAAGATTCATCCCCTCCTTCCTTCCTTCTTTCTCCCAAACCCACTCCTCTTTCATTCTGTGCCAGGAATTCCCTCTTTTCTATCCCTCTCTTTGTTTCAGCCTTGTTCCTTTTCTTCGAGTCACCTCCTTACGGCAATTCTCTGCCTCTTTGGGCCATTCTCCTGCCTTTCCCCCAGAAACTTAAAAGATAACAAGTCCCTCATACACCAAAGTCTGATTCACTGGGCCTGACTCGTCAGGTATTTAGTTTCACCGCAACGCATTTTCGCTCATGTGATAGACAATAGCTGCTGTCTGAGTGTTAGAGGAAGAGGAAAATGTCTTCGTGGTCAGTGGGGCTATGCACCACATGAAATAAAATCATATCAAATGAGCATGCTACCGGTACCACAAAGGCAGAGCCATAAACTGTTCATTTTATTTTAGTTTCATTTATTCAGTTTACACCTGTCTGTGTAACTGTTTCGCTGTAGGAGAAGGAGGAAGTAACGGGGAAGGAAGGGGGACGATAGGTTAGGAAGGGGTTTAAGGGGGAGGGGGCTAGTTGAGTTGAGGTGATAGGATGAGGGGGGGGGAGATTGGGGAGTGGGGGACAGATTAAGGAGGAGAAGAAAAATATATAGCGCATAACAAAAGATTAACTAATGCTATGCACTAAGAGAGAGAGAGAGAGAGAGAGAGAGAGAGAGAGAGAGAGAGAGAGAGAGAGAGAGAGAGAGAGAGAGAGAGAGAGAGAGAGAGAGAGAGAGAGAGAGAGAGATTTGATTTGGTTTGATCTATTCTTTTATATCGACGATAATGTAATAAGCACTCTTGTGCTTTTTTACATCCAGTCCCCATGAGTATGCAGTTTTGTAAATGTCATCTATTCCCGCCGGCACACAATGGTCTACTCTTACGAAAAGCGGAACAGGATTTAACGTGTGCGCAAGATGTTCTGCATGCGTTCGCACACGGGGCCTCGGTTTAAAGTCTCATCCGAAGGGGGTTTAGGGGGGAGTATGATAGGGGGTAGGTAGGGAAGGGGGAAGGTGTAGGCGGGGAGGAGTATGATGGGGGTAGGTGTAGGGAAGGAGGAGGAGGAGGAGGTTTAAGGAGAGGGGTATGATGGGGGTAGGTGTGGGGAAGGGGAAGGAGGTTTAGGGGAGGGAGTATGATGGGGGTAGTGTGTGGGAAGGGGAAGGAGGTTTAGGGGAGGGAGTATGATGGGGGTAGGTGTGGGGAAGGGGAAGGAGGTTTAGGGGAGGGAGTAAGATGGGGGTAGGTATAGGGAAGGGGGAGGAGGTTTAGTGGGGAGTATGATAGGGGTAGGCAGGGAAGAGAGAGGAGGTTTAGGGGAGGGGGTATGATGGGTGTAGGGAGGGGGAGGAGGTTTAGGGGAGGGGGTATGATGGGGGTAGGTGTGGGGAGGGGGAGGAAGTTTAGGGGAGGGGGTATGATGGGGGTAGGTGTGGGGAGGGAGTATGATGGGGGTAGGTGTGGGGAGGGAGTATGATGAGGGTAGGTGTGGGGAAGGGGAAGGTTTAGGGGGAGGAGTGTGGTAGTGGTAGGTGTAGGGAAGGGACAGGAGTATGGGAGAGTAGGTGGGGGTAGTTGTGGGGAAGGGGTAGGGAGGTTTAGGGGAGGGAGTATGATGGGGGATCGGTACAGTAAGGAAGGGGAAGGGGGAGGGAGTAGGCTGGGGGTAGGTGTAGGAAGGGGGACGAGGTTTAGGGGAGTGGGTAGGTGTGGGGATGGGGGAGGAGTGGGGAAGGGGGAGGAGGTTTAGGGGAGGGAGTAGGTTGGGGGTAGGTGTAGGGAAGGGGAAGGGGGAGGTGGTTTTGGGGGGAAGAGTAGGGTGGGGGTAGGTGTAGGGAAGGAGGAGGAAGTAGGGGGGTAGGTGTAGGTGTAGGCAAGGGGGAGGAGGTTTAGGGGGAGGAGTGTGGCGAGGGTAATTGTAGGGAGGGATGAGGTTTAGGAGGAGGAATTCGGTGGGGGTAGAGGGAGGGGAAAAAAGGAGAACAGATGTTTAAAAAATTAATCATTTGCTCTTATTTTGCCAGGAACTCGTCTTGAGGTCCATACAACATGGATGAACTGTTAAGAGTAGACTTAACAGAGAAACAGTCTTGCATTTTACATAGACAATAAGGAATGGGAGAAGGCTGAAGATGAAGAAACAGCTGACACAGCGCACAAATTCAACATCACTCAGTCAAAAGTACTATATCTAGTGCACCCTTTCCTTTTATACCTAGTCCAGGTGTGGTCAGTTCCTGCTATAATTAGCATCAGGTGACCTCATCTGGGCTGGGATGGGATGGATTAGTTAGCAGCTGAGAGGAGCTGAAAGTGGAGGAAAACTGACAGCTGTGCTGAGGGAGTGAGCATCTTGAAAACAATTGTTCCCAATTTTTTCACCTCAGCCATCAGGTTTCTCAGTTCTCAGTGTAATTACTTGTTAAGGATTCTTCCTTCCGTCGTGTCCATGATACATTTTTTGCCTGTTAATTAAGACGTTTTACAGGAAAAGAAGCTTCGAAATTGCTTGGCCGATATTTTTGGTTCTTAAATGCAAGGTCAGTTCTTCTTTGCCAAGATTCTTGTATTTAGTTTTCAACATAACTTCCGTCGTTAGCTGTTTTTTTGTTTTTTTTTTTTTGGTACAAAAAATATGAGAGCGCAGTTTAACTCTCTCTCTCTCTCTCTCTCTCTCCTCTGAGAATAGGAGTGACCTAAAAACCCGAGAATACAGGGTCACGCAAGATGACAGTGGCTACACACTATCACGCTCCACTGTTATACTCTTTCCTGTCTAAATGCACCCTCTCTGAAAGAATATCATTTTGTCTAATCAAGGTCTTGGAACTTTGCTGGTGGGAGATGTTGATGCCTTGGCCGTACGTTGAGCCATTTGACTTCCACTCCTTCTGTACACTAGCCCATTATTACTTTTCTTGGGTGTCTGTAATCCATTAGTAAGCTCCTCTGGTGGATGCCACAGCTAAACCTGTCAGAGACTGCAGCATTCTTATGATTCTGTTGCCAAATACTTGGGAGTATGATTTGTCAAGACCGACCCAATCCAATTATGTTGCTTATAGCCCCACCAACCATCGGTGCTGTCACCTCATCACATTTTAAATCAGATTTGTCAAGAGTTATTCTATTCTTGTTTAAGAGAAAGTGGGTTTATCAGTGTAACAGAGTGCAGATATTTGATCTGCCGCGACTTCTGTACAACTTCTCGGCGACGACAGCACGGTCAGACAGTGGGAATGTGGCCTCTACAAAGAGGCTGTATAAATACTACATTTTACCGCTACGGGCAAAGTGCATGCAGAGGACGGCTTTCGACCACCCCAACGATACAGAACGTCGCACAATTCACAGGTGTGGATCCAAACGTTACACCCACGACGCTGCGATTGGCAGTTCCGATCGCAAGGGAAGTAATCTAATTACCGCCCTGCCACATCCACCACCGCTGACTTTGTGCGCGTCCCCGAGGCACAGTGGGTATCTGACCAGCGTATTTGACGCTCAAGACAGTAGTCCAAGTTCTTTCCATCCTGCTCGCAGCGCATTGTAACAGAGTGCAGATATTTGATCTGCCGCGACTCTGTACAACTTCTCGGCGACGACAGCACGGTCAGACAGTGGGAATGTGGCCTCTACAAAGAGGCTGCATAAATACTACATTTTACCGCTACGGGCAAAGTGCATGCAGAGGACGGCTTTCGACCACCCCCAACGATACAGAACGTCGCACAATTCACAGGTGTGGATCCAAACGTTACACCCACGACGCTGCGATTGGCAGTTCCGATCGCAAGGGAAGTAATCTAATTACCGCCCTGCCACATCAGAAATATGTAGGTAAACATTTAAGAAATGCATGCAAAGCTTTCCAGACACAGAACGTACAATTTATTTTTCTTGCACTTACACACTAAGTTCTATATTATTTAATGTTTACATCAATGATATTGTTCAGTTCCTTGATGAAAAAGATTCACCATATATTACTGCAGAAGACAAATTCCATGTTTGCTCTATGCTAATGACCTAGCACTGTTAACAATGGGGGGACGGATAGCCTAGTGGTCAGAACATTGCACTGGCAATTTGACGACCCGGGTTCGAGTCGGTCGAGGAAAATTGTTTCCTGGAGTTAACATCAGTGCTGACTCCACTTTCCCCAAAAGTCCTTCGGATGAGACTTTAAACCGAGGCCCCGTGTGCGAACGCACGCAGAACATCTTGCGCACACGTTAAATCCTGTTCCGCTTTTCGTAAGAGTAGGCCATCGTATGCCGGTGGGAACAGATGACAATATTTACAAAACTGCATACACACGGGGACCGGATGAAAAAAAGCACATGATTGCTTATTCTGTTATCCTCGATATAAAAAAGAATTAAATAATAAATAAATAAATAAGATAAATAAAATAATAATAATTAATATAATAATAATAATAATAACAACAACAACAACGAAATTATATATGCATCCTGGTGTAGTTGATGGGAATGTGATACGTTTTTATTTTACACTCTACTCACCCAAGTTTATGTTTTGAGAATTAAGTTCAATTTTAACACTTTTGATTACGGTCCGGGTAAGTCTGGGATGCAGAGATAGAATTATCCCATCCGGCTAGGCTGTTGGGACTAAGGGTTAATAAGATGTATTTTAGTGACTGAAAATGTACCAAATTTTGTCATAATTGGGAACACAATTTGTTCTCGATTTCATGAAGGCGATCTATCATCTTTTGCCTATTTCATCTATGACTGCTTTACGGTACCATCCACAAGTAAATGGGATTGCTGAGATATTTAATGGCACCTCAAAAACTATGTATTGCATTCTCAAATATAAGAATTGGGCTGGTACACCCCTACTAAAACGAGTTAGTCATTAACCTCGCGGTCCTCTTGATCTCTTGGCTGATACATGGACTGGTACCTCACTGACAGAGGAATTCAAACAATGTATATCGGTCTAAATGCCTTCTCACTATTGCAACCAGATTGTCTTTCTTCTCTTGTCCATGATGAATCAAAACTTTTACAAGAATCTTGCTTTCAACAGCTTTTTTTCCGCGTTCATCAATGTTAGTGCAAATGTTTATAACACGGCTTTACTTCCATTGGACAACTGCTGTGTCAGTTACTTTGAGGAAAGTGATGTGCACAACTGAGAGACATCACCTACGTTGTGTTGGCTTTGTCATTTGATCAAAACCTGCAACTGCTTAGAATTGTATGGAGAATTGAAACAAATAATTGACTAAAACCTTACTTTAACATTTATCACACAGTATTATTGAAAATATTACATACTTATCACACAAAAATAGCATTTGCATCATTTATATGCATGGCGATTATCTATTTTCCTTTCATTTTGTTTTAGACTGATTAAAACATAATTTCCAAAATAATAATGCGCCTACTGTCATATCATCAACAAACACAAATACTTGATGTGCTTTCTTGACAAAAGTTTTTCTGTAAGTGTTACACACACCTAAAATATTAACTTCAACAATGTGTCAGAAAATAGAATGTGCCTACCAAATAAATCAGAAGAAAGACATCAATCAGCAGCATGATTATTGAACCTGCATGTATCAAATTATCATGCAAGAAACAGATTCCCAATGAGCGTGTCCTTGATCTGTGGTGATGGGATCCTAACCTACTCCTGGGGAATCTCTGATCGATCATCAGCATCAGGGGGCCACAGGCTGCAGCTGCTCCCCTAGCTGTCCAGGTTTTTCCTGGCAGACACTCTTCAGCCTCTACTAGTTTACCTCTCTCTGTGTCTCTGTCTCTGTCTGTCTGTCTCTCTTTGTCTTTCTCTGTTTGTCTCTGTCTCTGTCTCTCTCTCTCTGTGCCGTTGTGTGCCGGTGGGAATAGATGACAATATTTACAATTTGCATACACACGTGGACTGGATAAAAAACCCACATGAGTGCTCATCTCATTATCCTCGATGTAAAAGAATAAATAAAATCTCTCTCTGTCTTGTGTCTCTCTGTGTCTCTCTATGTCTCTCTGTGTCTGTGTCTCTGTGTCTGTGTTGTGTCTCCCCTCTGTGTCTGTGTTTGTGTCGGTGTGTGGTCTCTCTGTCTCTCTGTCTCTCTCTCTGTGTCTCTCTGTCTCTCTGTCTCTCTCTGTCTCTCTGTCTCTCTCTCTCTGTGTCTCTCTGTCTCTGTCTCTCTGTCTCTCTCTGTCTCTCTCTCTCTTTCTCTGTCTCTCTCTGTCTCTCTGTCTCTCTCTGTATCTCTCTGTCTCTCTCTGTCTCTCTCTGTCTCTGTCTCTCTCTCTGTCTCTCTCTGTCTCTCTCTCTCTCTCTTCCTTGCACATCTGCACTTGTAAACGCGCGCTCACATGTGTGTGTGTATGTGTGTATGTGTGTGTGTGTGTGTGTGTGTGTGTGTGTGTGTGTGTGTGTGTGTGTGTGTGTAAGACCAACAATTTCCCCCTGTCAAGATCAGTGGCAATATGAATTTCACTAGTCCTCATTTAGCACTGAGGTCTTGGTCACCTAGAACTACCATTTTCTCCAGTCAACAGCAGAACTGAAACAAACAGGGTCTGCCAAAGCAAACGACCCTAATGATGTCATTATTCTGCCAATTGGGTGTTTAGGAATGGTTGTTCAGGTTATCCACAACAGCCTGCATGCACTGTAGTAGGTTCATCCTCCCTTCCATATTCAGGGACAGCAATCAACCTGAGGTTGAGTGCTTTTTATTTTCAGTATTTCCAGCTGCCCATCATTGATTTTTTTCTCAGTTCTTAAATATGTCTTCTGTGTTCACCACAACACTTTCCTTCTGCTGCATAGCTTATGTCTGCAAGGAAATGGGATAAGCGACTTAATTCCAGACTCTGGATTTTCTATCCATGTTGGTCTTTATCTCTCTCTCTTACGGCATTTATAGTCCGTGCTGCGTCTAGTGAAATCGCTAGTCAAAAAATGAAAAAAAAGGTTGTGTGGCAATGAAGATATAATAACTATCTTGTGACATGATTTCTAGTGCCTGTGTTTAACTGACCCTGACCTGGTCTATTTTAGTACCCACACACTCTCCAACCAACTTCTCATTTATGACCAGCCCCATGGTGCATTTGGTAGTGCCTTGGATTTCGGACTGGAAGGCCCCGGGTTCGATTCCCATAAGAGTCATGGGGATTTTTCGACTGGCTTCTACCCGAGGGAGTGTGGTGCGGGCTCAGTGGGGAGACTGGGACCACACAGTCAAGCTTCATCCACTTTAGGGATGCGAATTTGAGAGTGTTGCTCAAATTACCTGACCAACACTGCAGGTGTCTGTATCTCTCCGCCTATTAAGTATATAATATATATAGAGTACAACCCTGTCAAGAAGTCTCAAAGCAGATGCACTCCCATAGTATCACCGTCATTACCACTGATTATCATACGATAATAATTTTTTAAAAGCTTCTGATTCAGGTAGCCCCCATTCCTCTGGTCTCATGGTGACCTCAGATTCGGTTTACCCATACACTTCTGTGCCTGTGGTGAGTTCGTGTCAAAGCCTTTGGGTTGGGAGTTTGCGGGGACGGTGGTTGGAGTGACGTTGTGGTGGTCGCCACCTCAGTTGAGTGACTCACTCAGTCTGGCTCCGGACTGAGCTAATACTGTCGTTAGTATGGTGATTAGTAGGTGGTGTCTACGTATGTTAGTCAGAACAGGCACCACTGAACATCACCAAAGTGACCCAGCACAGGGTCTCTCTGGCTGGTGGCCCCATGATGGGCCCAAATTAATATTGATGGGCTCCCTGTGGAATTCCCGACCCTGAGGATGAGACATGACGAATCTGGGTTTAGTTGTGGTTGGGAGATTGAGATGAGTGGCATGGAAACGCAGGATGGGACGTTACGGAGGATGAGGCAGGAAAAACCAAACCAAAACTAATAAAAAAACAAACAAAAAAACCACGTCTTATTTGTGCATAGCAAGGCAACAATGCTTGCTTGCACGTGCGTGCTTATGGCATAGTTCCTGTTGAGCAGGTGCAATCTTGCCAACACAGGAATCTGACACACTTGAGTTGTGTTTAACAACAATTTAGAAAATATACATCCTTCTTTAGGCCTTGTAATTATCAAATGTTCATTACGTCGAAACAACTGACTTACAATAGTCTGTCAACACCAACAGCCAAAAACCAGAAAGATGCTGTCAGTCGTAACAAAGAAATTCCATGAAAAACAATGAGCAATTAAATTTTGTGCACGTCGACCACTTGTTCACGTGACAGAGAGCCCAAAGAGAGAGAGAGAGAGAGAGAGAGAGAGAGAGAGAGAGAGAGAGAGAGAGAGAGAGAGAGAGAGAGAACTTGCAATGAAAAATGCCTACAAAGTTAGAATGGACAGGATTGGAAGACACATGGATAAAAAACAAAAAAAGACCGAAGGAACTTGTATTCTTATATGCATCATATCGTTTTCCATTCTAGCCCCCCCCCCACCCCCCAGCTGCCCCCCCCCTTTTTATAAAAAAACCCCAGTAACTTGCAACAAATGAAGATACATAAAAAAATAAATGAAAATAATATGCTGACTGATTAGATGATCAATCTTAATCAGGGGCCAAATTGATCGTGCCTGGATCAAGTTAACATCTAAGAAAGAGATCCACTCAGTGCCAAGTCTCTGAGATCAAGTTGTCCTTCTTCCCTTTTAGATTAGGACTCTAACAAACTCCGGGGCCACAAAAATCTAATCCAATTCCCTGGCAGCGGAAGACCACAGGGTGCATGCAGCTGCTTCCCCATGTTTTACATTTTGGCCACATGCATGAGCGCGTGGGTAAGTAATGTGTGTGTGCGTGTGTGTTAGTGAGTGAGTGTATGTGTATGTGTGTAGGTGTGTGTGTGTGTGTGTGTCTATGTGTGTGTGTGTGTGTGTGTGTGTGTGTGTGTGTGTGTGTGTGTGTGTGTGTGTTCTATGTGTGTGTGTTTGGTGTGTGTGTGTGTGTGTGTTTATTTATTTTTTATATTTTATTCTTTTCTATCGAGGATAATGGAATCAAGACTCATGTGCTTTTTTTTTTACATCCAGTCCCCGTGTGTATGCAGTTTTGTTTAAATATTGTCATATGTTCCCACCAGCACACAATGGCACACTCCGAGTGGGACACTACGAGTGGGAAGAGTGTAGTTAAATACATTGATCGTTTAGAGATTCATACAAATGCTGTCAAAGAAAGACAACTCAAGGCATTATGTTTTAAGGATAGGATTAAATGCTTTCATGACAAAATGCAGCAAGGATGTTAAATGCTTATGTGGTGGGTATATTTCAAATACCCATATCATACTTGAATGTAAGAGTTAAAAACCTGATCTCCCTGTCTTTTCTGAGAATTCCATTGACGAATTTTTGAAGAATGCAAATATAACGTTTGACATTGGTAAAGGTTTTTTTTTTTTAACTTTTAAAAAATTCATTTTGTTGTTACAAAAGCATATATGCATGACAGGCATTAGCATTGAGAATAAGTCATATGTTCATGAGTGCATACTAATATTGTAAGTGATTATACAGCGTTCAAATACCCTCATTCATATAATATGCATATAATGCCTACAAACATACATACACACAACACACACACACACACACACACACACACACACACACACACACACACACACACACATTGCTAAAGGTTTGTTACTAAGTCCTATGGGGAATTTATTGTAGTTCTTGTTGTTCTTTTGGGACTTTTACATTTTCAGTAATTTTCTTGATTCGTTAATGTTAAGAATACCTTTTCTTTTGCTTTTATTTTTTACACACACCACAACACGCACACATACACACACCAAAACACACACACACACACACACACACACACACACACACACACACACACACACACACACACACACACACACACACACACACACACACACAGAGTGTCTTTAGTCCGAAGTATGGGAATTAGTTCTAAACACAAAGTACATGTCCTGAAGATGTTTTAAAGCAAGCAAACAACAGCATGAATAGAATGCAATAGCAAAAATCAGTTTTAAAAAAAAAAGAAAAGGGTTAGGCACACAAACAGACAGAAAAGAAAGAAAGAAAGAAAGAGAGAGAGAGAAAGAAAGAAAGAAAGAAAGAAGGAAAGAAAGAAAGATAGAGAGAAAGAAAGAAAGAAACAAACACAGAAACACAGAAGGAAGGAAAGACGGAAAGAAAATAGAGACACAAGAAAAAAACATAATGCACCACTCCAAGCTATTTCCAGCTGCCACCTGCTCTCTAGACAACGAATCAAATGAATACAAACAAGGAGAAAGACAAACAAATAAAACATAGTAAAAATAAACTAACCCAACGTTACAATTGCCGTTTATGAAATAAGCTACCTAGAGATCATTTTCAACACAAAAATTTATCACTTCGAGTATTACAAATATTTTTCGCAAACAAGAAGGGCTACGTGGATTTTTTTCCATTTAGCTTTGTATTTTTGTACAGATCGTACTGAGTTTTCCCTCAGAATAAAACAAGAAAAGGATTTCAAAATACCACCAGCAAGAATAGTCCACGTTACCCCATTAATCCTGGAGGGAGATAAGGATGGACTCCTCTATGTTTAACTAGCCAATTATCTAACTAACTGTATAAATCTGCTTCATGCAGTAGTGCTGAATATCCTGCAATGTAGTTTTGTATTCGCCAGAGCACCCATGGAGACAGAATTTATAGGGGGTGGGGGTGGGGGGGGAGATGTCGCTGGGTGTATTAAGTGTATGTGTGTGTGCGTGCGTGTGTGTGTATGTGCTTAAGAGAGAGAGAGAGAGAGAGAGAGAGAGAGAGAGAGAGAGAGAGAGGAGAGAGAGAGAGAGAGACAGAGACAGAGACAGAGACAGAGAGAGAGAGAGAGAGAGAGAGAGAGAGATCACTACTGAATATTTTAATTGCACTTGGGCCTTGGGCCACAATACAAGTTAAAGTGGCGAAAGGGAGTGTAATAAGCAGATAGAATAAAACAAAAAAACTTCTATCATTTGTCTAGAAAACTAATAGAACACATTTAAATACATAATCTACCATTAAGAGCCTCGTCGCTTACATCAGAGAGGAGAGAGAGAGAGAGAGAGAGAGAGAGAGAGAGAGAGAGAGAGAGAGAGAGAGAGAGAGAGAGAGAGAGAGAGAGAGAGAGAGAGAGAGAGAGAGAGAGAGAGAGAGACAAGGCAAGGCAAGGCAAGGCAAAATTCTTTTATTCGAGGATAATAGATAAGCACTCATGTGCTTTTTTACATCCAGTCCCCGCCCCTTTCAGGGATAACATCAAGAAAAAAAAAAGACAGCCTCAACTAAAACAAGAACAATTATAATGATCCAATTACCAAGAGCAAACCACACCAAGTATCAAACAACAGGTAAGAAATAAGACAGAGATACAATATTAAGGTAATGTTATAATAAAGGCACTCATTCAGAAACGAAAATAAGAAGTAAGAATCAATGATGATTTTGATTTGAATAATAAACAAGCAAACAAACAAACAAAGAAACAAAAAAAACAAAAAACAACAACAACAACAACAACAACAACAACAAAACAACTCAAAAACAAAAACAAAGAAACAAAAAAAACCAAAAAAAAAGGTGCAATGATTATAGATCAAACATGAGAATATGATGAAGTTAGATGACTGAAAACATCAATCCACCACCATCTATCATCAAAATATGTCCCATAAAACATAAGATTTTGATAAAGGGTGAGAAAGAGCAACAACAACAGGTAAGAAATAAGACAGAGATACAATATTAAGGTAATGTTATAAAAAGGCACTCATTCAGAAACGAAAATATGAAGTAAGAATCAATGAAGAATTTGATTTGAGTACAAAAAAACAAACAAAAACCAATCAAAGCAAAAGAAAAAAAGAAAAAAAAAATTAAAGAGCAAGCATGAGAATATGATGAGGTTAAATGACTGAAAACATCAATCCCGCCATCTATTATCAAAATAAGTCCCATAAAGCACAGTTTTTTAATATAAAAAAAAAACACCCTAACTCACACTCACACACACACACATACACACATACACACACACAAACACACACACACATACACACACATACACATACACACACACACACACACACACACACACACACACACACACACACACACACTCACACACACACCTCACTTAGTCTTATGATTATAGTCGTAAGATCATCATAATCTGAGAGAAGTGAGGAGGGAGAGGGCAGATAGTTGGAGAGGGGAGAAGTGTGGTTTGTTATTTTTGATTCATCAAGTAGATTAGAAGGTGAGTTTTTAAGGTTGTTAATGATTGATGCTGTTTAATTGGGTCAGGGAGGGAGTTCCATAGCGTAGGGCCTGAGTATAGTAAGCTAGTTTTGAACAAGTCTATTCTTGGGATTGGGACACTTGGCTTTACCGTATTTCTGGAATGATTCATTGGGAATTTGTCTTTTAAGG
The DNA here is from genome assembly GCA_030674155.1 of Stramonita haemastoma. Classification (NCBI taxonomy): domain Eukaryota; kingdom Metazoa; phylum Mollusca; class Gastropoda; order Neogastropoda; family Muricidae; genus Stramonita; species Stramonita haemastoma. The sequence goes on from CM060323.1 coordinate 10,210,953, forward strand.
ATGTGGGGACATTTCCTGTCAGTATCTTAAACATCATGATGCCTTTGTTATATTTTAGTCTTTGGTGTAGGGGAAGGATATTTAACTGTGTATAATCCCCTTCTAGCAAGGTTGATTTCTTCAGAAGGACCAGCTTGAGACCTCGTTTATACAGACTTAGTAATGGTTTCATGGTATTTGCACTGGCAGAGTCCCACAGGGTTGCAGCATAGTCTATTGAGGATTGTATATATGCTTGAAAAAAACAGTTTCCTTGAATGAAAATCGAGAAAGTGTTTTATTTTAATCAACTGGTAGACTTTTTTGGACAAGTATTTGCATAGGTGAGATATGTGGTAGAACCAGCTGAGATTTTCATCAATTGTCACTCCTAGAACTTTGTGGTGAGAGGTCTGTTCGATTGCTTCCTTTTTTATGTGAATTGGAAATAGTTTATGTGGTAAATTTTGTCGCTTTTGTCTGGTAGTGATAAGCATGCATTTTGTTTTTTGGGGATGGATAGTCATGTGGTTCAGTTCAGTCCATTTGACAAGGTCGTCAGTGCTTTTTTGTAATAAAGTTGTGAGATAGTCAATGTCATTATGGCTCGTATGTATGGTTGTGTCATCTGCAAATAGTTCACATTTGGAATTGATATGTAGAGGAAGGTCATTTATGTATAATGAAAAGAGAATAGGGCCCAATATGGATCCCTGTGGTACTCCATAATGAATGGGCTTTAGTTTGGATGTAGATGTAGCTATTGAGACACACTGGTGCCTATTTGTAAGATATGAATCGAGTAGTCCTAGGGTTTTTGTAGAAATGTTATACAGGTTTAGCTTTTTAAGGAGAAGTTTGTGGTCAATTGTATCAAATGCTTTTTTGAAATCAACAAATAATACTCCACAAAATTTATTGTCATTGATGTTTGATAGCCAATTATCTACAAGACTGGTTAGTGCTGTATGACACGAGTGCTTTATTCTAAATCCAGACTGATTAGGATGAAGTAAGTTGTTGATTTCTGCATGATGGACTAAGTGTTTATTCATATGTTTTTCCAGTGGTTTTGAAAGGATCGGTATAATGGAGATGGGCCTATAGTTTGAAGGATCAGAAGTATCGCCAGACTTGTAGATGGGGATTACTTTAGAACATTTGAAGGCGTTGGGGAAATAGTTCTTATCAAGGCATAGACGGAGAGAGAGAGAGAGAGAGAGAGAGAGAGAGAGAGAGAGAGAGAGAGAGAGAGAGAGAGAGAGATTGATTGATTTATTCTTTTATATCGAGGATAATGGAATAAGCACTCTTGTGCTTTTTTACATCCAGTCCCCGTGCGCATACAGTTTTGTAAATGTCATCTGTTCTCACCGGCACACGATGGCCTACTCTTACGAAAAGCGGAACAGGATTTAACGTGTGCGCAAGATGTTCTGCGTGCGTTTGCACACGGGGCCTCGGTTTAAAGTCTCATCCGAAGGAGAGAGAGAGAGAGTTTGAATTGTTTCCCTTTAATGCGATTGTTTGCAAGCTGGATCTTGTGTGGCAGGTCAGTAATCAGATTACCTCCCTTGCAATCAGAGACCTGTTGCAGCTCCTGGGTTTATGTTCGTTTGTTTTTTGTTTTGTTGTTGTTGTTTTAAGTCGGGAGACACCAGCGAATTGTGAGAAGCTCTGTTTCCTTGCGTGGTGGTAGTTGGGTAGTTTGTCGACTACTAGGTACTAGGTCGTTAATCAGCACCACTAATGACTACTCCCTCCGAATAAAGATAGGCTAACTTTTATCGGTTGTGTTGTCCTGTTGGTGTGTTTTCCCTTTATCTGTGCTTTTAGGCTCTATCACACAGAGTATCATCATCATCAATGTCGTTGTCCTCATCCCCAATAGTAATAATTACTGTTATTGATAAAGAGATTATTGATAAAGAGATCAGCTTTACCTTTAATTAATATCACTCACTCACTCACTCAGTGCCATGTCCCAAAGGACGTAGGGGGGACATGAGAGAAGACGCAACAGGGATCTTTTTCCATGCTTCACGATCCTGTGTGGCCAGTAGGAGGTGTTGCAGGGGTTGGGCGGTCCAGTCTTTGATGTTGTCAATCCATGATTTCTTTTGGCGGCCTCTTCTTCTCTTGCCCTCGACTGTTCCTTGCAGGATGGTTTTTGCTAGGGTGTTGTGTCTTGTGGTGTGACCAAACCACATCAGCTTTCTCCTCTTTATGGTGGACAATTAATTAATATAATTCGTGATAATAAATTAAGCACTCATGTGCCCAATTACATTCTAGTTCCCGTGTGTATGCAGTTTTGTAAATTTTGTCACCTGTTCCCACTTGCACACAATGGCCTTCTCTTCCCGTAAAGCAGACCGGGTTTTAACGTGTGCGCAAGATGTCCTGCATGCGTTCGCACACGGGATTGTGGATTATAGTCTCATCTGAAGGATATTTTGGGGGGAATTTGAGAGGGCTTTTGATGTTAACTCTAGAGGGAAAACGTCGAACCATGATTCAGCAAACCACTTCATGAGCTAGGCGACGACAACCCTATAAGTGGACCATCTATCACAATCATCTACTGGTCACATTTTTGTACCACAGTAATCGTTTTCTTTTCCGTGTTTGGATTGGCTTCCACAGCATTAATTATCTCAAATTTTCTCTCTTCATTCTTTTTTTTAATTTTTTCATGTCGAGGATGATGGAATAAGCGCTCTTCTGCTTTTTTACATTCAGTCCCCGTGTGTGTGCAGTTTTGTAAATGTCATCTGTTCTCACCGGCACACGATGGCCTACTCTTACGAAAAGCGGAACAGGATTTAACGTGTGCGCAAGATGTACTGCGTGCGTTCGCACACGGGGCCTCGGTTTAAAGTCTCATCCGAAGGACTTTTGGGGAGAGTGGAGTCAGTACTGATGTTAACTCCAGGAGAAAAATCTCCTCGACCGGACTCGAACCCGGGTCGTCAAATTGCCAGCGCGATGTTCTGACCACTAGGCTATCCGTCCACGCAGATTGCCTGCCGCTTTTTCTCTTCACATAATTTTATTTTTCAGTTTATTTCAGGGTCGAACCTCTTGTACAAGCAGTAAAAAGGTGAGTTTCCTAAAGGTCAGTAGAAGTTTCTTAAATCGTAGGAAAATCGTGTCTAGAGAAAGAAATCGTGTTTCTTGTTGATGAGGTTTCCTGTAATATAGTTTCTATGTGTAAGGGTTTGGGAAGTAGCCACATAGAACAACATCGCAGGGACTTTTTGTCTTCTATTCTTATGAGTGAAGTTTCTTGTGAACGAGGTTCTTACAATCGAAGTCGACTGTATACCATGTAGAATTTTGAAAATATACAAATCTCTGAGAAAAAAACTATAAAAAAGACAAGAACATGCATTTCAGGTAGTGTTAAGATTTTGTGGTGTACGTAGGGGTTTTGCCTTCACATGTCCATTGATATAGTTTTCCATGGTGCCCTATGTAAACACTGATTAAAAAAAATAAAGAATATCCCCGATGGGGATAATGGAGCTTGTCAGTATAAGTTGCACCCCCATCTTCAGAAAATTCTGCGCCAGTAATTCCCCTTTTCTGTCCCTCTCTTAGTTTCTGCCTTGTTCTTTTCTCCATGTCATCTTGTTTCTTGTCTATTTTCTGCCTTCTTGGTCTGTTCCCCTGCAATTTGTTCCAGAGAGACTTACAAGATTACAATTCTCTCGCATGCCAAAGTCGGTTAGGCTGGGCCTGCCCTGTCAGGCGCTTAACAGCAGCACAACGCATCATTGCTTGTATGACGGACAGCAATAGCTGCTATCTGAGCGTTCTATGACGTACAAGAAACTTTTAATGATCAAATTTCAAAGTGGTAACATTGGTATGACAGCTAGGTAATTAAACAATGAACCACGTCTACAAACAACTATTTTCACCTCCAAAAGATACATTTCCTGTTGCGTAACTAAAATCAAAACAACAGAAATAAAAACAAGCAACAACAAACAAACAAACAAACAAAACAGCAACAATAAGAAGGAAGAAAAAACTCGTCATGCCATTGTTGCCAATAAGAAAGTAATCAAACTATTAAAAAGAGAGATAATAAGATAATCTCGTAGGTTTATTCTCTCTCCCTCCCTTTTCCATTTCCCATCACTCTTGGCCTTTTCTCCCTGCGGTGTCCTAAAGAATGGCGAGGAGAATGATGGGGAGTCAGAACGTTGACATTAAGGGGTGATATATCACTGGGGTCCAGCAACAATGTCTAGGCTGTGTTCTATTACTGCGGTGCATGCTGCTGGCATAATTGGAAATGCCACGGGTCTATTTGTTTTTACGTTGCTCGTGGGAGAATGTGAGGTCTGCATAAGGACAGGGAATAATTCGTCATTTGGAAATGCTGAATTGTTCTGTGTTGTTTATGTTAATCATATTTCTGTCAGAATATTCGCGATGTCTGTGTTTGAAGTAGAACAACAAAATAAATTGTGTGTCGTTATGTGGTAAGACATTGTACACTGTTTTTCAATGTGTTCTCGGAACTCTTTGCCCTTAATTTTCATCCCCGTATCTGTCTTAGTAGTGTTGTTGTTGTTGTTGTTGTTGTTGTTGTTTGTTGTTGTTGTTGTTTTTTTCTTTTCTTCTCTTCTTCTTCTTCTTCTTCTTCTTCTTCTTCTTCTTCTTCTTTTCTTCTTCTTCTTCTTCTTCTTCTTCTTCTTCCCTCTTCTTTTCTTCTCCTCTTCTTCTTCTTCTTCTTTTCTTCTATCTTCTTCTTCTTCTTCTCTTCTTCTTCTTCTTCGTCCTCTCTTCCTCCTCCTCTTTTATTCTATTCTTCTTCACCCCTCGATTTCCTTTGTATTCGTTGTCTTTCTTTCTTATCTCCTCTTTCTGATTTATGAATATCACATTTTTATATTGGAAACAATGCGCCCTTTGGATTTAAAAAAGTATATAGGGGGCTATACCTATTGTAGCAAGAACAACTAGAGGGCATAACAAGAATGAAAGTGAAGAAACTCGAAGAAATCAGACAATTGGAGAAAACAGAACCCAGATGTAGACTCTAAATTCCAACAAAAGACAGGCTAGAAAAATGGAAGTGATCTCAGATAAAACAGTAAAAGAAAAGAAAAAAAGCAGTGACGAATAAGTGTTCATAATTGACCTTGCTAGATAGAATGGGCAGAAAAGGTATCACAGTGACGTGCAGAGAGAGGAGATTTTCTAGATTCTTCTAAAAGGGCAATTCTGATTTCTAGCGCATGCTGTGAACAACTGATGAAAAATAACAAAGATGAGGTATTTTGTCATTTTTCTTTTTTTCGAAATACAGTTATTAGCTCTTGTTATAAAAGCAGAAATAGTCATGAATTAATTTTATTGATTTAAGGATGATATATCAGTTTACTAAAAACTGTTAAGGACTTTTGAAAATCTTTTAAGAATGTTTTTGTTGTTGAAATAATGTAGTCTTTTAAAGCATTGATCACTTTCTATAAGCTTTGTTAATTTTTGTATTTTTGTATCTCATTTTCCCTGTCATATTGCTTAGACTTTGTTTTAGTCTGTTGACTGGTTTGGTTTACTAACTGTCAACAGAAAAAAAGTTTTCTCACCAAGCATGATGATTGCTAAGGTCAGTTGTATACCAACGTAAAACTGCGTTATAAAGATATGTCAGTGTTACCCAGTTGCTTTTTTTTCGTTCATGCTTTGCTTAAAATGTAATCTTTTTGTAGTTGTCTATACTGTATCTTCTTTTTCTGTTCTATCTTCTTTTTTATTGTTGTCCGGTCTCTTCTATGAATAGTATTTATTTTGTCCACAATGTTCGGTCTCGTAAATTCCCTGCGATTCAAGCTTGAAAGGCTGAAGCAACTTGAGGATTTTACCATTTCTCCAAATTGATTTTGATGTGAGGGCTGGCTGCTCGAAGTCTTTTTCAGTTTTCATTTTATAACCATAAACTCTAAGTAATGACCACTGCCAATTCACTCCTGAGCCTTGTTAGATGTGAAGGCTCTTGGTGCCCAAACCAACCATGCCAGGTTGTTTTTATTCACACAGCCTATGAGAATGCACGGTGCTGGTACATTGAGGTTTGTGTCTTTGTTTGGCACTTTGTCCATCATGTTTTAAAAAAAAAAGTAATTCATAACAGTCTTCTACCTCTCCTTCACAGAGTTGCATGCAACTGGATGATGGTGATGTTCTTTGGCTTTGTAAGCAGATAGACGGAGGAAATAATTATGTCTATAGTACAGCGGATGATGCACACAGCTACTTCATTGTTAACAGGGAGGGTACTCCATGTCGGTGGTTTGTTTCTTCTCCGATGTATCACATCTTGTGGACATCTGTTTTTGTTTCTCCGAATCCTCTCCACCTCATTTTGGAAAATCCAAAAAATGTTCCAACTTGAGCTTTTTTCATGTTTTCCACGTTGTGAAGTTATGCATGTGTTCAGTTGGTAGCCTGAAGGTGGAATTGGCATCAGTGGCAAACTACACCTTGTCCATCCCTGTAGTACATGACGCAGTCAGTTGTAGCCTGGACCTCAATCAGTCCGGCATCATATTGCACTGTGTTACATCGATCCTGTCCTTTCTGTGTCCTAAGGAATATTACTTGGCTCTGTCCATCACTTCCCACAGGCGCCGACATACACCAGCCCTACACACACATTAGCCCACCAGCAGAAGTGGGTACCGGTGCACGTGGCTGGTTGTGAAATAATATTGGAACTAGTCGTGAGAGGTTAATGAGGAGCAATGATACCTGTCTGCTCCATGAAGAGACTTACTGCCAGAGATTTCCGGATTGTGCAAAATCATAGGAGAAGACATCAAAATAAGAAGCAATATGCAGGCTTAAAACACTCTGAAAAAGCTCGCCGTGGCCAAGTGGAAGAGATTATCCGTCATCAAAGATAAAACAGGTGCACCATTCGCTTGCAGCGCTGCAGTTCCATCAAATTCCAAGAACTGTGCAGCCACCAGATAACCCCAGACACCCTGTGCTATAGAAGTAACATAAACAAGAAAACCAGACCCCTTACTTTTATGCCTTGACTTTGAGAAAGCCTTTGACTCTGTTGACTGGTCTTTTATGTTCAAAGTCCTTTCCGCATTTGGCTTTGGCCAAGACTTCTGTCGGTGGATATCTGTTTTCTACAAAAATATTAAATCATCTGTCCTGGTTAATGGACAAATGTCACAGTGGTTCCCCATCTCTAGAGGTTGCCGACAAGGAGATCCTATATCGCCCTATCTGTTTATTTTGTGTGTGGAAATCCTTGGCATGATGACCAGGCAAGATAAAAAAATAAAAGGCATTCAGATTGGAGAAACTGAGTATAAGATTTCACAATACGCAGATGACACTGAACTTTTCTTAGATGGAACTGAAAAAACATTCACAGAAGTGGTTAACCTTATTGATAAATTTGGGAAGAAGTCTGGCCTTTACTTGAATGCAAGCAAGACAGTGGCTGTGTGGCTTGGAAGACAAAAGAACTCTCCAAGACGTTACAGTCCTCATTTGCATATGCAGTGGAATCCTCCAAGGTTTAAGATATTGGGAATTTGGCTCTCCAACAATTTAAAAGAATGTGAGGAGTTCAATCTAAAAGAAAAATTTGCTGAAATTGAATATCTTTATAAAGTGTGGCTTAAACGACAAATTACTCCTTTGGGTAGAGTTGCCATCCTGAAATCATTGATCCTATCCAAGATTGTGCATTTGTGGATGTTATTGCCTAACCCTCCTGATAAAATTGTTAATATGATCCAAAAAACTGTATATCGATTTGTATGGAACAACAAACAGGACAGAATTAGTAGAAAAACAGCTGTTAAAGCTATTCGGGAAGGTGGACTCGGAATACCAGATATAAAAAAAACACATTAATGCTCTTAAATTGATGTGGATAAAACGATTACAAAACACTAATCATAAGTGGAAAAACATAATCTTGACAATAAACCCTAGACTAGCTCAACTTGAACGTCTCGGTACTGATCTCCCATGTGACAGACATTATCAACCTAATCACTTTTGGAACAATGTCTTAAAATCATATAAAGAATTTGGTAAGAAAATTTGTATATCAACATCTGAAGAAATGATAGGAGAACCTTTATTTTTTAATGATAACATTCAGATTGGGAACGGAAACATTTTCTTCAAGAAGTGGTTTGAAAAAGGCGTGTGCTTTATTCATAATTTGCTTAATGAGAATGGTCTTTTCTTCACAGCCCAAGAGTTCAGTGACAAATACAATCTGCAGACTGATTATATTACATACATGGGATGTGTACAAGCTGTTAAGAGTTATGTAAGAAAAAAACACATAGATTTAACGGATAATATACCACTGAATTGTCCAAAATCTCTTAAAATTATTATGTCAACTCCCAAAGGGGCTCGACTGCTTTACGATATTTTCTTGCGTGAGGAGACAAAACCAAACTGCTGTCAAAAATGGGATAATAAGTTAAATGCGAGTATCAATTGGACTGTAACTTTTAGAAAAATCCAGCAGATTAAAGAAATTAAGCTACGTTGGTTTCAAATAAGACTTGTACATAGAATCTTGGCAACAAATATTGTCCTCATGCATATGAATGTGGTCCAGGAAAGCAGCTGCAGTTTCTGCAGAAGAGTCCAGGACGGTATTTGTCATATGTTCTGGGCTTGTGATTGTATCCAACCTTTTTGGGCACAGTTGGAAAGATATATAAATCAAAATTGTAAAAATGTAAACAACTTAAAGCTGAATGTAATAATTGTGCTTTTTGGATATGACGATGCCTGTAGATTTGACCGCACATTTGACATGATTATGATGCATGCAAAATTTTACATTTACAAATGCAAGATCAACAAAACAATTCCACAGTTCTGTCACTTTAGGACATACTTGAAAAAGGTGTTTGAAATAGAAAAATATACTTCATTTATCAACATGACTAATAATAAGTTTGTAATTGATTGGCTACCATATAAACATATTGTTGAAATTTGATATTTTCTTTAACATATGGATTGAAGGTAATTCTCTCCATTGGTGATTTTTGGTTTTTGTTGTTGTTGTTGTTTCCTTTAAAATAGCAAACTGCTGTAAAATTAACCCTAATACACTATTGAGACAAACAAGTAACATGTCCATTGAATAGTGTGTGTGTGTGTGGGGGGGGGGGGGGGGGCAGGTAAAATGTACCTTGTCTCCAGACTGATCAGTCCACCTATTACTGTTGTAATAGATATTTGTATACAATAAATGAATGAATAAAATGAGAATAAGGGTTAGGAGAACTCAGTGACGGTAACTATTACTTTAAGAGTAAATATAAGCACCTAGTATCATGCTATTGTAGACTCGTCTGAGCACCATAAAAAAAAAAATTGTCAGTGCTTTGAGGAAAGGATAAGGAAGAGACAGAAGAGAAAGAAGAAAAGAACCAGACTTGCATGCCTATGCCATGTTCAGCGATTTGAATTGATAACCTTGTGTGTCTATATGTGTCTATGTATGTTTATATGTATGTTTGTGTCTTCTCGTTTATGATCCCATGTGTCCAAATGTCATAATTATTTGCTGAATAACGTGACCGCATAAGTGCAGAATATGTTTTGATTGATTACTTGTTATAATTGTGATTATTATTCAGAAACATACCAAACTTTGGCTGGTTTTGTTGCTGTTGTTGTTGTTGTTGTTGTTTTGCTTTTTTGTTTTTTAATGAAATAACTACTACAGTAAGCTCCAAAATTATGTACATATTAATATATTAATATTATATTCACATGCATTTGTGCGTTAAAATGGTGGAGACGATGGGTAGAGATGATACTTTTGGTGTTCAATGTTTACTTGTATTTATATGCAAAACTTGAATAAAAATGTTTAAAAAAAAGAAAAAGAAAACCAGACCCATCACCAGAGTTGAGAGAAGTGCGGGCCATTTATTACTTTTCACTAAAGTCTCTTCTCTGTGCTTGCACCATAAATGTGTAGCAATGTTTGGGTTATTATTTAGCTAAGACTGACTACTCGGCTGGGTACAAACCTTTATGACCTCCCTGGCATTCTCTCAAAATGATCCCCAAACATAAGGCACAAAGATTCAGTAGGTGTCTATTTTCTCCTATTTGTACTTTGTTTTTTTATACAACATATAATTATTTTAAATCTCTTTTCTTTCTCTTGCTATCATCGTCTTTTGTTTCTGTTTTCATGCGTCTTTAAAATGCCAAATGAGTGCAGGATAGCATGCAATCCTGATCTGACGGCCTGGGATCACGCCACCACCAAGGCACCCGTTTAAGAGAATTTTCCTCCTTGAGTTAACACCAGTGTCGATTCCACTCCCAGAAAGTCCGTTGAAGTCTTGTGTGAGAATGCAGAAGATGAGGCAACAAAAACAAGTTTTCACTGATCGTTTTGAAGAGTACAGCTTTAATTGGGATGTCTGTGTGTCAGGTTTTGAGACAATTCACCTGTTTAAAAAGCTCAGCTTGAGATATGAAAAGAAAACCATGCATAGCAAGATTGTTTTTTTAAAATATGTACTTAAGCGCATGTGCTGTTTTGAATGTTTGCAGAAAAGCCCATATGATTGGACAAACAGAAAAACGACACAAAAGCGTGTACTCTCAAAGATGTTCTCGTCCTTATTTCATCAGATCTGTCAAGCTGCTATACATCATTCTCTTTGTCTGGGTGGACAAAGTAAACAAGACGGGCATCAGACATTCACCAAATTAATGATTGCAACTTTCATTACGGGCCTGCTGTGATGTGAACTACAGAGGCAATAGTTGAGTCCTTTGTTCTGTCTGCATTATAATGGTGTGAGGCTTTAGTGGCTTTATTTGTCTGGACTCTATTTTCCTGTCTCATCTGCTACCTTGCATCACGTCATGATGTCAACGAATGTCCAGTAAGATGCAGATGTCAACACCCAAAATAGCACAAAAAACGAGACAAAAAGAGTTAATGAACTAGTAGAACTTGGTAACCAGACGCACCCAGGAGACAGTGATTTAAAAAAAAAAGACATGCGAAGAGATGTGATAGTGTAAAAGATTAAAAGCAAAATGTTAGACAATGGTCATTTATAGAGCTAGAATATAAAATTAATGAAAGAAAGGAACATGAAAAACACTTATAGTTATCACCGGCTTGGTTGGCCAAACAATACCGAGCACCGGAAATGTGTCCTTGTGGTCTGCAGTTGGAATTTTGTACAGCCCACCAATGTTTATGGAAACATGATTTTGTAATGATGCTGAGACAGAAAAAGGCAGAACCAAACGTGTTGACGCTGCTTATTTCTTTTCTTTGTTTCTTCTTTCTATCTTTGAATATTATGGTTGTTCCTCTACCTTTTCTCTTCAGTTTTGTGACTGTGTTTCATCATGACGAATGTTAGGAGCTGTCTTTTGAATACAGTTTGCTTCTTTTTCGGTTTTTCCTTTCTTCCTTCCTTCCTTCCTTCCTTCCTTCCTTCCTTCCTTCCTTCCTTCCTTCCTCCCTTCCTTCCTCCCTTTCTTTCCTTCTTTCTTTCCTTCTTTCTTTCTTTCTTTCTTTCTTTCTTTCTTTCTTTCTTCCTTTCTTTTATTCTTCGATCTTTTATTCATGGTTTGACCCTTTGACGAAAAATACCCAAAGCATTTTCTTTTCTTTTTCGTATTTCTTGATCTTTCTTCCTGCATTTTCTGCTTGTTTTTCATTTGTCCTTTTACGTTGTTTGTTTTTTTCTTCCTTATGTAAAGCTCACACTCCGACATTGCTTCCTTTTTATGTCTCTTTATTTCTTTTTGTGTTTGCCATGTTTTCATTGAAAATATACACAGCCAGCATTGTTCACTGTGTTATAACATTCCTCTCTTTCCTTTTCCAACTTTTTTGTCTTTAAAAAATCTGTTTAATCTAGTCATTGTTTCTTTCCATCCGTTTTCTTTGTATGTCAGCTGCCATTGCGTGAAATGGACCACGCTGCTGCTGCTGTTCCTTATTTTTATCTGTTTGATTTTTTTTTCTGTGCTTCTTTAAAGTAATTTATGAATAAAAACGACAGTGTTCTAATGCTATTCTTGTTTTTTTCTTCCATTTCTAACTTGCTCTAAAAATAGCGAAAGTTTTCTTCAAACTTCTGATATGAGATGAACACAGGAAAAAGTATCGGCTTGCGTGGATAAATCCTATTATTTGATCTGGCAGAATATAAAAAAAACAGTGACAGACTTCTTTCTGACGTTCATTGCCTATTGACATTCATTACCTAACGATAATATATGAGTCTGTATCTTCACAGGGCATTATACTATCAAAACAGCATGCAGCAAAAAGTGTGTGTGTGTTGTGTTGGTTGTCCGTGCATGCGCGCGTGCGTGTGTGTGTGGTGTGTGAGAGAGAGAGGAGAGAGAGAGGAGAGAGAGGAGAGAGAGAGAGAGAGAGAGAGAGAGAGAGAGAGAGAGAGAGAGAGAGAGAGCTTCTTCTTGTTAAATGGTCAGATAGCAGCTATTCTCATCTGTCATATGAGCGAAAATGCGTTTCAATGCCGTTAAGGTAAATCTTACGCAATCGATTTCTGCGTGGAAGAGAACTGTTATCTTCGAAGTCTTTATTCCGCAAGAAAATTGAGACCGTTCATAGCTTTAAATATCTACTGGGAGCTATAAAACATTCTATGAAAGATCAAAACATGAACTTCTCTCCAGAACAGCCCAGACCACAGCTGCTATGACCAAACTGAAAGTCCTCTGGAACAACAAGAACATCGCCATCAGCTTCAAGATCAGACTGATGCGTTCCTTGGTCATGTCCATATTTTTGTATGCATGTGAAACGTGGACAATAACAGCAGACATTGAAAGAAGGATACAGGCAATGGAGATGAGATGCTTTCGCAAACTCTCTTGGTATCTCATACAGGGATCACATCACTAATGAGGGAGGAAAATCCAGAATTAAAAATGTCAAAGTGCCATGTAAAGCGCTCCTGACTTTAGTGGAAGAAACGAAAACTGAAGTTGTAGGGGTGTGCCTCATGAACACTTGGACTGGCCAAGACTGTCCTACAAGGAACACAAGGAGGGAAACAAAGAGTCAGACAGAGTAAACAATGGGAAGACACCATCAGAGAGTGGACTAGCCTTACAGAGAAGACTTACTACGTAAAGCTGAAAACTGCGAGAAAATCGAGAAGTGAAATAAGCTTGATGCGGAATCTTTAGTGGTTCCACAGCAGTCTACTTGAAGTTGAAATCTTTCTGGAAAACAGGCAGAATAGTGACAAAGAAGGGAGAAAATAAACAAGAATGAGCTGGCAGGAATAAAAGGAACAAGGCAAAAAGAAAAAGGGGAATAGAAAAGAAGGAATTCCTAGCGCATAATTAAATTCTAGAAGGTGGAAATGCTATTGATATTGACAGTTCCCGACGTAGACTATTCCCACGAGGGAAAGAGAGAGAGAGAGCTTAAGCCTTTAGTATCATTTCCTTTACAGCTCTGTGGATACGTGGATACCTCACTTCACCTTTTTAATGTATACAGAGCGAGTCATAAGAGAGTCTGGTATTCAAAACATAGGCCTCAAGAGAGGTGGCTAAAACATAACAAACCTGCGCTTTGCTGATGACACAGCACTACTAGTCGATAACATTGCCAGCATGAAAAGAGTATTGCACAGAATACATGTAACAGGGAAGAGACCCAGCGGGGTCTCAAGCTCAATGTCAAAAAGGCAAAAGTGCTGCATGTTGGCAGAACCAGCTGCCAAACAGAGCATGAATAAAGACTGACAAAATTTCTTTGAGAAAATGCCAAAGACTTTAAATATTTCGACTCAAATTACAGATCATATATCAAGAACAAAAAAAACAAGAGTAGGCATGAATAAAAGTAGAATAATAAAATAATAAAATAATAAAAGTAGAATGATCAAACTAAAAACATCTGGAAAGATCACATTATATCTTACCAGCTGAAAGTGAAATAAATGCTTTATATGGCATGGCATGTTATATGGCTGTTAATCCCGGACACAAAGACAAAAACGATGAAAATATGCCCGAAGTAGCTGAGATGGGATTTTTTTAGGCTACTCAGAGTCAGCTGGACAGATAGAAGAACAAATGAAAGCATATTACACGAGCTGTGAACAAAAAAATTTATTTTACTTTAAAAAATGAATGAAAACTAAGATATGTAGGCCATGTGCTACAAAACCAAGATACAAACCCAAATAAATATAACAATCCACAAGTTTCATTTTACAGCTATTGTATGTCCATGTTTCATGCCAAGAAATGTAACCACCCTTTCCCAAAATAACTATGTTAGATTTTTCTAGATTTACCTGTAAATCTATTTCAAGTGCCTCAGTAGCAAGAGTATTAAGCTGAGTTTGTGAGCCGGTGACAGTGTCTGTATGTTGTTGTCGGCAAAAAGCATAATAGACAATTCAGTCATGCCTGGATTTAGTTGTATGCCAGGGCGCCCATTTTCTATAATGCATCTGGCCAGTTCATTTATAAATACAGAAAAAAGTAGAGGGCTTGTAATTTTACCCTGCTTTAAATCCTTTTGACAGAAAAAAGCGTCAGAAATCCTACCTCCACATATAACCTGGATTTTACGGTTTTATCCACTCATAATGGTTACATGTATCTTACATTTATTCCTGATTTGGATAGTATGAGCCAGAGTTTACTATGTGAATTAAAATCGAATGCCTTTTGGAAATCAATATTAGCTACATATAATTTTTTCCTCTGCAATAAATGTTTCTGAATCATTGAGCACAACGCACACATAATTATGGTCTATTGTAGAATGGTCTGTACTAAATCTAGCTTGACTTTCCAGTAATGAATTTTTATCTTTTACCTATTAAAACACACTCCTGTTGATAGTATAGCTATATAACTGCTGCATATATTCAAAAGTGAAACACCCCTGTAGTTGTATGGTTTGTTTATACTGCCTTTTTATGCAAAGGGTGAATGATTGATTCGGTCCATGCCTCCGGATACTGGCCTAATACAAATACAGCATTGAAAGGATGGAATATTAAAGGAGCAAATTTTTCTTTGAAATTCAATAAAAGACCATATACGATAAATATTGTTCAGCTTTAAACAAGAAGTTCAAAGTGGAATGTGGAAAAACGAAAAGAAAGGGGCTATATCCACGCTCAAGATTTTGTTTAGAAACAGATTGTTTACAACCTAGAGGGTTTAAGTACAACAATGAGCATCAGCAAACTACTAGTTCTGTTTTATCTCTAAATTAGAAAACAAACACAATGCGGATAAACAGCAAATGTAAGTTCACTTTATTGTTGAGTTAAAAGGATTATTCATTCACAACACAGTATACAAGTTTGTAGCAGTTACATGCTAACAGTGTTAGTTATTTCTATTTGAACTGCCTGGTTGGGTAGCTTGTTACAAAAAATCTTATCAACAGCTACTTGATAACTATGTTCCTATTGTGATGGAGTGGTAAGTAGATTACCTCCCATGCGATCAGAGCCCTGTCGTAGAGTTGTGTTACTAAATCCGGACACGCCTGCGAACTGTGTGATGCTCTGTTTCATTGGGTGGTGGTCAAAGCCCTCCATTGCGTACACTTCGCCTTCATGGTGAAATGTAGAATGTATGCAACTTCTTTTTAGAGGTCACGTTATAACTTGCTAGCTGTACCCACCCGAGAACCTGTGCAGAGTTGGGATATCACAAATGTCTACTTTCTTACACTTGGGTTCATTTCCTTCATTTTGTGCATTTACATGTATGGAAGCAGTTGTTTCTTCTGGTCTTGTTGATCAGTCATCATACTCAGAAACAGTTGTGACCCCAGTTGACAGAGTATACAGTCCTATGACTTATTTCCTAGAGCACAACTTCTCTGCTATACGGCATCAACATGTAAACTTTGATACCATACCATTCTCTGTTAAGTAAATCGGGTTTTATCTCGATTTTTAGTGATTGTATTATATCTATAAGAATTGGGCTGTTATAGTCTGTAAAGTAAGATTAATAACGTCCCCCTTTATCACTCTCCTCTCTCTCTCATTTCTCTCTCTCTCTCTCTCTCTCTCTCTCTCTCCTCTCTCTCTCTCTCTCTCTCTCTCCTCTCTCTCTCTCTCTCTCTCCCGGCTGTCTGCCAGTTTCTCACATTTTCTCTTTGTTCCTCTCTTTGGCTCTGTGTTTCCCCCTTTCCTTTCCGTCTTTGTGTATGCTTTCCTGTGTGAGTTATTGATTGGACATTGTAGGAAGCTGGAGGATAGGCAGTAAGTGAACAAGAAAGTCACGCGATGGGTTTAGTAAGGGCAACAAGAAACACCCAAACTGATAAGCAGAACATCTTGCGCACACGTCAAATCCTGTTCCGCTTTTCGTAAGAGTAGGCCATTGTGTGCCGGTGGGAACAGATGACAATATTTACAAAACTGCATACACACGGGGACAGGATGAAAAAAAAGCACGTGAGTGCTTATTCCATTATCCTTGATATAAAAGAATGAAATAGATAAATAAAATAAAAATAAATCCTTTTGATGAGATTACAGACCAAGGCCCCATATGCGAACGCATGCTAAACATCTGACACCTTTCGGAAAAGTTATTTGTTCTGATGGGAACAGACAATTGCATGCACACAGGGACTGGGTGTTAAAAAGCACGTGATTGCTTATTCTATTACCCTCGGAATAAGATAAAAGAATAGATAAATGGTTAATAATAGTCAAAAAAATAGTCAGCCAGCTCAATACCTTGCTCAGACCCAAATTGATCAGTCAGCAGAACTTTGATCAGTAGCATTCGCTTCCTATTACTGCAGAGTTTGGTTCTTTTGACCACTCTCACACTGGCCCCATTATCATCGTCTTTATCCTTCTCTGGCCAGCCTTATTATCATCTTTCACACCTTCTGCTTTTGAAGTAATGGATGCTTCCGACACGTCCTTTGTTGTTTTCCGCCACAATTCCTTTCATTAGTTAAGTGAATTCTATCCATTCTTTCTTTCCCTCGCATCTTTCCCTCCATTGATCTAGGACTGACAGCTGGGAGCTTCTTGATCCGTTTTGCCTCTGGTGGGATTTCTTGTTACTGTCAGGTTGTTATTGATTCAATCCACCACATTTATGGGCGTCCCTAATTCTTGTCTAGTTATGAGTAGAGCAGTGTGGTTTTTTGTGTGTTTTTTTTAAAAGAAAGCCACAAAGACATCTGATGATCTCAGTGAGAGAGAAGAGAGAGAGAGAGAGAGAGAGAGAGAGAGAGAGAGAGAGAGAGAGAGAGAGAGAGAGAGAGAGAGAGAGAGAGAGAAACAATCGGTGAAAATTCAAACACCTTTCTGGGGCACGTTCTCTGCTATTTTCTTGTTGCGAAACTATAACATAACAACCAACAATTTTTAACTACTTCATCAGACTCATTCCTATCACTACCACTATCATCATCAAATCTTCTTTTCCTTTTATCAGTATCATTATCAACATAGTGCTCATGGTATTGCAGGTCATATTATACCATGACATTTCAGGCTGCACCAGGCACCCATTATGCCATGGCAGACTGTTTGACATGTTCCATTAAAATTAAGGACACACGCTTTGAAAGGCATATGAAGAACATCCATGAACATACCGGAGACCAGTACCTAGTTTATCCAAGAGCCAACCAATCCTTCAAGTTCCTGAACCTAGTTTATCCAAGAGCTAAGCAATCTCATCAGGCTTAGAGCCTCGTTTATCCAAGCGTAGCCAATATCAGGTTTAGAGCCTTGTTTATCCAAGAGCTAGCCAATATCAGGTTTAGAGCCTTGTTTATTCCAGAGCTAACCAACCGCGTAAGGTTCACAACCTTGTTTATCGAACAGCTAACCAATCGCATAAGGTTCAGAACTTGTTTATCCAAGAGCTACCATTCATAAGGTTCAGAACCTTGTTATCGAACAGCTAACCAATGCATAAGGTTTAGAGCCTTGTTTATCGAACAGCTAACCAATCTCATAAGGTTCAGAACCTTGTTTATCAAACAGCTAACCAATCTCGTAAGGTTTAGAGCCTTGTTTATCCAAGAGCCAGCCAATCTCATAAGCAATCACGGGTGTAAACAATGACAAAGGGAAACCACATTATCGAAACACGATACATAGATTTCATTTGACTAGAGATGCTTTATTCTGTTTTCTCCCATTCCCTTACTTTCTTCCTCATTCTGGTCGGTGGAGAAAGATGGGAAGTCAGAACATCGACATTAAGGGGCGATGTATCACAGAGTCCCAGAAACAGTGCCTAGGGCTGTGCTCCATTACTGTGGTGCATGCTAAGAATGTTTAAAGAAATATTTCTGAGAAGTTTGTCTTAGCTTTCTTTTTGGAGAATCGTGTGTGTTGGTAAGCTGCTGACATACACATTTAAGGCTAGTGACACAATTTCTTGATTTATTATGTGTGTGTTGTGTGTTTTTTTTCTTTTTTTTTATATCGGGGATAATGGAATAAGCACTCATATGCTTTTTAACATCTAGCCCCTGTGTGTATACAGTTTTGTAAATCGTGTCATCTGTTCCCACCGGAATACAATGGTCTACTCTTACGAAAAGCGGAACAGGATTTATCGTGTGTGTGTATGAAAATAAAGGTATAATATTCTAAAAAAAAAAAAAAAAAAAAAGAGAAAAAGGTTGTCTCCTGTCCTTTGCATCTTTAAAAGATGCTATAGTTTATCAACCTTTTCATCCAGACTATCAGCCGTTCCCTGCATTGCTTCACAGATTTCGTCATCACTATCTACATCCAGTCTGTCTTTGCTTTCAAATTGACAGGCCTCTTCGATGATAGTTTCGCCAGTAGCAGTCGTGTGTTGTTTTTTTATTTTTTTTTTTTTTACTGGTGTCACACTCTACGGTGTTGTAGTCACTGGTGGTACATCAACAAGATTCTCAGTTCTTCGAATTCAATCACACACTCTCCCTTGTCATGAGTGTAGTTCCCTGCATTCGGAGTAGCTTCCCTTGCTTGACTGCCGACAAGAGTTTCTCTACAGAGGGCAAAAATCATGTATTTTTCATCCAAAGTTCACAAATATGCCAGTGTGCGGGCTACCAGGCTTTTTGAAGGCACTTTGAATATGATGATGCAGAAACTGTCTTGTTTAAAATTGTCAAAAATCAAACATTGCTGTACTTTTACCCAATACTATATTTGCTACGTCACACAACTGACATCTAGTGATAGGTAACGCGTCGCTCGTGAGTCTGTACATGAAGTCACTGAGAGAGAGAGAGAGAGAGAGAGAGAGAGAGAGAGAGAGAGAGAGGAGAGAGAGAGAGAGAGGAGAGAGAGAGAGAGAGAGAGAGTCTAATAGAAATGGACATCAAGTAGCCCAATGCTACAAATTAAGCGAGCTACGCCAGCTGATACAGCTAAACCCTGAATTGATTTTGAAAAGGTTTTATTGTTCTGGCCAATGCAAAGAGAGGAGTGATGAGAGATGAGAGAGAGAGAGAGAGAGAGAGAGAGAGAGAGAGAGAGAGAGAGAGAGAGAGAGAGAGAGAGAGAGAGAGGAAGAGAGAAGAGAACACTGAACACTGAAATGATTTAATTGCACATCGGGCCTCGGGCACACTACAATATAGAAAAGAAAGACCAATATACATTTTTACCACCATGACTAGTTCACTGATAGAAACATGATGCTGAACAAAATTTCCTTGAAAAACTAAAAACAGTTGTGTGGATTCAAAAATATCAACTCAAACATGAAAACACCACCATTGAATATAGCTGAAGTTTATAGTCCCTTCAACGCTTAAAAACCAGAAGTCGTGGTCCAGATGGTCTTGATGGCAAAATTATAAAAGTCGCAACTCCAAGTGTAACTGGATGTAAAAAAAAGCACATGAGTGCTTATTCCATTATCCTCGATATAAAAGAATATTTTAAAAAATACACAAAGCCTATCAACACATACACACAGAGAGTAACACACACTCACACCAAGTACGCACAGTCACACACACGCACACACACATACACACACACACACACACACACACACACACACACACACACACACACACACACACACACACACACACACACACACACACACACACACACACGCTTTTCGTAAAAGTAGGCCATCGTGTGCCAGGGGAAACATGACAAGATTTACAAAACTGCATACACACAGGGACAGGATGTAAAAAGGATATTAGTGCTTATTCCATTATCCTCGATATAAAAGAATAAATAAATAAATAAAAGAACACACACATACACACGCATAGTCACATACACACATATACATATATATACACATATACACACGCGCAAACATGCGCAGTCACCCCCCCCCCCCACACACACACACACACACGCACTGCAACACACGCACACACACACAGAGTAACACACACACGCACAACACCAGACACACAGACACACACACACCCCCCCCCCACACACACCCACACCCACCCCCCCCCCCCCCCCCCACACACACACACAGAACTATTCCCCGCACGTAGGCTCAGGGTGAATGATCGGTGTCCGTACAGAGAGATCAATGGAAGGGCACAATTCTCCCGTTGCTAAGAGCGGACAAGACAGCTGCTGGGAGCAAGGGGAAAAACTGATGTTAACCTGAAAAAGAAAAAAACAGCAGTGAAAGAAAGTGCGAGAGAGAAAGAAAAAAAGAGAGAAATCTAGTAATAAAAGCCCCGTTATTTTTATAACCAACATCCAGAGCAATGCGCGCGCGCGCCACGCACACATGCACACATACACATACACACATACACACACACACACACACGCACACACACCGAACACACACACATATATCTGTATATAAATATCTATCTATCTATCTATCTATCTATCTATCTATCTATCTATCTATCTATCTATCTATCTATCTATCTATTCTCTCTATCTCTCTATCTATCTATCTATACTTAAAAGTTCTCTCTGTCTGACTGTCTGTCTGTCTATCTGTCTGTCTGTCTGTCTGTCTGTCTGTCTCTTTCTCTCTCTCTCTCTCTCTCTCTCTCTCTCTCTCTCTCTCCTCTCTCTCTCTCTCTCTCTCTCTCTCTCTCTCTCTCTCTCCTCTCTCTCTCTCTCTCTCTCTCTCCAATCCACTCTCATATACTAAGACGTCTGGTATCACTTAAATGAAAAAACTTTTAAAAAATGAAAACTTACTTACTTACTTATTTACTTACTCACACACACACACACACACACACACACACACACACACACACACACACACACACACACACACATATGTGAGAGAGAGAGAGAGAGAGAGAGAGAGGAGGAGAGAGAAGAGAGAGAGAGAGAGAGAGAGAGAGAGAGAGAGAGAGAGAGAGAGAGATGAAGAGTGGATTCCCAAAAACAGACGGAAGAAATTGGGTTTGATTCATAGCCATTTGTCTAAGCAACCACTAGCTGCAGAGAAGGGAAATAGGGAAAGAACTATGTATAAAAAGTGACAAGAAAAAATTGAGGACAGGAAATAAAACAAAATCACCAAATCACCAACCCACTACTCTCCCTATTGCAAACCCTGCCTGGCGAATAAGACAACAAATCAAGATAAAAGAGAGAACACTGAAGAAAAGAATTCAAAAACGCCAGTTAGGAATGATGAAAGATGACCCCTATCAACAAGCATTTACTTTAACAGAACATTAAAGCAGTACTTGCAATGTAAAAACAGCAAACAAAGCAAAGCAAACAATTTTGGCAGAAATAGTACACAAAACTACAAGTCCCTGCTGATGAATGAGTAATGCCTGTAAAAAAAAAAAAGCTGCACTACGATTTGATAAAGATGTAACAAGAAAAGCTACACGGAACAGAAAAAGAAACATATGACAGAATGCACAAATGCAGTAAAAAAAAAAAAAGAAGAAGAAAGAGGAATAAAAAAAGAAGACAAAAACAAAGAAAAAAGTGACAGAAAAAAGAATAAAACGTCCTTAAAACAAAACTTTAAAAATATAACCAAAAATACTGTAAAAAGGGAAAAATAGCAGAGCAAACAATGTGAAAAATGATCGAATGAAAAGGCTGCAAAAGCACATTCTTGTTTTAGCAAGAAAACAAAGGATTATACATAATGCGAAACATAAAAACTCAGAACAGACAAAAACAGAAACCAAGACAAAATTGGAAACATCAAGATGGAAAAATTGAAAAAACAACAACAATAATTAGGAAATAAACAAAGATCTACATAAAAAGAATAGAAGAGAGGAGCAGCAACAAGAAATAACGCGCAGGACCAATGGCTGAAAGATGGATAGAAAGAAAATAGAATAGAAGCGATTAAAAAAAACAACAAACACCCGAAAACAACATTTTAAGAGAAGAGGAATAGAGAGAGATTCAAATTCAGATTTAAATTCTTTTATTTCGAAGATGATGGATAAGCACTCCTGTGCTTTTTTACATCCAGCCTTATTAGGGTTAACATTAATATAAAATAACAACAGAGAGAGAGAGGAGAGAGAGAGAGAGAGGAGAGAGAAGAGAGGAGAGAGAGAGAGAGAGAGAGAGAGAGAGAGAGAGAGAGAGAGAGAGAGAGAATCAACGATGATTGGTTAACAGATCATTCTTCAGGCCTCCAGCCCCTAAGGTGTGGTCAAACAAAGCACACAAAGCATAACAAAACAAAACAAAAGCAAAGCATAACACATGTGGCAACTGCCAAAACATGACCAACGTGAGCATGCGACAATCCAAATGAAGATACAGTGATTTACTTTCCTCAGTCATGTCTGTTACACACCTTATTGGCCGTCCACCAAATTTTTACCAATATGAGTGCAGATTGCGAACGGTAGAAACAGAAATGTTTTCCAGCAAATTCATATGTGATTGATCAGCAAAGTCCACATATTCATTTCTTAAATGGTAGTTGACTATTAGAGTCCCAGACGTCCAAATCATTAAAAAAAAATTATTATTATTTTTTATTTTATAAATATGTTTAATTAAAAAAAAAAAGAAATAAATCGTAGTTGACTCTATTAGAGTCCAAGATATCCAATTTAGAGACTGTACCATTAACTAATCACCATCATGTCTTAACTGAATTACTTACTATAAGGAGTACAATGCTCCATGAAATGCCTCTCGTCTTCCGATACATTATGTGACGGGGCGGTAATTAGATTATCTCCCATGCGATAGGAGACGTGTCGCAGCGTCTTGTTTCTAAGTCAGAACACATAGGTGCGAATGTGCGGCGCTCTGTTTCTGTGGGTGGGGGTTTAGATCATTCTGAATCTCTTACTTCGCCAATGTCGTTCGTAAACAGCTATTCACACGCCACATCCTAATTGTCTGATTTGTTTGTTATTTTATTTATTCTTTTTTATCGAGGATAATGGAATAAGCATTCATGTGCTTTTGTACATCCAGTCCCCGTGTGTATGCAGTTTTGTAAATGTCATTTGTTCCCACCGGCACACGATGGCCTACTCTTACGAAAAGCGGAACAGGATTTAACGTGTGCACAAGATGTACTGCGTGCGTTCACACACGGAGCCTCGGTTTATAGTCTCATCCGAAGGACTTTGGGGAGAGTGGAATCCGCACTCTAGGCCAATCGGAGTTACAATTACCTAACCTAGACCTGTGACCAATATTTTTTCTAAAGAACAAATTCCTAAAGGTAATCCCCTCAATGTTATCCTACTACCATAGGGCAAAGTTTTATCCCATTCCCAAAAGTATAAATATACATAAATATTGATTCAACCCAAAAGTCGGAATGCAATTCACTGTATAGCAGAGCTAATTTTGTGTTCCCTGTAAATAATTTATCACTGCATTTCTGTTAGCATAGCACACAAAGTGAGTTTAAATGCTATATAAGAAAAAGTGGTTAACATGTTCGCCTGCAAACAAGTAAATTGTGAGGTTCCAGATTCGATCCCTCTGTGCAAAACGCACACAGTCCATCTTGCGCACACTTAAAAACCACCGTTCCGCCTTTCAGGAGAGTAGGCCATTGTGTGTTGGTAGAAACGGATGACCCCACCCCTCACACACACACACACACACACACACACACACACACACACACACACACACACACACACACACACACACACACACACAAACTAGCATGGGCACAGATTAAGTGTTAGACACATCCCCGAAGTCGAAATGCGGCTACCTAAAATAGTCTTTTTCTCCTAACTCGGTGGTATTTTTCAGCTCTCAGTCACTTTGGCTTGTTACGCTTTCCATCTGCAGTAGTGTGCTATTTTGAAGGGCGTTGATTCAAAGTGGGAAAAGATTTTGAGTAACAACACGCCTTCAGTGTTAAAAAAGAAAACAAGACTTTCAGCACAGCATTCAGCATGCCTTCTAGTGTTGATGGGAGGAGTCCTTCAATACAATGAAGAAATTGCAACATTAGTCTTTTTTGTGAGAGCAGAGGAGTTTAGTTTATTCTTTTATTCTTTTATATCGAGGATAATGGAATAAGCACTTAGTGCTTTTTTCATCCAGTCCCCGTGGAGTGACAGGTCTGGCTGACTGCCAGGCAAGGGAAGCTGCCACAGTACAGAGAGAGAAAGCGTGAGAGAGAATTGAAAGGACACGAAACAAAAAGGGAAACACAGTATAAAACAACTCGCGTCCCCGCGCGCGCACAGACACACAGACACAGACACAGACACAGACACACACACACACACACACACACACACACACACACACACACACACACACACACACACACACACACACACACACACAAACACACACACACACACACTCTCTCTCTCTCTCTGTGTCTCTCTGTCTGTCTGTCTCTCTTGTTTTGTTTTTTGTACATAGATGGCTTGAATGAAAAAAAGCAAAATTATTGCTTACTCCTAATGTACCATTTGGAAATAAAATTTTGATTTGATTTGATTTGATTTGATTTGATTCTCTCTCTCTCTTCTCTCTCCTCTCTCTCTCTCTCTCTCTCTCCTCTATCTCTCTCTCTCCTCTCTCCCCTCTCTCTCTCCTCCTCTCTTCTCTCTCTCTCTCTCCTCCCTCCCACTCCTCTCTCTCTCTCTCTCTCTCTCTCTCTCCTCTCTCTCTCTCTCTCTCTCTCTCTCTCTCTCTCTCTCTCTCTCTCTTGAACTTGAAAAAGAAAAAAAAAGCTCTGGCCATTAGCAATATTGCAGCACTCAACCCGGAAGATTATTGCAGCAACACCTCGTCAGAAAAGTGCTGACAGGGGAAACCCCAATCTGCCACTGCCGCAGACAGCCTTGTCCGCCACACTAGGAGGAGGGCCTTCCTTCCTTCCTTCCTCCAAACAAGTCACAATGTCTTCCTAGGGAAGCAGGGACCCCCTTACAAAGAGGACAATACCACCAAGATTTGCTGCCAACTGCATTGACAAACATGACAGTTGGCAATGTCATGCAACAATAGGAATGATCTCTGTCAATACTTTGTTCCAATTTTTCTTCTTTGTTGCTGCCCTAATTATTACCTTGGTCATATAAGTTGAAGACGCTCGCTCTCTCCTGTCTCTGTCTGTCTGTCTGTCTGTCTGTCTGTCTTTGTCTGTCTGTCTGTCTTGTCTGCTTCTTCCTCTCTCTCTCTCTCTCTCTCTCCTCTCTCTCTCTCTCTCTCTCTCTCTCTCTCTTTCTCTCTCTCTCTCCAAACTCCCCAAGAATACTTTCACTAGAAAAAGGGGAAGATTATACAATATAAAAAAATGATAAAACCGATGTGTGTTTGCTTTTCCACGGAAATCATGAACTAAGAAAAGAGTAATAATAATGTGGATATTCTTGACTGGATTTCGGAAATACTTGCCAACTAAAGCTCAAACCAAAGAAGTTCCCTCCGCTTGGCTGCAGATACTTTGTCCTTAACAATACCGATTTTCAACCTATCTACCGTTGGCCGTCGCTCTTTCTTTATTTCAAGTCCTGGATGAGCTTGGCGCTGCTTAACCTTTAGTTAATTGGGCGAGCACTCTACCAACTGAGCTGAGGGGCCTCTCAATATTACAGGGTCATTTAAGCCTTATATAGTTCACTTTTGGTCCTCCTAAACCAGAGCCAACTTGAACATCTCTCAGCAGCTTCCGTCTTCACAAAGATGATGGAAAAGTCAGATTTGGAAATCGTCGTCTTGTGATTGCAGTGTGTGCATTGGCAGCCCACCTGGTGAAGGAAAAGTCAAGTCAAGTCAAGTCAAAGGAAAAGGGAAGAGTAAGCTTCCATAGGAAGTTTCCTGATCCGGGGACTTCTTGTCTCTTTTAAGGAATTCCCCGTGGGAAGGTAAAGACAGCCTTGTTTGCTTTGTATTTTGATTATTATCAACCAGATTAGTAATGATGCAAGAGTGGGGTAAGTAGAGTTACAAGTTTGCTTAGCCCTTTGTGTGTGTATGTGTGTATGTGTGTGTGTATGTGTGTTGTGTGTGCGCGCGCGCGCGCGCGCGCGCGCGTGTGTGTGTGTGTGTGTGTGTGTGTTGGTCTTATGGGGGCACTCAGGAGCTATTTCTATTTAAGGAGATCCTATTCTTTTTTTTCTTTTTCTTGTTTACTCCAGTTGTAATGATCTTGGGGACTAAAAAGATCCCTCTGGGACTAGAGAATTAGCAGTGAGGCAGTAGGTTAGCAAACAGCAGGATGCAGGCCTTGGGGGCAGCGTGGATAATGAAGCAAATTAGGGAAACATCAAGTCTGTAGCCTTTCTTCTCCTTCTGCTGGCCTGTTTGCCTGTTTGCCTGCCCCCCTCCTCCCCCAACACATACACACGCGTGCGCGCGCGTTTTTTTTTCTCGGTCTGCCTCTGTTTTCCTGTTCCACTGTTAGGTGCACACAAACACACACATACATACACAACACACACACACACACACAAACACACACACATACCACAAAACACACACACATACACACACATGCATGCTCGTGCGCGCGCGCCTACATACCCAAGAGGGCACACACATACCCCCCTCCCCTTACACACGCACACGCGCGTCTGCATATTCAAGCGGGCACACACACATACACACACAAGCACGCACGCCAACACACACTCACGCATCCCCCTCCACAACACACACACGCGTGCACACGCACACGCACACACACACACACACCTCACACGCGCCCACGCGCGCCAACATATACTTAAACAGGCGCACACACACTATCAAACACACACCATCACACACTCAAAATCACACAGACATTCACACATGCACGCATACACACACATGCGCATGCACTCACACACGCACGACAGAAGCGTGCACGCACGCACGCATACACGCACACACACACACGCGCGACACACACACACACACACACACCCACACACACCACACCCCCCCCCCCCACACACACACACCACACACACACACACACACAGAGACGATTTGGTGCATAGGAACGGAAAAAAAACCCCACATACACATAAAACCATGCAAGGATTTTGTAAATGAATGCCTAGGGCTACCCAGATGGCACGCAACATATATTGAATGTTTCTTTCATGTTTGTCCATGTTCGTCCCTCTGTTGCCTTTCCGTCTGTTTATCTGTCTGTCTGTCTCTCTGTCTGCCTGTCTCTCTGCTTTCCCTCTGTTTGTCTGTATTTCTGTCCGTTTTTCTAACTTTGTCTTTCACATTTAGTTTTTTTTATGTTCAAAACCTTGGGAACACAACTTTCTGTGTGGTTGGTTGTCTCTCTCTCTCTACCTACCTACCTACCTACCTACACCTACCTACCTACCTACCTACCTACCTACCTACCTACCTACCTACCTACCTACCTACCCTACCTACCTAACCTACCTACCTACCTACCTACCTACCTACCTACCTACCTACCAACCTACCTACCTACCTACCTACCTACCTACCTACCTACCTACCTACCTGCCTACCTACCACCTACCTACCTAACCAACTCTCTGTTTCTGTCGTTGATTGTCTATCAATCCGGTTATCTGTCTGGCATTTCTTGTCTAACATAAACGAACATAGAGCTTTTTATGTCTACAAAGTTGCGCGCGCGCACACACACACACACACACACACACACACACACACACACACACACACACACACACACACACACTCACTCACCACACACACACACACACACGCGCGCGCCACACACACACACACACACACACACACACACACACACAGCGCGCACACACACACACACACAACGCACACGCTCACGCACACACGCACACACGGAGATTTGTGATGTGGAAGTCAAAGTGAAACAGCAAAGAACAGAGCAAGGGGTTAAAACAGAAAAAAAAGAAAAAAAAGGAAGGCACCTGAAAGACGATAGAAGGAAATAGAGATGGATAGAAAAGAGGATGTTTTATTTATTGCAAGCCATGGCGTTAATGAAGATTAACTGTGAGCAGCATACAAGTTTTCAAAGATGTACTGTTGTAAACTTGATAATAAGAAATAAAATTAATGGGAAAATGATAAAGTCTCTTAGGCAACTGTTTGTATTTTCAATTGAAAGTTTTGCCTAACAATGTATATCAACGACAAAGAGTAGTAAATAATAACAAATTCAGGCAACCATAACCACTCCATTTTTGCAAAAATATTTCCAAAGATTAAAAAAAATATAGGTGTGTGTGTAAACAAGCACACAACAATAAAATGTTAACACACTGTGTATCTGTGAACAATTTGTTGATTTCTTCTTAAAATCTGTAACTTTCTAACCATGACTGAGAGACCTAAAGTTAAGGAAAACCCGCGCAGACTACCAGTACATTTTCTTCATCAAATAATAATTATGAATCAAAGATTGAAAGCATAATAATTATTATGACCAAGAAAAGAAAAGATCAAATAAGTCAATGACTGCAGTTAAAGTCCAATGAAATAAGAACCATAGTCCATTACTTTCTGTGCATGATAGCTTAGAAAAAAAATGCCGGTGGGAGAGGTTGGAGGACATGTTTACAGTTTATTTTGTTGCCTATGACACATCCAGACGATGGATATATATATATATATAAATATATATATATGTGTGTGTGTTACATTATATATATATATATATATATATATATAATATATTGTGTGTGTGTGTGTGTATGTCTGTCTGTCTGTCTGTCTGTCTGTCTGTCTGTCTGTCTGTCTGTCTGTCTGTCTGTCTGTCTGTTTGTCTGTCTGTCTGTCTGTCTGTAA
>CM060323.1:10247671-10255171 GCA_030674155.1 Stramonita haemastoma
GTTTTTAAAACACGTTTAAAAGCAAAAGGATACAAAATTAACACTTGATATTTCATTATGTATGGATGGATGGATGGATGGATGGATGGATGGATGAAAAATCTTTCAGGTGTGGTTTACTGTGACTGAAAAATCTACACTTTGCTTGCTATATATGTATGTGGAAAGGGGAAAAGGTGGAGAAAGGTTTCTTTTTTGTTTTTTTTCTATAATTTAATTTTGAACAGGATAGGGAATAAGTGATGTATGTAAACACGTGTATATTCTGCAAATTCAAAAGGAGAAAACCAAACCATTGATCTGATGACTAGATTGGAGAATTTTTTTGTGCATTTTTTTCTTACCCAGTTCAATAGTTTCAATATAAATTTTAAAAATTTATTTTATTAATTTTATTAATGGGACTATTAGCACTATTATATTTATATTATTTTGATTAGTGGATAAGGCCTTACTTTTTGTTCTGGTTGTTTATTTATGAATATAATCATAAATCATTATTATAATTCTTCTGTTTGCTGTTTGTGTTTACCCCCTTCCTCCTTGACACCCCCCTCCCCACCCGTTCTCCCCCCCCCCCCATCCCAATTTTTTCCTTTTTGTGTGTGATTTTTTTTGTTTTGTTTTTTGCTTTTGTTTTGTTTTGTTTGGGGTTTTCGTTTATTTCGTTTGTTTGGTTGTCTGTTGCTTTTGTTTGTTTGTTAGTTTTTTGTTGTTTGTATGTTTGTTAGTGTATATGTTATTTCCTCTCAGTGGAAATCGGTATTATCATATGGTATTGTTGCGTTTGTTTTTTTGGGTTTTTTTTTGTTTGGTTGTTTTTTTTTGTTTTTTTTGTTTGTTTGTTTGTTTGTTTTTCTTTTTTTTTCTTTTCTTTTTCTTCCTCCTAATATATAAGTATGAACTAAAGTGTGGAGATATCGTAATCTGACATAAGTTGCTTAATGACATTTCATGGATTCTTTTTCTTAAGTCTGAAATAATAGTTGGTGACATTGTAACTGATATAAGCTGGTTTTTTGTGGGGTTTTTTTTGACACTATATGATTTTTAAAAGACTCTAAATGTGTGCATGTACGTAGGAGTATACGTGCTGAGTGGATGAGCGCAAACCGTGTGTGTGTGTGTGTGTGTGTGTGTGTGTGTGTGTGTGTGTGTGTGTGTGTGTGTGTGTAGGTGTAGGTGTAGGTGTAGGTGTGTGTATGTGGGTGTGTGTATGTGTAGGTGTGTGTATGTGTGTGTGTGTTTGTGTGTGTGTGTATGGCTTTTGAGTGGTTTTTTTGTTGGTGTTGTTGTTTTTTTCTCCTTTGGTTGTTTTTGCTGTTATTGTAGTTGCTTGTATTATCTATAGGCATATTTTATTTTAAAGCTGTTGAAATCATGTTAGCTAATTAATGTTGGTGAAATGATTGATGTTGTTTTATTTGCTTGTTTGTTTTTTCCCCTTTTCTTTCTTTTGTTGGCTTTATTGTTTGCTAGGGATTTTCTGCTTTGTTTTTTTTGTTGGTTTTTTGCTTTGTTTTGTTTTGATTTGATTTTTGTTGTTGTTTTGATTTTTTTCCTTTTCTTTAGATAGATGGCTTGATGGAAAAAAGCAAATCGATGCTTACTCAATGTACCATCTGGAAATAAAAATTTGATTGATTGATTGATTGATTGATTGATTGATTGATTGATTGATTGATGGATGTGTCTGCCTGTCCTTTCATACATACCTTTATACACATATAATTATGTATATGTATAATATTATATGTATTTACATATATATATATATATATATATATACATACATATATACATACATATATGTATATATATATATATATAGAGAGAGAGAGAGAGAGAGAGAGAGAGAGAGAGAGAGAGAGAGAGAGAGAGAGAGAGAGAGATCAAGTACACACACAGACACAGATACACACACAGACACACGCGCACACACACACATTTGCACGTACAGGCCGGTAGACGCCCTGGAAAATCACTGTGGAGTCAATGATCTTACGAAGGCAGAGCCCGCAGAGGCTAGCATGAATTTCACAAAAAATATACATATACAGTGTCTGAATGTGTACGTGCATGAACCCACATACACACACACACACACACACACACACACACACACACACACACACACACACACACACACACACACACACACACACACACACACACACACACACTCGGGCGCGCGCGCACGCTCTCACACGAGCCTATGTGAAAGAAAATGAGACGCAGAAACAGAAAAAGGTTGATTTACATGTTTGGGCACGCACACGCACTGTCTTATCAGTTCCGTGGTTTCCCACACGATAAATGGAAAAAAAAAAAACATCCTCAGCTTTAAAGCCGATCGATTTATTGACTGGTTATGAAAGAAAATCTTCGTGACTGCATGTTTTGGAAGAAAATGTTTTGTTCCCATGTCGTATACACACACGCACGCACACGTGCGCTCGCTCGCGCACGTGCATATTTGCACGCACGTACACACACACATATAAACACACACATACAAACATACACACACAAACACACACACATACAAACACACACATGCACAAACACACAAACACACACACACACACACACACACACACACACACACACACACACACACACACACACACACACACACACACACACACACACACACCACTCCATCTGTACATTTACCGTATGACTCTTCAAACATTATCCCATTTTGATAAAGTTCTCCCTTCCTCTCTCTGTCTCTGTTTCTCATCATTATACCTTCCTCCTTTCGTCTCTCCCTCTCTCTCTCTCTCCCCCCGTCTCTCTCTCTTCATCCTCTCTGTCTGTCTGTCGTCTGTCTGTCGTCTGTCTGTCTGTCTGTCTCTCTCACCCCCTCTCTCTCTGTCTGTCTGTGTCTGTTTTTCTGTCTGTCTGTCTCTCTGTCCCTCTGTCTGTCTGTCTGTCTGTCTGTCTGTCTGTCTGTCTGTCTGTCTGTCTGTCTCTCTGTCTTCTCTCTTCTCTCTCTCTCTCTCTCTCTCTCTCTCTCTCTCTCTCCTCCTCTCTCTCTCTCCTCTCTCTCTCTCCCTACTCCTTTTCTGTCCTGAAATGAATTTTTAAAAAGTGTTGCTGCCTTTAAATCAAAGCTCTAAAATCAAAAGACCTTGGCTTTATCGACCAGTCATCTAGAATGACAGTAAATGCCTGCATCTATTTTGTTTTGCACTAGGACTCTTTAGGTGTTATCTAGGGCATGGCAGCCATCCCCCCTCCCTCACTGAAGCCTGAAGGTCCATCTGTCACACGATCAGCGCCATTCATTATTTTTTTTGTTTTCCTGTCTGCAACTGTATTTGTTTCCCTATCTCCGGCATATGGACATACATATCACTGCAGAGAAAGCCCAGTTGATGACAGTGCCAATGGCACTAACACTGGTATCATTAGAGACAGCAAGAAAACAGAGACTGTCCGTAACTGTAAATATCTGGGAGCTATGTAGTATTGGATGAAGATCAGAACCTGAAATTCTCTCCAGGATTAGCCCAGACCACAGCTGCAATGACCAAACTGAAAGCTCTCTGAAACAACAAGAACATTGCCATCAGCTTCAAGATCAGACTGATGTGTTCTCTGATCATGTCCATAGTTTTGTATGTATGTGAAACGTTGTCTATAACAGCAGACATTGAAAGTAAGATAAAGGCAATAGAAATGAGATGCTTTCGCAAACTGTATGATATCTCATCCAGAGATCTCTAATGGAGAACTGAGCATCAGAACTGAAAACACCATGGGCACTATATAAAGAGCACTTGACTTCAGTGAAAAATAGGGCACGTCACACGAACATCTGGACTGGCCAAGACTGTCCTATATATGGAACTGTACAAGGAAGAAGACTTGGAGACAAGACAGAGGAAACGATGGGACGACAACATCAGAGAGTGGACAGGCCTTGGAAGGAATGACCTGCAGCAGAGAGCTGAGAACCATGATGAGTGGAGGAAGCTGGTTGCATTTCAGGGGTGCTTCAAAGGTCTACAAGACTAGAGTGAAGCTGAAGAAGGAAAGTGTACTGTCTTGGTGGAGGTTGTTTTTGTTGATTAATTTTTTGTTTAGCTGCCTCATTTCTGTTACGTCTCCGTCCTGTTGTTGTTCCCACACCTCGCGCTCATTTCAATCTCCCTGCAACAGACATGCCCAGTTGGTCAGTTTGTAATTTTATTTTTTATTGGTCAGCTGGCTAAACCACACACACACACACACGCACGCACGCACGCACGCACGCACGCACGCACGCACGCACGCACAACACACACACACACATTAAGGGAACGGGATAGCCTAGTGGTCAGAACATTGCTCTCGAAATTTACAAAAACTGCATACACACGGGGACCGGATGAAAAAAGCACACTATTGCTTATTCTGTTATCCTCGATATAAAAGAATAAATAAATAAATAAATAAATAAAGACACGAATTCGATTCCCGTTCGAGGGGATTTTCCCCCTGGAGTTAACAACAGTGCTGACTCCACTCTCCCCAAAAATCCTTCGGATGAGACTATAAACCCAGGCCCCGTGTGCCAACGCACGCAGAACATCTTGCGCAGACGTGAAATCCTATTCTGCATTTCGTAAGAGTATGCCATTGTGTGCCAGTGGGAACATCACAAGATTTAAAAAAACTGCACACACACGGGGACTAGATGTAAAAAAAGCACTTGAGTGCTTATTCCATTATCCTCGATATAACAGAATGAATTAAAAAAAATAAAATGAAATAAAAGCTGCCTTGACTGCACGTTTCCAAACTCTAGTAAGAGCCTTCAGTAAATTTCATGCATGCACTGTACTATTTTTTATATTTTTTTTATTCTTTATATCGGGGATAATGGAATATATGTATCTGTATTTATATAGCTATATATATAGCTGTATAATATATATATATATATATATATATATATATATATATATATATATATAATATATATATATATAATCTAGCAGAAAACTTTTCCTGCTTGCTCATGTTCTTTGTCACATAACATGCGTGGGTGCAGTAGACGGGATAGCCCAGTGGTCAGAACATTGTGTTCGCAATCTGATAACCCGGGTTCGATTCCCGTTCGAGGGGATTTTTCCCCTGGAGTTAAAATCAGTGCCGACTCCACTCTCCCCAAAAGTCCTTCGGATGAGACTATAAACCGAGGCCCCGTGTGTGAACGCGCGCAGAACATCTTGCGCACACGTTAAATCCTGTTCCACATTTCTTAAGAGTAGGCCATTGTATGCCGGTGGGATCAGAAGACAGATTTACACAACTGCATACACATGGGAACTGGATGTAAAAAAGCACACGAGTGCTTATTCAATTATCCTCGATATAAAAGAAAACAGATAAATAAACGAATGATTAATTAAATAAAGAAATAGTACACTGCATGCATGAAAATTATTGAAGGCTCTTTTTAGAGTTTGGAAACGTGCAGTCTAGGCAGCTTTTAGCTAATGTGTGTGTGTGTGCGTGCGCGTGCGTGCGTGCGTGCATGTACGTGTGTGCGTGCGCGCGCGCGCGCGCGCGTGTGTGTGGTTTAGCAAGCTGACCGATAAACAAATTATTAAACTGACCAATCAACCAGCCAACCAGCTAACCGGTGAAACATGCAAAATACCAAAGCATCATCAGTGTTTTTAGCCTCTGGTGTAGGAGGAAAAGCAAGCCCCTGCAACAATTAGCCCTGACGTGGTTGGATGGGGAAAATGCCCAGAGGACAGACACGCAGTCAAGTACAAAGAGACTTTCAGGACAGTACCATTGACCACCAACTCTATCGACCCGTGTGCACGGTCGTGCTGATCAATCATAGGAACCGTTGGTAGAGACAGCCCAGCCCCAGAACGCCCCGGTCAGAATGTAGTACATACACGTGTTGTCCGGCTTTCGTGGATAATCTTTTGTGTCTAACTATGAGTGACAGTCAGGATGCACTGACCTGCCTTGTTTCCAGAAAGACTTAACAGATAACAATTTCCTCCCACACTGGGCTTGCACTTGTCACGCGCTTTTCATAATTATGACAGAAAGCAGTCATTGCTTCTGAGCATTTGAGAAAAAAAGAACCCACGATGTCCATTGCTGTAAGCAGAAGAATTGGCAGATGGCCTGTGTGCATGGATTTGCCAGGCTTAACGACACACAGCCTCAAAGTTCAGTCAGCACTCAAAACGACTGCTCGAGGAGCTAAGAAGAGAGGTCAAGCCAAATCAGAACACATTGGGTGGATGCCTGCTGACTGGTCAGTTGTTTTTACTCTCTCACTTTACCCTACCAAGTACTGGCTGCTGTGATCCACTTCATCCTCCCAGCCAAGCTGTGCGGAATACATATATCAGGAACTGACTGCACGTGGACTGGTAAAAAAAAGGGGGGGGGAGGGGTGTGTGCTATTTTTATATCTGGGCCCTGCTGTTATTAAATGCGCGTTGTGCGCCACCACAACCCCTACACACACACACACACACACACACACACACACACACACACACACACACACACACACACACACACACACACACACACACACACACACACACACACCACACACACTTTCCATTTTCTTAATAAATATAAGTACGGATTGTTAAAGTCTATTTGAGTTTTCACATTATCATGATTGTTTATTAAGTGGCAACATATGTATGTACATACAGTGGGTACCTGCCAAGATCTCCGTCTACCATTTTATTTGGTGTCTGGCCAAAGAACCTTTTACAAGCTATTAAATGTACATACTTTTTCCAGATTCCTAGTCATTCAACCCCGAATTTGAGCTGAATATAGAAAATATGGTTAGATTATATATCAAAACTTTTAAAGAATGTGTTGTCAAAAAAAAAGAGAGAGAGAGAGGGGGGGGGGGGGAGGGAGAACCAGGGACAAATAGAGCCAATCTCCACCAAGTGAATACACTTAGACCACATAAAAAATTCAGAAGATGGACATGGCATAGCCCAAATGTTGAACACCCCAACCAAATAGATTACATCATGCTAAAGAGACGAGTTAGGTCCAGTGTAAACACTGCACAGACACGAAGCTTTCCAGGAGCGGACATAGGGAGTGACCGTCAAATCCTGTTCCGCTTTTCGTAAGAGTAGGCCATCGTGTGCCAGTGGAAACAGATGACATTTACAAAACTGCATACACACGGGGACTGGATGTAAAAAATCACAAGAGTGCTTATTCCATTTCCTCGATATAAAAGAATAAATCAAATTAAATCAAGCCGTGATCTTGTACTGATGACATTCCGACTCCGTCTCAAAACAATTCACAAGCAGAAACATCAAGATCAAGTTTGACTTCGAGAAGCTAAAGGATCCAGAGGTAGCAGACATTTTTTTTCAGGCAAGGATAGGTGGGAAGTTTGCAGCACTCACTCTGATAGACATACTCAGATGATACAGATAATCAGTCATCCTTATCCCCCCTTCCTCTCCGAACAAATCGCCTCCC
>CM060323.1:10260171-10262671 GCA_030674155.1 Stramonita haemastoma
CAGCATGTATCAGTCACTCATGTGACGCTGATGAATGGCTTATAAACTTTAGCAGCAACAAATGTTGCTCATTGTTTTCTCTACTTCCAACTGTAGAAACAGCATCCCCACTTTCTGGAAATTCTGTGCTAGTAATTCCCTCTTTTCTATTCCTCTCTTGGATCAGTTTTTGTTCCTTTTTGTCTTGTCACCTCCTTATTGTCTATTTTCTGCCTTCTTGGTGCATTCTGTTGTTGCCTTTTTTCCCCAGAAAGACTTAAAAGATTTTCTCTCCCATGCTTAAGTCGGATGTGTTAGGCTATCCTGATAGGTGCTAAACTGGCAGAGCAACGCATTTTCGCTCATGTGTCAAATAACACGTACCAGTTGCTGTCTGAGCGTTCGACGAAGAGGAAATTCTCTCTGCTAGGAAAGATTAATTAGCAGTTGTTATAGATTACTTTTGCAATGTTTGTGTTTGTTGCAGCTGCTAAACCAGAATATGACATTCGTGCCAGTGGTGATTGTTTGGGCCGTTGTGACTTTTTTCTTGCTAAATTATGATGATGATGGTGTTTTTGTTCCCGTGTGAATGTGCTTGAAAAAAGCTTACTACAATAAAGTGTCGTCATTCTCTCTTCTCTCTCTCTCTCTCTCTCTCTCTCTCTCTCTCTCTCTCTCTCTCTCTCTCTCTCTCTCTCTCTCTCTCTCTCTCTCTCTCTCTCTCTCTCTCTCTCTCTGTCTGTCAGTCAGTCAGTCTGTCTGTCTGTCTGTCTGTCTGTCTCTCCCTCTCTGTCTCTCTCTGTCTCCCTCTGTCTGTCTGTCAGTCAGTCTGTCTGTCTGTCTCTCTCTCTCTGTCTCTGTCCTTGTCTCTCTCTATCTCTCTCCCTCTGTGTGTGTGTGTGTCTCTGTGTGTCTCTCTCTCTGTATCTCTCTGTATCTCTCTGTATCTCTCTCTCTCTCTCTCACTCTCTCTCCCTCCCTCTCTGTATCTCTCTCTGTGTCTCTCTCTCTGTCTCTCTCTCTCTCTTATAATCTGATAGTGTAGGGGCTTTGCCTCCCTCTGATTGTATGATTGTGCTGAAGCCATATTTTCCTGGTGCTTAGTCGCCGACTTTGGTCATGTGTATAAGAGATATTTGCCTTGCTTGCTGTTCATTCTTATCTGTGTGCTTGTATGGTCATACTATAGAATAATACAAAGATGTGTTTGTCAATGTGCTTATTTATACATTTCTTTATCTATGTACATATGTATTTATTAATCTATTCGCTTGTCTGCTCCTTTGCTTGTTTGTCAACTGGTTTCCATTTTTCTTTTTTTCATGAAGGCCTAGTGAGCTCTCTGTTTCTTCTTTTCTGTCTTTCTGTCTTTTTCTTAATTGTTATCTTCATTCTCTTTGTCTCTTTCTCTCTCGTTTGTTTATTTTTTGTACTTATATTTCCCCATTCTTTTCCTCTGATCTGTATATTTATCCATGTCTTTACATCCTGTCTTTCTTTTGTCTTTTCATCCTTTTCATTTTAGACAAGGTAGACAACCTTTCTGCCTGCCTTTTATGAAGTCTTTGTTTTGTTCTTCTTTCTTGGCCTTTCTTTTCTTTTCTTTCATGTTATATAGAGAAAGAAAAAAAAAAACCCAAGCATATCAAAACTGTAATTCTTTTCATGCTATATAGAGAAAAGAAAAAAACCCAAATATATCAAAACTTTATAATCCCTTTCATGTTATATAGAGAAAGAAAAAAACCCAAACATATCAAAATTTTAATCCCTTTCATGTAATATAGAGAAAGACCCCTCCCCCCAACATATCAAAACTTTAATTCTTTTCATGTTATATAAAGTAAAAAAAAAAAAAACCCACAACATATCAAAACTTTAATCCTTTCATGTTATATAGAGAAAGAAAAAAAATCAAAACTTTAATTCCTTTCAAGTTATATAGAGAAAGAAAAAAAACCCAAACATATCAAAACTTTAATCTCTTTCATGTTATATAGAGAAAGAAAAAAAATCAAAACTTTAATTCCTTTCAAGTTATATAGAGAAAGAAAAAAAAAACAACAAACATATCAAAACTTTAATTCCTTTCAAGTTATATAGAGAAAGAAAAAAAAATAACCCTAAACAAATCAAAAACTTGAATCCCTTTCATGTTATGTAGAGAAAGAAAAAATAAAAACTTGAACCCCTTTCATGCTATATAGAGTAAGAAAAAGAAAACCAAAACATCAAAACTTTAATCCCTGTCATGTTATATAGAGAAAGAACCCCCCCCCCCCCCCCCCAACATATCACAATTTTAATTCCTGTCATGTTATATAGAAAGAAAAAAAAACCCAAATATATCAAAACTTTAATCCCTTTCATGTTATATAGAGAAAGAAAAACATACATATCAAAACTTAAATTCTTTTCATGTTAACACACTACAGAGTCAGCAGACTTTACATCTGTCACAGGCTGTCATCTCTCTGTCTTTGCTCTCTCTAGGGGAGTGACCTACATGTAACAAACG
>CM060323.1:10272671-10277671 GCA_030674155.1 Stramonita haemastoma
CGCACGCGCGCACATGCACACTCAAACACACGCACACGCACTCACACACATACATATGAATACACATACACGCAATATTTTCAAAACTGCATACACACGGGGACTGGATGTAAAAAAACCCACATGAGTGCTTATTCCATTATCCTCGAAATAATCGAATAAAATAAATAGATGAATTTTTTTTTTTCAGTTTTGAATAATGTCATAATGAGCAATGGCAGAGTGGAGTGGAGTGTTGTAGAGTAGAGTAGAGTAGAGTAGAGTAGAGTAGAGTAGAGTAGAGTAGAGTAGAGTAGAGTAGAGTAGAGTAGAGTAGAGTGTCTACTCGAGTGGAGTGGAGTGGAGTGGAGCAGCAAAGCAGCAGAGCAGAGCAAAACAGAGCAAAACAGAGCAGAGCAGAGCAGCAGAGCAGAACAGTAGAGTAGAAAAGAGTAGAACAGCAGAGCAGAACAGAACATAGATGAGTAGAGCAGAGTAGTGTAGAGTTGAGTAGAGTAAGGGACATTACAGTAGAGTGAGGCAGGTAGAGTAGTGTAGGGTAGGGCAGGGTAGGTGAAGTGTAGTCTTTGATGTATTGTGTAGTACAATAGTATTCTTTATATTTGATTTGCGATAGATTTATAAAATATCTTGTACATATACAGAATCCCTTCATCTTTTGAAGAAGTAGGCCAGCTGTGACCAGTTGGATGTATGACCAGACATCCCCAGTATACATCCTGCTACACATCCCTAATATACATCCTGCAACACATCCCTAATATACATCCTGCTACACATCCCCAGTATACATCCTGCTACACATCCCCAGTATACATCCTGCTACACATCCCTAATATACATCCTGCTACACATCCCTAATATACATCCTGGTACACATCCCCAGTATACATCCTGCTACACATCCCTAATATACATCCTGGTACACATCCCTAATATACATCCTGCTACACATCCCCAGTATACATCCTGCTACACATCCCCAGTATACATCCTGCTACACATCCCCAGTATACATCCTGCTACACATCCCCAGTATACATCCTGCTATACATCCCCAGTATACATCCTGCTACACATCCCCAGTATACATCCTGCTACACATCCCCAGTATACATCCTGCTACACATCCCCAGTATACATCCTGCTACACATCCCCAGTATACATCCTGCTATACATCCCCAGTATACACCTTGCTACACATCCCCGAAATGCATCCTGCTACACATCCCCGAAATGCATCACGCTACACATCCCCCATATGCATCCTGCTACACATCCCCGAAATGCATCCTGCTACACATCCCCGAAATGCATCCTGCTACACATCCCCCATATGCATCCTGCTACACATTGCCAACATGCCCACTGCTACACATACCCAGTATACCCACTGCTACACATACCCAGTATACCCACTGCTACACATACCCAGTATACCTACTGCTACACATACCTAGAATACCCACTGCTACACATACCTAGTATACCTACCGCTACACATCCCCAACATACTCACTACTACACATAATATTATGTGTACTGCTAATAAATTTTTGAGAGGGCTGGGCTCACCAATAACACACTACCTGACTAGGTCAGTGCGGTGGTCCAATAGCTCCTCAGTGAGGAGGGAAAAGTCATACGAAGTCAACACCAGAGGAACACCCTGTGCGTAAGTTTTGTTTGTTTTTCTGTATTTTTTTTAACATTGCCGAAAACAGCTTTTTTGTGGTCGGTGGTTCTTTACATAAACTGGATATGTTTTACATTGAAACTCGGTTTTGGTCTTATTTCAGTGCTTTATCTCCAAATCAAGTCAAATTGTTTAATTCATGAGGGAAATGGTTTTTTTCAGACAGAATCAAACCGTTACAGCTGTACCAGTGATCCATTCTATTATAATAAACCATCATCTTTCCAAACATTCTTGAATCAGTAGAAATCCCCGTCTGAATCCCTGTGAGACACCGACATTCGTGAAAGATAAATGTCCTTCATTAGATGTGGCTTTACCTCTTGGCTTTGACACAGTGTGAGAAGCTATCGAAGAGCAGTGCTGTGTTTGTGAAGGATGGAAGAGGAGGTGTCGACAAATTCTGCTGTCACATCACGATTTGTAGAGAGATCATGAAAGCCGTCCACGAAATGAAAGATGGGACTAAGTTAGGACTGTCTTTTTTCCCGTCGATCTGTCTGCCAGTGTCCTGTGTTCTGTTGTGTGTCTGTATGTGTCTGTCTGCCTGTCTCATGACCTCGTGCACACACACACACACACACACACACACACACACACACACACACACACACACACACACACACACACACACACGCACACACACACACACACACACATATATATATATATATATATATATATATATATATATATATATATCTGATTACCACTCAAGCAAAAGTAGAACATGTATATATTTTCTCCAATATTTTGGCTTTCGCCTTCCTCATGGGGTATTTATTGCAATATATATATATATATATATATGTATATATAATATATAATATATATATATATATATATATATATATATATATATCTGTGTGTGTATGTGTATCAGTGACAGGAACAGTAGCGCTGAGCTACGTGTGCTCTTTGTGCAGCAGGTGGAAGATAAGTGTGTTGATGGTGGGCTGCAGAAAAATACATGTTTCGATGAGCCGATTAATAAAGGAGAAATAAGATCAACTGTAAATAATACGTTAAATTTTGTAAATAAACTACCTTTTTCTTTTTCGTCCTGGAATGTGAATGGTTTGATATCAAAGATTAAGGATCAAGACATTATTTCATGTATTAGTAATGTTTGCTTTGTGTGTTACATCAAAACATTAATGGGATATTGTAATTTAGATTTGTTTACACACACTCACACACACACACACCACACACACACACACACACACACACACACACACACACACACACACACACACACACACACACACAACACACGCACACACACATACACACACGCAGAGAGAGAGAGAGAGAGAGAGAGAGAGAGAGAGAGAGAGAGAGAGAGAGAGAGAGAGAGAGAGAGAGAGAGAGATTATTTCTTTTTTTTAAACCCATTGCAAACCATACTCCTGTCCTTTTCTACAAAAGATATATAGATGTACAGTGTTTGCTGTAAACTCCGGTCTGTAGTATCTCTTTCGCATCAATGCTTGCTCCTGGCTCACACTATCATCAGGCTAGCTGACTGCCTCATGTTACGTGTATTGATCATCCAGGTAATCACCAGGGAAATTCACATAGTAGCTAGCTAACCAGCTGTTGCCCTCGCCAGAGGATGAGTGTGGTTCGATTCCAGTACCTGGTTTTGTTATGTTTTGGTCAGCCTTGGGATGTTGACTAACGTTAAGTACTGCCGTTGGTTTCCCTAAAATATATACTCAGAACGTGAAGAGACCACTGTATTTTGTTGGTAAATTCTGTGGGCGATGTCAATTACTAATGGCTAAGCTAAATGTAGCCCATAAACTGATCAGTTCTTACTTAGAGCATGCAGAGTTGTGTGGAAGCTTAGCTGGG
This sequence comes from Stramonita haemastoma, assembly GCA_030674155.1. Classification (NCBI taxonomy): domain Eukaryota; kingdom Metazoa; phylum Mollusca; class Gastropoda; order Neogastropoda; family Muricidae; genus Stramonita; species Stramonita haemastoma. Next base: position 10,276,229 of record CM060323.1, read on the forward strand.
AAACACCACATGTGCTATCTCCTGTACAAAACATCCTCCTCCTGAAAGAGCTGCCGGTACTTCGTAGGTAAAGCTGCTTTTCTTTATAACTATATTTCAGGCTTACTTGCTATGCAGTTTTGATAATAAACAAAAGCATTTATATGAAATTTGATATTGTAAATATAAAAGCTGTGCAAACGTGTGTTTAAAGCGTTATGTGTATTGTATGCCATATTTCACAGTCATTGAAAGTTTCTTTGCCTGGACATTTTGGAAAGAGCATGAAACTTTGAAGGATCACCCAGTTTTTCTTTTCTTTTCTCTGAGTGTGTACATGGTTGCCTTGAATGACTTTTTTTCAACTGGAGTTTTGCTAAGATAAAGACAACTTCCACATGTGTACTAAATATTTGTTTATCAGAAACATCACTTTATAGTCTCATGCTAAATTCTAGATCCAGACGTGACTATCAATAGTGTAAAACATAGGACAGAACTCGAACCATCAGCCTCTCAGACTGTCTAGGCAGTTATATGCGCTACGTGCAGACCGCCAAACCACGCCATGACCTTGCACAGCTTCAGCAGTAATGAGCATAGCGCTGGGGACTGCCCTCAAGCTGTTCAGGGCAAAGGCAATTATTTGGTCATTTCTGACATCATTTTGTCCTTTGGCGCTGGCGGATCCAGTTAATTGGAGACGCTTCAGTTCAGTTTGCTTTGTCTGTCAGTCTGTGGCACTTGGGCCCCTGCTGTCCACATCCCCATTTTTATCGTCTCCGGCCAGCCGAGGTTCAGTGTCCCTGATGAAATGATGGTCTTCTCATGGGCTGGAAATTATGTCTGTATGAGATACAGTCATCCTCGTTCTTCTACTGTTTTGAACAGAACTGTATTGTGTTGTGTTGTATTATATATTGTATGGTATTTGTAGGCATTTTGGGGCTTTCTTTTGCTTGTATGTTGCAGCGATAGCAATTATTATTGGTTGTTTATAATGTTATGTGTTGTATTGTAGCTGTGCATACAATATTGCCAAGCGACAACTTTCTGTTATAATGGCTTTCTTTTAAAAGCGCTAAATATTTGTTGCACAAAAAAACTCATTTCTTTGACGCCAAAAGACTAGCACGATACAAACTGCCGACTGAAGGTCATGTCCGGCTTTGGCAGAGATTTCATCCCAACACGTTTTGTTTTCTAGACACATGCCTTACTGGGCAATCCCATGGTGTGTAACAAGTGATGTTGCGGGTGACCATCAAGCATCTGCCTCTGGAGTGTTGAGATGTTCAGGGTATTAGGCACGAGCACTTTACTGCATACACCCTAAAGATCCTTTTTTGGGAATGTTTTTAACTTCCTGAGAGGATCGGGCTTTTCCCGTCTGATATCAGTGAAAATGGTATATATATTATAGGTATCTAGGGACAAGGTTGTTTTGAGGAATCTGATTTTAGT
>CM060323.1:10282671-10287671 GCA_030674155.1 Stramonita haemastoma
CCACTAAAAGGGGATGCAGGCAGGGTGATCCGATTTCACCCTATTTGTTTATTCTTTGTGCAGAGGTTTTGGCCCTTATGATGAAAGAGGACAAAGAAATGAATGGGATCAATATTGGAAACATAAAACACAACAGTTCTTAGTATGCTAATGACACCCAGTTCTTAAATGCAGGAGATGGGACCTCGTTTGAACAGTCCATACACATCATTGAACGATTTGGTGTGTGTATGTGTGTGTGTGTGTGCGCGCGCGCATGCACGCTTTGCTTTGCTTTGTAAATAAGTGGGCAAGAGTCTGTTCACAGGTAGCGTGACTGTATTATCATGTATTTAGTTTTGTTTGTGCGCTACGTTTTTTGAGGTCAGCTGTATGGTGGTTATGGTGAAACGTACACAGTGTCATGTTCTTTCTTATCGACACCATGCAGACAGTGGCGTGACATTCAATGCCCACGTTTGGAACCATTCTCCTGTGTTGTTGTCATAGTAGACTGCACTGGTTGCCTTGTTATACAAGCATTCTATGGTTCTGATCAGGTTGACATTGATGTTATACAGCCTCCTGGTTGCCCACAGAGCTGCAAGCCAGACTCTGTTGAACGCAGGGCAGGGTTCAGAGCAGGACGGAGCGCAACCAAACCAAATTTCAATCTTAGAATAGTCTGTGAGAAATACTTGCAACATGAACAAAATCTTTACCACGTCTTTGCGGACTTTAAGGAGGCATTGGAGAGCTTATCTAGGTGCCAGGATATTGAAAGCAGCACCCATCTCCTCTCCGTTGCTGCTTTACCTTCCCTCACCCTAAAGAGTGAACTTGGGGGGGGGGGGCTGTACTAAAACCAAGGCGCGCAAACGGTCACCCATCCAATTGGTAACAGCGCTTGGTGCTGCTTAACCTTAGCTTGGGGAAAGCGAGTGCTCTGACCACTGAGCTATCCTGTCCTGTGTTTATAACAAACCTATAAATTCCCTAAAATCCCTAAGAATTCATACACTATTCAACGGAAAGTAGACTTTAAGATCTCGGGAAAAAAATAGCGTTTTGTGATCAAGGTAAGGTAGAACCACTCGTCTTAACAACTGTAACCGTATCTCAGCTGTGCTAAAAGCATATAAGGAGGAAAACTAAAATGCAAAACAAGCCATAGTCTGGACTTGTTCACCTACTACTCATATCCTTGTCTCCAACATGCTATCAACTTGTAATCTCTGCTCTTACAACCCGTACAAGTGAAACAGCCCTCCCTTTGTTCCTGCTAAAAATAAATCGTGACGTATTCTCACTGAGTCAGAACCCCTTAAAACAGTTGCACTCGGCCGTTGTGCAATATCCAGACTTTGTTTAGTGCATGATCAGCCTACTCGTGTGTGCCGTAACTGATCTTAGCAGTGTGGAGTTTCATTTCGTGTTGCAATATGCGAAACTCGTAAACAGAATATTTAGGTTATGCAGTTGAACACGGCTTTGTTTTACTTTCATCCTATTGATTTGGAAAGTTAGTAAAGTCTTGAAAACTCTGCTTTTGTTCTTTAGATAAGCAGTGTTTAATCCACAGGAGAAGCATTGTCTAGATGAGGAAGTTGACGATAATGATGATAATAAAATACTGATAGTCTTCTTTTCTTGACCAAAACCTGTCATGTTGCTATTGAATACGGGAAAAAATCCAATGTCCTGGAGACCAAACGAAAATAAACAAGCAAGCGAGAAGAAGAAATTCCAGGGGGTCTACTGTGCTTAAAATTGCCTTTTACAATAATAAGATTTGGTATTTTGATTCACTCGGACTCAGCATACAAAACTATCAACTTAGAATTGAGGAGCATTCGGTACATCTCATCAAAAAATGGGCCAGTTTTTTACAGATTTTCCTGTGTATTTTGAGGGTGATATGGATACATACAGTTTATTAATTATCAATGAATAATCTTACATGACAAAGAGATGAAGAACAGTATTCATGTTTTGGGGGTCCCTATATCCAATGTAATGACAACTTCGACCTCAGTCCAAAAAGAGAATAACATGTATGAAGTCACGCTCCGGAGGGAAATAATACGAAGCTGTCATCTCTCTCTTCATGGTTGTTAGAGTTGCATCGTGGTGTTTCCAGCTGCCGTCTGCACCGTGTTTGAGGTATTCCCTAGAGGAGCCCGCACACTGCGACGATCAATGAAATATCAATAAATCAGAGAATAATTGCTCTGCAGTTGCAGGGAGCATCTGTGTTAACGTTGATGAAATTGGTTCACTTGATCTAGAGAGTCGTTTGTTCCAAAGAGTGAGTGTTGTGTTGACTTGCACACGCACACACGCACGCACACACACACGCACGCACGCACGCACGCACACATAATTATACGTTAAATCCTGTTCCGCTTTTCGTAAGAGTAGGCCATCGTGTGCCGGTGGGAACAGATGACAATATTTACAAAACTGCATACACACGGGGACCAGATGAAAAAAAGCACATGATTGCTTATTCTGTTATCCTCGATATAAAAGAATAAATAAATATCTGTATCTAAGATTCGCGATTGTTTACTCCATAATCCTGTCCTTCATATATACTAGAATAGGACGTCCAGTTAATCATTATGTAATTCAAAATGTCATTATCAACATGTTAATAAATGTTTTTTTTCTTCTTGCAGAATTCTCATCCTCTTTTTATCAAGATAAGGTGTTGTTATTGTTAGTTGTTTCAAATAACCAGTTGCCTCCTTTTTCAAATCTTGGGTGTTTCTTTTGGAACAAATTTCAGACGAGTTCTTAAAAATTATAGACTTATTACCAGCTCTCTCTCTCTCCCTCCCTCCCTCCCTCCCTCCCTCTCTCTCTCTCTATCTCTCTCTCTCACTCACTCTCTCACTCTACTCACTCACTCACTCACTCACTCACTCACTCTCACTCACTCTATCTCACTCTCTCTCATGTGCTTATTTACATCCAGTCTCCATGCTTATCAGGGATGCTATCATGACAGTAAAACACACACAAACACAAACACACACACATACACATACACAGTCTCTCTCTCACACACATACACACACATACATACACACACGCAAACACACACACCGCACACACACACACACACACACACACACGCACGCACACACCACACACACACACACACACACACACACACACACACACACACACACACACACACACACACACACACACACACACACACCAAAACAAGAAACAACAGGAAAAGAAACATTAACATATATAAATAGCTCAAAAGATGATCTGAAGTAATCTACTGTACTTCAGCCTGTCATTATAGACTTGTTTATAACCTACCTTTTATCTCTAAAGTCCTTGAAAAAGTTGTTCTGAAACAACTCAACGGCCATCTTTATTCCACTAGTCTCTTTTCCCCGTTCCTGTTTGCCTACCGCATCATCCACAGCACTAAACTCATCCTACTTCACACCTTAAACATGCTTCTACGTGCTTCTCACTCAGGGAAAATCTCCCTTCTCACTCTTCTTGACTTGTCTGCAGCATTTAACACTATAGACCATTCAATCCTTCTCTCCCTTCTCCAGAACACTTTTGGTATTAAAGGCACTGCCCTCACTTGATTTAGTAGTAGTAGTAGTAGTTGTTGCATTTCTTCTTCTTCTTCTTCTTCTTCTTCTTTCTTCTTCTTCTTCTTCTTCTTCTTTAAACCCACAACAAGAAAAGGGTTTCGTTGTTGTTGCCGCAAATGCTGCAGAAATGATCATCCCTGCTGGTGTCACCACTATTGCTGATGCACAATGGCAGTGATTGCACTGATGATCATAACCTTGACTTAATCATGATGAGTGTCCAAACAATGTACTTACAATAAGCAAGTATTCACTCGTGCAGAGATAAACAAGATGTTTTAGTTTCAATGCAATGTTTGTACATTCAAAATAGGAAAAGTTCAAGATTCAGCAAACAAAGAGAAATTCTGGACATGTGTTCTTCCAGAATTTCTCTCTGTGGAAGACAGTTCATACAAGTCTGTTTATCGATCGGTCTTTGTAATGTATCACTTTAGCCGTAAGACCCCTGGCACTATCATGTGCTTGCCAGCTATTAACTGTGAGAAAATTCCCCTGAGGGGAAAACACAATCTACTGGATAATTATCCTCTGTCAGTGCGCTTCTCCCCAAAGATTAATTTATCAGAATGTTATTGCATTGCAGCATCTCTGTTAACGTTGATGAAAGCGCTTTGTTTGGTTTAAGAGTTGTCACCTCCAAAAGGTTAAAACAGTGCAGAGTTTTCCCTAAGAATGCAAATAGCCGAAAGGCGAAAGGGGGAGGGGATCACACAGCAGTTGACTCTTTAAGTTTGGATTGAGCTGTATGTAAATGAGAATGATTTGTTTGTGTGAATTTAAGCTGTTGTTTGTAAAAGAAATTCATCTATTTGTGTGAATGCAATTTGTTTTGGCGAATTTAATCTGTTGTTTTTTGTGGGTTTAATTTTGTGTGTGATTTCAATCTATTGTTTGTGCCCTGTATCCATTTGTGCATTGTCTGATTTGAGACCAGCGTTACTATGATTAGTCAATAGCATTTCATTCCAGACACGGTTTTTTTAGCTTTTATTTGGTTTTAAACTCCAGGTTTACAGGTATGAGAGATTTACCTAACCTGTATTCTGTGCTTTTTTGAATATTTTACGTCACAGTGGAAGTTATTCTATTTTGCCAATGTACCGCTTATTTCTTTAAAAAAAAGAAGACAATAAAAGATAACTCAAACAACAGCTATAATGATAAAACAAGTGCATATATAGAAAAGAGTGGTAGCAACTTAAAACTAAGCAATTGTTAATTTGAATTGTTTCGTCTGTTTTGATGTTACGTTGTATAAATAAAATTTGTTAATGCGATTTGTTTTGATTTTTTTTATATAAAGATCCCAAGTATGAAAATAGAGAATACAAATGAGCACATGAAGATACACAAACGTCACTGAATAACCAGTCACAGCAGTGC
>CM060323.1:10292671-10305171 GCA_030674155.1 Stramonita haemastoma
AAAGCACTGTCAGAGACGTTTTTGGGTAAAATTATTTAGGTTTTACTTTTACAAGAAAATTAGTACAAAGTTGTTCACTGAGAACCTAGTTATGAAATGGAAAAAAGCAGTAGTTCAGTTAAACAAAGCTTTCAGTGGGTATAAAGAGATGAATGCAAGCACTGTTTTCAAGACGTTGAAATTAAAATCTAGCCAATTTTCTTGTATGCTTCAGAAATTTGGGGGCTTAAGAAGAATGGAAAATATTAGTAAAATTCATCCGACTGCATATAAGAGGTTTCTATGAGTACTAGTAAGAACTACGAATAAAATGGTACTTGGTGAATTGGGTATTACCCACTTTATATCAATTCTTACACAAATGTTCTTAAATAGTGGTTTAAACTTTTACAACTGAGTTCAAACAGTTTCTTACCAAATGTTAGTAGAACTAGAAAGGAATGGAAAAGAATGTTGGGCATCACAGTTAAGAGAAATTCTGTGCTGCATTGGATTCAATATGGTTTTGCTGCAACAAGAAAATGGTGATGTAAAAGCTTTTTACGTGTATTTAAACAGAGATTAGTTGATATGTTCATCCAAGAGTGGCATGAAAGCATATCAGATAAGGAGAGGAATGACAACTATAGATCATTCAAAAGTATATTTGAAAAAGAAAAAATACAAAAACGTTATTGTCATTTACTGTTTCCGAGTTGCTATAACACAAGTTAGCTTATTTTTTTCCTCTTAGTAACAATGTTTTCTGATATAGTATAAAATTAATGAACAAGAAAAACTGTGTCTACTTCGTCAAACAAAACTTGAAAATGAAGACCATTTTCTGCTGGAATGCTCAATGTGCTCTAATTTAAGGAGAACGTTTTTAACTAGTGTATCAATATACACTACCAGATTAATCGGAGCATCAAATAAAGAAACGCCCATTATCTATCCAGATACATTTTAAGCCATGATGAAGGAGAAGTTTTTATATCAAAATATTATTTAAGTTAGTGATGTGCAGAAGAAGCTGTGTTACAAAATACTGTTTTGTCATTCTGGAATGAAAATATTGCATTTTCACATAATGATTTTGACGTTGTTATCAACATTACTGATGCAGTTTATATGTTAACAAGTCGAAGCTGTTCAAGATATGTTTTCTTTTTTCATAAATTCAGCACGAATATCATGTTTTTGTGTCGTTCCTCCGAAACACTCTTGTATTGTCGCCCTAAGGCCAATGTACAGATTAAACATGTTCAGTGTTCAGTCAATGTTCTCTCTCTCTCTCTTTCTACTCTCTCTCTCTCTCTCTCTCTCGCATCTCTCTCTCTCTCATCTCTCTCCATCTTCTCTCTCATCTCTCTCTCTCCCTCCCTCTCTTCTCAAACACACATAACACTCACGACGCGACGCGCGCGCTCACCATGCTAAAGGACGATTCATAAAGAAATATTCAGAAGGAAATAAAGCAACAAAATGAAACTAGAATAGGAAAAAAAACTCAGAGAAACGTTGACTTTTCAGCTTATCAACAGACGAAAACTAAACGAGTGAATAAACTGTGAAAAGAAGGTCAGTTTACAAAGAAACAAGCTCTAGCACGAATGCAGAAAAAAAATCAAGTACAGAAAAACAAAAGCTTCTATCTAGCGTGACACACTACCGGCACACAAGCGTCAAACACCAACATGTTTGTCACCTCTCTCCATGAAAATCCGCACATGGAAAAACAGCTCGGTTAACCAAACAACTCGTGAGGAGAGAGCGACATTGATCGTAAGCGCCTTGGGAAAACACGCCATTAAAACAATGATCAGTTTCCATTTATCACCCTGTTTTCCCAGGTCGCCTTGTTAACGACCATCCATACTGGTATGAATGATTCATTAAGGTAGGGGAAGGTTCGTTCGTTTTCCGACCTGTAAGTGTGAGTCAGGAGTACAGACAGTGTTGGGGTTGTAGGTGGTAATGGTAGTGGATATGATTTGCCTGTTTGCTCAGTTCCTAGGGTAATTTTCATGGTCTCCAGATTTTGCTTGATGAACTATTGAATAGCACCATTTGCCATGGTGCAGTGGTTAGCGCCTTGGGTATGAGATGTTGCAGGTTCGAATCCCATAGGAAGTGTACGGATTCTTCGAAGAGATTGAAATGAGCGGTCTTGGAGTAGCGAGACAGGAACAACACAAAAGATACTGTAAAAAAAATCCCAAGAAAAGTGAAAAACAAAAACTAACCTTTTGAATATATTCGTTTGTAACGTTATCTAGAAAGGTTAGTTAAATATTTATATCTAGTGAAATTTAAGTTCTGCATGTTAAGATGAATAATCATGTCAAAATGCTGACAATAATTTACGTTAACAAACCAGACATACCATGCTCAATGCTCTTTGCCCTTAGTTCGGAGATCTGTCCTGTCCATGTGAAAGAATGCAAAGTGAGGTTGAAGGGCTACTATGGATAATCATAGATAATTTGACACGTACCTTGATACAAAAAGTGTTTGCCTTTATCATAAGGGGATTCGGGACAGTGTTTTGCACACCATCTCTTCAACAATAGCAGCCTTTTGTTTGATATGACAAATAGGCAAACGACAAACTTAAAGGAACCAGTTTTCCTAGTATCCTGAATCTGTTTCATGATTACATGGTATTTGCAGAAGCAAGCATGATTGAATTAAGAGTCTGTGTTGTAGCTGATGCTGTGGCATCTCTACAAGTCATGACCATGGTGATGCTGATGCTGGTGCTGATGGCGATAATAAAATAACAAAATTAGAGTATTCCACTCATATTTTAGGTTTCCAAACACAATGATAAACAGGAATAGCCTAACTTTTTCAACTTGCACTGTGTAGGTAACATTAATTTCATCACACACACAAAAAAAACTGAATATAGCCATGTGCAATATCGCTAGGGACGGTCAAGGTCATGTGAAGGTGAACCATGTGAGTCCGATGTTATTCATGTAATTCGCGCCTGGGCATGACATAATCCATTACCTCCCTTGTCGTGCATACCAGCTATCATTTGCATCTTGTTTGTGGTAACAAAATCCCAAGAGGAAGGAACACAACTGGTTGTATTTCAGCTACCATTCTACAGTTCCCTAAAGGTCAATGAATTAGAGTAACATTGCTCTGCAGTCGGTAAAAAGCAAAGGTAGAATAAATGGGTTCACCCGAGTTGTGAGTTCAAAATACAAGTACAGTCGTAGGATTTAGCCGAAAAAATCCAAAAAAAAATCAATGGCAAAAGTAAGAGCGTTTTGCCAATGAAATAAACATGATATATCACTTTTGCTTAAATTAAGTGATGCAAAAAGGTAAAGGTGTCCTATAACTTATGTGCTCGTAGGGGAGTGAGGCGTCTCCTCTCCCTCGCTACTTTTCCTTTCCTGGCTCTAAAGAGGCAGATGTCCATCCATTTGCAGCTGAGTGATATAGGGGACTGTACTAAAGCCAAGGCATGCAAATCGTCACCCATCCAGTTGGTAACCAGTGATGTATTAACCATTAAATATTATCTGTGCTGTCTCTATAATAACTACCTTATTCATTGTCAAATATGTCTTTAGTTTTTGTCATAGTACATTCTTCATTGACTATGTGAGTTTCACTTTGCTCTAATCAAGTCATGACCTTTCTTTATATATATATATAGGTTCAGTTTGAATGTAGCAGTTTGTCCTGTTTACTTTTGAGATTTTGCATTGCACTGTTTACTTCATATCAGTTATGCTTTGTTTCATGTTGCCTTAACGTTCATTTTTGACAAAAAACACACAAAAGAATTGACTCTTCCTTGTCCACACAGTGATAAAGCACATGATTTTAAGCCAGGGATGCTTCTGCTTGCAGGCAGTAAGCTGTGTGCTATCTACGTTCAGCACCTTAGCCAAGTATTGTACACATGTGCTAGGCTACTAGTAGTGTGTATGGCTGACAGTGCTTTTCGTGAATCTGCTGTGGGCACGCGTTTGCTTCTAGGTCACTTTTACAATAGTCATGGAAATAAGAAACGCCATGCAGGCGCCACTTTCACATTAGGATGAATGATGAGTGGGAAGGGTGGTCCCACACCCGGGATTGTAACGACAGTGGAGGCAGCCAGTCCCTTATGAGCACATGCCCACAGCAGATTCACGAAAAGCACTCTTTGTCAGCCACACACACCAATAGTAGGCTAGCACATGTGAACAACACTTGGCTAAGGTGCTGAACGTAGCCTAGCACATATCTGAGGGCAAAATGTCAACCGTCATGGGGCCACATTTACCCTCTAGAAGGTTTGGTGTGATGGAGATGATGATCCGCCCATCATCCACCATATGTAGCTGACCAAACAAGCTCCCCGCACAGCAGAGGGTATCAGTGCTGTTGCTACTGACAAGGCAGCCATCTAGGATACATTACTGTCAGGGCAGGTCATAGAGCATCGCCAGAGGGCATGGGTTGCCGACTGTCCACTGAGGTACAAGGGTGTTGCCTGAACTTTGTAGGCATGGTATGGCCAGTAGACACAATTACCACACTGGCAGGTCACCGAGAAAAATGATGGAAAAGGAGGGAAAGTGCTGGAGAGAGAGAGAGAGAGAGAGAGAGAGAGAGAGAGAGAGAGAGAGAGAGAGAGAGAAGAGAGAACACTGAACACTGAAATGGTTTAATGGTACCTTGGCCTTGGACCACAATACACCAGGTGAGGGTGGCAGGGGTGTAAGTGTAATGCAAAATGAAAGCATGAATAAATTTTACATATACTATGTCAGTGAAAGATTGACAGTATGGATACATTTCACACATACTATACAATGAAAAATCAAAGCATGGAAACACTTCATACATACTATAGTAAAAAAAAAAAAAAAAAAAAAAAAAAAAAAAGTGAAAGCATTGTTAAATTTCACTTAAACTACCCATACCATGGCAGTGAAAAAATGAAAGCATGGATAAATTTCACGCCTGCTATAGCAATGAAAAATGAACTCGCAATACACATTTCACACCCACTATTGCAATGCTAAATGAACTCACTGATAAATTTTAAATGTACTATATCAATGAAAACTGAAAGCATGGTTACATTCCACACACGCTATAGTAATGGAAAATGGAAGCATAAAAAAAATTTCACACACTCTGTGGCAATGAAAAAATGAAAGCATGGATAAATTTCACGCCTGCTATCACAATTAAGAAAGAGACCATTGATACAATTTACACACACTCCACCAATGGAAAATGAAATCATTGATAAATTTTACACCAGTTTTAAATGAATTGTACATATGATATCTTTCTCGCTCACTGATAGTTCCACTCCATTCCTGGATAAACCAGTCAACAAGCCTTTGTTTAAAAACTCTCAAAAACATTTTAGCATCTCCCACTCCTTGCAGCAACCAGACAATACCATAACCAGTCTCACACAGAATCTCTCTCAAATTTGTAACCCAACAACTTTTACCACATCTGTCCAATTCTAATAACATAATGTATGCTCTGTAGGGTAGTCTTTCTTTGTCCATTTGAACTAATTTCAGCCAGTATCTTATACAAGATACATATGAATTAATGTATAAAGGGAATCTCCCCAAGTCTCCATAAACCATCCTGTTAGGTGTCCTCGTTGGAACCCCTAAGAATCTTTTGCAAGCTATTAAATGTACTTTTTCAATATGATCAAGTCTATTAATACCCCATACCTCAGATGCATATAACAGAATTGGCTGAATTTTAATGTCGAAGATTTTGAAAAATACGCTTAAGGTCATTTCCTTGTATTTGTTAAACACTTTATGTAATTGCATAACGGCTTTCTTTCCTTTAATTGCTAAATGATCTGTACCCCTTCTAGAGAGAGAGAGAGAGAGAGAGAGAGAAGAGAGAGAGAGAGAGAGAGAGAGAGAGAGAGAGAGAGAGAGAGAGAATGAATGAATGAATGAATGAATGAATGAATGAATGAATGAATGATATTTCTTTTTTACGGGTGACAAATAAGCATTCCCATGCATTTTTTTCATCCGGCCCTTGCCCTGATTAGGGACTATCAAATGAAAAACAAAAATCAAAACAAAGCAAAACAACAATCAAAACCACAAACCAAACCAAACCAAACCAAACCATAACCAAAACAAATAGCTTCCTCCCCCACAAAAACAATCACCACAAACAACCTATGATTTAAGAAAGGAGAGAGATATATATTCAACCACATAATTCCCAATTGGATACGTTGATAATCTATACAAAGAGGTAGGTGTGTATTAAATAAACACATAATCCCCACTGACTCGAACATTAATGTTATAACAGATACACCGATTATAATTAAGTAAATCAAACAGGTAGAAATAGAGAGGATACAGTAAAGTACAAGAGCAAGCCATGCAAACAAGTCTTTCCTACTTTAACACAATTCTGTGATTTTCTTTAAAAGCTAACAACAAACAAATATCATTAAAAATATCAAAGCATTAAGATGTAACGCCCCATAAAATATTAAAACAGAAGATTTCTCCAATTGTGTTAACAGAAATAAATTTTAAAGAAATCCGGAAAGGCCTAATGTATATATGAGGGGGGAGGGAAAAAGAGAGAGAGAGAGAGAGAGAGAGAGAGAGAGAGAGAGAGAGAGAGAGAGAGAGAGAGAGAGAGAGAGAGAGAGAATATCTTTGTTGACCTTTCGTCTTTAAAACAGATACACTGACCTTCGGCTCAGTCATCATGTACGTTGTCTGTTTCCTCTAAATCAAACAACAGCTACCAACGTATTTACACTGTGCTATTTTTTTAACATGCGCATGTTTGTTCTAATATGTAGGTGATTTCGTGTCAGTTTTTGTCCCCACATAAAGGCTTTTATAATGGAAATCCCTACCAAAGCTGTGGCAAACTCATCTATTTTGTATCCAGCCTTGGCTTCAGATAGTAGGGACAGAAAGAGCATAATCCTCTCAATGGAATGGCTACCACAGGTGACTGATCCTGTGTGAGTAGCCATTTGAGTGGTGGTTCAGTGCCTGACATCAAGGATATTGCCTGTGGAGGTTTAGGAATGAACTTGCCCACTGCATGAAAGAACTGAGAGATCTTCAGAGAGATGCCTGTCTAGTATCATATATATAATATATATATATATATATATATATATATATATATATAATATATATATATATATATATATATATATATATATTATGCCGTTCACCTGACCATGGGGGCATCACGTGAAGATTTTGCAACACTTCCTCCACTCCTCACAGTCCTCCGTCCCTCCTTAGAGATCACTTCCACCCAAGGCCTGTCCATCTCTGATGTGTCTTCACATCGTTTCCTCTGTCTGCCTCTTCGTCTCCCCCCTTACTGTTCCCTGTTAGACAGTCTTGGCCAGCCAGATGTTCGTGTGACGTGCCCGTACCACTTGTGTTTTCAACTGAAGTTATGAGCTCTTCATAGGGCGGATGGCATTCTTTATTCTGGTTTTCATTTCTTCATTAGTCAAGTAACAAAACACTCTCTGAAGAGCAATTACAATACTGAAGGCATATTGATACAATCATAATCAAAGACAGGATAGCTACATTTCATATTTGTTCAAACATTATTGAAAGCTTCAAATAAAAATGTAACAAACACTCACATCGTACTTAATGTGAAAAGACATTAAATTCAAAGAACATATACATACATACATACATACATACATACATACATACATACATACATACATACATACATACATACATACATACATACATACATACACATATACATACATACATACATACATACAAACATATAGACATACATACAGACAGACACACACATACACACATACATCATACATACAACATACATACATACACACATAACATACAACATCATACATACAACAACAAACCACAAACACAACACACATAAACATACATACATACATCATACACACACACACACACACACACACACACACACACACACACACACACACACACCACACACTACATACGTACTACGTATCTAAATACGTACATTTATACATACGGACACAAAGGAGAAGAGTTCAGTCAAGCTTCGGCCAGTGATTACTTGTATGTTGCCTAATCTTTTGTCAGACATGTATTTTCCGGCACTAGTGCAATCAGTGCGAGTTACATGCTCCCTGCCATCTGCACTCCCTACTCTCCAGACTCCCAAAGCCTCTGATGCGGAAGTACTGTTTACGTGGCCAAACCTCGGGGAAGAAATTGCTTGCATTTTATTCATTGTATGCATAGCCCCTGCTTGGAAGTTTTGGGCAAATGATAGTATAACCCAGAGTTAAACCAATTTAGCAACTACTCACGTGCATACACACATACACACGCGCGCGTGCGCGCACACACACGCACGCACGCACACACACACACACACACACACACACAGACTGGCACCACCCCAAGTCTTTCGGAGAACCACACACACACACACACACACACACACACACACACCACACACACACACACACACACACACACACACACACACACGTCTATCCCCGGCTCATTCTCTGGATAATGAGTTTTTTGACGGAACAAACACAGTTTGTACGTTTTCAGAAAGCAATATCGATTGAAAGATCCACTTCTACTGGTTTTCCCCAAGGCACTGTTCTGCCTCCCATTCTTTTTACCCTTCACACTAATGATTGCACTGACTCTGATTTAATACCTGTTATCAAATATTCTGATGACTCTGCTCTGGAGGGCTAGCTGTCCAACTCCCATGTCATGTATTCTCAACAAGTTGAAGAGTTTGCCTCCTGATGCAAACAAAACCTGACTTGATTTAAACGTTAAAAAGACAAGAGAAACGTTAATTGATTTTCATTAAAAACCCTGAACCTATACCAAATCTTTTCATTGATAATGTAATGGTTGAGCGTGTGCATGAATACCTAGTTACATTAATTCGATAAACTGAATTTTAATGCTAATACAGATCTTGTAAATAGAATATGCCATTTCTGGATCTTTTTCCTTCAAAAGCTCCGCAGTCTTCAAGTAAACATTAATTTTACAAATTTTTATCGATGTTTTATTGTGTCTGTTCTTTCTTTCTCCTTGATGTGTTGGTACTAAAGCCTCATGTCAAAAAACAGAAACGTACTGGAACAGGATTGAACAAGATGTGGCAAAATGAGGGCTAGAACAAATGAAACTGAATGATTTGTATGAATGCCGTGTGAGAGACAGAGCCGACAGATTGTAACTGACGGTCCTCTGTGCTAGCAAAATACTTCGAACTTCTCCCATCTCAAAAGGCTACAGAGTACACCCCAAATCTAAAACTCTGCATATAAAAATAGTTTTTATTCCCACCTCAATTATGCTGTTAATAAGTACATGACATTAGTCTGAACTTACCCAAAGCAAGCCAGGAGCCAGAGAGGAGGGAGAGAGAGAGAGAGAGAGAGAGAGAGAGAGAGAGAGAGAGAGAGAGAGAGAGAGAGAGAGAGAGAGAGAGAAGAAGAAGAGACAGAAGCAGAAGAAGACAGAAGAAGACAGAGAGAGAAGAGAGAAGAGAAGAAGAGAGAAGAGAGAAGGGAGGGGGGGGGGGGGAGAGTGAGATTCAGTGCTTAAGCAGAAAAGGGATGGGAAATTTTGAAACAATTGCAGGCAGGTAGGGGACGTATATCAAATTGTCCATCTCTGAGTAGAAGTGTGAAATTTGGTATGTGGGTACCTAAATCCTCTTCTAAATCATATAGAAAGGGGAATTGAGGTGACCTATGGAGGGTGTTAACACACATTTAATTAGGTCAGTGTGTCATTTTCGTTTTCTGACAGGTTTCTCATGAAAATGTGTAGTGATTCTTCTAAAAACACCAATTATAATAGTTTTTGTCGAAGTGTATATCATAGAGCATGTGCAATACAAGTCAAAAGTAAAATTTTTAGTTGACTTAATCAAGTAGGTCAACTAAAACTAGGTCAAATTATGTTGAATGTTCATATTTGACCGTTTTGAAGGCTTAAACAACATTTGTGCTAAATCACACAGTAATGCAGATCAGCACGCAGCACATGTGTAGATGCTTGCTTTTTGTTATTAAAGAAAGCTTGATCTGAAAGATAAACTATATAGTTCCAGATATTTTCATAACATTTGGACCCAGTCTGATCTATTTGATTTTTTTTTAACCTTTTCAGGGGTGTTTTTATGTTGGTTTGTATGGGAAGGTTGTTTTGTTTTGATGAAAGAGCTAAGTGTGTGCTTGTTTTTAATCCTTTTGCTTTTTATCACACCCCACAGATGTCTTGCAAATATTTTAAAGAGTTGACCTAATTAGGACTCATTTGGGTATAAAAAATAGTTTTTGAAAACATAACACACCATGTAGCTCTTTTACAAGCAAACACAATGGAACACTTTGTGAATGTGTAATGGGGCATTTTTTTTTCAAAAGTTTTTTTTTTAATTGCTCTACCTTACTCATCAGCTCGCGTATCATGGAAGCAGTCTCCACCACAAGTGCAGATGCATACATTCAGGTTGGCCCTCACACATTTACAACTCCTTTGCAGCCTTGTTTACACCCACAGTGGATCAGTTCAAGACATGAATCCTGTGCCTGCTGAAGAGCAGTCCAAGACAGGCTGCCATGTCTGTCCTTTTTAAATTCTGCAGGAGATGGGAGTACAGGCTGTTTTGTGAGACACTTGACGAATATGAAGACTGTGGTGGTTTATTTATTTATTTATTTATTTATTTATTTATTTATTTTACAAACCACTTTATGTCACAACAGATTTCTCTGCGTGAATTTGAGCTGCTCTCCCCGGGAGTGAGCGCGTCGCCACAAGTGCAGCGTAACCCTTTTTTTTTCTTTTTCTTGTCTGCAACTGTATTTGTTTCCCTATCGGAGTGGTTCTTTCTACAAGAATTTTGCCAGGGAAAACCCTCTTGTCGCCGTGGGTTCTTTTATGTGCGCTGAATAATAGAGTGTCACAACGGGACCTCGGTTTGTCGTCTCAACCGAAAGACTATTTTGCTTATAGTCACTATACATCAGCAACTTTTCGGCTTCCAGGTTTTTAACTGCACCAGAGGCACCCTCCTCCCCCCACCCCTACCGCTAAAAAACACCCACTTGGTTTCTGACACGAATCAATGGTCATACATTTGTCAAGAGTTTATATAAAACATACTGCAGATCCTACAGTTAGCCTACAGCACCTCGTCTGATACAGTCAATCTGTGTGTGAGCGCGCGCGCGCGTATGTGTAAAGGGTGGAATGTGCACATGCACACACGCACCCACGCGCACATACCACGCACGACTCACGCACGCACTCACGAAACACACACCACGAAACAACACACACACAACACACACACAAACAAACAATTAGTTATATAGATATATGACCTATATTTCTTTTACTTTGTTTTTACATATACATAGAAATGTGTAGGAGAGAGCAGGCATCCTTGGCGTACTCCAATTGTAGTTCGGAACCAAACTCCTATGATGTTGTTACAGTAGAATGCGCAGTTGCCTTGTTATACAGGTATTCTGTGGTTCTGCTCGTGGTTTGACCCTCAGGCAAAGAGCGATAGCTGGGCAATTCTGGGAGCGATAATATCGGATGAAGGATCAAAACCTGAAATTCTCTCCAGGATAACCCAGACCACAGCTGCAATGACCAGACTTAAGTCCTCTGGAATGAAAGAACATCGCCATTAGCTTCAATATCAGACTGATGCGTTCCTGATCATGTCCATATTTTTGTACGCTTGTGAAACATGGCACCATAACAGCAGACATTGAAAGAAGGATACAGGCAATGGAGATTAGATGCTTTTGCAAACTCCTTGGCATGTTAAGTAATCACATCACTAATAAAAAGTGAAAACAGAATAAAGAATGCCATCGTCCATATGGAGAGCTCCTAACCACAGTGAAAAAAACGCAAGCTAAAGTGGTAGGGGCACGCCATACGATCATCTGGACTGGAGAGAGAGAGGAAGGGGGAGAGAGAGAGGGGAAGGGGGAGAGAGAGGGGGGAAGGGGGAAAGAGAGAGAAGGGGGAGAGAGAGAGGAGGGAGGAGAGAGAGAGAGAGGGATGGGAGACAGAGACAGAGAGACACACAAACACAAAGAGAGACACACAAAGAATCACACAGAGAGAGAGACAGAGAACTCAAACTCAATGATTTATTTACTAAAAGGCCATTGTCCCATACATGAATGTGGTTGCGAACTGCTGAGTATTTTGGTGAGAGATACAACAACAGCAACAACAACAACAAAGTTAATGTATAGTAAAAAAAAAAAAAAAAAAAAAAAAAAAAAAATAAAAATAACAAAAAAAAAAATACAAAATGAATGAATGAATATAATACAGAGAAGAGGGAGAGAGAATGAGATGAGAGGATTGATCAGAAGAGAGAGAGAGAGAGAGAGAGAGAGAGAGAGAGAGAGAGAGAGAGAGAGAGAGAGAGAGAGAGAGAGAGAAAGAAGA
>CM060323.1:10310171-10345171 GCA_030674155.1 Stramonita haemastoma
GAGACATAGCACCAACATTGGGAGGACAGAGCCTATGGAGACAGTGGAACCTTCAGATGGTATGGAAGATAGCTCAGATACCAGGAAAGAAGATCTCACAAAGACAAAGGAAACTGCACACACCACTGACGACAAGCGGAATGTTACAAAGGAAGATGCTGTGAAGAGCAGCGAAAATCTTACCACTACTGAAGGCAACATGGTTCCTTTGAAGGCAAACTTTAAAAAGGCAGGGAGCGATATCAATATTGAATGTGGCATGAGTTCGGTAAATGACACCTTTGCAAGGACAAACTTAACCTCTGGTCTTATAGGCAATGGTGGCATTTCCTCCACAAGGGATGCAACCTATCTAAACAGAAGTCTTTGTGACTTGAGAAGCAATACCAGGCTTGTGGAAGAGTACTGTACCATAACAAAAAGACATTTAGACACTCCACACATGCCGACTGGTGACAAGACTAATGTACATGATAACAATAAACACCAAACCTGTGAAAACGCCAAACAGTGGTCTGGTATTAGCGACTGATTACACAGATCTTCAGAATGATACAAACTGTTTTTTTCAAAACGGATTCAGGACTAGTACAAAAGGAAATAAGCATGCATCAAGAAATGTTGGTTGTGAACTAGAAATGAAACCTATTACTGCTACAGATATTGAGGCATGTGTGAATGGTCCTACGGCAAGGGATTGGTCCATTGCCAACAATTGCTTAGAGTTGGAGTTGTTGAATCAGACAGAACCAATCCCAGAGAAATTGGCGACTTTACAAACCACAGTTGATCATCCGTGTAGTTGTGCAATAGAGACAGACTTGGGTAAGCGGATAGGTCAGCGTCCTCCCCTACCTCCAAATTTGCGGTGTAGCAAAGAGGACAATGGTTGCACACCAGAAGTTCCGCTGCCAAGAAAGCCCCGTGTGGATCGCAAAACCTACGTAACAAACACTAACGGCTCAGAAACCACACCCCTACTATTTACCAATGGGTCTGTTCGTCACTTTTTACCTGTGGATTTGTTTCATTGCTCAAAAGATTTATGCATGAGAGAAACAGTCAAGAACGGGATGAGAAAGGAGTATTCAGACAGACATAAAAATGGCACTGTTGTTGAGACGACACAAAATTGTAGTAGGGCAAATGCTGTTTTTGAAACCTGAAACCTTCATAAGCCTGCAGATAGTATAACCTTGAGAACATTTTTCCTTGTGGGAACTGCTATGGTTTAGTACGTCTTTTCAGCAAAATCCAAAGAAAATCTGTGTTAAAGAAACGACTGTGTGAAAGTCATTGCTTAAAGGGAACATTTCAACAGACACACATTACTAAGTGGAAAGCTATGGGTGGCAACATCCGTCTAGAAAGCGGAAGCTTACGGATTTGAATCCTGTCCAGGGCTAGATTTTGCCCCTTATCCAGTAAACCGTTGGCGATAGTATGAGATCTAAACTTTAGATGGTAGAAAGCTAACTCTATAAGCATACAAACAGACAGAAAAAGTAGGTGGACTGTACTTTTGCGAGGGTTGTCTATGAGGATATCAACCCGTTTTATTTTTAAAGAAGACAGCTACTGTGACTATAAAGCTCTAAGAACCAGATGTAATATCACACCACCTAAAAGTTTTATGGTGACTGATCCACACCACTCCCCCCTTCCAGTCATCATTTTTTCAGAAATGTCCAGCTCAATAAAAGCACAGATGTCAATGTAATCCGGGGATATGGATCTCTGATGCATGAGAAAGTGTGAGGACTAACTGAGAAACTGCAGAATCTGTTGGACCTTTAGTCTCAGAACTAAAAGAACGATATTAATTGTGTTAAGAAACACCAAAGAGAAAGATGACATTGTTATAAAGAAAGTGGGTGTATATGCTGATCAAGAAACTACTGGTCACAACTACATAGCTATTGTTTTTGTGATATCAAAAGTGCTGTGTAAAATGTTGACATTTGTGTACAATTTGTGATCACAGCATCAGCATTTGAGGACATCGTTTCTATTATTTGCGTTCTTGTTTTCTTTTGACAAAATGGACAGCTTTTTTCTGTCTATGTTTTTCCCCAATTCAAAATCTCAAACCTGTCTTTCAGATTATTTTCTGAGCAGAGAAGTCTGTATTCAAATCAAGGATGTTGCTTGAACTTGATATACTATACCTCATTTACAATTTTTCAATGATAGAAACACACACTCACCTGCCAACATTGCTACAGTCACGAACAAACTGAAAGACGACTTTCTAAAAACAGCTGTCTGAATGTTCAATCTTCCTAAGGTTGCCTGGTAGTGACGTCACCTGCAATGCCCAGATTTTTCACGTCCATGGGAAAAGATTGAACACCGCTGTGGTTAAAGTGTAGAGTTCATGTATATCGGCCTTTTCCCTGAAAAAGTGTGGATAGTGTGGGTGACGTCACCACTTCAGGAGCACATAACATATGCTGTTCAATAGGGGTTGTCTTCTTCTGTCGTTCGCTTTACACCATCAGATGTGTCTGGGAAAATAATTGCTTGTTCTTGCCAACTCCTCTCGTAGGCTGTATACGTACAGATTGGTTAGCAGGGTTATCTCCGTCGGCCATACAATCTTCCTCAGATCACTGTATAGTGTGCACATCTGAAGGATGTGCTCGCCAGTCCGGTTTTCCTTACCACAGGCACACAGGGGAGAAGGGACATGTTTCAGCTTTGTGGATATTTGGTGATTTAGCCTGTTGTGCCCAGTGTGGAGTCTTGGAATTATGAAATACAATGTGGCTGAAATGTGCCACACACTTGTCCACGGCAGGATCTTGCTGCATGTCCATCCAATCCACTTTCTATGGCAAACCATACTGGTCATCTTCACCTTATGCTGCGCTGCTTTTGGTTTCAGTTCAAAACATTACTATGACTTAACAACAAGAAGGCTCTACACTGTGACTGAAAAGAGTAGATTTATTTACAAGAGTAGGTTGAATAATATTATGAATGAAAGACACGCATTTATCATCATCGTTCATCAGGAGAAGGTTCTACACAGTGACTTAGAAAGTAAAGATGCACCCTTTATAGGTTGTACACTGTGACTAAGAGAGTAAAGTTGTACCCTTTATAGGTTCTACACAGTGACTTAGAAAGTAAAATGTACCCTTTATAGGTTGTACACTGTGTCTAAGAGAGTAAAGATGTGCCCTTTATAGGTTGTACGTTATGACTTGGTACAAATGTACCCTTTGGAGGTTGTACACTATGACTTAGAGAGTAAATATGTAACCCCTTTGTAGGTTCTACACTCTGACTAAAAGAGTAAAGATGTACCTTTTGTAGGTTGCATACTTTCACTTAGTAAAAATGTACCCTTTGTAGGTTGTACACTATGACTTAAGAGACTAAAAATGCACCCTTTATAGGTTGTACACTGTGACTTAGAGAGTCAAGATGTACCCTCTATAGGTTGTGCACTGTGACTAAGACAGCAAAGGTGTACTCTTTTTTACCTTTTACACTGTGACTAAGACAGTAAAGGTGTACCCTTTTTTACCTTTTACACTGTGACTAAGACAGTAAAGGTGTACCCTTTTTTACCTTTTACACTGTGACTAAGACAGTAAAGGTGTACCCTTTTTTTAACCTTTTACACTGTGACTAAGACAGTAAAGCTGTACCCTTTTTGCTTTAACTGACAACTTAGGATACCCTTTTACTTTTACACTGTGACTAAGACAGTAAAGGTGTACCTTTTTTACCTTTTACACTGTGACTAAAACAGTAAAGGTGTACACTTTGTAGGTTGTACACTGTGATTTACAGACCAAAGATTATCTTATGAGTGTGGGTGGAAAGCTATGACTCAAAAATAAAGATTCAGCAGTTAAAGGTCATACACAGGAACCAGAAATAAATATTCTGCCGCACTAGGTTGTATACTGTCACTCAAAGAGTAAATATTTACTTGTACACTGTGACTTACAGAACAAAAACTCTCCACAAGAAAGTTTATATCCTGTAACTAAAAGATAACTATTTACAGAAGTAAGCTGTGTATTGTAACTCAGAGACGAAAGAACAAAAACTATCCACAAGAGAGTTTATCCTGTGACTCAAGGATAAACATCTAACAAAAGTAACCTGTGTATTGTGACTCAGAGAGGAATGATTTACCCAATAGAAGGTGACGAACTGTGACTCACAGAGTAAAGATTTACCAGCAAAACGACTCAAAAACGAAAGTTTCAGTAGCAGAAAAGTGTAGTCAAGGTAAATACACACAACGTGGAGGATTTTGCCATTAGTAGTCCCCACACTGTGTAGGTTGTACAGGCCGACTTGACAAACAAAGTGTAGGCAAATTCTTTTATGAATGCCTTTACACTGCGTTTGAAAAGAAAAACTCCTGAGAGAAAAACACAAGGACGAAAGATGTTGGAACACACCACACACATACACACACACACACACACAAACACACAAACACACAACACACACACACACACACACACACACACATACACACACCACATACACACGCACACCGTCTAATATCACAACTTGTGAAAAGACGTTAAATGAATTTGAACACACATGACACACACATGCACTACTCATCTCTCTCTCTCTCTCTCTCTCTCTCTCTCTCTCTCTCTCTCTCTCCTCTCTCTCTCTCTCTCTCTCTCTCTCTCTCTCTCTCTCTCTCTCTCTCTCTCTCTCTAATAATTTTAACTAATTCAGTACATGCTTTACTTGCTTGTTTGTTTGGGATTTTTGTGATAAAATTACGATATAAAGTATTATGGCATTATCAATTCTATTTCCAGATGTTATTGGATTTACGTGGTCTTCTAAAAAGCAGGGTAAATGAATTCAGGCATCTGAACTGGTTTTGTACGCACTTTTGGTCTCATTCAGCTCTTAAATTGTGTGCTATGTATGCTTGTACATTTTTCTGTTGTTATGTTTAATTTTCCCCCCTCTTTCCACTCTTGTACCTTAAAAGGTATTGTGGACCAAAGGTGGATGTCTACAATTTCGTCGTTCTGTTCTTGTCTTCTTCGTTCTATGTCTCTATCTCTCTCCTCTCCTCTCTTCCTCTGTCCTTCCTTCTCTCTCTCTGCTCTCTGTCTTCTTCTCATCTTCTCTCTCTCTCTCCCTCTATCTCTCTCCTTATCTCTCTCTCTCTTCTCTTCTTCTGTCTTCTGTCTTCTCTCTGTCTCTCTCTCTCTCTCTCTGTCTCTCTCTCTTCTTCTCTCTCTTCCTCTCTGTCCTTCTGTCTCTCTGTCTCTCTCTTCTCTCTCTCTCTCTCTCTTCTCTCTTCTCTCTCTGTCTCTTCTCTCTCTTCTCTCTCTCTCTCTCTCTCTCTCTCTCCTCTCTCTCTCTCTCTCTCCCCTCTCCTCTCTCTCTCCTCTCTCTCCTCTTTCTATCTCTCTTCTCTCTCTTCATTCTCTCTATTTTCTTCCCAACAAACGACCATCACGCACATAAGTCTTCTGCTCGTATGGAAAGATAGCCTTTAGTTAGAGACACTACGTTTTGTGTTTGTGGTCAGTATTTCTCTGTATTTTTTTAAAAAAAGCCTCTCTTGCCTGTTCTTTTTACATTTCGTGTGTGTGTGTGTGTGTGTGTGTGTGTGTGTGTGTGTGTGTGTGTGTGTGGCGGCGCGTGGTGCGTGCGTGCTGTGCGAGCGTGCGTGTGTGTGCGTACGGTGTGTGTGTATATGTAAACGGTTTAATAAAAGAAAGTAATCTTTTTCTCTTCTATTGAATACATATTGCTTACAAAAATATCACAATTAAAATCCTCCCCCTCCCCCTAAAACTTGACAATTTCATTCCCTCTCCAATTTTTTTCACATATCCATCATCATCAGTAAAATCAGAATTTTGTTGAAAGAAAATGAAATCTAAAAGTGTAATATTTTCGTTTTGTCATTATTTCAATAAATAACTTTTTGATGTAGTTTTATTCGCGTTTCATTCCTTTCCTTATTCATTCAAATTCACATTTCTTATTTCAACAGAAGAATTGCTCGCTTGGACACTTGTACTTATTTTGTGTCGAAAGATTTATTATTCTATGTGTGTGCCTGTGCGTGTGTGCGCGTGCAAAGCATGTGTGTGTATACTTGTGCGTATGATTATGGGAGGATTGATATACAGACGTCTTTCTTGTTGATTTTATGATTGATTGTCGTGTTTCGGTTGGTTCAAATATGTATTTTTCTTTTGAATACCACAGGAATATTGTGAATTCCTCATGTGGCTATTTGTTATCTGCTATACCTTCTGCCATCTGTATGGTTTAGGGTTATTGTTGTTATCATGAATTAAACAATTAGTGTGACAAAAATCCAGTATTTCTGGTGTCTGTCACTTTTTTTCTTTTGGTAACAGAAAGTTCATAGTGCTCACCGTGAGAAATGAACGAAGACCTTGCAGTCTTCAGGAAATGATGAAATTTAATAGGCAGCAACAATGATTTCATCTGTGTGTGTGTGTGTAAGTGTGTGTGAGTGCGTGTGTAGTGCGTGTGTGTGAGTGGGGGTGTGTTGTGAGTATGTGAGTGTGTATGTGTATTTCTGAGTGTGTGGATGTGCGTGTATGTGTGCGCGCGCGCTTGTGTGTGCGTGTGTGTGCGTGTGCATGTTTGTGTGTGTGAGTGTGTGTGTGAGTGTTTGTGTGTGTGTGTGTGTGTGTGCGTGTTTGTGGTGTTGTGCGTGTTTGTGTGTGTGAGTGTGTGTGAGGGTGTGTGTGTGTGAGTGTGAATGTGTGTGTGTTTGTTTGCTTGTTTGTGTGTGTGTGTGTGTGTGTGTGTGTGTGTGTGTGTGTGTGTGTGTGTGTGTGTGTGTGTGTGTGAAGTGCGCACGCACCCATTGGTCAGAGCATTTGAGGGGGACGGGAAAGCCTAGTGGTCAGAACAATGCGCTCGCAATTTGACGACCCGGGTTCGATTCCTGTTCGAGGGGATTTTTCCCATGTAATTAACATCAGTGCCAACTCCACTCCCCCAAAAGTCCTTTGGATGAGACAATAAACCGAGGCCCCGTGTGCGAACGTACGCAGAGCATCTTGCGCACACGCTAAATCCTGTTCCACTTTTCGTAAGTGTAGGCCATTGTGTGCCGTGGGAACAGATGACCAAGATTTACAAAACTGCTTACACACGGGGACTGGATGTAAAAAAAGCACACGAGTGCTTACTCCATAATCTTCGATACGAAAAAAAAGAAAGAAAAAGATAGAGCACTAGATACGAGTGTTGTGTCCTTAACTGATTGTTGGCGTAAAGTGGACAGGCTCAACAGAGATGAGAACTCCCCCCCCTCCCTCCTGTCCGGTAAGTCCATGTGAGAACTACCCTTCTCCTTTCCTTCACCAGATGAACTGCCAATCAACAGACTGCAATCACAATACGGCAAGTTGTTATTGTCTCTGTGAGTGTGGCAAATCAGTAATGCTACAATTGTTCCGGGGAAGTTCGAGAGTACTCTTTCCAGTTTCGTAGTCTCAAGAGTGCTTTGTTTAATGTCTTTTTATGGCTGTTGTTTTCGTTCGCGTTTTCATAAGTGTTCATTAAAAAAACGATGTGCTAAGCACCTTAGAAATATTTTTTTAATTTTTAGACCGGGTTCGCGCAAGTCAAAATCTTAGTCCAGTTAGCGACAAGGAATCCACTTAAGGACACCACTGTTGGAGTGCAAAGTTGGGGTTGGAATGGTAGCTAAACAGTGTGTGTGAGGGGATGTTTCCCAGGATTTAGCACGGTTCTTAGTCCTTTCTTTCTGCCATGGCCTTCTCATAGTGGTAGCTAAACAGTGTAATTATGTGAGGAGATTTTTGTTCCAGGGATTTAGCATGGTTCTTTAGTCCTTTCCCCTGCCACACAAGACAACCAACCTCAGGCTTATCCATGAGCGTGGTATGTGCCACATCCCGCAAGCATGTGAACAATCCTATCCATCAACTAAATGGATGGAGTTGGTGGGTAAGACATCTGATAAGAGGATTTCTTGGCTGATGTGACATAGAGTATGCGGAATGTCCTTTTGGAAGACTACAGGTTTTGTAGAGAAGTTGATTTATTTACGGAACGACATTTTTGGCAGAGGTTATGAGTGGGTTTTTCTTTGTTATCTATTCTGTGCTTTCATGATAAAAGTGTTGTGTTTTGGTTCGAACCGAGATGGATGTTTCCAAAATTTCTGAAACTTTAGAACTTTTAATCTATCTGGTATAAACAGGACAAACATACTTGTACCTTTCCAATTACGGGATTATAGAGAACAGTAGGTGTTTTTTCGAAACTGGGAAATGAAACTACTGCTTTTTACCGTATTTTTGGATAACATCCTTCGGATGAGACTATAAACCGAGACCCCGTGTGCGAACGCACGCAGAACATCTTGCGCATACGTGAAATCCTGTTCCGCTTTTCGAAAGAGTAGGCCATCGTGTGCCGGTGGGAAAAGATGACAAGATTTACAAAACTGCATACGCACGGGAACTGGATATAAAGAAGTATATGAGTTCTCATTCCGTTATCCTCGATATAAAAGAATATTAACAAATTGTGATAGCCAAGTATTCAGAAAAATGATATTATCATCAGCATTTGAATTGTAGAAAAGTCACAAACTAAGTCATATAGAGAGCTCTGCAATACCTCACGATAAAGTTTGAAATAGAAAAAAAAATTTTTCAATCTGGCTCTAACAATGTTGTCAAATGCAGACTGCTGATGAAAAAATAAACATAAAATAAAAAGCAAAAACAAAAAACCCACCACACAAAAAAAAAAAAAACCCAACAACTCCCTTAAAAAGAAAGAAAGAAAAAAAGTAAAACAAAACTAAAAGACACTAAAGATATGCATTCCTTTATACTTTGCAAAAACTATTTGTGGAATGATAATGGTTTTTAAGACTTCTTTGATCTGCAGTGATCTTTGTTACTTCACTGAGAGATTGACAACATCTGCATGATCTTTCTTACTTCACTGATAGAACGACAGAGCCTGTCTGCTTTTTGGTCGGATTCACACAGTGCTGCAAAAAGTTATCGACAAACATTTTCATCTTTGCAGGTAGTCTCCTGTTGTTCATCACACAATGAACAACCCTATGTTGTTGTTCTTCCTGTTGTGCGTTCCCCAACTACACATCCTGGCAGTCCAGACCACACACACACACACACACACACACACACACACACACACACACACACACACAGCACACACACATACGCACGCACGCACGCACGCACACACACACGCACGCACGCAACACACACACACACAGCGCTTAACCACAAACTGGCTCTTTGTGTTGAGAGTTTTTCAGGGCGAGCACAAATGCATGGCAGGGAACACGTACACAGTATCTCAGATCAGTGCTAAGACTTCTGTAAGAAAACTTGTTGTAACTGAACTATGTTTCTTTAACAAAATTGCGCTGAGTTCAAAAGTTTTCAAAGATTATTATTTGCTTTTGTGTTGAGGTAGACCCGAACATCCAAAACGTTATTGTTTGATGTTTCCTTTTTTGGTTTGCTTGTCTGTTTGAGAGAGAGAGAGAGAGAGAGAGAGAGAGAGAGAGAGAGAGAGAGAGAGAGAGAGAGAGAGAGAGAGAGAGAGAGGTAACCGAACATCCAAACGTTATTGTATGATGTTTCCTTTTTTGGTTGCTTGTCTGTTTGAGAGAGAGAGAGAGAGAGAGAGAGAGAGAGAGAGAGAGAAGAGAGAGATGAGAAGGAGAGAGAGAGAGAGAGAAGAGAGAGAGAGAAGAAGAAGAGAAGAAGGGTATGTGTGTGTGTTTGTCTGTCTGTGTTTGGGGCATGCAATTTGTTTTATTTCTTTGCCATTCCTTACTTTCTTGTGAGAAATGTTCCTTTTTTCTGACATTTGAATCCGGAAAAATAAACCATTGACTCCCATCACTAATGGTACCTTTCTTTGTCACAGCAAAGTTCATATAAACCAGCCGCCTTGGTGCAGATTAAGTGCCTTGCAGGATTAGGACTGGAAGGTCGCGGATTGGAATTCCGTAGGATGCAAGATTTTCGTAGTGAAAATGGTTTACTGGATTCTGTTATGCACCTCTTCGTTGCTTATGTGGTCTCTGTGGGAGATGCCAAGGAGTTTCCGGAAGCATCCCATCTCTACTGCATGTATTCTTCTCTCCAAATTAGCAGTCAGGGGCCCTGATTCACAGATGTACAGAAATATAGATAAGACTAGGGGCGCATCATTCTGATCTTGGAGTTGAGTGGGATATTTGTATCTCTCCAGATGGCGTTCAAGTTTTGGACAGACAGATAGATAGATAGAAAATATATAGATAGATAGATAGATGGATGGATGGATGGATGTGATGGATGGATGGATGGATGGATGGATGGATGGATGGATGGATGGATGAGATAGATAGATAGATAGATAGATAGATAGACAGACAGACAGTGACAGAACAGAGACAGAAACAGAGAGACAGACAGAGAAGTGTGTGTGTAGGTAGGTTTATATGTATGTATATATGTATGTGTGTGTATAATTATGTACAACTACACACACACACACACACACACACACACACACACACACACACACACACACACACACACACACAACACTAACAAACAAACAAACACAGACACATATTATCCTGGATATAAAAGAATCAAATTAAAAAAATAATAAATAAAAACACACACACACACACACACACACACACACACACACACACACACACACACACACACACACACACACACACACACACACAAACACAACTCATAGCAACATCCAGACGAAAAGAAAGAAACATCGTGTACGCGCGCGCGTGGCAGATAAACAAAACACTTTGAAGACAGACCCGACCAGAGACACAAGTGCTCACAGAGTAGCGGCAACAAGCCCATCCAAACCCTTGAATTCCCTCTCTCCACACTGCAAGGAAGGGAGCACTACAAGAAAATGAATGAAGAAAACAAAGGAACGAAGAAACAAACTTGCAGAAAAGAAACAAGAGCGAACACAGAAAACAGAAAACAACAGCACGGAAAAACTTGTCTTAAAGAAAGAGAGCGAATAAAAACAAACCCCAGGAGGAATTGACACAGAATATGTGGACGACCAAGAAAGAAAGCTGGAACAAAAGAGAAAGAAAACCAGACAGGGAGACAAGAAAAGACACAAAGGAAGAAAAAAAAGGGGGGGGGGAGGGGGCAGGGGGGGGGGGGGGGGAGGGGGAAACAAAACAGAACGAAAGGAGAGGGAAGAATATTTTTTAAAGGGCAGGGAAGGAGAGAAGAGAGAGAGAGAGAGAGAGAGAGAGAGAGAGAGAGAGAGAGAGAGAGAGAGAGAGAGGGGGTGGAAATCCACAAAGGGAAAGAGAACATAACCAGGAATAAAAGGCGGAGAGAGAAAAACGACATACAGGTGCAAACACGAACAAGTAGAAGGAACCTTTCCTTCCTTCCTTCCTTCCAGAAAAGAGAGAGAGAGAGAGAGAGAGAGAGAGAGAGAGAGAGAGAGAGAGAGAGAGAGAGAGAGAGAGAGAGAGAGAGAGAGAGAGAGAGAGAGAGAGAGAGAGAAGGCAAGGCAAGGCAAGGCAAGGCAAGGCAAGACAAATTCTTTTATTCGAGGATAATAGATAAGCACTCGTGTGCTTTTTTACATCCAGTCCCCGAGAGAGAGAGAGCTAGAAAGAGCTACAGAGAGAAGAGAGAGAGAGAGAGGAGGAGAGAGAGAGAGAGAGAGAGGAGAGGAGAGAGAGAGAGAGAAGAGAAGAAGAGAGATAGAAAGAGCTACAGAGAGAGAGAGAACTAAAAGTGCTAGGGAGAAGCTAGAAAGCTAGAGAGAGAGAGAGAGAGAGAGAAGAGGAGAGAGAGAGAGAGAGAGAGAGAGAAGAGAGAGAGAAAGAGAGAGAAGAAGAGAGAGAGGAGAGGAGGAGGAGGGAGAAAAGGAAATGTTTTACTGCGGGTAAATAGATAAGCAGAGGGTTTTTTTCATTGTGATGTAAAATGGCCTGCAAATCAATGCGTCTCACGAAAAAAAACGTTTACAAAATGTGCAGTGCATAAATGATGAAAGGCTCTAGTGTGTTTTTCTTGAAGTTTCTCCTATTTTGTAACACGGATCATCAACTCATGATATAGTTTCTTAGTAACACACCAAAAGTGTATGCTCCTTAGGTTTGTTGGTGTTACTGTTATATCATTATCATTATCATTATCATTATCAGTGCGGCTATAAATTATACTTTGCGCGTTTTTAGAAATAATCAAGTATCGATGCTCATAAAATGTTCATGTGTGATGTATTAATAGTTTTAGATAAACATCTTGCTTCTATTTTTTTCATTTTTTAAGACTGGTAGAACACAATTTCCTGAAAAAAGATCCATCAATCAACCACTGGTGATGAAAAATGCGGAGATAAAAAAAAAACCCCATGCACTGCACAGAGAAATCGCCTGCGTCATTTTCTTCATGTAGGGATTTTATGAAAAAGAGTCACCGCAACGGTGCATTGCCGGAGTCTGTCCGAAATGGCAAACGCTAATGGCTTTGCGTGACGTCAACTGCTTTCGCCTTGTCCGTTTCCGAGAGGATGATAGTCGGTGAAGACCTGGGTAGATCGTGCACAGGCTTCTTTCTGCTCGTGTCAGGTACAGGTCAGTGCCATCGCTTGAAGATGCACTACCGTTATCTGAGCTTTTCGTGTCCATGGAAACGGTACAGAATACTTATCAGTTAAGGGTAGTCACGGGCCCAGAAGTGCCCCAAATATTATTTTTTTTTTTAAGAATAGATAATTGCTGGATACATTTATGAAACTCTTCCTGTGTCATTTTAAACAATTCGGGTTGTAAAAAAAATGTCATGCTATTTCAACGTGTTATAGATAAAAAGGTTTAGGAGTTAGAAATATTTTGTTTTGGCGGACATATTGGAATAATTCCATGACAACAGTGCAGAAAACTGAGTAATTCTTTGAGTTTTAGGCTTTACAAGTGATGCACTTTCAATATATGGTATAACTTTTGACATGGCCTTGTTAACAAAATTTCATCAGTTTCGACCCCCATGTTTCTAAATGTGCATACTAAATAGACTGATATTTTTTTCACTTCTCTTTTTCCTATCAGCTTTCCTCATTTTTTTCTGAAGGACTGATCAATTTGGTCGTTTTATTATTGCTGTGCATGTTCAAAGTATTATTTATGTGTTTGTGTTTTAAATTTTTATTTTCCATGACTTCCCTTCAGACTGTACAATTCAACTTTTTCTGGGTATCTCACAATCTACAAACCAGCTCCTATATGACAGATTTGGAAGTGGTTTTTTAATAGTACACAGCAATTTGATAACATATTTCGTTCGCATAGACACGAGTTTGATTTTCGTACATTACATCAGTTCAAATTGTTATTTTGTGCCAGATCAAAGCCATTATATTGCAGCAAGATACCAAGCGTGCGTTATTAATATTAACATACTGATACTAAAGAGGACCCACATCACTAGGCCCAATTTTTGTTGGGCGTTTTGTCATTGCATGATTTTTTCTTCTTACAGTGAAGTGACACAACACAACAAGTATTCTTGTGTGTTGTCAATATATCACTGCTTGAAAGCACTCTGTTAGTACCTTTACTGCTTGCCCTGATTCGCTCTCATCACCCCCCTACCCCCGCCCATCCCTGCCCTTTCCCCCATTCTGTGTCCTGGCGGGAGTGGTGTGGGTGTCGCATGTCCATTATCACCCATAGTGCTGGACTACAGCCTTTAGGCCAGACCTGTGTGTGTGCGTGTGTGTGTGTGTGTGTGTGTGTGTGTGTGTGTGTGCGCGCGCGCGCGTGTGTGTGTGTGCGTGTGTGTGTGCGTGTGGTGTGTGTGTGCGTGTGTGTGTGTGTGCGTGTGTGTGGTGTGTGTGTGTGTGTGTGTGTGTGTGTGTGTGTGTGGTGAAAGAGAGACAGACAGACAGACAGACAGACAGACAGACAGAGAAGACTTAGTTTCCCAACTACTTCAATTAACAGCCACATATTAAAAAAAAAAAACCACCGAATACTCATACCTTCATAGAGATGCTTTAGCATCTGTCACAATGGAAGCCTGGTCCCAGCAGCCATAAAGAGGGGATTCATCTGCCAATGGTCTCTCTTCCCTTTCTGGGGATGCTGTGTGACGTCCACTCTGAGTTGGAGAAAGTACCACCGTCAGCATGTACTGACTTTACAGCAATTTATTTGTGGGCAGAGAGAAGAAAGTTTGGCATCACATTCTGCCCAGGAAAGTAACCGAACAATGCTGGGAATAACGGAAATGAATTCCTTTGACTGTGAAGCAAAGGTGTTGCCCTCTTTATTTCCAGCTCAGTCATGCTGGTTATTGACTCTCATGCAATTTTTTTCGTGTTTCTACAGTTTTTGTTAACGTTGAGTATTGTATTTTATTGTTGTTCGTAGCTGGTTGTTTCTTTCATTATTTCTTTTTTTTGTTGTTGTTTTTTCCCCTTTGTCCTTCTTTGTATTGATCTGGGTTTGTTCTGTCACCATTGATTTCTGTTTTCAGTTGAAGCTGCTTTTGTGGTTATCACTTTGTTGATCTGCTGTCTGTTGGCTGGTTGTCACAGGCTCTTGTTTCAGTCATCATTTGCTGTTTTCTGTTTGTGCATTATGGCGAATCATTATTTTTGTCTGTAGCGGGAAGAGAGGTGATGCTTTAACTCTGCTGTGGGTGTTATTTGCTTTGCATTAATGTGACGCTCCACCACATAAGGAGTCGCATTGCACCAGAGGTCAATTTCTAGTTATTAACATGTTGTTAATCTGCAATAACAGGGCTATACAATACCAAAAAAAAAAACAGATTGAAAATCGGACAATTTTATCAAAAGTTATCACAAATTGAAATGATAGACTGCAGGAAATGTCAAAATGAGAAATTGACAAGTTAAGCATTAAGCTAGTTAGGTGGTCAGAATGAGGGCTTTGCTATTTTCAAAGCCCACTTTGAAAGACAAAAGAAACAAAATTATGCCTTGATATTTCACTACAAGGTAGATGAAGTGCTATAGTTTTGCAATCCACCACAATCTCAAAATGAGAACCTCACCCCACCTGCCTTTATGGCTCCTAGCGGAAAAGTGGAATATATGCTAAGCGACTCACTTCGTGGTGGAACGTCACATTTCATTCCCGAAATGACGGCACGGTGGAGTAATGGCACAGCAGGGGCACTTCTCCTTTCTATGCGGAATGAGAAAATCACTAGCTCTTTGCAATTCAGTCATTATGTCATTATTAGTTTTATCGATTTTTTTAACAAATGCTGACAGGCAAGTAATTATACACAGTGCACCATTCACACCCACGCGTGCCACACACACACACCAACACGCGCGCGCGCACACACACACACACACACACACACACACACACAACACACACCATCATACAGATACAGGCACAGACCCTGTGTAAGCACTTGTATTTTGTACCACTTTATGCCACAGCAGATTTTTTGCGTGGAATTCGGGCTGCTCTCCGGGGAGAGCGCGTCGCCACAAGTGCAGCGCCTACCCTACCCATTTTTTTTAAATCTTTTTCCTGCATGCAACTGTATTTTTTCCCTATCAGAGTGGCTTTTTTATAAATTTGCCAGGGTCAACCCCTTGTTGCCGGGGTTCTTTTACGTGCCTAAATAGTGAAGTGTAACACACTGGGCCTCGTTTATCGTCTCATCCGAAAGACTAGCGCCCAGACCACCATCATGGTCTAATGGATGGGGAAAAGTTTTTGGCCCAAACGGGGTACGAACCCCGCACACTCCGACTCGGACTTTTTGCTTTCTAGGCAAGGCGGCGTTACCACCTAGACCCACCAATCCACCGACAATACCTTTGTCTGTTGAGAAGTTGTCATAAGCCGTAGAGTAGTGGTCATTCAAATCCCACCCCCCGTTCACTCACCCCCCTCTGTTCACTGCTTTCTTTAGCACTTTCCCTGCCAGAAAAATGTAGAGTAGGTCTCCTTCAGGGACCCGCAGTCTAGAAGGGGTGTCTTCTGTAGGACCGCAATGTAGTGTTAAGCCTTTGCCTGTGTCCATCAATTACTGCTGACTTGTGAGTGAATTTTAAGGTGACAACCCCGATATAGCCTCTGTAGTCAACGGGACTGTTAAGATTGGATTGGACTTGTGAGTATTGCCTGTCCTTCAGGATGTTCTGTCAGTGCTGTACATTATTAATATATTATAAGTAATGAAAACTTACATTGCGTCTGTGACAGATACTATGAATGTATTGCACAACAAAGCATGTGTGTGTGTGTGTGCGGGTGCTGCGTGGTGTGTGTGTGTGGCGCTGTGTATGTCTGTCTGTGTGTGTCTGTGTACGTTATAGGTGAATCTATCCTTATTTTCTTTGCACCCACTGAGTGAACATGCATGAAGAAACCAAACCTGCAGTTCCTATTTGAGACACGTAATAGTCACCTCCGCACCTGTATATATCCTAGGTATGATTACACACACAGAACAGACCTGTTTACGTTCTCTGCTTCATTCTCTCTGTCCCCTCCATCACCACAACTCGATCCATCCCCTGATTTTTTTTTCCTGTTATCAGTTACTTTCACCAACGGGAAATTTTTTTTCTGTGCTGTTTTCACACAGAAAATCATTACCGACGTTGTCTGATTTAGTATAAAAAAAAGACATCGGAGTACCACGACCACACATTACCACACCACAATCACACCACACCACACACACACACACACACACACCCCACACACACACACACACAATATTTCGAATGGTTAGAAACAATCAAACAAAGGAATATTACGATACTCCAATCATTATTCAATGGAAGTGCATACAACAAACAACACACACAACACACACACACACCACACACACACACACACCACACACACACCACACACAGAGTAATTTCGAACTGGGGTTTAAGGATAAACAAATCCAAAACAAAGGTAATAGTCTTTACGAGATCACCTCCTAAAATTCCAATTTATTTCAAATGTGGAGAGCATGTCATTGAAACATTAGAAACATATAAATATCTAGGTGTCATTTTTCATCAGAATGGTAAGTTTCAAGCAACTCAAGAACATTTAGTAAAACAAAGTAACAAAGTATTGTATGCCTTTAAAAGAGCAATTCACGGACAGAATTTAAAGACTACTATAAAATGCGTTTATTTGACTCATTAATAACCCCTGTTTTAACTTATGGAGCAGAAGTTTGGTTTCCTTTTTGTTTTCATGGGGAAACAGAATTTCATATTGATGAATTGTTTAAGACATGCTTATCAAATCAGTTTCTGTACGAACATTTTCATATTAAATTTTGTAAACAAATACTGGGAGTTCATAAAAAAGCATTAGTACTACCCACTTTAGGTGAATTGGGAAGATATCCACTGACCCTTAAAATCATATGCCAGATAGTATCCTTTTGGATTCATTTGATAGAATCAAAACCAGAATCTTATATTAGAATAGTATACGATAATTTGTATCAGAAGAATACATATGATAAATGGATCAATACATTAAAAAATATTCTTTACACAATTGGATTTAAACATGTGTGGAAAAACCAAAGTACTCTTGATGTACATCGGTTAAGCTATGCTGTTCAAAGAAAGCTTGAGGCTATGTATAAAACATTCTGGATCTACCAGAAGAAACAGTGTGCAAAGCTAAAATTTTATGATTTTGCTACCAAAGAGTACAGAATGGAACCATATTTAATAAACTATGAAAACAAAACCCATAAAATTACCTTTTGTAAATTTCGCATAAGTTGTCACAGTTTAATGATAGAGAAAGGGAGGCACCAAAATATGCCCAGAGAGAACAGAAAATGTAAAAACTGTGACAAAATAGAAGACGAATTTCATTTACTCGATGATTGTGTCTTATATGATGAACTTAGAAACAATTTGTTACTAAAGATTAAAACAAGAGACAAAGAATGTAAACAATGTATAGATAAGTTAAGCGACATAATGACAGTTGATATCTATCAAGCACATATCATTAGATATGTGAATGAATGTATGGAGAAACGAGACAAAGAAAAGTAGAATGCAACATGCTTTTTAGTGGACATCATTTGAAAAGAAAGATAATTAAAATTGATGTTTGTTTTGTTGTGTCAAATAGGTCTGCATGACTTAAATGGCAATAAATATTCTGAATCTGAATCTGAATCGAATCTCACACACACACACACACACACACACACACACACACACACACACACACACACACACAACACACACACACACACACACACACACACACACGACAGACTTCAGACTTTTACGGTACATCGGCCTTAGGCCACAATACAAAAGAATGGTGGGCGTAGAGTGTGGGCATATAACATGGGTGTTATAAACATATTACCATCAGCGTACCATATATGTATATGAAATAATATGTTGTGAGAGAGGAGAGAGAGAGAGAGAGAGAGAGAGAGAGAGAGAGAGAGAGAGAGAGAGAGAGACAGACAGACAGACAGACAGACAGACAGACAGACAGACAGAGACAGACAGACAGAGAGACAGACACAGAGAGAGAGAGAAGCGTGTCTGAGGTCAAAAAGCAGTTGCAGTTGGGGTGTTTTTGTTTCTCTCCATTTCTGGTATTCTTAATAATCACCTGTCATTTCCTTCACGGTGACGTCAAAAGACTGATCAGAATGGTGAAGAAAGAAAAAATGGGTGATAAACTAGAGTCAATGCTGGTAAATCAGGAGCTCAGCCCATGTTTACATGTCTATTCTTGCATCTCTACATCAACATTATGCAGCTTATTAGATTTCTTTTTTTTCTAGGGAAACCGTTGTTCTGTGCGTGACTGAAATCCTGTTTAAATAATGATCTTGTTAGAAGAAAAATGGTGGTTAAATATATCACGTCACAAGGCTAGTATTTCAAGAAAATGTATTCAAAATGTAAACATATGTTTACATTTAGGTATTTAAAAGTGAAGTCCTGGGTATTTTTCCAGTGTTGTTTTGTTTGTGGCTTTATAGTTTTGCTTTGGTTTGCTTGTTTCTTTTTACTGACAGATAATAGTTTTCTTCTGTCGTGTGTGTGTGTGTGTGTGTGTTGTGTGTGTGTGTGTGTGTGTGTGTGTGTGTGTTGAGGGGGTGTTCTTTTCGTGTTCACGATTAAATGTTCTTTGTGCCATTCCTCAAGTATTGAATGAGTTGTTTTCTTGTTTGTTTGGTTTTATTTTTGGTGTGTGTATGTGTGTGCGTGCGTGCGTGCGTGCGTGCGTGCGGTGTGTGTGTGTGTGTGTGTGTGTGTGTGTGTGTGTGTGTGTGTGTGTATTGAATTCAATTTAGACGTCTGTTCACTCTCAGTACTATTAGACGAGGAAAGTGGAAAGTGTAATGGACGTTGAAGAAAGGAGAAAACCGGGTAGAAAAAGAAAATAGTAAGAGATAGGATGTGTGTTAGTATTTGTGTGCCCTAAAAAATGACATGTAATGTTTATAAAAAAAGAGACATAGCATATAGAGAAGTGTGTGTGGTGTGCGCGCGTGTGTCTGTGGATTGTGTGTGTGTGTGTGTGTGTGTGTGTGTGTTGTAGGCTTGGTGGACTGAGAAGGAAAGGGGCTGTAGCGGAACTGAGAAAGCACAGTGTAGTTAATTTGTGTTGACATTATGTAGTTTGTAGTTTGTATGTGTTTTGTCTGGGGGGCACAGTCTGGATATCTTCGTTCCATTTACAATTGTTCTGAAGAATGATACCTAGGTGCTTATGTATATTTTTTATTTTGAAGGTTGCTTGAATCGAATGAGAGGGGCAGGATCGTGTCATTGTTACGAGAAAAAATAACAGTTCTGCTTTGTCTACACTAAAGCTAACTTTCCAGCACTTGGCCCAAGAACGTTTTTATCTAAATAGGAATTAATTTTAATTAATTAAACAGAATGGTCAAACATATGTATAAATGACGTTGTAATAGGCAATGTGCTTCGTCATCAAGAATAATCATGGCCACACATAGAGCATGGAAGCTTTGCTTTACATTAGACCTATTCGGTGAGTGACATAAACACTAACACACCCACCTCGTACTTAAAGAAAGATGGGCGTGGCTGCGTTCAACTTGCCCAAGAGACAGGGTGTAAAGACTTCAATACTGTGCTCTGATGACTTCTTGGGGAGTTTAAGAAGAGAGGGAAGGAAGAAAGAGGAGGAGGAGGACGAGGAGGCGGGGCCCTCCTGTTGCTTAGGCTCGGTGGTCAGTGGAATAGCATCCACAAAGACAGAGGAAGGGAGGCTATTAGACTAGTTCTACAACGACGACAACTAGACTAGGATGAATTGTATCCCTTCATTTGGGTTCTTTCATTATACGTCAGTCTTTTGTCGAACACCAGCTCTTTGTCAGCAAAATAAGATGATTAATGTATTGTTTGAATAATGGAAGAATGAATGAGTCCACAGAGAGAGAGAGAGAAGACAGACGAGACAGACAGACAGACAGAAGAAGAGAGACAGACAGAGGACAGACGAAGAGACAGAGGAGAGACACACAGAGAGAGACAGAGACAGAGAGAGAGAAACACACACACACACACACACACACACACACACACACACACACACACACACAACACCAAGGCTCAAAAGTTTACTGCCAGGCTCTTGGCCCACAACAGGAGACAACATTTCAAGAATTTCACGTACTCGCTCAAGCAAAAGTACATAAAGCATCAGAACATTAAAAAATTTCTTCAAAGTGTGACGATTTATAACCATGTTTTTCCTAATACTATCTCTCGCCTCTGTAAAACTGTATATCTCGATTTTTCACAACAGTTTAGTCATTCCAAACGCACGTGGATCGTTACAATATTTTGCTGGAATCAGTTCTTCTCTCAAATCTATCTATAAGCTCGGCAAACATGTACAAAGTGTTTGTCATCTTCAACACCGAATTTACATAGTGCACACATTCTGTTTAATTCGCTGCATCCGGACTATCTCTTTGCATGAATATAAATAAAAAAAATACACCCATCTATTTTGTATTTGCTGCCTCATCTTCTGTGACGTCTACATCCAGTTGTTCCCACGCCGCTCATTTCAGTCTCCCGGTCACAGCCATATCCAGATTTGTTATGTTTCATCTACAGGGTCGGCAGTCCACAGGGAACCCATCAATATTAGGCCGCTGTGGGGCCGCCAGCCAGAGGGGCCCTGCACTGCTGCTGGGTCACTTTGGTGGTGTTCAGTGGTGCCTGTTCTGAGCTGACATACGCAGGACACCACCTACTAAGCCCCATACCAACGACAGTATTAGCTCAGTCGCGGAGCCAGACTGAGTGAGACGCCCACCTGAGGTGGCGACCACCACAACTTCCGTCCAACGACCGTCCCCGCAAACCTCGAACCCCAAAGGCTTTGACACAATCTCACCACAGGCACAGAAGTGTATGGGGAAACCGAAATCTGAGGTCACTATGAGACCAGAGCAACTGGAGCCACCGAATCAGAGATAATTTTTATTATTGTTGTATGATGACCAATGATAATAAAGATGATGTAATGATGCTGCTGTGGAAGTGGACCCAGCAGGCTCCTACCCAGAGTGGGTGTGCTGTGGGCTCAATGGGAATACTGAGACTACACAGTCGAGCTTCATCCACTTTAGGATGCGAATTTGAGAGTGTTGTTCAAATTACCTGACCAACAATGCGAGTGTCTGTATCTCTTGGGCCCGGTTGATGCCGGATATATTATGTCAGTAAGCGTAGAGTACAACCCTGTCAAGTAGTCTCAAAGCATAAGCCACATCATTAGGATGTAGTTACTGTTTTAACAGGCACATGCAATTTTGCTTTTTCCAACAGAATTTCTGAAAACTTCTCTGCACCCTATCCACTGTCATGCTAGTTAAGTTGACTAAGTAGCTAACAAAACTTCTGTGCATCTAGTTTTCTTCGTTGAAGTCTTGTTCTCTTAAATGCCTGGTGTTTAATAATCACCGTGGTTTTGATATTGACACAAGGGACACTGGTCACTGTAGACTGCAGGCAAGATATCACCCGGGTTTTGAGTTAAGATCAGATCTAGACTCGTCTTACTTGTTTCTGTAGTTATTGTTGGTTCTTTGATCAACTGTGTAAGCTGGTAATGGTTAATTATTTGCAGAAGATGTCGCGATGGTGTGTTTAAACTGTCAGTATTAAAGTCACCCAAAATCAGAAATTTGTTATGAAATTTTGTTCCATTGAATTCAAGTAGTTCGATAAAAAAAACAACCTACAAGCAAGCTTGTTTGATCGAGTTTTATCCCAACCCATACAGTGTGTAACCTGATGATGTGGATGTCTGTTCTGGGTTTACAAAAACAAGTAATCTTTAACATCTATAGAAGCTTCCCCTGTGAATGGTTGGGTCTGTCACATCTTGACTGGTGGGTGGTGGAAGTTTGTTAAGAGCATGACATTGTTACAGTGTAACAAAGACAACCATGTTCTCATGTCAAAAAATCCAGTAGTGGTTGTGTATTATGTTGAGTTTTCATGGCTCTGCTTACCCCACTACAGGGTGAGGCCCAGTGTGTCAGAGGCCTGGGGAGAGAACAGACTGGCCGGCTGTTTCCTTTCTCCTCTTTTATTTTGCAAGTAATGGTCCCACAGTTGTAATTTAAACAGTCATTTTCAAGAAGTGACAGCTATGTTGTGTAGTCTCTGTGGTTTGGAGGGCAGGGGTAGGTGGGGGAGGGGGGTGATATGCGCCCAGGTTGATGTATTCTGTCTGGGACAAGGGCGGCGGGAGGGGGGGGTGATTTGCACTGAGATGATGTAGTACTGTTTGGGGACAGAAGACCCTTATCATCCCCCCACCTCCCTTGCCCCCAAACCACAAAGGGTGTGTGTGTGAGTGGGAGGATGTTGTACTGTTAAGGGACAGGAGGGGAGGGCAATATGCACTCAGGATGATATAGGGCTGTTAGGGACAGGAGGGGGAGGGCAATAGCACTCAGGATGTATAGGGCTGTTAGGGACAGGAGGAGGGGGGAGGGCATATGCACTCAGGATGATATAGGGCTGTTAGGGACAGGAGGAGGGGAGGGCAATATGCACTCAGGATGATATAGGGCTGTTAGGGACAGGAGGAGGGGAGGGCAATATGCACTCAGGATGATATAGGGCTGTTAGGGACAGGAGGAGGGGGGAGGGCGATATGCACTCAGGATGATATAGGGCTGTTAGGGACAGGGAGGGGGGAGGGCGATATGCACTCAGGATGATGTAGTGCTGTTTAGGGACAGGAGGAGGGCGATATGTACCTAGGATGATGTAGTGCTGTTTAGGGACAGGAGGGAGGGCGATATGTACCTAGGATGATGTAGTACTATTTGGGGCATTCCTCTGTGTCACGAAGGTCATGCCATGCAGAGTGTACTTGCTCACTCATGTCCAAGGGTCGCTGACACATTTTAATCACTGTGTGACCTTAGGAACACACCGGATGTGGCGTTTGTACAGGTACCCATACTCAGGGTCTAGAGGATGTCTAAACATGTGCAGAAGCACACATTCACGATGGATTAATTTTAGTGGTGTTGGATGAGAATGGTCAGTGAAATGAAGGGATGTGGTTATTCGGCCACTGTCCCTGTTGTTCATGGGTTCATGGGTGCTTTGTTCAGTAGCTGGTCTGCATCTTCATCATCCCTGCATCTTTCTATTTCTGAGTAGCTAGGCTTTCCTGCCAGTTATCAATAGGTCTTTCTTTCTGTGCATGCGTGGGGGTGGGGTGCACTTATACACACGTACACATGTATATACACATACATACACACATAATACATACGCACGCTCACATACATACACTCACATGCACGTGCACTCACAACCACACCCCCCACCCCAAACGCATGGACGCACACGCACGCACGCACACACACACAAAGACACACTTACACACGCAAGCGCGCGCATACGCACACACGCACATATACAGGTAGGCAGGAAAAACTCCAGGGAATGACTTGTTTATTCAGTGAAGGAATTGGAATCCAATGGTAAAAACAAACTCCTTTTTTGACAGCGTCAACAACCCGTCTCCCTTCTCATCCTCCTTCTCCTCACACAAACAAACTAACACACACACACACACACACGTACACATACACGCGTACACAACACACACACACACACACACACACATATAATATATATATATATATATATAATATATATATATATATAAATATATATTATATATATATATATATATTATATATATATATATATATATATTATATATAAATACGCGTGAGCGCACGCACGCACGCACGCACGTACTCAGAAACTCAAGGTTTCCGTCCATCATTCTGATAATTACTTCTCTCTCTCTCTCTCTCTCTCTCTCTCTCTCTCTCTCTCTCTCTCTCTCTCTCTCTCTCTCTCTCTCTCACCCTGTCTCTTTCTCTCTCTCTCTGACTCTGTCTCTATCTGTCCGTCTGTCTGTCTATCTGTCTGTCTGTCTGTGTCTGTCGCTCTCTCTCTCTCTCTGTTTCTGTTCTCTGTCTGTCTGTCTGTCTGTCTGTCTGTCTGTCGTCTGTCGTCTTCTGTCTGTCGTCTCTCTCTCTCTCTCTCTCTCTCTCTCTCTCTCTCTCTCTCTCTCTCTCTCTCTCTCTCTCTCTCCTCTTTCTCATCCAAGACATCAAAACCCTTGAAGAACGAATATGAAAAAAAAGAAAAAAAAGAGAAGAAGAAAAAGTCTATAACATGTTCAGTTCAATACATAAATGCTGTAGCCAAATGAAGTCAGTAGGGCAGTGGGGTGTGGTCGTTGTGTGGAGAGATCACCATTGACAAAGAAACAAAGAAACAAACAACCCTGGTCAATAACACGCCACAATACCGGCATTACCTGTATGTAAGTCATTTTCTACATTCTTTGACACAGCATAATAATACCACAGGGAAAAAAATGTCACTCCGATACACTTTTTTTCAGTTTACACCACCTGGTGACTTGTCTTAAGTTAATGATAATGTTAACACTGATGACGATGTTGGCCTCCAAATGGTCACGATTTGACGGTGAGAAGAGTGGTGAAGATGTTAAAACTAATGGTGACATTGGGATCCAAAATTTGTTAATCATGAAGGTAAGAAAAATGGTGATAAAATGGCAAAGAATGGCGCCATATCAGAACTGATGACGATGATGACAGTGACGGTGAAATACTAACGTGGGTGATAGTGCCCAAGATGGCAGTCTTGAGGTTCACGAATGAGCCGATGCCGTGACATGACAGTTAAATGATAATATATCTGTTCGTGCTTTTTTCCCATGCCAAGGACATTTTTTTTAGTTAAACAGTCTAAATGTGCTTGCCATGTGCAT
Organism: Stramonita haemastoma; assembly: GCA_030674155.1. NCBI lineage: Eukaryota > Metazoa > Mollusca > Gastropoda > Neogastropoda > Muricidae > Stramonita > Stramonita haemastoma. The sequence goes on from CM060323.1 coordinate 10,335,586, forward strand.
TTTAAAGTACTATGGTATTCTACATCACGTGAGATGTGTATTAAATTAAGAGGTGTTTTCTTTTTTGTAATATGTGACAAACATTTTGAAAATACAATGTGATCAAGACATTATGTATTACCAATAGACAAGAAAAGCAGTTTTCAGTATATTTCTAACAACATTGCTTTCGGAGCAACATTGCTGGGATTCGGAGGGGGGATTCATTAAATCTCGGCTAATCCCAGGTCAGGATTAAGAGGATTACGATTTTCACACACCTATGCTTCATTTGCTTTCCCAGAAACTGACATTTGGTACACATGTGTTACATTAGTGAATAGAATTCCTATGAATGAGAACTCATGAGTGACATTCTTTTGAAGTGTTGCTCACATTCTTGACAGATTCATTCAACGATTAGCACTTCAAAAATATGACAAAGTAACAAATTAAAATTTTAAAATGCAACTCCATCTTTCCTTTCATACATTTCTGCCCTTCCATTGTTGAAATCCATTTTCAGAAATAAGAGGAAATGTGGGAAGGAAAGAATGGGTGCATGTGCGTGCTTGACTGAAATAGAGCTTCTTCATATGTGATACATACATTCAGAATACCATTGCAACAAAGGTAAAATATTTGTTTACCCCATGTTGAATTTTGCAATAACTATAAAGCAAACAGAACCTTAACACATATTAAAACGTCACAGGCATACTGCCAATACATTAGAAACAGCATTTCGGTAGGAGGTGCATAGGTGTTCACATAATTATATGACTACATGCAAAGGGCACAAAGTAGCAGACAGATATTTAGAACAAAAACAACATTCCCTAAGAATTCTATGCATCATCAAATTTAACAAAATGTTTAGAGCAAAAACAATATCTATTCAGAATTCTATGCACAATAAAAATAAATATTTAGATTAAAAACATCTATTAAAAGTTCCATGCATCATAAAAGATAACATGTTCAGAGCGAAAACAACATCAGTTAAAAATTCTATGCATAATAAAAAAAATATTTAGAGCAAAAACAATATCCTTTTAGAATTCTATGTACAATAGAAAAAAAATTCGACAGAAGTAATATCCATTACGATCTATATACATCATACAAAATAGCAAATAATTAGAGTAAAGATACCATTCATTAAAGATTATATGCATGATAAAAAGTAACAAATATTTCAAGAGAAAAATATACATTAAGAATTCTATGCAGCAAACAAAATAACATATTTAGAACAAAAGTCATACCCATTACAAACTATGTACATCACGCAAAAGTTCAAACAGTTGTGTAGAGGTACACATTGTTCATCCTGTTAATTGTCTTCTTTCAATAACGCAAACAATTCGTAAAAAGAGAGCTAGATATACAACCTAGCTTGCATTCCCTCCACCCGCGCGCGCACGCGCGCACGCACGCACGCACGCACGCACACACACACACACACACACACTCTCTCTCTCTCTCTCTCTCTCTCTCTCTCTCTTCTCTCTCTCTCTCTCTCTCTCTCTCTCTCTCTCTCTGGATTTTTTTTTCTTTTTTCTTCACTCATACAATTATATGTGCAGTTGTTTGTATTGCTATGCCTTTCTTTATTTTCTTCCTTTTCACCAGAAGGGTGTTTAAAAAGGCACGTTTCTTATGCCATTACCCTCTTTAAATTTACTCATTCATTCATTCGTTCATTCGTTCATTTCTCTCTTTTCTCTCTCTCTCTCTCTCCTCTCTCTCTCTCTCTCTCTTCTCTCTCTCTCTCTCTCTCTCTCTCTCTCTCTCTCTCTATGAATCTGAAATTGATTTTCTGTACCCTTTGTATTAGTATTTGCTTGTTCGTTCGAAAGTATTTCCTTATCTATTTTCATATTGTGTACATTTGCAACTTTTCATGTATATGGTGGTTTTGTTTGCTGTTTATCTTTGTTTTGGTGTGTTGGGGGGGGAGTGGGGAGGTTGGGGGGGGAAGTGGGGGGGGGGAGTCTTTCGAGGGCTGGATGTAAAAGCATCTTTGCTTATTCTATTACCCTCTTTGAATAAAGAAAGTTTTCAAAGTTTTCAGTTTTCAAAAAGTTTTCAAAAAGTTTTCTCTCTCTCTCTCTCCACAAACACAAACGTATACATTCATGTGTGCACTTTCATGTATTAGCAAACTCAAGCATGTGCATCGTGTCTCTTGTGTTTACACATGATTGTCATGTCTTGAAGAGATTCTTTGCTTATCTAGAGATTTCACTTCACTTTACTGATGAGTCACCCCTTTGTGTAGTCATCCTTTTCTGACAACAGCAGCTCAGTTAAGGTTTGAATTCTGCAAACACTAAACAGCCATTTTACCTACCTTGGTAAGTCAAGGAGCCAACACATACTTCTACATCACCAGGTTGTTTTCTCTATCCATAAAACAATAATCAGACTGAATTTAAGTCTTTAGGAGGCAAAACCCATAGCAGCAAAGTAAAAGATACAAATCGAAAGTTTTTTTCAAAGCAAAATTATTTTCCTCAGATAATTATGTGGACATTTGATAATGTCAAATGGAGTAAAAATCAAATTGTGACGTTCACCACATAATGAAGGGTCAATTTTCAGTTATTGACATGTTATTAATGTGCAATAAAGTGGCTATCAAATACAAAAAACAGATTTAAAATCGACATTCTGTGCAACATTATTACAAATTGAAATGATAGATGCAGGATGGGACAAAATGAGAAACGGGCAAGTTTATTTTAGTAACAGGTGTCAGAATGAGTGCTTTGGTATTTTCAAAACACATTTAAAGCAAAAGGATAAAAATTTACCTTGATATTTCATTATAAGATAAACAAACAGATCTAGTTTAATAATCATCAAATCACAAAATTGACAACTTGACCCCACCTGCTTTAAAGGCTCCTAGCTCAAAATGAGTAATGTGCTAAGCGACTCATTCGTGTGGAGCGCCACAATTAAGAAGTTGATCAATCAATCAATTGATTAACCACTTGGTTAGTTGGTGGTGAATCAAAACAATCGGTCAAAATTCAAATCAGTTTCATGATCAATCCATCCATCTTACGAACATCAGTGCGAAATATAAGGAAATCAAACATGTGAAAGACATAACATTGGTGCATCAAACAAACTGTGCTGGGCAAGTGACAAGGCAAACTGCACGTGACCAGATTGTGCTGAATGATTGCATAAATTAATCATAACAAATGTAAATCAACAGTCATATCCAACAGATCAGCACTGAATTTTCAGTGTGTTCACACTCTATGAATAAAAGTGAATCGTGTAAAGAAGGAAGGAACAACAGGCACTGGGAAATGAGCACTGCCGGCAAAGGGAAGCAATGTCAGGGAAAAGGGGAGTGCATCGTTAGAGAGGGGACGGGGAGGGGGCTATTATCAACAATGAATGATCAAAGAAAAAATCTCTAAAGAAAATAGATAGTAAAAGTCGTATCTAAAAATAGTCACGATTTTGTGAGAGAAATGGTGCACTGCGCACGACCAATGCTACACACATTCAGTGAGACAAGAGACCGTATGGCTTGTTTCAAGTGCACAGCCATTTACCACACGCTCCTCTGTAGTCAAGTCAGTTCTTTAGGTGTACTGCTCCTAATTCTTAATGCCAGTGTCTTCGTAGAGAACAGAACTGATGTGTACGATGGTTGGGACAGATTCACCAATTCTGACAGGAAGAACAAAGAATCAGAAACAGTGTACTGCTTCCTCCTCTTCCTCTCTCAGCACTGGCAGTGGATCTGGTTTTCGTGTTGATGTTCGGTCTTCCATCATGGCTGTGTCTGGTGGTTCCACAGCTCTTGGCAGTATTCTGTCTGTCCACCGGCTAACAACTTAGTGCTGTCAGTAAGCAGTGCCCCTGGTTTGCTTTGTAGGATCGACAATCCGCTATGATGATTATTGTGGTTGACAACCATCATGGGTTCTAGAATGTACATTTCTATCAATCAACGTATCTGTGTATCTATCTAATCTATCTAATCTATCTAATCTATCTATCTATCTATCTATCTATCTATCATCTATGTATCTATGTATCTGTCTATCTATCTATCCTGTATGTCTGCCTGTCTGTCTGTCTGTATGTCTGTCAATCTATTTGTCTTTGTGCATTTTTTTTTCGAGTTGTGAGATTGCTGTGTTCCTATGTATGTTCCTATTTTGATATTGTTCCATCCCCATCCTCCCATTCTTAGCATCCTCTTTTACAGCGCTGCGATAGTGCCCACGGGTGTGCAGATTTCGATGCTCTCTCTCTCTCTCTCTCTCTCTCTCTCTCTCTCTCTCTCTCTCTCTCTCTCTCTCTCTCTCTCTCCCCTCTCTCTTTCGTTTTTTCTGGTGAGGGTAAATAGTGGTTTAGGAAATGAACAGGTTTTTCTAAAAGTATTACAGAAACGCATGATTGATTGTACCAAGAAAGGCATGAAAAACTGACATAAAATAACACATCTGTTACGAATATGTCATTTAAATCATTTTTACAGCCTGCACAAAAGCTGACTGCTATCACAATAGGTAAATTCGGGTATGTAATGATTAAATTTTGACTTGGAGTTGGCAATTTAAATGTAAATGGCAGATATAATGATAAATCTCAAAAGTCCCCTTTTTGTGACAAAGTTGAAACTGAAATCCATTTTCTATTTCAATGTACAAAGTTTACAGACTTCAGAGATAAATACCTTTTAAAGCACTTCACAAAATGCAAGTTAACAGAGCCTAGAAACTATTTTGAATAGCGAAAATGTTTGCCAATTGAACTATTTGTGCATGTGTATGCTCTGAAAGCCCGAGAGCTTTGTTAAGTATAATTAGTGTACTGAAAGTTATCCAGTAGTCCGTTTCATTGGAATCTGTGTCAAAGCCTTTGAAGTTGGAGGTTCAGGGGGGATGGCTGATTCAGTCTGGCTTCGCGACTGAGCTAATACTGTCGTTAGCAGGGGGCTTAGTAGGTGGTGTCCTGCGTACATTAGCTAAGAACAGGCACCACTGAACACCACCAAAGTGACGAGCAGCAGTGCAGGACCCCTCTGGCTGATGGCATTATGGCAGCCTGATACTGGTGGCTCCCTGTGGACTTTCGAATCTGAAGATGAGACATAACGAATCAGGGTATGGCTGTGGCGGGGAGATTGAAATGAGAATCGTGGGAACAGCAGGACGGGGATGTCACAGAAGATAAGGCAGCAAAAAGAACTGTTTTGTATCAAACTCATGAGTGTTTCGTGTTTTCAATTCAAATTAATGAACATTACAACTTAAACTTTCCTTTTTGCATATTAACTATTCGTCTGCTTGCACACATATACAAAGATTGCGTACCTGTTCGCGGATGCAGTTGCATTGCTTGCATACAGGCAGCACGTTACGCGTAACACAGACACAAGACACAAACACACAGACACCAGACACAGTACAGACACACAGACACAGACACAGACACAGACACACACACACACACACAGAGTCACACAGACGCACATACAGCCAGTGGTTACATTGATCCTTATCCAATTTTTTCACGACACACAGAAAAAATACAAACAAAAACCAAAACCATAGTAACAATGACTGTACAAGGAAGAGATGTTCCGTTTTCTCTTCAGTAATAACCAGTGTACCTTACTAAGACACGGTGCTCACTGTAAACACAGAGATGTAAGAATTCTTTTCATCAGTGAAAATATCAGCTCATTATTATTGTACATAATAGTATTATATATAATAATACATTGGTCATTAGTCATATCTAAATTCTTTCAGACGTATTGCACTAACGGGATTATTTCAAGAAAACAAAGGGGAAAAGGAAAATAATCAAACACACGAGCTAAAAAATCTGTCCTGGGCGTTGTTGCACGAAGAGTAAACGGTGAATACTGGGTAGTGTAGGACAACAAGGAACAAAAACTGTTGGTTGGAAGCTTTTCACATTTCACAGAAGTTATTGGAAACAACAATCAATGTACATTCCTGATATCATTTTGAAACATAGATCGAAAAGAAATCGTTATACAAAGTATCGAAAGAATATCAGGGTTTTTTTTCAACTTGGAATGTAGCGGGCGGTTTGCGTGGAATGCTTTTGAAATAACAACCGCTGTGGATAGAGACAGAGTTGTCATTTAAAACGACACGGTTTAGGTCGCTGATAAACGTTGACGACTTCAGAGAAATCCAAATCCCTTGAGGATCTCCAGCCTTGCTTTGTCTGCATCTCTGACCCTATAATGCATGATTTGGATGTGGCTGAAATCACTTGCTCGCGGATCTGGAGGTCAGGGACTAGGTGGGTGAAGGTGGTTTCCACTTCTTCGAGTGGTACAAATAGATTCAGCTGGGAGGAGTTTTTACTTTTCAGTTGTACTTAAACTACCGGGATACACTGTTTTAGAATTTTGTGTAAAAAACAACAAACCTCTCCTTTCCCCCCTTCTGTGACCCAAATCTGCATACACATGGCACATCCTGTCTCGTGGACACTCACTGTCTGTCTTCTGTTTCGTTGGGTAAAAGTGCAGGGGGTTTACTGACCAGGGGCCCGCAGATCAACAGCGCTGTCTCTGGACTCTTCTCCCTACACTCCTCCGGGTCTCTGCTCACGTGCAGGGCACTGGCGCCCATAGGTAGAGCGCCCCGCCGTTCATGCTCCACCTGTCTGTTAACTGGAGCGGGCGGGTGCTCTGCGGAAGACGGTACGTGCAGAACAGGGGCACGGGCCGTAGTGCTTCCCACCAGCATGTTGGCCGTGGACAGCACGAAAGGAAACAGTACGGTTCCCTCCCCTTCAGTGCCGCTGCTGTCCCTTCTGGAGTTGGGGGAGCGTTTGGGCACGCAGTCTGAGATTTTCACGTGCTTACACTTCCTGCTGTCTCTGCGGCAGTTGTGGCCTTCCGAGTCGGAGCTGTCACTGTCGTTCGAATCAGCAGGGGCTCCGCCCGAAGTGGCGCGCTCCCTGTTGAGCCGATTGGCCTTGTCCTGCTCCATCTTGTGCAGTCGCCGCGCCATTTGCTGCACGCGTTCCAGGCGGTGGGCGTTGAAAGGGTCTCTCTTCATGGTCAGGTACATGTCAAAGATCTGCTTCGGGACAGAATGTGGCAACAGCTGAATGTAAGTCAGAGGCATGACAGGATTTCATGTTGTAAAAAAGGAAACTTAACTAGACTCATCTGGTTTGAAACACAATGGAAGAACCCAGATGTTAGTCAGATGTAAGATAATTATACCAATACTGTAAACAGTGATTTTTGTAGCAAGAGACTGACAGTCTGAAGGTTAGACAAAGTGCTACTTGCTATACACAAAGCTTTGATAGGATGTCTGTGATCAGGTTTGTATCACTCACCTTCCTGTCCAAACTTTAGCTTTTAAGAAGAAAAAACAATTTGTACCAGCCTTACAGAAGTATGTAAGAAAACTTTTTATTTTCAAATATATGTCGAATGCTACATTTTTTTTCGAAACCACATTCTGTACCTGTAAACAGTGATTTAAAAGTATCAGGGGGCGGGATAGCTAAGTGGTCAGAGCACTAACTTTCCCCAAGTCAAAGTTAAGCAGCATTGAACATGGTAACCAGTTGGATGAGTGATCGTTTGCATGCCTTGGCTTCAGTACAGCCCCCCCCCCCCCCCCCCAGTTCACCCAGCTGTAAATGGGTACCCTCCCTAGCCATGGAGAGGAGAATGGCGCCGCCCTCAATATGCTGGCCCCTACAGAAGCTGATGTCTTTGATGCCTTGCTCCCCTATGACCACATAGGTTATGGGACACCATCACCTTTGTTTTTAAACTATGTACTTTGTTATTGATTGATTTTTTATGTTTACTTAGTGTATTTTTGCTAAGGGCTAAGCTAAAAAGTAAACTCCATTGGAACAACTGACACAAAAGTCATATATTTATTTGGTAAAAGAAAATTAAATGATGCACTGGTAATTCTATGTCGTTTATATTTTAGCCTGTTTCCACAATCGTCAAGTTCTTTCATTCCCCAGAACAGCACGCAACTAAAACAACTTATATACAATAGCGTAGTAATCTGTAATTGTCTTCTGTAATTGTAATCTGTAATTGTCATTTTTGTAATTACAAAAAATAATATCTTGCTTTGTTGTAATTTTTCTGACCATTACTTTTCAAAATTATGCTTTAAGGTCTTTATACCATTACAAAATAAGCACTCCTTCTTTATGAAAGACTGTGATTTGCAAACATAACTAAACACTGTTTCTATCAAAGTTTTTTTCTCTATCTATTCAGAGTAATACACTCTTTTGTATACAAAACATAGTGTACATTATATAATACAATATTTTGATGATAGTTTGTCAAGTTGTCCTTTATGAGAACAGTCGAAAACCCATTAATATCTCTTTCTCACTCATTGTCAGTCAGTCAGTCAATCTATCAGTATGTCTGTCTGTCTGTCTTCCCAACCCGGTCTCTCTCATTATCTCACACACAGACACATATACAAACACACAGACACACAGGGACATAGAATTCACCTTCACATACCCTGTAGTCCCTTGGACCGTGGGGGCACCAATGAAGACTTTACAACCAGCTTCCTCCACTCCCGCAATCCTCTGCTTTCCGCAACAAATCGTTCCACCCAAGGCTAGTCCACTCTCTGATATTGTCTTCCCATCGTTTTTTCTGTCTGCCTCTTCATCTCCCTCCCCTTATTGCTCCCTACAGGACAGTCTTTGCCAGTCCAGATGTTCGTGTGATGTGCCCGTATCACTTTCGTTTGCGTTTTATAACTGAAGGCAGGAGCTCCTCATATCGTCAAATGGCGTTTTGACACTGGTTTTCAGTTTCTAATTAGGGATGTGATCCCTGTATAAGATACCAAGGAGTTTGCAAAAGCATATAATCTTTATTGCACGTATCCTTCTTTCAATCTCTGCTATTGTGGTCCACGTTTCACATGCGTACAAAAATATGGGCATGATCAGGGAACACATCAGTCTGATCTTGAAACTTTTGGCGATGTTCTTGACATTCCAGAGGTCTTTAAGTTTGGTCATTGGAGCTGTGGTCTAGCTATCCTGGAGAGAACATTAGGTTTTGATCCTTCATCCAATATTATAGCTACCAGATATTCAAAGCTATGGGCGGTCCGATTTTCTTGCCATTTACAGATATGTCAATGCTGATGCCATTGGAACTTTACATCATCAGCTGGATTTTCTCTGCACTGATCTGCATATCATATACCAAAGCGGCTTCATCGAGGTGATTTACCAGGCTGACTAGCTTCTGCTCTTCTCCACCTAGACCGTTGATGTCATCGGCAAAACGTAAGTTTGTGATTGTTCTGTTTCCAATACTGTCAGTTCCCTAATTACTTTTAAGTGCGTCAGCCATTATTCTCTAAGAAGAGAAAGAAGAGCTGAAGAGAGTGGAAGAGAGCAGACATCCTTGGCGCCCTCCAATTGTGGTTTGGAAAAAATCTCCTATATAGCTGCCATAGTACACTGTAGTCTCTCAAAGTAGAGACATAGGCACACACACATACAAACACGCATGCACACACACATACACACACACACACACACACACGCGCGC
>CM060323.1:10350171-10382671 GCA_030674155.1 Stramonita haemastoma
ACTCCAAGCCATGGAAACCACAGCATTGATTAGTAATGTACATCGAGACACAAACTCTTTACTGTCCAGATATGTTACGGCATTCCAGCCTTTCTTTCCTCCAGTCTTTGTCACAAACACACCCTTAGGTCTAGGCTAGGCCTAGCCAAGAGACTGCTGTAATTGGTCTCTAAGTGTCGCTAAGTCCCTTGAAGCACACGATAGGGTCTCCGTGTGTAGTGTGTTCTGGATACGCTTCCCATTCCGCAAACTGGCGAGTTTGACACGTTCCTCTTTTAGCATGTTTTTCTCTTGCTGTTTGACAAACCAGTACACACATACTGGCTCAGTGTCTGGTTGGCATGCGCACTGGATCACAATGTCGTCTGACTCACACGTCACAATATCTTCACCGTCTGAATGATGTAGCACGGATTTTCTAAAGTGTGTATTTCTTTGTCTGTCTCTTAGCCTTCTCTGTACGGATCTATCAGTTAGAGTAGCCACGTACTGTTTGACATTTCTCGTGTCGAATGCACCAACAATATTATCATTGTTCACCTCAGGCTGCAAAACACACATATCAGCACAGTCACTGCAATCAGACATACAAGGAGGTTCTAAATCAACCGATGATGGCAACTTAACTGATGTTTTTGTGTTGATGTCCTGTGTGTGTGTGTTGTTGGTAGGTCTATTCCATGTGTATCTACACATGCTGTATTCCCCTGTTCTACTCCACTGTCAGGCAGACTCGAGGCACTGAGGACACAGTCACTTTCACACACAACACTTGCCTGCTTCTCTTTATGCTTTCGAGACCGTTCAACATCTCGTCGTCTTTGAGAAAACGATTTTTTCCTGTAGTACTGTGCTTGTGTGCTGCGATTCACTGTTGGATCCGCCATGTTGGTTGACACTGTTGTGTCCACTGGTTTCAGTCGCAAGACAAAAACCACGCTGTCCCCTTCTCCTGCCACTTTCCAGCTGGAAACTGCATTGTCGGTCAGCAGGGCGCCTAAGGTCCTCTCCACAGCCGCTGGAAGTCCAGTAACTGGCATTTTTGAATGAATTTCTAGTTTTACTGCTGCTCACAGAAAATGTACGCCCTGTCCGCTTCACTTCTCGTGACCGCCCCCGAGAGAGAGAGAGAGAGAGACAGACAGACAGACAGACAGACAGACAGACAGACAGACAGACAGACAGACAGAGAGACAGAGAGACAGAGAGAGACAGAGACAGAGACAGAGAGACAGAGAGAGACACAGAGAGAGACACACAGAGAGAGAGACAGAGACAGACAGACAGTCAGACAGATGGTTAGAGAGAGCAGAAATAGAGAAAGAGTGACGGCCAACAGTGGATCGGTTGAATCCTGGTACTTGTAAGCACAAGGTGTCTGCAGCAGAGTGGATGGAACGAGAGGGAGTGTACAGGTAAAGACATTCACAGAAGTAGGAGGGTGCTGTTTAGTGGAGACATTTATAACAGAGTACTGATCTTAGAGTTTTCTCTCTGTGGCACAAGCAGCCAGTAAGAGAGATCGCAAGAGAGGAGTAACACACACATGCGCGCGTGCACGCACACACACAACACACAACACACACACACACGCAACACACAACACACACAACACACACAAACACACACCACAACACACACACACACACCACAACAAACAACACACAAGACACAACACACACACGCGCATAATCACAAATTTGCAGCAGGTACAAACCAGTTAAAGGAGTCAGGTTGAATGCTCTGGCAAAAGCCGACCTGAAGTCAGCTGACAAGTGTGTCAATAATTCATGGCCATCAGCGTTTCCCCCGACACCCTAAGCTACACTAGCTACCATGCTGAAGCCTTGCTTCTTCGTCTGCTATGCTGTCTTCCATTCTGATCCCTTTAGTGTATGTGTGCAGTCTTACATAGTGGTTTTTTTCTGTCTGTCTATCTAGTAAAAAAAAAATCGAACTGAATGTCAAAGTCATTCGGATGAGACTCGAAACCGAGGCCCCGGGTGCGAATGCACGCAGAACATCTTGCGCACACATTAAAACCCCGTTCCACCTTTCGGAATAGTAGGCCATCGTGTGCCGGTAGGAGCGGATGACAAAATTATAACAAACCAGCATGCACACAGGTGTCGTGTTTAGACACCATCCCTGAGGAAAAATTGGGGAGCTGGAGTCCCAGAGCGGCTCGGGGCTGTGGGTATATGGCAACGTTCTGGTGGCTCCTGCGACGGTACTGGAACCATTCGTATCGGTCAATGCCCGTCCAATGGATCATTCCAGTGCCGTGGAGAGGGGGGGTCTGCTGCATGGGTAACAGCTTGCCCTCCATACATACTTGCCCAGGCTTTGAGCTCTAAAGACTAGTGCGCAACTCCATAGTCTTCCGAGACTGATGAGTGCCTACTACTACTACTATCTAGTATGTCCGTCTGTCTTGGTCTGTTATTGCGTAATCTGTCTGTCTGTCTGTCTGTCTGTCTGTCTGTCTGTCTGTCTGTCTGTCTGTCTCTCTGTCCCCTCTCTCTCTCTCTCTCTCTCTCCTCTCTCTCTCTCTCTCTCTTTCTCTCTCTCTCGTTCAGCATTTATTATTTTATCCACCTCAGCACACTAGCTTACAAAGTCAGTATGCTCTCTTGCGATATTCCTAATTTTGCATTGTATCCGTATTGCAAGCCTAACAGAACACTTCAACAATGCCTCTGCAACAGTGCCGAGAAGACCAAACTGATGACCAATAATCAGGGTCAGCAACCAGAAGCTGGAAACGGTTCAAAGCTTCAAGTACTTGGGAGCTGTTGTATCAGACAAGGGGTCCAAGCCAGAGGTAGTATGCAGGATTGCACAGACAATAGCAGCACTGTCAAAATTGAACACCGTCTGGAAAGATAAAAATATTTCACTCAGGTCCAAGATCAGACTAATGCGCTCCCTTGTCATATCCATATGCCTGTGAATCGTGGACCCTGACTGCAGATTTGGAGAAAAGAGTACAGGCAGTAGAAATGAGATGCTTTCGGAGACTCCTTGGCATCTCCTCAGAGACCACATAAGCAACGAAGACGTGCATAACAATCCAGCAAACCATTGGTCCCTACGAAAACCTTCTACCAATCGTAAAGAAGCGTAAACTTAAATGGTACGGGCATGTCACAAGATCAAAAGGACTTGCAAAAACAATACTGCAAGGCACTGTCCAAGGAGGAAGAAAAAGAGGCAGACCAAAGAAAGAGATGGGAGGACAACATCAGCGAATGGACAGGCCTAGAACTCAACAAAACTTTGAGAAAGGCGGAACAGAGAGAGGAATGTAGGGAACTGGTTGTCAAGTCTTCAGGAGTGCCCCCACCGTCGCCAGATCAGGATAGCTAAATATAGCAGACAGAAGATAGATAGATAATAATAGATGATAGATAATAGATAGATAGATAGGTAGATAGATAGTAGAAGATAGATAGATGATAGATAGATAGATAATATTATAGTAGATAGTAACTAGTAGAAGATAGGTAATCTATTCTGTACACACACACACACACACACACACACACACACACACACACACACACACACACAACACCACACACACACACACAAGTGCATAGATATTTTCTCGTTCGTTATTTAGTTTAATGTCTTTTCACTTTAAGTTATAATAGACGATATGGGGAGGTGTGTGAGAAGTTGAGAGAGAGAGAGTGTGTGTGTGTGTGTGTGTGTTTGTGCGTGTGTGTGTGTGTCCAATTGTCTGTCTGTCTGTGAGAGTGAATGAGAAAGAGAAAGGGGAGAGAGAGATTTGTTATTTATTGATTTATTGATTCTTTTATATCGGGATAATGGAATAAGCACCTGTGTGCTTTTTTTTACATCCAAACCCCGTGTATATGCAGTTTTCTCAGTCTTGTCATCTGTTCTCACCGGCACACAATGGACTACTCTTACGAAAAGCAGAAAAGGATTTAGCATGTGCGCAAGATGTTCTGCGTGGGTTGGCACACGGGGCCTCGGTTTATAGTTCATCCGAAAGACTTTGTGTGTGTCTGTGTCTGTGTGCGTGGTGTGTGTGTGTGTGTGTGTGTTGTGTGGGTGTGTGTGTGTGTGTGTGTGTGTGTGAGAGGAGAGAGAGAGAGAGAGAGAGAGAGACAGACAGACAGACAGAACACAGACAGACACACAGACAGAGACATACAGACAGCAGACAAAGATGCAGAGAGAGACCAGAGAGAGAGAACAGAGAAGACAGAGACAGATAGGAACATGTAGACAGTGATCACCAGCTAGAGACAGACAGAGGTAGCAAGACACCCACAAGCACACACAGTCATGCTACCATGTAATTAATGACAGAGAAGTAGAGGAAGAAAGAACCGACTGCCGTTGAGAACCAGACACTGCAGGCTCGGAGTGAGTTGCCCCATCCATCCACAATCACGCCACTGCAGGACGATAGCAACTGATGTTAACTCCTGGAGAAAAATCTCCTCCCGGGTTCGATTCCCGTTCGAGGAGATTTTTCTCCTGGAGTTAACATCAGTGCTGACTCCACTCTCCCCCAAAGTCCTTCGGATGAGACTTAAAACCGAGGCCCCGTGTGTGAACGCACGCAGAACATCTTACACACACGTTAAATCCTGTTACGTTTTTCGTAAGAGTAGGCCATCGTGTGCCGGTGGACAGGACATTTACAAAACTACATACACACGGGGACTGGTTATAAAAATAACACAGTCTTATCCTCATTATCCTCGATAAAAGAATAATGATAATGATTAATAATAATAACAGTGGTACTTTCAGCTCTGTGGCACTTGACTATGCTTGTGAATTCCATTGGAACAAACGCGCAAACAACACTCCTCCAACGGACTCGGTTCTGGGAAATCCTCTACAGCTCGGCCCACGTCATTCCAGCTGCCTTCGTCTCTGCTTCAATGCTTCTGCGCCAGTCTGTTTTTTGGGGCGACCTACTTTCCGCTTCCCTTGTGGGTTCCAGTCGAGGGCCTGCCTGGTGACATTTTGAAGCAGGGTTGCAGAGCGTATGGCCGATCCATCCCCATTTCCTTATTTGATCTCCGTCTCGATTGGAGCGTGTCTGGTCCTGTCCTGTGCTGTGTTCTGAGGCACACTTTTTGGAACTTTCTCTATACAATTTAACTGAGGGGGGGGGGTCTTTAAACTAAGATGCCGAAGAAAGAAAGAAAGAGAAAAGAAAGACAGACAGAAAAGGAGAAAGAAGAGGGAAAGAGAGAGAGAGGAGAGAGGAGAAGGAGGGAGGAGGAGAGAGAGAGAGAGAGAGAAAAGAGAGAGAGAGAGAGAGAGAGAGAGACACACACACACACAGACACAACACACACACAACACACACACACAGACACAACAACACACAAAACAGACATAACAGACAGCTTTAGCAGCAAGTTAGCTCCAACACGCACATCCACAGGCGAAAGGAGAGAAGTAAGTGGACTGCGTTGAGGATCAGGCAATCCATTATACCCCATCACGCCTGCACAGCAGCCCTAGGATTAGTGGGCACCAATTCTGAATGTCTGGCTTCGTCCATGCAAACTGTGTCGCTTTTTTTAAAGTATGAAGGCTCCGACAGACTGACAGACAGCACAACAACAGACAGACAGACAGGCAAGTCTTCAATAAATAATTGAAGATATACAGTCACAAAAAATGAACAGACAGAAAGACAGAACAAACAGGGAAGACATAAGAGAGACAGAGAGACAAGAGAACAATGGACAATAAATAAAATGTATTCTTCATGCCTCCAGCCCCGACAGCCGGGTCAAACAAAACATAGCGAAAACAAAGCAACAAAAAACATGACATTTTATGGGAACTGGCAAAACTAGACCAGGGAACATGGGACCATACAAAGGAGACAAAATAGTCCACTTTAAGCAGTCGTGTACAGTAAACAATTTACCATTTTCCGCTCTCCGAATTTTCAACAAAATCCCTTACTGTACTTTCGGAACATTGAAAAGATATTCTCAGAAGATCAGATTGCGAATGGAAGAATCCGAGCTGTATTTCAGCAAATTCACATAATTATGGTTGCTTCACCTCACCTTCACCTTCACTTCCTATCCGTTGTTTTAGTAGATCGTTGGGGCACCACAGAAGATTATGCAACCAGCTTCCTCCACTCTCCGCGGTTTTTAGCTTTCTGCAACAAGTTGCTCCATCCACTCAAAGGCAGTCCACTCTCTGATGTTTGTCTTACCATCGTTTACTCTGTCTGCATCTTCGTCTCCCTCCTTGTACTGTTTCCAAATAGGACAGTCTTGGCCAGTCCAGATGTTCGTGTGACGTGCCCGTACCACTAAGACTTACGCCTTTTCACTGAAGGCTCCCAGGATCTTGTCTTAGCACGTGTGAGGGAGAATTTAACAAGGCATCACTGGGCGTATGAATTTCGTCATGCAGGTTACCGGCCAAGGTGGATGAAGTTCCCTGAAACTCAATGGCTACATGTTTAAGACCAAGAAAAGCCACCATAATAAAGGACATGGGGTTGGTCTGGCAGGGGGAGGGATGGGCTCCGCCATGCGACATTGTTCAAGGGACACACCACCTGGACATGAAAACCAATGCTAATTCCATATGGTTGAGTGCAAATATTTGTCTATAATTACCATAAAGGATGCAGTTGTGTGGCAAGATGTTCTGCGTGAGAGAGAGAGAGAGAGAGACCAGAGAGGAGAGACACAGAGAGAGAGAGAGAGACCAGAGAGACCCAGAGAAGAGAGAGACGAGAGAGAGGAGAAGAGAGAGAGAGACGAGAGAGAGAGAGGAGAGACCCAGAGAGAGAGAGAGAGAGAGAGAGAGAGAGAGAGAGAGAGAGAGAGAGAGGAAAAGAGAGAGACTCGAGGGGTACTCTACAGTGTTTTCAATTATTCATTGCAACTCGGGGTCTGTGACTCAGGCAAAGTTCACAACAGTACTCAAGGCTTCTTTCTTCTTTTTTCTCTTGTTATTCCTCTAACTTCTCTATGGCTTCCTGCGTGAATCGATACTTGTCTTTATGTCCTTGTCTGTCTGTCTGTCCTTGTTGTCTGTCCCTGTCTGTTTCTGACTGTCTGTCCCTGTCTGTCAGTTCCTGTCTGTATCTGTCCCGGTCTGTCTGTTACTGTCTGTCTGCCCCTGTCTGTTCCTGCCTCTGTCCCGGTCTGTCTGCCCCTGTCTGTCTGTTCCCGTCTGTCTGCTACTGTCTGTTCCTGTCTGTCTGTCTGTCTGTTCCTGTCTGTCTGTCCCTGTCTGTCTGTCCCTGTCTGTCTGCCCCGTCTGTCTGTCCCTATCTGTCTGTCTGTCCTATCTGTCTGTCTGTCTGTTCCTGTTTGTCTGTCCCTGTCTGTCTGTTCCTGTCTGCCTGTCTGTGTATGTCCCTGTCTTCTGCCAGTCTGTCTGTCCCTGTCTGTATGTCTGTCCCTGTCTGTATGTCCCTGTCTGTATGTCCCTGTCTGTATGTCTGTCCATGTCTGTCTGTCCCTGTCTGTATGTCTGTCCCTGTCTGTCTGTCCCTGTCTGTTGCCCATGTCTGTCTGTCCCTGTCTGTATGTCTGTCCCTGTCTGTCTGTCCCTGTCTGTCTGCCATGTCTGTCTGTCCCTGTCTGTATGTCTGTCCCTGTCTGTCTGCCATGTCTGTCCTGTCTGTATGTCTGTTCCTGTCTGTCTGTTCCTGTCTGTCTGTCCTGTCGTCTGCCCATGTCTGTCTGTCCTGTCTGTCTGTCCCTGTCTGTCTGTCCCTATTGTCTGTCCCTGTCTTTCTGTCCCTTTTCTGCCTGATTGTCTGTCCCTGTCCATCTGTCTGTCCATGTCTGTCTGTCCTGTTGTTTTAAGGAATCTGGCTTTGGTTTAATCTCATTTTATGTGTGATTGATGTGCTTCCTCCCACAATGTAGTAGTGGCCGCCCTGAGTTGACCCTTCTGGTTGACCAGGGCGTCGATACAAGCAAGGACAGTGAAGTTGGTTTTATACCCCGTTTTAATCTTTTACGACGTGACAGCCCTGATAATTATGACCTGTGTGGTCAGCGTGGGTATAAACAATATGAATGGATTGGATTGGATTGGAAAGAACAGAACAAACAGACAGACAGACGGAGGGGAGGATAAAGAGAGGTAGACACTCGGAACAAACGGAGAGAGATTTTGCAATCATTAGGAAAAGAAAAGGCATGCAGTATGTATGCACGCTAATCAGGCTGTGACAGTGGAGGGTGGGGGATAGCCCTCCCCCCCCTACCACCACACTGACTGTAAACATCCCTCCCTCCTCCTCCCTCCCCCTTCTCTGGCCAGCCCTGGGGACTCCCTGGGACTCCCAACACGGAAAACTGCTTTACCTCTTTCTCTACCTGCTCTCTTTCTACTACATGCACCTCTCCATTCTCTCGCTTTGTCTTTTGTCGTATTGGTGCTGTCTGTATGCCTCACTCTGTCTCTATCTGTCTCTGTCTCTCTGTATCTGTCTCTGACTCTCTCTGTCTCTGTCTCTGTCTCTCTGTCTCTGTCTGTCGTCTGTCTGTCTCTGTCTGTCTCTGTCTCTGTCTGTCTGTCTCTCTCTCTCTGTCTGCCTCTGTCTCAGTCTGTCTGTCTCTATCTCTTCTTTCTGTCTTGTCTGTCCTGTCTGTCTGTCTGTCTGTTCTGTTTCTGTCTGTCTGCCTGTCTGTCTGTCTGTCTGTCTGTCTTCTTCTCTCTCTCTCTCTCTTCTCGTCCTCTTCTCTCTCTCTGTGTCCCTGTCATTCTCTGTGTCTCTGTCTGTCTGTCTGGTGTGTGTGTGTGTGTGTGTGTTGTCTGTTCTCTCTCTCTCTCTCTGTCTGTCTGTCTGTCTGTCTGTCTGTCTGTCTGTCTGTCTGTCTGTCTGTCTGTCTCTCTCTCTCTCTCTCTCTCTCTCTCTCTCTCTCTCTCTCTCTCTCTCTCTCTCTCTCTCTCGCAAGCACGTACGCACACAACACACACCACACACACCACACACACCACACACACACACACACACACACACACACACACACACCACACACACACACACACACATTCCATTCCCTCTTCCTCACTCACTTTTTGTCATAAGATTATAATTATGTAGTGATTCTTAACACTGGGCTTTCTGCACTTATAACAATTCTTCACGCTATATAGGGAAGATATCCCAGATCGCTTGTAAGAATACTGAGATGAGGAGAGAGAGACGGCTGTCCGGGTATCCAACATGTAATAGAGGTGGAACATGCTTTGTGCTATTATTGTTGCTGCTGCTGCTGATGATGATAATGACGGATCTCTCTCCTCCTCTCTCTCTCTCTTCTCTCTCTCTCTCTCTCTCTCTCTCTCTCTCTCTCTCTCTCTCTCTCCTCTCTCTCTCTCTCTCTCTCTCTCTCTCTCTCTCTCTCTTTCCCGTCCTTCCCTCCAACCCTCCCCACTCTCTATCCCTCCTTCTCCTCTCCCGCCTTCTATAATTATGACTTTCTGAGTGTCTGTCTCTCTATCCATTTCTTTTTTTTTTTTTATCTCTCTGTCCCTTTGTCTCCCGTTTCTCTCTCTCTCTCTTTCGGTCTGATCTGCCTATATTATCTATTTCTGTCTCTTTCTGCCTTTTTTGCTTTTATTTTCCTACAGTATCTGTTTCTATCTATTCATGCCACCCACTTCTGGTGTGTGTGTGTGCTTTTTTTTTGCCTCTGTGTACTTTTCTCTGTTCCCTCTCAATGAAGAAGGGACCGCTGCTGTGGGCTCTCATGGGCATTTGGCATGAGAGTGACGAGTGATGTTCTCTCTCTATGACGTATTGACACGCTATCCTTGTACATCGATCTTTTCCATTCCCTGCCTGTCTGTCTGTCTGTCTGTGTGTATGTATATTTGTTTCTTTCCCTCTTTCTCCCTGTTTCTTTGTGTTTGTCTCTCACTGTCTCTGTCTTTGTCTGTCCCCCCTCCTTACTCTCAGATTTTTTGGGGGGTTGCTAAGAGGCGGTTAACGTCCTTTCGAAACGCACTAGTGACCGTATATCCAGCGTTATTGTAAACAAATTAGACTTATTAACCACAGCCCATGCCCTGTCAACTGACACTACCCCCCCCCCTCTTCCAATTTAAATGAGAGAGAGAAGAGAGACAGAGACAGAGAGAGATAGAGAGAGGCAGTTGTTTTCCGAGAAATGAATGAGTGCACTGCATAATTGAATATCAGCAAAGCAAACAGTTGACAGTCAACATAACCTGCAGGGACATGGGCCACTTTAGCTCCCATGCCGTTTGGCAATAATGACCCATCTCTTCATGGCCTGGTAAAACACACAGATGTAATAGTGCTAGTCTCTTGGTTTTCACTATATGTATATGAACAGCAAACAGTAATACCCATCCAGTAGACAGACAGAGAGAGAGACAGAGACAGAGAGACAGAGAAAGAGACAGACACAGAGAGACAGAGACAGACACAGAGAGAGACAACAGAGAGAGACAGAGCTTTCATAGAGGGTAAATTAATGAGCACAAAGCTTTGTCTACCACGCCACACTGACCTAAGCGAACATAGACAGACAGAGAAAGGGAAGTACAAGGGTAGGCAGGAAAGAGAAAAAGGGGGTAGGTAGGGGTGGGGGGAGTGGAAGCAGAGGGAATGATGCACAGCAACTAGTGAGGAAAGAAGGCAGGCAGCATGAAGAGGATCGAGGGCATACATACAGGGACAGTGGGCATGGACATGTCAGCTCATCTCTGCACACACACACACACACACACACACACACACACACACACACACACACACACACACACACACACACACACACACACACACACACAGCCACACACACACACACACACACACACACACACACACACACACACACACACACACACACACACACACACACACACACACAGCTTGGATCATGTAGCGTGAAGACTTTGGGGGGATTTCATTTCCCCCAGTCAGTGCTGGAAAAAAACAGCAGGCTGTCTCACTGTCACTCTGCCTCTGTTTTTGTCTCTCTCCCTCTCTCTTTGTGTATGCCTCTGTCTCTCTCTTTGTCTCTCTGAACTTGAGAAGTGTGTTTCACTAGATAGTGATCTCTTTATCTCTCTCTCTCTCTCTCTCTCTCTCTCTCTCTCTCTCTCTCTCTCTCTCTCTCTCTCTCTCTCTCTCTCTCTCTCTCTCTCTCTCCTCTTACTTTTATTTCCCTTTTTTCTCTCTAAACTTCTCCTTTCTTTCAATTTTGACCTTTGTGTTATTGCTAGTGTTGCTTTTGCTTATGTTTTCGTTATGACAGTATATTCATGTTATTTTTTGTGTATTTGTTTTTGTCATAATCCTTGTGGTTGATTGGTTTTTCCTGTAAATTTAATCGATCTTTTTGTTTGCTTGACAGTTTGTTTTTCTTGTCTTTATTTTGCTTCTGTGCTCTTTGAGAAATATTGCTGTATGGTAACTGATTGGGTGGATAAAGGAGATTATATATATATATATATATATATATATTATATATATTATATATATTATATTATATATATGTATAAACATATATATTTTTCCCTTCCAAATATTGTTCCACTTTTTCTGTTCTTTCTTTACATTTTAAAAATCTTTTTTTTCTTATTCTATTTTTTAAAATTCTACCAGTTTTAATTGTGAATATATATATATATATATATATATATAACACAATATATATCTATCTATCTATCTATCTATCTATCTATCTATCTATCTACTATCTATCTATCTATTATATATCTATATATATATATATATATATATATATATAATATATATATATATATCCAATAAGTGAGACATTTCTCTCTCTCTCGTCCATTTTGTAAAAGCCATGTTGAAAATAAAAAGCACTTTTTATTTGCATATGCCTATGTATGATGATTTGAGGTTTAAATTTCTAAAAGAATCAAAAGACCTTCGTCTGCACATTTTGCTGAGAGCCACAAACCCTATCCATAGACATATTCAAAGTATGTGTTCCATGCAATCAGCATATGGAATAAAACATTTTAAGACGTTGAGCTTATCATGATCTGTACTTCTGTACCATGAGTTACCTTTTGAATTTGGGTATAAAAATTTTCCCCTTTTTTGTGCAATAGCAGCAAACAACTCGATTAGAATATTGGAGGGTTAATTTGCGCAGCACTAATATTCAAATCAGCATGTCTGCCGTGATGACTACGTTAATATTAACGTATTGTAAAATGTATATTATAAATGTATAGACTTGTAGGTGTGTTTGGGTTGCTATGGTTGTAAAATACTTTCTGGTTTTTACTTTGCTTTATTTATGTAAAAGCTTGTTGCATCGGTGTACAGCAAACTGCGTAGAATGGCGTGTATTACTTTATAGTATAACTTTAAAAGTGTAACAGACGTACAACACACAACAACACACACACACACCACAACACACACACACACACACACACACACACACGAACTCACCACACACACACCCGTATGACTCCACACCAACCCTTCCCCTATCACTCACTGCCGCACACACCATGCTGTTTGCTTTGTTTAACTCCACCCAAGTCCCTTCCCGTCTCTAACGTTGTCCCTTTCACACCACACATTCTGCTTCTGCTTCTGTTTGCCCCTTCTCAGTGTTTCCTCTCTGTGCCCCTCCTCTCTCTGTGTCTGTCTCTGTCCTGTCTGCTGTGCTCTCTTCTGTGTCTTCTTTGTCTCTGTCTCTGTGTTGTCGTTGGTCTGTCTGTCTTCTGTCCTGTCTGTCTGTCTGTCTCTCTGTCTCTGTCTCTGTCTGTCGTCTGTCTGTCTGTCTGTCTGTCTCTGTCTTCTGTCTCTGTCTCTTCTCTCTTCTCTCTCTTCTCTCCTCTCTCTCTCTCTCTCTCTCTCTCTCTCTCTCTCTCTCTCTCTCTCTCTCTCTCTCCTCTCTCTCTCTCTCTCTCTTCTTCTCCCCCTTCCTCCCAGTTCTCCCAGTCACATTCTCAGCCCACAAGGGAAATTTGGAAAGGGTGGGGTAAGCGATAACATGACTACATGGTGTAATGAACACATCTTTCTATTGCATCAGAGGTTTTTTTGGGCAAGATATGAACCTGTTTGCCAATTGATATGCTCATTAGTACGCTTTTTTCTTCCTGATTGTGTTCCTAGCTTTGAGGAGTTTTGTGTGTTGATCTTTCCATCAATAAATGGTATCTGTGACACTGCCTTGACAGTATATGTAAAGAGTTTGTGGACAGCAATGTCTTCAATGAGTGTGAACAAAGAAGAATAACATCAACCATAGGTAGACGTTCTTCAACTGTTGGTAGATATAAATCATGACTAAGAAGATTTCTTCCTAATTACGACATTTTATGTAATATTTTTGCTATTTCTGGCACCGTTTTAGAACTTTTTTTTTAATTGTCCAATTCTAAGTTTTGTCATGTTTTGTTTGTTTTTCTTTAAAGGGAAAATTGTATGTCTTGTCAGGTTTAACAAATCGTCGCTGGATTGTATTTTCAAAGAGCAGGAGAAAGGATTTTCCAACTGCTCCCTTTTAGATGGTGGGTGTTCTCTGGTGTTCTCAGACTTTTCAAGCACTTTTTCTCTTTGTTTTATTACAATGGCCCATGCTTTGAGAACGGTTTATCAACTTTAAACAAACGTTTCCTCATCTTTACAACCAATACTGTGCTTTAGAAGACTTTAATAAGAGTCTTTGTATTCTTGTGATCCCTTAAAGAGATACAAAACATTGCATAAGAGTGCTGCCCAAGCCACAAGCCCAACTATGATTTCTGCAAATTGTCAGCATTGTTGTCATGCTGCAAAAGTTTCGTAACGTGACAGACTCATAATATACAAAATCCTCTCTCCATTACAGGGTAAATTCCTCAGAAATCTGAGTAAGGCTGCCTGTATGGTAAGGTACTCGAAAAGAGACATACATGCAAAACTTCTGATTCAGTGTTTACTTACACTTTATTGTGATCCGAGACGGAATGATGAGTGAGTCAGATTGTATATCTGGGTGACTCCATGGCGCAAAACTGGGGAACACCCGACAAAATGAAACTATGTGAGATTACAATTACAAACAAGTCAAAAAGGACAACTGAATTAAATTTTAGGCATGAAAGCACTCAACCACAGAACCTCAAGCACAGTATCATGGAAAGCAAAAGACTTCGGTGTTTTAACTAGTTTTACTATTTTGAATAGCTCATTTATGCGATACAGTCCCACATCCCCCCCAGTTCACCCAGCTGTAATGGGTACCTGTCTCTTTAGGGTCAGGGGAGGTAAAGCAGCGACGGAGAGGAGATGGGCGCTGCCCTCAATATGCTGGCCCCTAGAGAAGCTGAGGTCTCTGATGCCTCGCTCCCATAAATATTCCTTTAAAAAACCCAAGCTTTTAAATATTTTGCGCAATTTTCCTCTTTATGAAAGAAAACGTTCTTATTTAACACTATTTGGACATTAAGCATAATATTCCTTAATAACCAAATCCTGTGCTAGAATTTTCCCCTCCTTTTCTAAAACTCTCTTTGGGCTTTTCCTTACTTTTCTATCATCTATCTTATCTTATGCTATTCCAGTCTATTCTCATGCCGTATAAATATTTCTTTTTATATTATATTTGACATTTTTCTTATAATGTTTTGTTTCTGTAGCCAGGGGTAGTGATATGTAAAAACATAATGTCAATTCTGCTTTTCTGTATTCTGGGGATAAGTAAAGCGAAACGGCTGGTGTCTTTAGCACAGCCAGGTTTGTTTTTTACCTTTAAGAAGGAAATAATGAAGGTATATAAACAACATGAAGTGAAATAAACCAAACTTCTTCATAGCTACTGCACCTTAGATGTAAATCTAAAAAACAAACAAACAAACAAACGACCAGTAGAAGCACTTAAAACACCATCGATCCCGCTTCTTCTCTGTAATAACTCAGAAAAAGTAACATCTAGGGAACAGACTGTATACCGCTTGGAAAAAGCGGACATAGCTGCTAATCTGATCAGAATCTTCCTCCTGCGAAGTGTAATGTGTTTGGGGAATAATTTGCCTTTGGCCTCCACACTGTCTCTGTCTCCGCCTCTCTGATTCTGTATCTCTGTGTCTCTGTTAGTCTTACTTTCTTTTTTTTTCTTTTTTTCGGGGGTGGGGGCGGGGGGTAGAGGGGGTGGCAATTTGTCTACGCGCATGAGAGTATGCTGGGGTTGTCAGCATGGAATGAGCATGTTACATTATTTTCTTTGAATTTGTTCTTTATGCCATGCATTTGCCAGTAAGTTACATTCGCTTGTTTCTGTGCTTTTGGTCAGAGGAATGGATGTTAACAGAAAAAAATGCAGATGATATGCTTAGTCTGTGACGTTCTATAAATAAAATTCGTGCGTTTGGTCGTTTACTCTCTCTCTCTCTATCTGTGCCTGTCTCTCTCTCTCTCTCTGTCTCTGTGTGCGTCTCTCTATGTGTCTCTGTCTGTCTGTCTGTCTTTCTGTGTGTCTCTCTCTCTGTTTCTGCTCTGTCTGTCTGTCTGTCTGTCTGTCTGTCTGTCTGTCTGTCTGTCTGTCTGTCTGTCTGTCTGTCTCTCTCTCTCTCTCCTCTCTCTCTCTCTCTCTCTCCTCTCTCTCTCTCTCTCTCTCTCTCTCTCTCTCTCTCTGTTAATATCCGGACTCTCAAGTGGGCACATAATTATTGACATCTCTACCCAGGCCTAAGAAATTGGTAAGATGTATTTTTCTTGGTCGACTCTCAGAGAGCAACTATTGTTGTCTGTTATATGAGTGAAAATGCGTTGCGCTGCCGTTAAGCGCCTGACATGTAAGGTTCAGCGCCTCAGTTTCTGTGTGGGAGATGCTTGCTATTTTCTCAGTCTGTCTGGGGAAAAAAGCAGGAAAATATACAAGAAGGGGTGGGGTGGGGTGGGGTGGGGGAGGGGCATGAAGAAAAAGAACAAGGCAGAAACAAGGATGGATAGAAAATAGGGAATTCTTAGAATAGAATTTCCACAGGGTGGGATGCTATTTGTACTCACAGGCCCCTGGTTGGCATCTTCACGGGGAAGTAAAATGTATGTGAAGGACTAAAATAGAATACGATATGATAGATCTAATTACTTTAGTTTTATTATTTATTAATTTATTTATTTTATTTTTTATATCTAGGGTAATGGAATAAGCACTCTTGTGCTTTTTAACATCCAGTCCCCGTGTGTATGCATTTTGTAAATGGCATCTTTTCCCACCGGCACACGATGGCCTACTCTTACGAAAAGCGGAACAGGATTTAAAATGTGCGCAAGATGTTCTGCGTGCGTTTGCACACGGGGCCTCGGTTTATAGTCTCAACCGAAAGACTTTTTTTGGGGGGAGTGGAGTCAGCACTGATGTTAACTCCAGAGGAAAACCCCCTTGACCGGGAATCGAACCCGGGTCGTCAAATTGCGAACGCAATGTTCTGACCAATAGGCTATATCCCCACTAGGCTGTATAGTGAATAACGTTCTGACCGTGTGTAATAATTGAACAGTGCAAGTATGTTATATATCGGACACCCAGATCCAGAGACAACTTGTGCAGAGTATCAAAGTGTGCAGTGTTGCAGAGCACAGTGCATTATCCCTCACGAAACAAAGGCCCTAGCGTGAGGAAGCACTGTGTAACGTAGAAAAAAACTCCGCCTCTCTCTCTGTGTCTGTGTCTGTCTCTGTCTCTGTGTCTCTGTCTCTGTCTCTCTCTCTCTCTCTCTCTCTCTCTCTCTTCTCTCTCTCTCTCTCTCTCTCCTCTCTCTCTCTCTCTCTCTCTCTCTCTCTCTCTCTCTCTTCTCTCTCGCTCGCTCGCTCGCTCGCTCGCTCGCTCGCTCTGTTAGTCTTACTTTCTATTTTTCCCTTTTTTCCGGGGAGTGGGGTTGGTGGTTGTGGTGGTCGCAATTTAGAAACCTTCAGAATATCGTATATTATCTTTCAACCTCATTCTCCATTCTCTGCCTCTCTCTGTCGCCAGTCTTTCTCCTCTCAACTCTGGCACAATCCTTCTTCAGCCACACTACTGTGTTCTCCAGAGAAGTGAAGTGAAAAAAGTGAAGACAACAGAGAGGAGTATCAGACTGATTAGATGATGGCCTAGTGGTCAGAACATTGCAGCTTGCAATTTGACGACTTGGGTTCGATTCCCGTTCGAGGAGACTTTTCTCCTGGAGTGAACATCAGTGCTGACTCCACTCTCCCCCAAAGTCCTTCGGATGAGACTTTAAACCGAGGCCCTGTGTCTGAACGCACGCAAGAACATATTGCGCACACGTTAAATCCTGATCCACTTTTCGTAAGAGTAGGCCATCGTGTGCCGATGGGAACAGACAACATTTACAAAACTGCATGCACACGGGGACTGGATGTAAAAAAGCACAAGAGTGCTTATTCCATTATCCTCGATATAAACGAAAAAAGAATAAAGCCACACTGTATCCTTCAGAGAAGTGAAGTGAAGAATTGAAGACAACAGAGAGGAGTATCAGACTGATTGGATGAAGCCAAGCTACGTCCCCACTGTATCCTGTTTCAGAGTATCTACGAAGTCTGTTTTGTGATCTCCTTCCTATTTTATCTTGTCCTCCCCCTAAAGAAGGACCGCATCCTATGTGATGCAATTACCGAACTGGTTTGAAGAAGAACAACTGGCTGGGTCAATGGTCATTTTAGGCTGTTGTTGCTTTCGTTGTTGTTGTTGTTGCTGCTCAAGTTGTAGTCTGTGTCTGTTTTAATCACTGGTTTTTAAGAGTTATCATTTTTTTATGTAACATTATATTTGATAATTATGGTTACTGAAATTAGTAAGGCCATGAGCAGTATGAATGAATGAATTAATTAGTTAGTGAATGAATGAATGAGTGAGTGAATGATTGAATGAATGAATGAATGAACGAACAAACGAACGAACGAACGAACGAACGAACACAGAAATAATTCAATGAATAAATGAATCAAATAAATTTAATAATTTTCACGTTGGGGTGAACACAACAGTTTTCAAAACTGAAAATAAATAGAAAAGTGTCAAAACTATTTCCTTAATGCATGCTCATGTTCACATGCTTCCCAACGAATAACTCTGCCTCTGCATCAGCACCATCAGCAACAACAGCAACAGCAGCAACAGCAGCAACATCAGCAGCATCAGCAGCATCAGCAACATCAGCACCTTCAGCCTACTGATGGCGTGTGAAAGTAATCAGCAGCCAATGAAATATTCAGCAGCTGCCCTCCCTGCATGCAGTGAGTGGTCTGATTGAGCTGTCTCCTCCTCTCCAGTTACTGTTTCTCCAAGGCTTCAGATCGGATGAAGGCGTCATGCTCTTGCTTGTTGTTATTGTGACGTTTCTCTTTTCAAAGAAGGGAGGGGAGGGGGGGAATAAGATGGTGGATGATGATGATGATGATGATGATGATAGCAATAACGGTGTGTGAGTGTGTGTGTGTGTGTGCGTGTGTTTGTGTGCGCGCGTGTGTGTGTGTGCGCGCGTGCGCGTGTGTGTATGTGTGTGTATTGTGTGTGTGTATATTAGGACCATTGACACTATATATGCAAAATACATAAACATTATGACAATAATGTGGGGACTTTTAAGAGTTTCTAAAATAGCAATGCTCACGAGTATTATACTACAACAAAAGAATGAGCCGGAATAGCTACATATTCCCACTAACACACGTTAGACTTTGCAGTAACAACTAGGCCTACCATCACATTATCGGCTCTTCTGAAGTCATTCAAAGAACTCAAAGATAATTCAGTATGGATCCAAAAGCAATATATATAATAATTGCTTCTTTAAGTGGAAAAAATTGTTATTCCTGTGTGTGTGTGTGTGTGTGTGTTTGTGTGTGTGTGTTGTGTGTGTGTGTGTGTGTGTGTGTGTGTGTGTGTGTGTGTGTGTGTATTGGTGTGTGTGTGTGTTCACTTGGTCATGATATAGGGATGACAATCAAACTGATAGCTTAAGTCAGTTTATTGAAAAAACAAACCCAACCAAAGTTCGATGCTGATCTGGCAGCAGGAGCAGCAGCAGCAGCAGGCAGCCAATTCAAAGGACACTCTGCCTGACAGAACGTCAGAGCAGTCCCCACACTCTGAAATATTCATTGCTGGCATTTTGCAAGCAACATTTTCACTCCGCTGTCTAAATTTAGCCTTTGTTTTATTGTTTTGCGATGACGTAAGTCTGCAGCCATTTCGTTGACTGTTTTTTTCCATTATGTCTTTTCTGTACATCTGTCTCTCGGTCATTCTATATTTACTCGTGTCTGTTACTGTTGCTTTGCGGTTGTGTGTGTGTGTGTGTGTGTGTGTGTGTGTGTGTGTGTAAGAGAGAGAGAGAGAGAGAGAGAGAGAGAGAGAGAGAGAGAGAGAGAGAGAGAGAGAGAACTCGAACACGAACTCAAAAGATTTATTCACAAAAAGGCCATTGTCCCATACATGAAGGGGGTTGCCAAATCGCTTAGTATTTTGTTGAGGGGGGGGGATAAAAAGAACTTTAACAACCAAAAAAGCAAAAAAAAAGTTATTTTATAACATAATATCAGTTACAAAAAATGACTTAATGAAAGCTTGTTCTGAAGGCTTTACACAAATATAAAGTCAGGCTACGCACAACCTCAGGCTGACTTGACGCCATGAGTAAACAGGGTCTAAATGAATTAGGCTGTCTACTATATTTTACAGGGATGTAACTCTGCCTAACATCCTCTAACACTGGACAGCATAACACAAAATGTACTTCATCCTCAGAAGCTGTCTTACGTAATCGGCATAGTAACCTGAGGTCATCAAAACCATATTCTCTGTATCTGAATTTATGAACATTTATATCTGATACACCAAGTCTAAACTTAGATCTAAACATAAATCTTTTCAAATGAATGTCCGTATCAAGTTTGAGAGAGAGAGAGAGGGGAAGAGAGAGAGAGAGAGAGAGAGAGAGAGAGAGAGAGAGAGTACAGCACGAAATGGTTGACCGACTAACCAAGTGTGCCATAGGGAAGAAGTCTGTCGTGCCTTACACAGATCTGAAACCTAAAAGCGAACGTTCAGCGGAGTCCCTCTGACAAGAGGAATGGAACACTAAGACAGACAATAAACTTTTCCTGATTCACCCTAACCTGAAAGAAGTCCTCCCTCTGTGTGTCCAAAACACAGGGGAAGAAACGGTGCTGGCCAGAATATACACGTGTCATTCTCATATCACTCACGTTCATTTGCTGAAAAGCGAGGGAACCCCATGGTGTGTGACATGTGATGTGCGTGTAACCAACAAGTATCTGCCTCTGGAGTGTCGAGCTGTCCAGGATATTAGGCACAAGCATTTCACTGCAGGATCTCTAAAGATCCCTTTTCGTGATGTTCCCCTGACAACATTTATAATTTCCTGAGAGAATCGACTTTTTCCGTCTGAAATGAGTGAAGGTGTCATAGTTAGACAATAGGAACAAGGCTGCTTTTTTTTTAGAAATTTGGTTTTGGTTTTATCTCATTTTTGTGTGTGCTGACATGCTTTCTCCAACAAGGGGTGACCATCCTGGGCGTTGATACAAGAAACGATAGGAGAGTTGATTTTATACCCTGTCTTAATTTATAGGTATAGTTGCACAGTTTTAACTTTTATTGTGAGATTCAAAATTTTACAAGATAACAGCCCGGACATATGGCCTGCGTGGTTGGCAGGATTGGATTGGGTGTACATATCGTCAATTTTGATCCACATTTTTATCTGGTGCATTTTATTGGCAAGAGTGCTAACAGGCCACTCATTATCGATAAATTGTAGATAAACCATTTCAACAGGTACAATATTTGAAAAAAACAACGACAAAGATTAATACTTCACTACAGACAGCTTTGTTCTCGACCTACAACAAAGTCGAGAATTGACTTTTCTGCAAACTATTTGGAACTATTCATACATAGAAATATCTTACAAAAAAGGTGGATCCTATTGTGCAACCAAACAAAAACTGTATACATGTACATGTATTTTGAAAACCGAATCGACCAAAATCAGTTCAAGAGATTACTTTTTACATTTTTCTTTTAATACATGTCAGTTCTACGTTTTACACATGAACAACCAAATTATCAAACTAAAACAAAAAAGAACACATAAAGCGAGAGTGAGAAGAATGCAGATTAAAAAGAAGGCAGAAGACAAAGCGTTGAAAGAAGCCCGGTAATCTTTTCTTATACTCTCTGCAGGGAAGCTGAGCAGACAGTGGACTGACTGACTGACAGACAGACCAGGATAAAATATTCAGTCCCCTAGATTGATCCTTTGTTTAAGCTCACTTGGATACCAGCACTTCAAACTTGGGCCCGAAACACAGTTCCCTTTCTGTGTCAACCTCTAAACATCACACACGCGTGTAGATATGAGCACATACACACACTGTGCACACACACACACATACACACACACACACGTGCGCGCGCGCATGTACGCGCGCACACACACACGAGTCCTTCGGATAATACTATAAGCCGAGGCATAATGTGCAAACGCACGTAGAACATCTTGGGAACATGTTAAATCTTGTTCCTTTTTTTCGAAAGAATAATCCATTGTGTGCCGTTGGACCATGTGACAAAGTTTACACAACTGACTACATGTGGGAAGTGGATGTAAAAATGGACGTGAATGCATATTTTATTATCTTCGATATAAAACAATTAATAAATAAATAAAACACATGCACACACGCACACACTCATGCACACACGCATGCACACACACACACGCACGCACGCACGCACACACACGCACGCACGCACGTACACGCACACACGCAAGCACACACACACACACACACACACACACACACACACACACACACACACACAGGGGACGGATAGCCTAGTGGTCAGAACATTGCCCTGGCAATTTGACTACCCCTGTTCCATTCCGGTTGGAGGGGATTTTTCCCCTGGAGTTAATATCAGTGCTGACTCCAATCTCTCTAGAAGTCTTTTAGATGAGACTATAAACCGAGGCCCGTGTGCGAACGCATGCAGAACATCTTGCCCACACGTTATATCCTGTTCCACTTTTCGTAAGAGTAGGCCATTGTGTGCTGGTGGAAACATATTTACACAAATGCACACACACATGGGGACTGGATGAATAAAGCACGTGAGTGTTTATCCCATTATCCTTGATATAAAAGAATAGAAGAAGAAAAAAAGAGCACACACGAGGAGTGTGTGCTGGTCTATAATGCTACTGTCATGTTTTCATATTTGCAAGCGGGCCTGACCACACACTCGATGTAGACCTGTTAGTGTCTGATAGCTCTGTGTCGGCCTCGCTCTGTGTCCCAACTGACCATCCCTAGGGATGGATGGATGGACGGCTAATCCAATCAAGGCCCTGATGGCGTGTGAAACCAATCAACAGATGGTCAAATAATTCATGGGAGGGCGTTTTGCATGCGTGTGCACAGAGAGTGACTCACGTTGTTTTTACTGCACATGTGGCTTCATGGTGGCACCTATCTCGGATCAGTTTGAGGGGAAAGTTAGCATTTGTGTGGGCCCATCATGTTAGTTGATTTGTTTTTTTGACTGTCTTATTTTCATTCTGTCTATGTTCCTGTTCCTCTATTTTTGTGTGTGCATAGGTGTGTTCTGTTCCTACAATTTGCAATTGTGAGATTACATATTTTCAATACCTTAAAAATATGTTAGGATTATTAGAAACGGAGGGATTGACAAGCTGAATGTGGATGTTTAAAGTAGGCTATTTGTCTTAATCTATAAGGACCCATTTGTCATGTTTTGGCAGTTTTGGAAGTTGCCACATAATGTCATGATGATTTTTACTTTGTTTTGTTTTGACTTGTTTTCTTATGTTTTGTTTGACCCCATTCTAGGCGCTGGATGCCAGGAGAATAAATCTTGTTCATTGTTTATTTTTCATTGTTCATTGCTTTCTCCCTGCCCCCTGACTCTGTCTCTCTGTCTCTGTCTCTCTTTTGTCTCTCTCCCTCCATTTCTCTCTCTTTCTCTCTGTGGCTGGACATATGGATAAGTATTCTTTTTTTAATCAGACTATTCTCTCAAAAGATTCAGATCGCTCTCTCTCT
The DNA here is from genome assembly GCA_030674155.1 of Stramonita haemastoma. Lineage (NCBI taxonomy): Eukaryota > Metazoa > Mollusca > Gastropoda > Neogastropoda > Muricidae > Stramonita > Stramonita haemastoma. The sequence goes on from CM060323.1 coordinate 10,373,279, forward strand.
CTCTCTCTCTCTCTCTCTCCTCTCTCTCCTCTCTCTCCTCCCTCTCTCTCTCTCTCTCTCTCCCCTCTCTCTCTCTCTCTCTCTCTCTCTCTCTCTCTCTCTCTCTCTCTCTCTCTCCCCTCTCTCTCTCTCTCTCTCTCTCCCTCTCCCTCAATCCTCAAACTTTCCCTCAATCTCTCCATTTTCCTCATCTTTCTCTTCTGTTCGCTCTGTCTGTCTGTCTGTCTTGTCTCTCAGTTTTTCATTATAAGAGAAAACTTGCTTTGCCTTGAAATGGCCTATAGTGCTCAGATACAATAACACAGATGAGCCTAGTTGAAATAATCATGAATGCAGTAGCCATAAAAACACTATGCTCCTCTCATTTTCTTTCCTATAACAAGTCATGACAGATTTTTCTGCATGAAATTTGGGCTGCTCTATCCAGGGACGTGCCTCATCAGAAAAGCAGCACAACCCATTATTTTGTTTGTCTGCAACTGTTTTATTTTTTACCCTCTTAGTGTAGCTTTTTAAACAGAATTTTGCCAAAGACAATTACTTTGCTGCTATGGATTCTTTTATGCATGCTAAATAATTAGGTGACACATACGGGACTTTGGTTTATCATCTCATCCGAAAGACTAGCATCTAGACCACCACTCATAGTCTAATGGATGGAGAAAAAGTTTCAGGCCCAAACAGAGATCAAACCAATGCACACTTACAGTACAGCCTGGACTTTTTGCAATAACAGGTTGCTAATGAAAATAGAAACAGCCCTCACAGTTGCAGGAAAAGAACAATAAACATTTGAATGCACACGCAATTAATGACTACAGTCATACACAGGCTTAGGCTCACCAGGCATCACACACAAACCAAGGCACACACATGCACTGTTGGCGTCTGTTTGTTTCGTGCATGTAATTGCACATCTAATCATCTGCTGAACAGGCCCATATCGATAGACATATTTTCATACTTTATTTTTTGTGAGCAAATACAAAGAAATGTGCTTTATACTGACTTGCCAATTTCTGTTCAGAACTGTTTTCCCCCTCTCCCTCCCCTCACACACCCCCAGTGACTGTCACTAGGGATGACTGGCTGGCTGGACAGCTGATCCAATCAAGGCCCTGATGGCGTGTGAAACCTATCCACAGACGGTCAAATATTCATGGGAGGCATTTTGCATGGGCACACACAGACATCACGTTCTCATTACTGCACTTTTGACTAGCTCACACACACACAATATATATAATATATATATATATATAATATATAATATATATATATATATAATATATATATATATATATATATATTCATTCCTAGTGACAGTCACTGGGGACTCTGAATGTCTGTGTGTGAGGGGAGGGAGAGGAGGAAACAGTTCCAAACAGTAATATATATATATCGATTTTCATTAACTGTATAATAAATGGGGTTCCTTTGACAATTTGTTTCCAACTTGGACTAACCAAGCTAATATTTTACACAGCTCAATTTTGTTTAATTGTGCTTTTAACATGTAAAAGACATGCAACATGAAGAAGGAATCAAAATGGTTCAGAACAAAAAACAGTATAGACAGGAAATGAAGTGAAAATGGCTTTAAACCAAAAAAGGAGAAGGAAGTGAAGTGTGCAGGTGGCTGAACACTTCAGGCAGGCAGGCAGAGAGGGAGGGGGGAGACCAGGCGGAGACTGTACTGCATTGACACACTATATTATTATCTTTATTCTGCAAAATGGATCCCTACTACATCCTGGCAATTTCATCTTGGCTAGTTGAAAAACAAACTCCTTCAATGTGTCTGCCTCACTACCCTGCTCTGTCTCTGTCTGTCTGTCTATCTGTCTCTGTCTGTCTCTCTGTCTCTGTTTGTCTATCTGTCTCTGTCTGTCTCTCTGTCTCTGTCTATCTGTCTCTCTCGTTGTCTTTTTGGTCCCCTCTCTCCTACTGTGTGTTTTTCTCCTCTTCTCTGTATATATCTCTCCCTCTCCTCCTTCTCCTGCCCCCTTTCCATCCCCTTCCTCATTCTTGTCTTTATTTTCTCCCTTTCTCTACCTAGTTTTATACCTTTATTGACTTTGACTGTGTGTCTAATAGCCAAAGACCTTTGCTGAATGAAACACTTTTGAATATTAGACATATTAATATCTACATTGACTCCAGGAAAGAAAATGATCGAGCAGCACGTGTAGGCCTAATAAGGTATTAGCCAACAAGCAACGAAACTCTGTCTGTCTGTCCATCTGTCTGTCCATCTGTCTGTCCATCCATCTATCTGTCTGTCTGTCCATCCATCTATCTGTCTGTCTGTCTCTATTTCACAATCATTCGCTCTCTTCTGCTTTGTTTGTCTCTCAGTTTGTCCTTGTGTCTTTTTCTCTTTCTTAAAAAATGTGACTTCACATGATTATGTTGCTGAGCATGTACAAGTCCATCGATGTCTGTTTCTGTGTTTGTTTTTGCGTGAAGCTAGAAGCACACACTTTTGATTCAGATGCGTGAGCCTGTGATTGCTCAGATGTGTCCCTAACACAATGTGGACAATGCAATAGATGACCAAAGTGACCGTCACTGGCTAGACAACTAATACAATCAAGAGTCCCCATGGAGTGTGAAGCCAATCCAGGGCAATCAAATATTCATGGAAACATTTTCAATGGACAGGCATAGGGAGATGTCACACTGCTGTTACCCTGATGAAGGTTTTATGACGGCTCTTGTCTCTGATCAGTTTAGCTGAAATGTGTTAACAGACGTGGATTCTATTACCTATCAAATATGGATATTGACACAAAAAAAGCTGAAATGTGTCGCATTTCTGTGGATTCTGTGTTCATAACCTCTGTACGCCTCCATTTTATTGTAATTGGTTTTGTTTCTGCTTCTTTCTTTGTATCAATTTTCGTTTTCAAACAACTCCCTCTCACTCTCTCTCTCTCTATGACTCTATTTGTATTTCTATTTGTCTGTTTGTCTATCTGTCTGTCAATCTGTCCATCTGTCTGTCTGACTCTCTCTCTGTCTGTCTGTCTGTCTGTCTGTATATTTGTCTGTCTGTCTATGTGTCTGTCTGCCAATCTGTCTATATGTCTGTCTGACTCTGTGTGTGTGTGTGTGTGTGTTTGTGCGCGCGCACACACACAATCCAATTCCATTCTTTAATCATCTGTCTGTTTATCTGCCTGCCTATCTGTCTGTCTGTCTCTGTCTGTCTGTCTCTCTGCGTGTCTCTGTCTCTCTCTCCCTCTCTATCTCTCTCTTTCTCTTATCTCTCTCTGTGCCTCCCAACTCCTTTCTCTCTTTCTCTCTCTCTTTCTCTCTCTGTTGCTCCGTCTCGGATGTGCTGAAACCAATGATTGCTGCACATTTGCGGCACTCACTGTTGGGTCTTCATTATGCGGTATTTGTGTGCAGGCAGGCACAATCATCAATGCAGCAGACTCGTTTTTCTCTCCCTGCCCATACCTGTCCCCAACACAGACACTCAATGTCCCAAGTGACCATCACGAGGGATGGCTGGCTGGCTGGACAGCTAATCCAATCAAGTTCCCCCTGAGGGCATGTGAAACCTATCCACAGACGGTCAAGTATTAGGCCCAACAGTTTGCATGAGCACGCACATAGGGAGTCGTAACATTGCATGCTATTTCTGCAATAGTGCTTTCCTCCTCGTTGTCCTTGTTGCAGAAGCACGCTACTCTGGCAGACGTGACATTACCATCACTGTCATAGGGAGGGCCTTCGTGGGTGGTGGCCTCATTCTGGTTTGGTCACTTTTGAGGGGAAAAGTAGTCGTGAGAGTGTATGTGTATAACTGGTCTCTTGATTTCTTCATTTTTTCTCTGTCTGACTGTTTGTATCTCTCTCATCTTGACAGTTTTTTGCCATTGTCTCTGGCTGTCTATTTTTATTATTATTATTATTATTACATGGAATTTGTATAGCGCTATCTCTTGTAAGAACAAATCAAAGCGCTTGCAATTTGACCTACAGAGCCACAGATCATGCTGCCACCAGGCGCAAAGATCAACGACGAACAACGATGATCAACTGTTGTTGTCTTGTTGCTGCTGTACACTTTAGAGCGCAAAGCCTGGGCAAGTATGTATGGAGGGCAAGCTGTTACCCATGCAGCAGACCCCCCTTCTCCACGGCACTGGAATGATCCATTGGAAGGGCATTGACCGATACGAATGGTTCCAGTACCGTCGCAGGAGCCACCAGAACGTTGCCATATACCTACAGCCCCGAGCCGCTCTGGGACTCCAACTCCCCGATTTTTCCTCAGGGATGGTGTCTAAACACGACACCTGTGTGCATGCTGGTTTGTTATAATTTTGTCATCCGCTCCTACCGGCACACGAGGGCCTACTCTTCCGAAAGGTGGAACGGGGTTTTAACGTGTGCGCAAGATGTTCTGCGTGCATTCGTCTCTACGTCTCTCTGTCTGTCTGTCTTTTTCTCTCTCTGTGTCTGTCTGTCTGTCTGTCTGTCTGTCTGTCTGTCTGTCTGTCTGTCTGTTTGTATCTCTCTGTTTGACAGTTTTTAGCATTGTCTGTGTCTGTTTGTCTCTCCGTCGTTCTGTCTTTTCTCTCTCTGTGTCTGTTTGTCTGTCTGTCTGTCTGTTTCTGCTTGACAGTTTTTGCCATTGTCTCTGGCTATCTGTTTGTCTCTCTGTCTCTCTGTCTTTTTCTATCTGTCTGTCTGTCTGTCTGTCTGTCTGTCTGTATCTCTCTGCTTGACAGTTTTTATCATTGTCTCTGTCTGTTTGTCTCTACATCTCTCTGTCTGTCGTACGTATCTGTGTCCATCTGTCTGTCTGTCTATTTGTATCTCTCTGCTTGACAATCTTTATCATTGTCTATATCTGTCGGTCTCTACGTCTCTCTGTCTATCGTGGTATTTATCTCTCTCTGTGTCATTTTATCTTTCTGTCTTTCTGTCTCTGTCTCTCTCATTTTTCCAACTAACTTCTTGTCTCATTTAGTTCTCCGTCACGCTGTGGGCGGCTTCAACCCCCTATTCTCTGGATGTGTATTGACTGTTCAATGGGTGTGCTTGTCATTGATCAAATCACAGAGAGCTGGCGTCTAAATGCATACACTACCCAATTATCTGTCTTCTCCCTCTTTCTCTGTCTTCTCCCCCACTGCTCTCCCTCTCTCTCTCTCTCTCTCTCTCTCTCTCTCTCTCTCTCTCTCTCTCTCTCTCTCTCTCTCTCTCTCTCTCTCTCTCTCTCTCTCTCTCTCTCTTTCTGTCTTCTCTCCCTCCCCTCTCCCCTCCCTCTCTCCCTCATGTTAGAAGTAGTCAACAGCTATTGCTAAAGGTAAAAAAGGTAAAGGTGTCCCACAACCTATGTGGTCGTAGGGAGCGAGGCATCAGAGACCTCAGCTTCTCCAGGGGCCAGCATATTGAGGGCGGCACCCATCTCCTCTCCCTCACTGCTTTAACTTCCCTGACCCTAAAGAAAGCAGGTACCCATTTACAGCTGGGTGAACTGGGGGACTGTACTGAAGCCAGGGCGCACAAACGGTCACCCATCCAATTGGTAACTACACTCGATGCTGCTTAGCTTTGAATGGGGAGAAGCAAGTGCTCTGACCACTGAGCTATCCTGTCCCCTCTAAAGCTACTGCTATCTAGGATTTGAACCTAACAAGTATGATAACTGCAAAGAGAGGGATCCTTCATTTAGCTGCTCAAGGGAAAAAGGCAGTTGTACAGGTAATACATTAAAAAAAAATCATAACAGCAGGCACATTCCTAAAGATTTTTTAATACTAAGATCTAACCGATATTGACATATTCTGCTGAAATCTGGGGGCTAAACAGATTACAACATTTAGCGAATAGACCACTAGGCTATTCTGTCCCGCCCCCCCCCTTCTCCCCCCTGTGTGTGCGTGTCTGTGTGTGTTCATATATTTGCATGCATGTATGTTTGTGAGCAAGAAAAATACAGAAACAGAGAGAAGAAGAAAGAATAGAGAGGTGGACTAAAGGATAAGACTTCACAAGGAAATGAAACAGAAGACCATGCAAACATGGTAACAACGTAAAGAGGAACCGGTAGAGAAAGTTAAGGAAGGGAAAGAAGAACGCCACAGAAAGTCAACTGTGCCGGAGACTAAAAGTATTGGCTGTATTTTCTGCCCTGCAGGAGTGGCGCTGGGTAGACGGTGTGTAGACTGACAGGGCAAGGATGAAATATTTACTCTCCCAAATTGATCCGCCATTCAGTCTTGCCCAGATCCTGGCAATTTCAACGTGACTAATTGAAACCCAAACTCTCTCTCACTGTGTGTGTGTGTGTGTGTGTGTGTGTGTGTGTGTGTGTGTGTGTGTGTGTGTGTATCTCATTGTGTGTCTGAGACACTCTTTCTGTACGTCCTTCTGTCTCCGTCTCACCCTCTTTCTGTCTGTGTCTTGTCTGTCTTTTGTCTGTCTGTCTTGTCTGTCTGTCTCTGTCTCTGCCTCTGTCTCTCTCTCTGTCTCTCCCCTCTCTCTCTCTCTCCTCTCCCCCCCCCCCCCCCCCCCCCCCTCTCTCTCTCTCTCTCTTTTCTCTTCCATTTTTTTTCTTTTTTCCATGTTTAATCTTTCATGCATGTGCAGAACATGTGCACTGAATATAAATGTATACAACCATACATTTTTCCTTCACGCATTATGACAAGTTCACGTGCACAAGCAAACAGTCGAATGACTCAGTAGATATGCCAGGCAGTCTCTGAATGCGTGGGACAATTCTGCATCGAGTCCCTCAGTGTGGAAATATTTCGGCACTGGGGATTACTGACTAGGCCGATAATCAAGTCATCTCTCTAATAGCCAAAGAAGCCGGAGAAGGCAAACGATGAAATATTCAGTGCAAGCATTTGGCCTAGAGGAACTATCAGGTTGCTGCCATTGCTGCAATAGATACTTCCTGACCACGACTCTTGCCATTGAGAAGAGGCCACAGGAGGGGATGCAGGAGTCCCGGTGTGTGTGTGTGTGTACGTGGGTTAGTGTGTGAAAGTGGAGTTACGTGTGTGCTCTTGTGGAGGTGTGTTACATGAGCGGGTGTGCACACCCATTCGCCTTACCGCTACAGTTACACCACAAGAGAGAGAAAGGATGGGAAAAGAGAGACAAAAGGGGAGAGAGGGATCGAACTCGAACAGGAACTCTCGGACTCAAAACTTGTTTATTGAGAGTGAATGGGTAAGCTCGGGGGCTTCCTTGCTCTCAAAAAGTAAAGTAAAATCATACGCTATCATTTATAATCGGTTTGAAACGCATCAAAATGAAGATTAAAAAAAACAGATAATGACAATCAACTGCTACTGGTAATGACTAGAGGAACATTAATGACGGTGACGGTCGTCCAAATGGGAGGAAAAGGAAAGGGGAAAAACACAAACACAAAAATGCAATAAAGCAAACACAACAACAACAACAACCAAAAAGACAAAGTAAAACATAGTTATATCTATACAGTAATTCATATAGACAGACAGACAGACAATTACATAGAGAGAGAGAGGTAGATAGATAGATAGATAGATAGATAGATAGATAGATAGATAGATAGATAGATAGATAGATAGATAGATAGATAGATAGATAGATCGATCGATCGATCGATCGATCGATCGATAGATCGATAGATGTTAGATCGATAGATTTTAGATAGATAGATAGAGAGATAGATAGAGAGATAGATAGAGAGAGAGATAGAGAGATAGATAGAGAGATAGATAGAGAGATAGATAGATAGATAGATTCAAGTTCAAATTCAAATTCATTTATTTCAAGGATAATGAATTCATGTGCTTTTTCACATCCAGTCCCCGCCCTTATCAGGGATAACACAAAGATAAAAACATCTAAACAAACAAAACACAATAAACCAAATACCAAGAACAAGAGATAACAACAGTAACAAACAAACGACAAATAATAAGGACAGAAAGACAATAATAAAATAACTAAAAGCACCACTCAAAAAACTGAAATAAAAAAGATAAAATCATGATGATTATGATAAAAAGAAGCTTATTTGACTGCCTATCTGCCTGTCTGCCTGTCTGTCTGTCTGTCTGTCTGTCTGTCTCTGTCTGTCTGTCTGTCTGTCTGTCTGTCTGTCTGTCTGTCTGTCTGTCTCTCTCTCTCTCTCTCTCTCTCTCTCTCTCTCTCTCTCTCTCTCTCCTCTCTCTCTCTCTCTCTCTCTCTCTCTCTCTCTCTCTCTCTCTCTCTCTCTCTCTCTCTCTCTCTCTCTCTCTCTCTCTCTCTCTCTCTTCTTCTTCTTCTTCTTCTTCTTCTTCTTCTTCTTCTTCTTCTTCTGCTTCTTCTACTTTCCGTCACTTTCTGTGCCCTTCTTTTCTGTCACCTCGTTTTGATTAAATTCTACAGTCAATATTGTATGTAGCTCCCCCCTTTAATAATTAATACAAGTTAAGTTTTTCTTCTCCTGACCCCCCCCCCCCCCCCCCCCCCCCCCATTGCCCACCCTATCCTTTGCTCCTTTTCTTTAACAGAAACAGAAGGCGTCCAAGGCATGCCACACAAAGTCTTTTTTTCTTTTTTTGTTATTCTTTTCTATAAAAGATCATGGGATCAGCACTCTTGTGCTTTTTTACATCCAGTCCCCGTGTGTATGCAGTTTTTGTAAATGTCATCTGTTCCCACCGGCACACGATGGCTTATTCTTACGAAAAGCGAAACATGATTTTGAAGCTACAGTCATGCTGCTACTCTTCTCTTGGGAAATGACAAGAAAATGTGGTTGTAAAGAGAAGACACATGAATGTAATAATAAATAATAATACATGGAACTTATATAGCGCTATATCTTGTAAAAACAAATCAAAGCGCTTGCATTTGACCTATACATCACACAAGCAATCAATAACAAGCTATGGTCCTAGCAAAATCGAACGTACTCACACACGCAAACGCACACGCACTCACACACACACACACGCGCGCGCCCACACACACCCACACCCACAAAGGCTATACACTTTGGCAGGTAGATGTCGAAGGCAGGGACAGACATGAGATGGAAACAGAAGGAAAAATCTTAGGTTTGGAATAAGTGTGTCTTGAGGTTGGATTTGAAAGTGTCATAAGTAGACTTTTGCCGGAGAGAGAAAGGGAGGTCGTTCCAGATCAATGGACCAGAAACAGAGAAAGAGCGGCGAATGTAAAGATAATGTGAATAAAAGTTTTTTTGTTATTATTCTTTTATATCGATAATTTTTTTACATCCAGTCCCCGTGTGTGTGCAGTTTTTGTAAATGTCATCTGTTCCCACCGGCACACGATGGCCTACTCTTATGAAAAGCGGAACAGGATTTTAACGTGTGTGCAAGATGTTCTGTGTGCGTTCGTACTCGGGGGCCTCGGTTT
>CM060323.1:10387671-10392671 GCA_030674155.1 Stramonita haemastoma
TTCTATATGCTCTTTACTATTTTAGTTTAGTTAGTTATTTCTTACCTGAAGAAAACCAGATCAAGAGAATCAAAGTTATATCTATGGAAATACAAACTGCTTGAACACCTAACAATACCCCCAAAATCTGTAGTCTCTCTCTGTCTCTGTCTCTGTGCTGTCTCTCTCTCTGTCTCCCTCTCCCCACCTCTCTCTCTCATGGCTAACTATCAATGAAAATGTTTTGGAAAGACTGAACAAAAGGCGCACAAAAAGCAGTTTATAATCAAAAGTACTTCACCATACGTAAAAAACTTCACTACAAAAATACCCTCTCTCTCTCTGTCTCTCTGTCTCTGTCTCTCTGTCTCTGTCTCTGTCTGTGTCTCTCTCAGTGGGAACAGATGACATTTACAAAACTGCATACACACGGGGACTGGATGTAAAAAAGCACAAGAGTGCTTATCCCATTATCCTCGATATAAAAGAATAAATCAAATCAAATCAATTCAAATCAAATCAAATCAAATCTCTCTCTCTCTCTCTCTCTCTCTCTCTCTTCCTCTCTCTCCTCTCTCTCTCTCTCTCTCTCTCTCTCTCTCTCTCTCTCTCTCTCTCTCTCTCTCTCTCTCGTGTCTGTCTGTCTGTCTGTATGTCTGTCTGTCTGTCTGTCTGTCTGATTCAGAGTGAACTGCCATTGGCAGTAGTAATGCAGAATGCACGTGCATAATAGAATTGCCTGCAGGCCACATTCTGATGGCAAACTTGATATCCCCCCTTTTAATGAAACACAAGACATGGAGGTGAGGGTCATCAGAATAATCGGACATGTTTACAACCTTCCTCATGTTGACTGATGTCGGCTTCTTTACGGCTGCTGTGGGAATTTCAGTGACAATCCATGTTCTGTGTCCAAAACCTGCCCCTTTGTGTGATTTGTGTGATTTGCTTGAATGGGTGTTGTCTGCATTGACACGTTGGTGGGTATGGCAGGTTTTGTATAGACGGTCTTGTTTAGGGTGGGGGTCTCTTTAAAGTTTTAGGTTTGTTGTTGATTGTCAAGTTTTTTTCGTCTCTTTTTTATTCCTCTCGTTTCTTTTTGTAGACCTTTTTGTTTGTTTTTGCTTATTTATTTATTTTTTATCCCACTCTGCTTTTCTGTTTGTAAGTGCCCCCCCCCCCTCTCTCTCTGTCTCTCTGTCTCTGTCTCTGTTTCTGTCTGTCTGTCTGTCTGTCTGTCTGTCTGTCTGTCTGTCTGTCTGTCTGTCTGTCTCTCTCTCTCTCTCTCTCTCTCTCTCTCTCTCTCTCTCTCTCTCTCTCTCTCTCTCTCTCTCTCTCTCTCTCTCTCTCTCCAAAACTGGGCAGTGCGAATAAGTTTGCCTACAAAACACATTGAGGACCAAGAGGCATTGGAGAGAAAAGGTCCCAGTATCAGAATTGCATAAATGGGAAGAAAGTCTGTTATAGAAACTTTGACTCAAGGCAAAGGGGGGCAGTAGCAAATTTTGGTCAAGACACAAGCTTAACAAGCATGAATAACCACTTCTCCTGTTACCTTTTTATTCAACACGTGGTCTACTACCTCAGATAAATCACTTACAATATCACATTCATCAATACATTCATCACGGAAGACAACTAGAAGAATTTTCTATAGTGCTTAAACCAATCATCTGTGGTAATGTTGTCTGTAATTCTTTTTTATTTTCAAGACCTTATCTTCTGAATTCCTTCAAAAAACTAGAGGCACTGTTAAACTTGTTTGCTAACCTTTCAGTTTCTTTTCTGTTATAAGGGATTTTCTTGGCTTTCAGCAACTGTTTATTTCTTTCTAGCTTCAACATGCATGATTCTATCCTTTTGGGGGATGTTCCACCGACACCATTTTTAACTTCCTAAGAGAATCTGTTTTTTTCCATCTGATATGAGTGAAAGGAGGTCTCTAAAAACAAGGTTATTTTCATGTGTTATTGATGTCATTCTTCCCACAACTTGGTGCCAGCCCTAGGTTGACCTTTATGGTTGACCAATGTGTCTATGCAAGGAAGGACCGTAAAAATGGTTTTAAACCCCGTATCAATCTGTATATAGTTGCACAGTTTTATTCTGAGATTTTACATTTTACGAATATGGCCTGTGTGATTGGTGGGGCTATAAACAACATTATTGTATTGGATTGGATCTCCTTCCCTTTTATTCTGAGATTTCAGATTTTGTATCCTTTTTGTCTAAAATGTTTATCTGTCTTTAGGCTTCTCTCTCTCTCTGTCTCTCTGTCTCGTCTCGTCTCTCTGTCTCTCTTCTCTCTCTGTCTCTCTCTCTCTCTCTCTCTCTCTCTCTCTCTCTCTCTCTCTCTCTCTCTCTCTCTCTCTCTCTCCCCCCCTTTGGATGAGACTTTAAACCGAGGCCTGTGCGGAACGCACGCAGAACATCTTGCGCACACGTTAAATCCTGTTCTGCTTTTCGTAAGAGAAGGCCATCGTGTGCCGGTGGGAACAGATGACATTTACAAAACTGCATACACACAGGGACTGGATGTAAAAAAGCACAAGAGTGCTTATTCCATTATCCTTGATATAAAAGATGAAATCAAATCAAATCAAATCAAATCATTTTATTGTGTCTTCTGATTTTCCTCTTCTGAACCAGTGCATTTTTATTACCTTATCATATATAGTGTCCTTATTCTTGTATGTTGTTTGGTACTGCATATAGTTTTATTGTTTTGTATCTTTTTAACTTGATATTATCCCTGAAAAGGACGGGGACTGGATGTAAAAAAGCACATGAGTGCTTATCTATTATCCTCGAATAAAAGAATTAGCCTTGCCTTGCCTTGCCTTGTCTCTCTCTGTCTCTCTGTCTCTGTCAGTGCTGTCTGTCTGTCTGTCTGTCTGTCTGTCTGTCTGTCTGTCTGTCTGTCTGTCTGTCTGTCTCTCTCTCTCTCTCTCTCTCTCTCTCTCTCTCTCCTCTCTCTCTCTCTCTCTCTCGTGTCTGTCTGTCTGTCTGTTTGTCTGTCTGATTCAGAGTGGACTGCCATTGGCAGTAGTAATGCAGAATGCACGTGCATAATATAATTGCCTGCAGGCCACATTCTGATGGCAAACTTGATATCCCCCCTTTTAATGAAACACAAGACGTGGAGGTGAGGGTCATCAGAGTAATCGGACATGTTTACAACCTTCCACATGTTGACTGATGTCGGCTTCCTTTACGGCTGCTGTGGGAATTTCAGAGACAATCCATGTTCCTGTCCAAAACCTGCCCCTTTGTGTGATTTGTGTGATTTGTTTGAATGGGTGTTGTCTGCACTGACAGTTGGTGGGTATGGCAGGTTTTGCGTAGATGGTCTTGTTTAGGGTGGGGTCTGTTAAAAGTTTTGGGTTGTTGTTGATCGTCAAGTTTTTTCTCTTTTTTTTATTGGTATGGTTTATTTTCGTAGACCTTTTTGTTTGTGTTTTTGCTTTTTTTTTTTTTTATCCCACTCTGCTTTTCTGTTTGTAAATGTCCTCTCTCTCTCTCTCTCTCTCTCTCTCTCTCTCTCTCTCTCTCTCTCTCCTCTCTCCTCTCTCTCTCTCTCTCTCTCTCTCTCTCTCTCTCTCTCTCTTCTCTCTCTCCTCTCTCTCCAGTCTCTCTCCAACTCCTCTCTCCCCTCTCTCTCTCTCTCTCTCTGAATAATCACATTGATAAAAACAACAAGAATGACAATGATGATAATGATACAAATAACTACGATGTGGTTGATAAAAATGACCCTAATGAAGATGATGGTGTTGAAGATGACGACGACGTTGATGCTGATGATGATGATGCTAATGATGATATGGACAAGGACCACGACAAACGGCAAAAGACAGGCTTAGTGACAATCAAAAGTGGTGATAATAGATAGTTCAATACATCTTTGGAGAAAGAGATGTCAAATCAGAGAGATCCATTAAAATTACAAGGTTTAACAGCAAATAGATCATATTTAGGGGCTCTGGATTTATTCCATACATCAGCAATACAATGACATGACAATGACAAATTTATTGTTATAGAGGTGCCATAACAAGGACAGTGTGGCTGGCACACACCAACGTATGAATTGGAATTCTAATTACAACCCCAAAGGTATCATGTCATGATGCCCCAACATGGCCATAGCCATCAGAGAGAGAGAGAGAGAGAGAGAGAGAGAGAGAGAGAGAGAGAGAGAGAGAGAGAGAGAGAGAGAGAGAGAGACAATGACAATGACAATGACAATGACAAAATGGTTTATTGTTCAGACTCAGAGTGTCCATAAACAAAGAGAAATAAATAAACACGATTACAGCAAAATATCAAATTTAGCAAATAGTTTGATGAGACAAAAAAGAACACCCAAAAGAGTATAAATAATTACATGACATGGCTTCCACATCAAGGCTTAATTGTGTTATGTCAGTCTCTATGCCTTTCATCTACTATTTTGAATACAATATAACAACAAAAATATAGCAAAGGACTTAGTAACCTACGTAGCAATTAAGAAACATCTCTGCCAGGATTTCCATCAGAAAGAGATTTGCATTCAGCTGCAACTTCTCGTACAGCCAGATGAAGATTATCAAGTTGCTTGTTATAGTGTTCATAAGACCGCTTAAAGATTGCCTCCATATCACTGTAAGTCAACACTGAACTTGTATTTTTCTTATCTGATTCGGAAACAAGAGTCCTGTGCTCAGAAACAGGAGTAGTTTCTGCTGCAATGTCACTGTCAATATCCATTTGCTCAAGCATAGTCACTTGCGTACTGTTCATCTCACCTGCCCCCTCACATTTGCACAACCCTTCCTCTTCAGTGTCACATTCTGTTTCACTAGTGTAACACAGAGTCACTGAGTGTTTGTTTATACTGTTTGGTGGCATTTTAATCTGCACTTTGTCTTCACATGGGCCATTTGAAGACAGGGGTACAGGGGAAGAACATGGGGTATATGGAAAACTGTCTGCAATAACAGGGCTCTTCTCAGGCTGGTCAGCAGTATTACTCGATG
>CM060323.1:10397671-10412671 GCA_030674155.1 Stramonita haemastoma
CCGGACAAACAAACACAATATGTATGTATCTGTGTGTGTCAAAGTCAAAGTCAAAAGTTTATTTCCAGATGGTGCATTGAGTAAACAATAAATTTGCTTTTTTTCACCAAGCCATCTTCTATACACACACACATATAAATATATATATATATATATATATTTATATATATATATATATATATATATATATATATATATATATATATATTATATATATATATATATATATATATCACACACAGTTATCAAAATGGATTCTACGTAGGAAGGGGGTGTGTGTGTGGGTGTGTGTGGGTGTGTGTTGTGTGTGTGTGTGTGTGTGTGCGTGTTCTCTCTCTCTTCTCTCTCTCTCTCTCTCTCTCTCTCTCTCTCTCTCTCTCTCTCTCTCTCTCTCTCTCTCTCTCTCTCTCTCTCTCTCTCCCTCCCTCTCTGCGAGGGAACGGGATAGCCTGGTGGACAGAGTGATGCGCTCGTTATCTGCTGACCCGGGTTTGAATCTCGTTCAAAGAGGATTTTTCCTCTGAATTTAACATCATCGCCGACTCCACTCTTCCTAAAAGTCCTTCAGATGTGACTATACACCGAGGTCCCGTGTGCAAACACATGCAGAACATCTTGCGTACACGTTAAAACCTGTTCCGCTTTTCGAAAGAGTAGGCCATTGTGTGCCGGTGGGAACGGATGACAAAATTGAGAAAACTGCATACACACGGGGACTGGATGTAAAACAACAACAACAACAACACAAATGCTTATTCCATTATCCTAGAAATAAAAGAATAGATAAACTAAATAAATAAATATGTGCGTCTGTCTGTCTGTGTGTTTGTGTGTCTCTGCATCAGTCTGTGCATGCATGCATTTTGGCGTTATCAGTGATTCCATTGGTGGCCGTTTCTGGCTAATCTGTGGTTAATGGTGGCTATGGATCATTGTGTGGCAGTGATGGCAGTCATCATCATGATTATTCTCCAGGATTATGGATGGAGACCTTTCTCCTTGGATCTCTTTGACTTGCTCTAAAAAAAAAAGTGTTAGTGTATGTGTGCGTGCATGCGTGCGTACGTGGGCGCGCGCGTGCGCGCGTGTGTGTGTCTTGTCTGTCTATCTGTGTGCCAATGTATGTGTGTGTGCGGGGGTGGGGTGGGGGGTAAGTGTATGTGTGTGTGTGTGTGTGTTTGTGTGTGTGTGTGTGTGTGTGTGCGCATGTGTGTGTGTGTGCCTGATTCTATATGTGTATATATATATACGTGTGTATGTGTTTGTTTGTCTGTTTTTCTGTCTGCGTCTGTGTGTCTGTGTGACGAAGAGAGAATAGTGGGAACGAGAAAGGCAATTGGAAAGAGAAAGGCAATTGGAAAGAGAAAGGCAAGCTGGAAAGAGAAAGGTAAGGAGGAAAGAGAAAGGCAATTGGAAAGAGAAAGGCAAGCTGGAAAGAGAAAGGCAATTGGAAAGAGAAAGGCAAGGAGGAAAGAGAAAGGCAATTGGAAAGAGAAAGGCAAGGAGGAAAGAGAAAGGCAAGGAGGAAAGAGAAAGGCAAGGAGGAAAGAGAAAGGCAAGGAGGAAAGAGAAAGGCAAGGAGGAAAGAGAAAGGCAAGGAGGAAAGAGAAAGAGGCGATGAGTAAGAACCAGTTTCTTTAAATATCACCTTTCTTTTTTCTCCTAAGAAAGAGAAAGGGAGTAGGGGTAGAGAGAGAGAGAGAGAGAGAGAGAGAGAGAGAGAGAGAGAGAGAGAGAGAGAGAGAGAGAGAGAGAGAGAGAGAGAGAGAGAGAACGTAGGTCAGATCAGAACATCTTCAGAAAGTGGACAATGTTTCAACGAGAGATAAAGACAAAAGGAGCCAACAGAAAAAAAGGAAGAAGGTGAAAGAAGAAAAGATAAAAGTGAGGAGGACAATCATCAGAAAAAGAAAGAGGATGACGAGGAGGAGAACAAGTGGAGGAGGAAGAGGAGGAGGAAGGGGATGACAAAGAAGAGAAGGAGGATGAGGAAAGGGGAAAGAAGAAGTGGATTGATCAAGAAAGAAGAAAGATATGAGGGACAGAGAAAAGAAGAGAAAATGATGATAATTACCACAAGATAGAAGAAGGGAAAGAATTAAAAAGGCAGAAAAAGGAGGACAAGAAAAAGCAGCAACTTGGTAGAGACTCTCAAATAGTGTGCATGTTTTGAGCACCCGTTCGCGTGCACGTGCGCGCACATACACACATACATACACAAACACACAAACACACCGCACGTACACATACACACTCACGCACACACACACACACACACACACACACACACACACACACACACACACACACACACACACACACACACACACGTACATACCCCCACAACACGCACGCGCTCACGTACATGCATAAGAGAGAGAGAAGAGAAACAAACACGGTGACACAGAGAGAGAGAGAGAGAGAGAGAGAGAGAGAGAGAGAGAGAGAGAGAGAGAGAGAGAGAGAGACAGACAGACAGACAGACAGACAGACAGACAGACAGACAGACAGACAGGAAGACAGAGAGAGAGAGACAGAGAGAGAGAGAGAGAGAGAGAGAGAGAGAGAGAGAGAGAGAGAGAGAGAGAGAGAGAGAGAGAGAGAGAGAGCGTACATCAATAAATAATTAATGATCATCTCTATCTATACTCACAAGACAATTGCAGAGGGACAGACTCCTGAAGATTCAACCTCATTCCACCAACTCCTGTCAACAGCCAATCCCAGCATGTGAGTGAACCGATCTAAGCTAAGCGGAGCCATGTGTTTTGGAACCATCCTGCCTGGCCTCTCTACACAATTCCAGCCAGCACACACATCTCCTCTCACTGGCACAAACACAGAAACAGGAGTCGCAGTTGTGTGTTTTGTCCCGGCCACCCAAAACACCAAGCGCGTGTGTCTGCGTGTGTGCGGTGGACTGCTCTACTAAAGGCTGCTTGTGTCAAAAAGTGAGATTATGGTGGAGCTGGTGTTTTCAGTGTTTATTTCATTTGATATTGTTGTACTCTTTTTGTGGTGGTTGTTGTTTTTTGTTATTTATTTATCTGGGGGTTTGTTCTTGTTTTATGTGTGTGTGGGATGGGGGGGGGGGTCTATTTTTAATAGCTTTGCTTTTTTATCTGTTTGTTTTTGTTATTTGTTGTTCTGTTGTTCTGTTTTTGCTTTCTCTTAATGAGTTTTATAATTGCTTTTTCCTGATTTTCTTGAGATTTTTTTAAAGATTTCTTTTGCTGTAATCCTTGAGATTTAATAGATCTTTTGTGATTTTTCTGGATTTGTGCTTTGATTTTAGAATTATTCTTTTTAAGTCGTGTTTTATTTCTAAAAAAAAGAACAATAGTATTGGGGAATTTCAATTATAATCAAGATTATGGAGATGGTGACAAAAATGAAAAGCAGCAATTCAGTTAACGGATTACAAAAAAGGTAGATTATGTCATTGTTAAGATCAGGTTGATATTAGGGAGTGCAATATGCAGACTCTCTGTACAAAAGACCTCCAACATTAAAGGGAGTCATACTTTGTTTTCGAAGGCTTTAGAAAGGCAGTTAAAAGAATCTGCCATGGGGTGTTTTGGGCAGCAATGAAAAAAAGCGTTTTTGCAGAAGCTCATTAACATTATCCAGCAGTTTGACTCCAAAACAGTCACTGCAGTATTTGCAATGATACTGTTGGGGTCGTAGTTTTTTGTTTTTTTTAGGATAACCCATCTTCAACTCTGTTCAGCATTTTCCAGTAGCTGTATGACTGATCCACCCGAAGGTCATATCAACACGGTTAGCACTACCCGGAAGAAGAACATAACAAACCTTTGCTTTGTTGGTGATGGCAGTGCTTGTCAGATAGGCAGTGAAGGATTATCCAAGCTGGTCAACAGAGCAGAGGACACGTCAATAGGATATGGCATGGTAATCAGCACCCAGAAGACCAAGCTGATGGCCGGACAAAACAACACCATTACTTTCAGTGTAGATATCCAGAGAAAAAAACTATAAAAAACCACTTCAAAATTTGATGCCTGGAATCCTGCAGCACTTGGTAAAAGACTATAATCTTTGTATGGTCACCTAAAGTAACAACAATGCATTGTCCAACCTGAAATTGTATGCCAGGACAAAATCACTTCCATGAAATACAGATAAGGCTCTGGCACGTGCAGCGGTGATTCCATCTTTTTGTCTGCTGCAAGACATGAACACTGGCTGGAGATCTAGGAAAACATAGTTAAAGGCATGGAGCTAGGATGTTATGGCAAGACACTGAACGGTAGCATACCTTCAACATATACCGCCACCAACAAACAGAAGTGCCACTCGTGAGACAGTGATATTGGCGGTCCATACACAGGTCTGCTGGCATCATGGAAAGACAAACTCCAACCCAAACAACATCATTGCAAACACTGCAAGTGGCTGCTTTGGAGCAAAACTGCTGGATAATGTTGATAAGCTTATGCAAAAATGCTCTTTTTCATTGCTGCCCGAAACACCTCATGGCAGACTCTTTTAACTGCCTGGCCTAAATTAACAAAACTCAATGTCCCTGACCACATTTCAAGACCAAATGGCTTGGCTACACTTTTTTCCAAGGAACGAAGGAGGGCAGAAGAGAAACAAAAAGACAAATACAAAGATCAGTAGGTGGACAGCTGTGCAAAATAAAAAAAAGAGAAAACGTTTATTAAGACCCAGGTTTCGCAACAATTACATATGAAGCGATTTTTTTTTTTTCTCAGCTATTAGGTACAGTGTTCTAAAGACTTCCAACAAGGAAGAGGTAAAAATGAAATAAACGTACAATTTCCGTTGTAAAAAAAATGTCTTTCACCTGACTAGTGTGATGTGACCCATACCATAGCTCTCATTGTAAGCAAAGTCCCAAGATCTTCATTTATGTGTTTTTATGCTTTGAAGTGTTACAGGAATGTCACAGGAACATCTGGAGACTGTTCTACAGGCAGCAGAACAAGGAGGGAGATGAAGAGGAAGACAGAAAACGATGGGAAGACAACATCCGAGAGTGAACTGGCCTTGATAGGAATGACATTCTACGGAAAGCTGAGAATCACGAAGGGTAGAGGAAGCTGGTTGCAGGATCTTCAGTGGAGTCCCTATAGTTTACCAGACTATGGGATTTGTGAAGGCTAAGGTAAAGGTGAGGATGCTTTGAAATGTTCTGTTGAGATTATCTTCATTCATAACAAGCTCCTAGCATAACAACCTGTCCATCAAAGAAGAAACCATCCTCTGAAGTTGATGTTGCTGTTATTATATCTAAGTCCCAGGTGAGATTTCCGATTCAGGGACTAGAACTTTTCTTATGGCTTGCATGGCTGACAATACAGTGAGGTCAGCCATACACACACTTCTAATCCATTGTGCACTTTCAGTCTCACAGTGATTCCCACTTGTGATAAGTGAGTCGTCAGTACACGTTCTGCATTATCCCATGATACTAAGCGGAGGAACAGCCAACAACAGCAACAGCAACGGAGAAAGAATATATTTAAAAGGACAAACAACATTGTCACCTGTACTACTTTGTCGAGGTAACAATGTCAACCTGTTATACTGTTGTAGTATAACTTGGTCTGTTCTACTATTGTAGTGTAGCTTGGTCTGTTCTACTATTCTAGTGTAAGACTGTGTATTCTACTATTGTAGTGTAACATTGTCTGTTCTACTATTGTAGTGTATTATTGTCTGTTCTACTATTGTAGTATGACGTTTTCTATTCTACTGTTATAGTGTACCATTTTCTGTTCTACTATTGTAGCGTAACATTGTCTCTTCTACTATTGTAGTGTCACATTGTTCTACTATTGTAGTGTAAAATTGTCTCTTCTACTATTGTAGTGTAACATTGTTCTACTATTGTAGTGTAACAATGTTTGTTCTACTGTTGTAGTGTAACATTGTCTCTTCTACTATTGTAGTGTAACAATGTCTGTTCTACTATTGTAGTGTAACATTGTCTGTTCTACTATTGTAGTGTAACATTGTCTGTTCTACAATTGTAGTGTAAAATTCTCTGTTCTACTATTTTAGTTTAACATTGTCTCTTCTACTATTGTAGTGTAATATTGTTCTACTATTGTAGTATAACATTGTCTGTTCTACTATTGTAGTGTAACATTGTCTGTTCTACTGTTGTAGTGTAATATTGTTCTACTGTTGTAGTGTAACATTGACTGTTCTACTATTGTAGTGTAACATTGTCTGTTCTGCTATTGTAGTGTAACATTGTCTGTTCTACTATTGTAGTGTAACATTGTCTGTTCTGCTACTGTAGTGTAACATTGTCTCTTCTACTATTGTAGTGTAACATTGTCTGCTCTACTGTTGTAGTGTAATATTGTTCTACTGTTGTAGTGTAACATTGACTGTTCTACTATTGTAGTGTAACATTGTCTGTTCTGCTATTGTAGTGTAACATTGTCTGTTCTGCTATTGTAGTGTAACATTGTTCTACTATTGTAGTGTAACATTGTCTGTGCTACTATTGTAGTGTAACATTGTCTGTTCTGCTATTGTAGTGTAACATTGTTCTACTATTGTAGTGTAACATTGTCTGTGCTACTATTGTAGTGTAACATTGTCTGTGCTACTATTGTAGTGTAACGTTTTCTATTCTACAGTTAGAGTGTAACATTTTCTATTCTACTGTCGTAGTGTAACATTGTTCTACTATTGTAGTGTAACATTGTCTGTTCTACTATTGTAGTGTAACATTGTCTGTTCTACTATTGTAGTGTAACATTGTCTGTTCTACTATTGTAGTGTAACATTGTCTGTTCTACTATTGTAGTGTAACATTGTCTGTTCTACTATTGTAGTGTGTAACATTGTTCGTAGCATTGTCAAACTGTTTTGTTATTCTAGTATAACATTGGGAATCTGTTTTAGTAGTGCTGTATATCATCTGAACCTAAATCCACACAGCAGATGATTGGTAGACACATGGCCTAGCACTCTTGTGAAACCTGGAGTGGTTGTGGGTGGTTCTAGAACAGATATCCAAATGGATACACTTTACACTAAAAATAAAAGAGAAATACATGTGTAACAGAGTGCAAATACTTGATCTGCCACGACTCGGCAACGACAGCATGGTCAGACAGTAGGAATGTGGCCTCTATACAGACGCTGCATAAATACTACATTTTACCGCTATGAGCAAATTGTTTGCAACAGAGGGCTTTCGATCACCCCCCAACGATACAGAATGTTGCACAATTCACAGGTGTGGATCTAAATTTAGATCCACGACGCTGCGATTGATTGGCAGTTCTGATCGCATGGGAAGTAATCTAATTACCGCCCCGTCACACGTGATACTTAACCTACGTTACTACATAGTCTACGTGTCTACATGAACGAGGAGGGGCAAGGCATTGGGAAGGGAAGGGAACAAGGGAAGCAACAAAGCACGGCATAGCTTCTTTGCAGTGTTGAGCACTCAGTTTTGTCCCTTTATGTCGACTTGCTTTTAATTTCTTCTATTTTTCGTCCATATGCTACAATGTGTGTGTGTGTGTGTGTGTGTGTGTGTGTGTGTGTGTGTGTGTGTGTGTGTGTGTGTGTGTGTGTGAATTATGCCTTTTAAAAAAACAAAAAAACGTCATGGATCATGTTCCTTTCATGTAAATGTAGGACATATGTTTAATGTAGTTTGCTATTGGTAGTATATTTTTTCTCCATTATCATGATATTGGTCAGGTTTTTTCGTCTGCTCTTACCGAAATATTATGATTATCTGATTTAGTGAGTTGATGGTTGGTGGTTGGACGATGCTTTCAGTTGCTTGACTCCTTACGTTTTCTTGTTTACGATATGCTTATTTGCACCCCCCCCCCCCCCCATATGCTTATTTGCGCGCCCCCCCCCCCCCCCCCCCCCGTTTTTTATCATCATTTTGATTGTCTATTTCTTATTTTAGTTTTCTGTGTGTGTATTTTTTGTTATTTTATTATTGTTTTCCTGTACTGCTTTGGTTTGGTTTGGTTTTTTGCTTTCTTTTGTGTTTTTATTTGGTTTTGTTTTGGGTTTTTTGTTGTTGTAGCTTGTTTGTATGAGTGTGTGTGGTTTTTGTTGCGAGGGGGAGGGGTTGTTTTAGATATGTTACTCACTGTTCTTGTTGTCTCCTGTTTTATTAGCTGGTTTATCATTGTTGTTGTTGTTGCTGTTTTTAGTTATTTTTTAATGGTTTAAAAAAAAAAAATTTTCATCTTATGTTATCCCTGATAAGGGCAGAGACTGGATCAGAAATGCACATGAGTGCTTACTCATTATCTCCATGAAGAGAATTCGATTTGATTTGGTTTGATCTCTCTCTCTCTCTCTCTCTCTCTCTCTCTCTCCTCTCTCTCTCTCTCTCTCTCTCTCTCTCTCTCTCTCTCTCTCTCTCTCTCTCTCTCTCTCTCTCTCTCCTTCACAGGTGTTACTGCCGATTCATTAAACTTTCATTTTGCTAATATTTCTTCTTCTACAGTAAAAGTGGATAAATCTCATTCCAATGAACTTGCTTTATTAAAAGAATTCTGCAGTTCTAAAACTATCACTTCGAAACTAATCATTCCTCCTTTAACGGTACATGAAGTTTACTTTTACCTCATGCATCTGAAACAGACATGCACACGTGGTCTTGATGAATTAGACGGAAAAATTCTAAAACTCAGTGCGTCTATTATTTTTGACTCCTTAACATATTTATATAACCTTTGTATTGATAAATGTTACTTCCCTAATATTCTTAAAAAAGCCAAAATCGTGCCTCTCTATAAATCTGGTGATAAAACTGATCCCTCAAATTATAGACCCATTTCTATCTTATCCATTCTTTCAAAGCCTTTGGAAAAACATATTCAGAAGTGCCTTAAATCTCACATTTCCAAGCACAATCTACTTCATCCTAATCAGTTCGGATTTCGTGAAAATCACTCCTGTCACTCTGCTCTTATAAGCCTTGTTGATGACTGGCTAAACAACATAAATGACAATAAGTTCACTGGGGTATTGTTTGTTGACTTTGCCAAGGCTTTTGATGTCATTGACCATAGCCTCTTACTTCGTAAAATGGTTTTATATAACATTTCTGACAGTGCTTTGTCTCTCCTAAAATCATTCCTAACAGATCGTACCCATACTGTCTTTCTTGGTAAAAAAGAGTCTGGATTTCTTATCCAGAAGTTTGGTGTCCCTCAAGGGTCTGTACTCGGGCCTCTTCTTTTTTCTCTTTATATAAATGATCTGCCGCTTTTCATTACAAAAGGCCAGTGTGAACTTTTTGCTGATGACACTTCTATTCATGCCTCTCATCCTGACTTGGAACAACTTGTTATTTCTTTACAAGAAAATGCCAATCAATTATTAAAGTGGACTGAGCTCAACCATATGTCTTTGAATGAACACAAAACAAAATACATGACAATTACTTCTCGACAAAAGCGACAAAACATCTCTTTTCTCATGCCTCATATTTATCTTGGTAATAACGCTATCAGTGAAGTTAACACTCATCGAGTATTGGGAGTCATTATTGATAACAATCTCAGCTGGTCATCCCATATTGACAGCCTATGCAAGCGAATCTCACAAAAGGTATATCAACTTTCAAAAATTAAACATTATTTAGATCTCAATGCTCGTAAGCAATTTTATCATGCTCATATACAATCTATCATTGATTATGCTTCAACGTTGTATGACTTAAGCAGTGGTAACAACTTAAAACCTCTTTTAAGGATCCACAAGAGAGCTCTTAAACTCATACTGTTAAAATCTTCTAGCTTGTCACCTCAAGATTACATTAAACTAGATATCCTCCCCTTAAATTACCAGCTCGAATACAATAAAGCTGTTACAATGTATCGAATAATGAACGAACTCGCTCCAACTACTGTGACTGCAAGATTTCCCCTTAATCAGTCAAAATACACGAACAATATACTGATTCGGAAACCAAGGATTGACATGTACAAAACTAGCCTTTCCTACTCAGGAGGAGTTCTATGGAACACGTTGCCAGAATGCATAAAAAATGCCAGCAGTATCTTGTCATTTAAACGTGCTTATAAATGTCATCTTATGCATTCATTGAAAAATGAGTTAACCTAGTCAATAGTTTGTATTTCCTGTCTTTATTGCTACTATAATGCTAAGCTAAAGACTTACGTCATATACGAGTGTTTTGTTAGTTGAAGCGTATTGATCTTAAACTTGCGTATTTCACATTTTTTAAGTAGTTTTTATTGTATAATTATCCATACAGTGCATCATCCATTTGTCGTGCATATGCAGCATGCAGTGATCAGTATGTTTTAATATGAGATTGAGTACGTGTGTGCGTGCAGGTGTATCCGTTTTGTGATATTTTCTTATGATACATTCTTTTTTTTTTTTTTTTTAGAACTTTTCTTTGTTCTGTGTTGTCCTCGATAAGGGGAAATAGGGGGGGGGGGGGTCTCTTTGCTTTTGGGTATTTAGTGTTGTTGTTAGGTAATGGCTTGTTTATTTTAATTATCTTATTACCCTGGTAAAAAAATTGTTCATAATTTCTCTCTTTGTATCTGTCTGTCTGTCTGTCTGTCTGTCTGTCTGTCTGTCTGTCTGTCTCTCTCTCTCTCTCTCCTCCTCTCTCTCTCTCTCTCTCTCTCTCTCTCTCTATCTCTATCTCTCATTTACTTCAGCTGTTCGCCTATTATTTGAAAACAGGAATAATTGCATGATTAAGAATCAGGTTATGTACCCCCCCCCCCCCCATCCCCCAATTGTTTCTCATTGTTATGATTTTCTTTCCTCTTTTTTGTTTTTGTTATTGTTATAGAAGGCTGGATGTAAAAAAGCAATTGTCATGCTTACTCTATCACCTTCTGAAAATAAAATTAATTCAATTCAATTCAATTCAATTCTCTCTCTCTCTCTCTCCTCTCTCTCTTCTCTCTCTCTCTCTCTCTCTCTCTCTCTCTCTCTCTCTCTCTCTCTCTCTCTCTCTCTCTCTCTCTCTTTCTCTCTCTCTCATCTAAACAAACATATGTAAATCTGAACACATAGAAATCATTATTTTGAAGGCGACATTCACAAATATTATTGGAAGACTTGAAGAGCCAAGTTGCAGATCAACGGAAGGGAGAGAACATTGCATTAGTGAAATCCCTCACTTCCCTCAGTTGTTCCCCTTATTCCACTACGTTCACTGTAGGGGCCATGGCATCAGCTTACAGCAGGCTGACGTCACCAGGATATACTTTCGGCACTGACAGGAGCCAGGCTGACGTCACCAGGAAATACTTTCGGCACTGACAGGAGCCAGGCTGACGTCACCAGGAAAGACTTTCGGCACTGACAGGCTCCTGGTGACGTCATCCTGGCTTCAGCTGAGATGATCACGATTGTTCCTCCTCGAACTCTGTGGTGAGATGTTTGTTCGATTGCTTTATATATATATATATATATATATATATATATATATATATATATATATATATATATATATATATATATATATATATATATATATATATATATATATAGGTTGGAAACAGTTTATGAGAGAAAGTTTGTCCAGCCTATCTTCCCCCTAACCAACCCCTCCTCTCTAACCTACTCCCTCCTTCCCCTAACCTCTCCTCCTGCTCCCGTTCCCTTTAACCTACATCCTCCCATTATCATTTGCATGCTTACATAAGAGTCGTTCCCATGTTTTGCTTCATCAATTGAAAGTATTTTGGAAGTTTAAGTTGTTATTTTATCGATTTTTAGAAGCTCCTGATTTTCTCACGCATCTGATCAATCCATGGTAAAACAGTAACGTTAAAAATGATGACAGAGTTAATGATAGGAAATCGTTTATCTGAGGCCCCCCCCCCCCCCCCCTCCCCTGAGGGCCCTTTTTTGGTGGTGAAAAAGTGAAGCACCGCCCACATGGTGTGAGTCTGATGCTGGTGCGTCAGATGCTTCTCGGTGGGTCTGTGCTGGACTGATCTATGGCAAGCCAAAAAGGTCAAATTGCCCAGTTTCATGAGTCTTGCATAACTTTACTGTTTACTATGTCTCCCAAGGGGGGCACAGATTCATTGTTTTTCACGGTCATATTGTTGTCCACTCTGATGGTAAGTCTATCACACTTCATGTCAGATCGTCATCCTTGGTAGTTATGCTATCTATTCTGTCTTGCTTGTCTCCTCCTCCTCTTGTGTAGTAAGTTACAGCCAATTTCTATTTTATTTTATTATATCGAGGATAATGGAATAAACACGCTTGTGCTTTTTTACATCCAGTCCCCGTGTGTATGCAGTTTTGTGATTGTCATCTGTTCCCACCGGCACACGATGGCCTACTCTTACGAAAAGCGGAACAGGATTTAACATGTGCGCAAGATGTTCTGCGTGCGTTCGCACACGGGGCCGCGGTTTATAGTCTCATCCGAAGGACTTTGGGAAGAGTGGAGTCAGCACTGATGTTAACTCCAGGAGAAAATCTCCTCGACCGGAATCGAACCCGTGTCGTCAAATTGCCAGCGCAATGTTCTGACCACTAGGCTATCCGTCCCCCGTGAGAAATCGAGGTTGTTCTCCCAAAAATAATAACTTTCTCTCTTTGTCTTCCTGTCTGTTTCTCTGTCTCCTTTTTTTACTGACTGAAAGTCTAGGTTTCTGTTTCTTTGTCCCTGTCTCTGTCTGTCTGTCTGTCTGTCTGTCTGTCTGTCTGTCTGTCTGTCTGTCTCTGTCTCTCTCTCTCTCTCTCTCTCTCTCTCTCTCTCTCTCTCTCTCTCTCTCTCTCTCTCTCTCTCTCTCTCTCTCTCTCTCTCTCTCTCTCTAAAGGCCGGATGAAAAAAAGTATGTAATGCTTACTTACTCTGTTACCCTTGAAAAATAAAGATTATTCATTCATTCTCTCTCTTGTCCGTTTCTCCCTCTTTCTGGCTGTTGATCTCTCTGTCTCTCTGTCTGTCTCCCTGTGTCTGTCTGCCTGCTCATCTCTCTCTCTCTCTCTCTCTCTCTCTCTCTCTCTCTCTCTCTCTCTCTCTCTCTCTCTCTCTCTCTCTCTCTCTTCTCATCATTATTCATATCTTCTGAGCACATTGTATCAATAATTACACTCTGCCGAGAGTCATTGACTATCAACCTCACAGTCTCTATTGCTGCCGTTGTGTGTCAAGAATAGGTAGGTCAGCTTATGAGGGCCTTGCCTATGGCTGGAGGCTTGTGATGGTGGTGTCCACTTCAGAGTAGGTAGCTAGCTCTTCACGCTAGGACTGGGACTACTGTATGGTTGCCGCCAGCCTCAAAAGTGAATGGATAGTATCCTGGGTAGAGTCTGGTGGAGAGCACTACTGAAGCCACTGTGTAGCAGTGCAGCATCTCCTCTGCTCGCTGATTAATTTTGGGGGGACAGGATAGCCTAGTGGTCAGAACATTGCGTTGGCAATTTGACGACCTGAGTTCGATTCCCGTTGGGAGGGGATTTTTCCCCCGGAGTTAACATCAGTGCTGACTCCCACTCTCCCCAAAAGTCTTTCGGATGAGACTGTAAACCGAGGCCCCGTGTGCGAACGCACGCAGAACATCTTGCCGCACACGTTAAATCCTGTTCCGCTTTTCGTAAGAGTAGGCCATTGTGTGCCGGTGGGAACATATGACAATGTTTACACAACTGCATACACACGGGACTGGATAAAAAAAGCACATGAGTGCTTATCCCATTATCCTCGATATAAAAGAATAAATCAAATCAAATCAAATCAAATCAAATCTCTCTCTCTCTCTCTCTCTCTCTCTCTCTCTCTCTCTCTCTCTCTCTCTCTCTCTCTCTTCTCTCTCTCTCTCTCTCTTCTCTCTCTCTTCTATCTACGCGCGGATATAATTATGCTTGTATAAGTGTGTGTGTGTGTGTGTGTTTGATATGTATGTGCGTGTGTGCGTGTGCGTGTGCGTGAGTTGTGTGTGTGTGATTCAAAGATTCAAGATTCAAGATTCAAAATATTTTATTGCCATTTAAGTCATGCAGACTTATTTGACACAACAAAACAAACATCAGTTTTAATTATCTTTCTGCCCAAAATGATGTCCACTAAAAACATGTTGCATTCTTCTTCTCTTTTTCTCTTTTCTCAAAACATTCATTCACATATCTAATGATATCTGCTTGATATATATCAACTGCGATTATGTCGCTTACCTTATCTATATGTTTTTTACGTTCTTTGTCTTTGGTTTTAACTTTGAATAACAAATTGTTTCTGAGATCATCATATAACACACATTCATCGAGTACATGAAATTCATCTTCTATTTTGTTACAAAATTTACATTTTCTGTCCTCTCTGGGCATATTTTGGTGTCTCCCTTTCTCTATCATTAAATCGTGACAGCTTAAGCGAAATTTACAAAAAGTATTTTTATGAGTTTTGTTTTCATAGTTAATAAGATATGGTTCCAGTCTGTATTCCTTGGTTACAAAATCATAAAATTTTAGTTTTGCAAACTGTTTTTTCTGGTAGTTCCAGAATGTTTTATACATAGTCTGAAGCTTTCTTTGAACAGCATAACTTAACCGATGAACATCAAAAGTACTCTGGTTTTTCCACACATGTTTAAACCCAATTGTGTAAAGGATATTTTTTACTGTATTGATCCATTTATCACATGTATTCGTCTGATACAAATAATCGTATACTATTCTAATATAAGAGTGTGGTTTTGATTCTGTTAAATGAATCCAAAAGGATATTATCTGGCATATGATTTTAAGAGTCAGTGGAAATCTTCCTAATTCACCCAGAGTGGGTAGTACCAATGCTTTTTTATGAACTCCCAGTATTTGTTTACAAAATTTTATATGAAAAGTTTCATACAGAAACTGATTTGATAAGCATGTCTTGAACAATTCATCAATATGAAATTCTGTGTGTGTGTGTGTGTGTGTGTGTGTGTGTGTGTGTGTGTGTGTGTGTGTGTGTGTAGCCTACACGAAAGAGTGAGTCTTACAGCGCATTAC
>CM060323.1:10417671-10440171 GCA_030674155.1 Stramonita haemastoma
GGACTTTAAAAGATGTTCTAATCCGGTATACATTTTTTCTTGTTTGTAAGGGGTTTTGGGGGGAAAGGGGGGGGGGGGCAGTATTTTTCCTGTACTCAGTATTTGTATTCCTTGGTTATTTTGTTTGGTTTTAGGGGGTGAGGGCTAGGAGATGTTGCTGATTGTAGCTGATTTTTCGCAGTTGTTTTTCGGTGTTCCCGTTCTTGTTTTGGTTTTTTTTCTGGAAGGGGTATTTTGTTTTGTTTTTTATGTGACATTCAAAAACTGATAGTTAGTTACATTATTCATTGGAATTACTGATTTTGTTATTGAAATTACTGATTACTGATTTTGTTAGAGATTGTTAGAACAGCATTTTCCGTTTTGTTTAGTGTAGTTCAATAGGTTAGTAACGAAAAGGATTTTAAAAAAATAGTTAGCAAGTATTGACCCCCTGAAATTCTTTATTCAATACACTGCCAACTACACCCCCTTCCCCTGACACTCACACACCCATCTTCCCCCCCTACCCTCCCTCCCGTCTAATATCAAAACTAGTGAAAAGACGTTAAATGAATTTGAACACACACACACCACACACACACACACACACACACACACACACACACACACACACACACACACACACACACGCACCACACACACACACACACACACACACACACACACACACACACACACACACACACACACACACACACACTCACCATACGCGCTCGCGCGCCCACACTACAGCCAGTGATATCAGGGTGAAAACCGGTACCATACAGTCCAATCTCATCCACTTAGACGACTTCGTCACTGATGCCTATATTACCACTTCACACTGAAGATGTCTGTATCCCTTGGGACTGCCTCACTTCCAGAGATAATTAGTCCAGAAGTACTGCCTACGGAGTACAGCCTAGAGTACAGCCTGTCAAGTACAGCGTAATGAATACAGCCTAGAGTACAGCCTATACAGCCTACGGAGTACAGCCTACGGAGTTACATCATATGGAGTGCAGCCTATGGAGTATATGGAGTACATCCTGTGGAGTACATCCTATGGATTACATGTACAGATAGCAGTACATCTCTTATGGAGTAAGCTATGATCACCTATGGAGTACAGCCTAGAATACAGCCTATGGAGTACAGCCTAGAATACAGCCTATGGAGTGCAGCCTGTAGAGTACATCCTAGAGAATAGGCATGTAAGACAGCCTATGGAGTACAGCCTATGGAGTACAGCCTATGGAGTACAGCCTATAAGTACAGCCTTAAATACAGCCTAGAGATACAGCCTATGGAGTACAGCCTAGAATACAGCCTATGGAGTACAGCCTATGGAGTACAGCCTAGAATACAGCCTATGGAGTACAGCCTAGGATGTAGAGTACAGCCTAGAGTACATAGCTTCATTTTTCTGAGGGAAACTATAAATATGCTGGTGAAACACATGGCTTCATTTTTCGAGGGGAAAATTATATGGTGTTGAGAACATAGCTTCATTACTAGGGAAAACTATATGATGGTGAAGATATGACTTTATTGTACAAGGGAGAAACTATATGGTGTTGAAACATAGCTTCATTTACTTAGGGAAAACTATAATGATGGTGAAGATATGACTTTATTGTACAAGGGAGAAACTATATGGTGTTGAACACATAGCTTCATTACTTAGGAAAATTAAATGATGGTGAAGATATGACTTTATTGTACAAGGGAGAAATTATATGGTGTTGAACAATAGCTTCATTACTAGGAAAATTAATGATGGTGAAGATATGACTTTATTGTACAAGGGAGAAACTATATGGTGGTTGAACACATAGCTTCATTACTTAAGGAAAATTAAATGATGGTGAAGATATGACTTTATTGTACAAGGGAGAAATTATATGGTGTTGAACACATAGACTTCATTACTACAGGAAAATATAAATGATGGTGAAGATATGACTTTATTGTACAAGGGAGAAATTATATGGTGGTGAACACATAGCTTCATTACTTAGGGAAAATTAATGATGGTGAAGATATGACTTTATTGTACAAGGGAGAAACTTATATGGTGGTTGAACACATAGCTTCATTACTTAGGAAAATTAAATGATGGTGAAGATATGACTTTATTGTACAAGGGAGAAATTATATGGTGGTTGAACACATAGCTTCATTACTTAGGAAAACTAATGATGGTGAAGATATGACTTTATTGTACAAGGGAGAAATATATGGTGTTGAACACATAGCTTCATTACTTAGGAAAATTAAATGATGGTGAAGATATGACTTTATTGTACAAGGGAGAAATATATGGTGTGAACACATAGCTTCATTACTATAGGAAAATAATGATGGTGAAGATATGACTTTATTGTACAAGGGAGAAATTATATGGTGTTGAACACATAGCTTCATTATTAGGAAAATTAATGATGGTGAAGATATGACTTTATTGTACAAGGGAGAAACTATATGGTGTTGAACACATAGCTTCATTACTAGGAAAATTAAATGATGGTGAAGATATGACTTTATTGTACAAGGAGAAAATATGGTGTGAACACATAGCTTCATTACTAGGAAAATTAATGATGGTGAAGATATGACTTTATTGTACAAGGGAGAAACTATATGGTGTTGAACACATAGCTTCATTACTTAGGAAAATTAAATGATGGTGAAGATATGACTTTATTGTACAAGGGAGAAACATAATGGTGTGAACACATAGCTTCATTACTTAGGAAAATTATATGATGGTGAAGATATGACTTTATTGTACAAGGGAGAAATATATGGTGTGAACACATAGCTTCATTACTTAGGAAAATTAAATGATGGTGAAGATATGACTTTATTGTACAAGGGAGAAATATATGGTGTTGAACACATAGCTTCATTACTTAGGAAAATTAAATGATGGTGAAGATATGACTTTATTGTACAAGGGAAAAATATATGGTGTGAACACATAGCTTCATTACTTAGGAAAATTAAATGATGGTGAAGATATGACTTTATTGTACAAGGGAGAAATATATGGTGTGAACACATAGCTTCATTACTTAGGAAAATTAATGATGGTGAAGATATGACTTTATTGTACAAGGGAGAAATATATGGTGTTGAACACATAGCTTCATTACTTAGGAAAATTAATGATGGTGAAGATATGACTTTATTGTACAAGGGAGAAATTATATGGTGTTGAACACATAGCTTCATTACTTAGGAAAATATATGATGGTGAAGATATGACTTTATTGTACAAGGGAGAAACTTATATGGTGGTTGAACACATAGCTTCATTACTTAGGAAAATTAAATGATGGTGAAGATATGACTTTATTGTACAAGGGAGAAATTATATGGTGTTGAACACATAGCTTCATTACTTAGGAAAATTAAATGATGGTGAAGATATGACTTTATTGTACAAGGGAGAAAATATATGGTGTTGAACACATAGCTTCATTACTTAGGAAAATTAAATGATGGTGAAGATATGACTTTATTGTACAAGGAGAAATTATATGGTGTTGAACACATAGCTTCATTACTTAGGAAAATTAAATGATGGTGAAGATATGACTTTATTGTACAAGGGAGAAATTATATGGTGTTGAACACATAGCTTCATTACTTAGGAAAATTAAATGATGGTGAAGATATGACTTTATTGTACAAGGGAAAATTATATGGTGTAACACATAGCTTCATTACTTAGGAAAATTAAATGATGGTGAAGATATGACTTTATTGTACAAGGGAAAATTATATGGTGTTGAACACATAGCTTCATTACTAGGAAAATTAAATGATGGTGAAGATATGACTTTATTGTACAAGGGAGAAACTATATGGTGGTGAACACATAGCTTATTACAAGGAAAATTATATGATGGTGAAGATATGACTTTATTGTACAAGGGAGAAATATATGTGTGAACACATAGCTTGATTACTAGGAAAACTATATGATGGTGAAGATATGACTTTATTGTACAAGGGAGAAACTATATGGTGGTGAACACATAGCTTCATTACTTAAGGAAAACTATATGATGGTGAAGATATGATTTTATTGTACAAGGGAGAAACTATATGGTGGTGAACACATGCTTGATTACTAGGAAAACTATATGATGGTGAAGAATGACTTTATTGTACAAGGGAGAAACTATATGGTGGTGAACACATGCTTCATTACAAGGAAAATATATGATGGTGAAGATATGACTTTATTGTACAAGGGAGAAACTATATGGTGGTGAACACATAGCTTCATTACTAAGGAAAACTATATGATGGTGAAGATATGACTTTATTGTACAAGGGAGAAATTATATGGTGGTGAACACATGGCTTCATTTCACTGGAGGAAAACAACTCTATAAGGCGTCATTTCACTAGAGGTAAGCTCTAAATAATGGTGAACACATGGCGTCATTTTACTAGGGAAAACTCTACATGGCAGTGAACACATGGCGACGTCATTTCACTAGAACACATGGCATCATTTCACTAAAACACATGATGTTTACTTTACTAGGCAAAACTGTATGATGGTGAACACGTGGAATCATTTCACTGGAACACATGACGTAGTTTCACAAGAACACATGACGTCATTCTATAAGGTGAAACTCCGTATGATGTTGAACACATTGTGCCATTTCACTGAAACATATGATTGTCATTTCACTAGAATACATGGCGTCATTCTACTAGGGGAAAATCTGTATGGGGTGAACACATGGCGTCATTTTACTAGAACACATGACGTCATTTCACTAGGGAAAACTCTATATGGCGTGAACACATGGCGTGATTTCAATCCAGTCTGGACCCTGGCCAAAGCTTTTACAGCTTTTCATTAAATCAAAGAGCTAAAGCCTACATTCTGATGATGTTATGCTTTAAATACTACGCGTAGCCATGACTAGAGAAAAAAAAAGTCTGACGTTGGAGTATGGCCGCCTACAGGCGAGGTACTTGAAATCAACTATACACCTCACTTCTCATCGAGTGTGTACTTCTGGTCTGTCTGTGGGTGTAAATGAGACAAGTGATTTATTCTGGTGACTTCCCAGGTTTTAATTTTGAGGGAAAAATGTATACAGACCATGCAAACAGATAAAGACGTTGAAGAAAAAGAGAAGGAAGGGCTACTGAAACAGAATGACACTGACAACAGCAACAAAAGAAATGTGAAGGTAAAGGAGCAAGAGAATAAGGGGGAAAAAATCGATTGCTTACACGAACAAACTTTTTTTATAGAGCAGGAACAAAACGAGCAAAAATAGAAAGATATTCGGGAAGACAAATGCACACATCTTTTTTTTCAAAAAGCTAAAGAGAAAAGCAGGAAGACTGATAGAACATAAAGAACAAACACTCTAAGATTTAAAAAGAGAAAATAAAGAGTAAAAACAATACAAGTAGACAGACAGACAGACAGACAGACAAGACAGAAGACGAAGAGACAGAGGACAGAGAGAGAGAGACAGAAGACAGAGAGAGAGACAGAGAGAGACAGACAGACAGAGAGAGAGAGAACAGAGAGAGAGAAGAAGAGAGAGAGAGAGAGAGAGAGAGAGAGAGAAGAGAGAGAGAGAGAGAGAGAGAGAGAGAAGAGGAAAACATTCAAACCAGATTTTAGCAGAAAACAGGGAAACAAAAGTAAAAAAGAAATAAAACAGTAAATAGAAAGAAAGTTGTACACAGAATTAAAAAAAAGAAAATATAGGGACACATAGAAAAACGTATAAAACTAGTCATCAACCTCCCCCCCCAAAAAAAAAAAGTAAGAAAAATAAAAAGAAAAGCGTAACTATTCAAAAACAAAAAGAGAAAGGAAATGGAAAAAAAGAGGCGACGTGAGACGAATGCTGGAAGAGGTACGAAAGGGACATGAACACCAAAAAAAAAAATAATAGAAATATAGATTAGGTAGATATTGAAAAAAAGAAGATAGATAGAAAGATAGATAAATAGAATAAAGAAGGAGGGAGAGATAGATAGGATAGAATGCATAGGGAAAGAGTGATACGAACAGGTAGATAGATGATAAAATAAAGACTAGAACAGAGAGAAGATAGATAGATAGATAGAAGATAGAGAATAGAGAGTAGAGAGAGAGAGAAGATAGAGAAGAGAGAGAGAGAGAGAGAGAGAAGTAGAAGAAGACTAGACAGAAGACAGAAGACTAGAAGAAGATAGATAGATAGAAGAAGATAGAAGAAGACAGACAGATAGATAGAAGACAGACAGACAAGACGAGAACAGAGAGACAGAGATTGATTTAATATTGATTTAATCTTTTATATCGAGGATAATGGAATAAGCAATCTTGTGCCTTTTACAATCCAGTCCCCGTGTGTATGCAGTTTTTGTACATGTCATCTGTTCCACCGGCACACGATGACCTACTCTTACGAAAAGCGGAACATGATTTAACGTCTGCGCAAGATTTTCTGCGTGCGTTTGCACGGGTCGTTTCAAGTCTCACCGAAGGACAGAGAGGAGAGAGACGAGAGAGAGAGAGAAGAGAGAGAGAGAGAGAGAGAGAGAGAGAGAGAGAGAGAGAGAGAGAGAGCGAGCAGAGACAGAAGACAGACAAAGAATGTCAGTGAGAGAGGTGTGCACGTGCAAAAGCGGTAGGTAGCAGTTCATACAGGGCGGACAGGAACAGCCCAGACCTTCACACAAGATGTGAGGCAGGCAGCAGACGAGGACAGGCAGACAGAAATGAAGCACAGAACAGGAAGCTTGGCTCTGTAAGTGTGCATTACATACTACTCTTACAATACGTACACACGTACGAGCAGAACAACGCTTGCAACAGCCCCAGACCACTCACACAAACATGACACACACAACACAGACACACAACACAGCACACACACAACTGCACAGCACACACACACAGCACAAGCAGAGCACGCACCACGGTGCACACATACCAACTACACAAAACACACACTACACACAACACACGCTCACACACACACACACACACACACACACACACACACACACACACCACACACACACACACACACACACACACACACACACAGCTGACCCAGGTTCAAATCTCGTTCAAGCGGATTTTTCCTCTGAAGTTAACATCAGTGCAGACTCCACTCCCCCAAGACTATAACAGAGGTCCTTGCGCACATGTTAAAACCCGTTCCGCTTTTCGCAAGAGTAGGCCATTGTATGCAGGTGAGAACGGATGACAAAATTGCATACACGTGGGGACTGGTGACATAAAAAGATAATAAAAATACACAACACACACTAACACGCACGCACACAACACACACACACACACACACACACACACAACACACACACACACACACACACACACACACACACGCCGCCTGTAAGCAGAGAGGACAGAAACGTCACTAGTCTACCTAATGACGTCTTACAGCCGCAAGCCAAGTGGTGCAAGCAGCCCAGTCAGTATTGAACAGCCGTTATGAAGGAGGAAGCAGATGAGGTGTACATTGAACCCCTGGGCTTGATGCTGGCAAAGATAGAAAACAAGGATGCACAGAGAGAGAGAGAGAGAAGAGGAGAGAGAGAGGGGGAGAGAGAGGAGGAGGAGAGAGAGAGAGAGGAGAGAGAGAGAGGAGAGAGAGAGAGAGAGAGAGAGAGAGAGAGACTGAACACTCACGAACACTGAACACTGAAATTGTTTAATGTACATCGGCCTTAGGCCACAATACAAAAGAATGGTGGGTATAGAGAGTGTGGGCATATGACATAGGTGTTATCAACATATTACTATTATCAACGTATATGTATATGGAATAATATATGAGTACTTATAAAGCAAGACATTTATATAAACCATATCTTAACCGTTAATCACGGAACAATTTTCACGTATCATGAACGACACTGTTTTTAGATGTATTATTCATCAATACAAATATCAATTTCTAGAAAATTATCCTATTTTTCTATTGGTTGCATGAAAGATAAAACGTAATAAATTGTATCTATCAGTAGGTACAGTGGCTTTGAGTAGAGAGAGAGAGAGAGAGAGAGAGAGAGAGAGAGAGAGAGAGAGAGAGAGAGAGAGAGAGAGAGAGAGAGAGAGAGAGAGAGGAGAGAGAGAGAGAGAGAGAGAAACACACTGAACGCTGAAATTGTTTAATGTACATCGGCCTTAGGCCACAATACAAAAGAATGGTGGGCATAGAGTGTGGGCGTATGACATAGGTGTTATAAACATATTACTATTTATCAATGTATATGTATATGGAATAATGTATGAGCAATAATAAAACAAGGAAGTTATATAAGCCATATATGAAAATAATGTTAATCACGAAACAATTCACACGCGTCGTAATTGACAATGTTTTAGAGAGAGAGAGAGAGAGAGAGAGAGAGAGAGAGAGGGGGAGGGAATGGGGAAAAA
The DNA here is from genome assembly GCA_030674155.1 of Stramonita haemastoma. Classification (NCBI taxonomy): domain Eukaryota; kingdom Metazoa; phylum Mollusca; class Gastropoda; order Neogastropoda; family Muricidae; genus Stramonita; species Stramonita haemastoma. Next base: position 10,426,109 of record CM060323.1, read on the forward strand.
AAAAAAGGAAAAGGGGAAAAGAGAGAAAAAAAAACAAAGGGAAGAAGAAAAAAGGGGAAAAAACAACAAAGCCAAAAGGGACTGAGAAAGAAAAAGAGAAAGAGTAAGAGAGAGGAGAGGGAAAAGAAAGGGGGAAAGAGATTGGGGGAGGGGAAGGGGGGGAGAGGGAGGAAAAAAGGGGGAAAAGGGGAAGAAAAAAGGGGGAGGGCCGGGGGGGGGGAAAGGGGGAGAGAGAAGGAAGGGTGTGAAGAAGGGAGGGTGAGGGGATAAAAAAAAGAAGAGAGAGGGGGGGTTTAAGGGGAGGGGGTGGAGGGGGAACAGGGGAAGGGGGGGGATTTAGGGTGGGGTTTAGATTTGAAAAAATTTTTGGGGATTGGGGGGAATTTTATGAGAGGGAAGGGGAAGGGTGAGGGGAGGGGGAGAAGAGGAGGGGGGGGAAAGGGGAGAATAAATGAAATGAATAAAATGGGGAATGAATGAATGAATAAAAAAATAAATGAATAAATAAAAAAAATTTTTAAAAAAGCCTTTAGTAACAAGCATAAAGTTTTTAAAAACCAAGCCTATTTTTAAAGTTTTTTGCCTTGTTTTTGGGGTTAAAAACTTTTCCCATGTTTAAGAAATACAGGAGAAAAGAGGGGGGGAGAAAAAAGGGGGAGAAAAAAAAGGGGGGAAAAAGGGACGGGGGGAAAAAGGGGGGCAAAAATGTGGACCCCCCAAAAGACAGCAGGAAAAAGAGGAGTCCAAAAAACCCACTGAAAATAAAAAAAAAAAGGGAAAATTTTATAAAAAGGGTTTTTGGGGGAAAAAAATTTTAAAGCGAAAAATTTGAGGATCAAAAAAAATGGGTTTCACATAAGGTGTGAAAAAAACCACGAAACATTTTGCGGCGAAAACAGACCAGGACAGAAAAAAAAATTTTTAATAACAGAGAGATTCAAAACGCGTTGGATAGAAATTTATGGAGAAAAAAAAAAATTTAAGGGTTTAAAAATTTTTTTTTAAACTTTAGTAAAAAAAAAAGACCAAAAAAGAGCACCCCCTTTTTTTTTAACTCTTTTTTTTCCCCAAATTTTTCCCTCCCCCCCCCCTTTCCCCCCCTTCCCCCCTTTTTCCCCCCCCCTTTCCCCTTTTTTCCCCCTCCCCCCCCCTTTCCTCCCTCCCCCCCCCCCCCTTTTTAAAACCACTTCCACCCACCCCCCCCCCGGGGTTTTTGTTTCTTATTTTTCCCCTTTTGTAATATGCTCATCATTTTTATTTAAAAATTGAATATGGCCCCCCGAAAACCACCACCCCCCTTGTAGCCTGGGGGGGGGGGAAAGACGGGGGAGAGGGGAGGGAGGGGGGGAAAGGGGGAAAGGGGGGGGAGGAGGGGGAGGGGAGGGGGAATTTTTTGGTGGCTCTTTTTTGGCTTTTTCCCCTCAGGAAAAGAAAAGAGGGGGGGCGTGGGGGGGTGGAGAAAAAGGGGGGGAAAGGGGGGGGAGGGGGTGGGGGGGGGGGGATTTTTGGGAGAGAGAGAGAAAGGGGGAGGAGGGGAGATTAGTGGAAAAAAGGGGGAGGAGGGGGTGGGGGGAGGGGGGTAACTTTGGGGGGAGGGGAAAAAGGGGGGAAAAGGATGGGAGGGAGGTGGGGGGTGGGGGTGGGGGGTGGTGGGGGGGTTGAGGGGGGGTTAAAGGGGGGAAAAGTTTTTTAGGAGAAGGGGGAAAAACGAGGGAAGGGAAAACGGAAAGGGGGGGGGGGGTTTTTGGGGGGGGGGTTGGGGGAGGGGGGGGTGGGGGAGGGAAAGGGGGTTTGTGGGGGGGGTTTTGGGGGGGGGGGGGTTTTGGGGGGAGGTTGATGAGAGAAAGAGGAAAAAACGGAAAAGGACTAAAAACGGAGGGAAAAAACACGGGGAAAAAGAAAGAAAGACAGTTTTTTGATGAAGATGTTTTATTTTGTAGTTGTATGAGTTTGTATTATTAGGGATTTTTATGTTTGTATTTTTTTTGGGGGGTTTTGGGTATGTTTATTTTATTGGTTTTATGTTTATGTTGGGTATTTTGTTTTGTTTGGGATTTGTTGAAAAAAAAAAAAAAAAAATTTTTATGAGAGATGAGGTTTTTTTTTTTTTATTTATTTTTTTATATTAAACTTTAAATTTGGGATTTTAAATTTTGAAATTTTTTTTTAATTTATTATTGAAAGGACATTTTTGGTTTTTAAAAGCTAAAATTTTTTTCCCTTTTTTTTTTTTCCCCTTCTTTCGGATCTAGATCTGAGAGCCCCTTTGGTTTTAAAGGGGGGGGAGATTTAAAAAGGGTGCAGACGGGAAAGGGAGGGGTGGTGGTAGCTAGCAAGCTTTATTTGCAGATAAAGACGTAAGAAATTCAATTTCCCAATTTTCCCCCTCTCTAAATTTTTCCCCCGCCCATGCCCTGAAATTGTTTTTGTGCCCCTTTTTTTTTTTTTCCCGGGTTTTTCGTTAAAAAGGGGAACCTTGGCCCGTATGTGACCCCGGGGGGGTGGAGGGGTGTTTTTGGGGGTTTTTACATTTTTCATAACATGAAAAAATTTTTAAATATATATTATTATAAAATATTTTAAAATTTATATATATATATATTTTAAATTTATTATATATATATATTATTATATTTTTTATATATATAAACTTGCCGGCCCCGGGCTTTCCCCTTTTTCTTCGTGGGCCAAAAGGGTTTTTTGGGGGCCCATGAAATTTTTTGCTTGTTTGCTACCAGTTGCATGTATTGTTTTTAGGTGAAAAAAATGTGGTCACAAAAAACTTTCTTTTAATTTAGTTTTTATTATCCTGAAGGTCATTGTTATCACCGTCATCATAATCGCCCCCCCTAAACATCAAAAAACTTTAAAATTTCTCTTTTATCATCACCCCCCTTCTCATCGTCGTCGTTCGGGTTTTGTTTTTATCAACATCATCTCATCATTTTCGTCGTCGTCATTTTGTCTTTTTTTTATCATCATTTATCACAACCCCCAGCAGCAGCAGCAGCCAAAAAACACCACCCACCACCCCCCACCCCCCTCTTTTTTTTTTCTGTGTCGATTATTCCCTACACACCACAAAGCCCCCTTTGGGATGGAAAATGGAGAGGGAAAAAAAAAAAATAGTGACGACAACGTGATGGCATCGACGATGCAATGATTGTGAGATGGGGAGGGGGATGATGGATGAAAGATGTGATGATGATGTTTATGATGTATGATTTTATTTTTATGTTTGGGGGGAATTTTTGGGTGGGGCGGCGCCTTTTTTTTTTTTTCTTGCTTTTTCAGAAATAGGTTTAAATATGTCCCAAAAACCAGAGAGAATAGAAAAGTTTTGTCCCTTTGGGGGGTCACGGAAAAATAAATATAATGTCCGTTCTCTGAGACAAGTAAAGAAATAATTAATTCTGCCCAAAAATTTTTTTTCTGGAAAAAACCCCCCCCCAAAAGTCGGCTTGCTCACTTTGGGGATCTTTGAAAAAAGAATTTTGTTTAAAAATTTTTGCAATTTTTTCTCGAATTTTTGAAGAGAAAAAATGGAAGCCCCTGTCTTTTTTTTCGGCTGATGTTATTCTTTTTTGAAATTCTATGTTTTCTTTGAAGGTTGACAGTGAAGGGTTTTTTTACTAAAACTTTTTGTATTTTTCACTCCCCTTTTTAAGGGGCTATGTCCCATCTGGTAAAAATTAACTCTCTCTCTCTCTCTTCTCTCTCTCTCTCTCTCTCTCTCTCTCTCTCTCTCTCTCTCTCTCTCTCCTCTCCTCTTCTCTCTCCTCCCCCTCTCTTCTCCCCTGCTTTCTCTCTCTCTTTTTCTCTCTCTCTTCTTCTCTCATCTCTCCTCTCCCCTCTCCAATCAGAGAGGGACCTGGGACTAACGATTGAAAGGGAGAGAATCTCAGGTCCACAAAGCGAGCTGCACACGAAATGACTGGTGCTCTCCCCTCCCACTTCCCTGCTGCAGCTTTCTGTGTCAAGTCAAGTCAAGTCAAGTCAAAATCATCTTTATTGAGTGTAAAAGATATAAGTTTACACAACTTTTTTTCATCCTGCCCTCACAAAAAATTCAAGAAAATTGACTTCTAAAACAATCAAAGACAAATATTCAACCTTGGTTGAAAACTAGAATAAATGAGGATTTTCATCCAAACAGAATCTCATAAGATAAAAACTCAAGACAGTAACATAAACTCAAGTCATACAGACAAAAATAATAGGAATGCAAAATATCATGGGTATGAAAACAACAAAACAGCCAAATGTGTCGAACATAAGGGTGGACTTATAATTTGTCCATCAGATGTTTCCTCAAAAGTTTCTTAAACATAAAATTTGTTTTGAAGGAACTGATTTTAGAAAGGGAGGCAGTTTATTCCACAATGTTCTTCCTGAATAAGCAAGGCTTGATTTATAGAGATTGTTATGAGGCCTGGGCAGAAACAATTATGGGTAGGCCTGTTTTTATTGACAGCAATTTTTTCCACGATTTTCTTTGGGGGCTTTCCGTTTAATATATTGTACATACATAGATACTTGTTGAACTGCAGTCTGTCTTTGAAAAGGAAGAATATCTAGTTCTTTGTAGTTTATGGTGGTCAGTGTGTGAATACATGAGGACTTGATAATTGAGGTCCAGCAGTTTGCACGTACCACAATGGACTGGACACTAGGCGAGCTGTGTTCATTTTTTTGACACAAAACATACTGATGTGAAAGATTAGTTTGAAAAAAAGCTCTTGGAAACAAAACAGCAAGTGGAAGCATACTGGCGGAACGGCATCGTCTGTCCTTCTTGTGTGTCCTGTCCTATCTGCTTGACGACACAGGTAATCTGTGTATGTCTGCTTGACTGTTTGTTAGTGTGGACTATTTGTCTGTGTGTCTGTCTGTGTGATTTGTGTGTGGTGTGTGTGTGTGTGTGTTCTCTCTCTTCTGTCTTCTCTTTCCCTCTCTGCCTCCTTCTGTCTCTCTGTCTTCTCTTCTTCTCTTTCTCTTCTCTCTTCTCCCTCTCTCTGTCCTGTCTGTCTGTTCTGCTGCTCTACTGCTCTGTCTGTCTGTCTTCTGTCTCTGTCTGTATGTGTGTCTGTGTCCTGTGTGTCTGTGTTGTGTTCTGTGTTGTGTTGTCTCTCTCTCTGTCTCTCTCTCTCTGTCTCTCTCTCTCTCTCTCTGTCTCTCTCTCTCTCTCTCTCTCTCTCCTGTCTTTTTCTGTATGAATCTGTTTCCATAGGAAATCTGTCACTGCTGGGGAGAAGCGAAGGGAGTGAGGAGGGTGGGGGAGAATGAGTCTTGAAAGCGCGCAACATATCCCTGTCAACTCCTTGCGAAGAAACTATACCCTCCTCCCTGGAGAGAGGAAGAGTGCGACAGGGGAGGGGTATTTTTTATTTTTTTTATTTATTCTTTTATATGAAAGATAATGGAATAAGCACTCGTGTGCTTTTTTACCTCTGATATAACCTATATGCCATCCTGGTAAATGTTCCAGTCTGCTGGCAATTGGGGTCCATTTGTCTTGGAAAGAAATAACGCCTGTATCTGTCTTGCGAAAGTTATTTGTGAGTTTAATTTGTCTTGTAAATGCTAACTTTGCGTCTGGTTAGTTATGGAAAAGTCTACATGTAAGCCTACTAAACATTTTCAGAAAAGTACAAGAATGAATAAAGGAAAAAAACAACTGATGTTTGTACAAGGGTTTCAAAACACAATTTCAATGTGAAGGATCCAGTCATTTGGTGTTGGGGAGTATTGGAGTCATTAAGTGTTGTGGTTGTGCTCGATAGTGGAAGTCTACAAGTGTGGATAATATTGATCATGGCAATCAACTTTGTAGGGCTGTACTGTACTACTGTCTTTCTTTTGGCTGGGTCTGGGGAAGGAGAAAGAAAGTGTGTCTGTAACAGTGGGGCCACGCTAGCTGATGAAAACCTACACTGATTCCATTGTATTGACTGAGACTGACTTTTTTGAATGCCTTAATTTATGCTGGCTTGATCTCCTTCCTCGTTGTTGTTTGTTTGTCTGTCTGTCTGTTTGCCTGTATGGCCTGTATGCCTGTTGCCTGCCTTGCCTTATGCCTGTATCTGTTGTCTGTCTGCTGCCTCTCTCTACTCTCTGTCTCTGTCTGTCTGTCTGTCTGTTCTTCTCTCTCTCCATCTCTCTGTCTCTGTCTTCTGTCTGTCTGTCTCTTCTCTCTCCATCTCTCTGTTTTCTGTCTGTCTGTTCTGTCTCTGTCTGTCTCTGTCTCTGTCGCTGTCTTCTTCTGTCTCTGTCTCTCTGTCCTTCCCTCCTGTCCTCTCTCCCTCCCCCCTCCTCTCCCCCCCTCTCTCTCCCTCCCTCACTCCTTCCCTCCTCTCCCTCTCTCTCTCTCTCTCTCTCTTCTCTCTCTCTCTCTCTCTCTCTCTCTCTCTCTCTCTTCCTCTCTCTCTCTTCTCTCTCTCTCTCTCTCTCTCATTGCTGCTGCTACATTCTACATTCACCCGTCGTCAGATACGTGTATCATGTAAAGGGAAAAAGATTGCCTGTCACTGCGCTGCTCGGCATTGTCTGTAAGGGCTTGGCTCATAGACTGGTGAGAAAGTGTGTTCTACTAAGTCAGTCTGAAACAATAGAAATGGATGATGCACACATATTAGAAATATGATTCACACATTGTATGAAGTGGGTGATGTCAGCAAAAGTGCCAATTCCTACATGAAATAGGTTGGTTGCGTGTTTTTGAATAGGAATCCCCCAAATGATAATTCCATCAAAGAAAGGGGTCAACGCTTTAGAAATGGCTTGAGAAAGGTGTAGGAAACAAATGAGCGATTAGGGCAGAGGATTACTATAGTGGTATGAGCCAGTAAAGAAAGAAAAGATAGACAGACAGACAGACAGACAGACAGGCAGGCAGGCAGGCAGGCAGGCAGGCAGGCAGGCAGGCAGCAGGCAGGCAGGCAGGCAGGCAGGCAGGCAGGCAGGCAGACAGACAGACAGACAGACGATCGATCAATCGGTCGATCGATCGATCGATGTGTGTGTGTTTAATGTGCCACATTCTGGTGAATGCAATTGACACTTCTAAATTTCCGAAACGTGTCTGGCTATAAGAAACCACGACGTGAAGCTTCAATCACAGCCAGGACCTCCGTCGAAGGCTTATCCAGAGCCGAAACTGGAAACCGGTCAGCTAGGCAAAGGCCTGGTTCTTACTCAAACTTGACTAAAAAGCAGGAAAAGAACCTTCTCCACCCCTAGCTGTGCCATCCCCTCTTTCCCCTCCCCTGCTCCCTGTTGTTTCAGTCTCTTGCATCACTGAGTTAAGTGTGACTCAGAGCAGCATGGCAGCAATGCGGGCTTCACTCAGCCCCACTTTGATGGTTTCCTTCATTTCAGCCACTGGTGTAAAAAAAAAAAAAAAGGGCCGTCGTACCAATCGCAGACGCAAGGGGGACTAGGGAATAAAAAAAAATCGATTCCCCCCCCCCCCCCCACACACACACACACACACACACACACACACACACACACACACACACACACACGCACACGCACACGCACACCATAAATTGACTTCACCTTGATTAAGCGACATGGCTATAACAAACAGTTGTATTAGAGATTACCAGAGCAAAACATTTTAAAGGAAATGTTCTGTAAATTCTAAAGCTCTAGCTGAAGAACGTAAAAAAAATATGTACCAGAAAAATAGACTTTTACGATAGAATATTCTAGTGGAAAAGTATAATATACATACGATGATCAGTACGGGATATCATGATCCGTTTATCGATTTATCGAGCTTGTGCTCCTAATCTGAATGGGGGGTTTGAGCATGGATACTATAGCACAGTAGCTGGCAGACAGTGTATGTAGAAATAAGGGTACGTAGTATGTGTTTGCACCCAGACAGAACAACGCTTACATGCATCCACATAATATCTGTCAAATTACGTGAGTCACAGACAGGTCTCTCATATATAACAGAAAACAACACTTAATGCGGAAAGGATGCTAATATTCTGGTTAGTGTGTGCATAAGCTTAAGTTATGAAAGTTTGTCCCTGTTGGCTTCATCAGCAACAGTGCATTGCAGCCCCAAGTAAAGCCACAGGAGCAGGATGGTGACTGATGGATGGTCACAAAGGCTGCAGTAGCGGGGGGGAGGGGGGAGGTAACCAACTGGACAAGGAATCTTTTTTTTTTTTTTTTTTTTTTTTTTGGCATGTTCTTTTTTTTTAATAATATTTTTTAATTTTTCAAATAGAGTACAAAAAGCAATTCAGAAACACACCTCACATGCACACAAATTATTACCACCAATTACAACAAGGAAAACACCAAAACATCTAGAAAGTCATAAGAACAAAACAAGACTACTATCATCGTTACCAAACAACCCCCTTTTCTGAATCCTACAGTTATTGTATACAAAAACATGGTCACTAAGGGGAACAAAAGCAAACAAAACTACCAAACATACAAACAGGTTAGTAAAATACCAATAATCTTGATGACCAGAGAATATTGTCATGGCCATTATTGCGTCAGTGTCTGCTTTCATTAGGGAACCCAAGCCTAGCTTTCTGGGAAACCTCATCAGAACTAAGGAGGTCTGTGTGCCCATCTATATATCGTCCTTTCTGTCTCCTGTTTTTGACCCTTGGTCTTCATTCCTTTCTCTGCTAACTGTTTTTTTTTAAACAAAAGAAGATGAAAAAGTCAACACTTGGTTTTAATGTGGTCAAGAAAATGCGTTCGTGCGCTTTGTGTTTTTATTAATTATGTGGGGTGCACTGATTGTAAAAGACTGGTTATGTATCATCTTGAAAGTGTCTGTCTTAGAGATCTGTGTTCAGGTCTGTTTATTTTTTTCGTAAAGCAAAATCAATCTGATGAAATTAAGCAACTTTGTGAAATATAGCGAAGATGAACTAAAGTCAATCTGATAAAATTAAGCAACTTTGTGAAATATAGCAAAGATAAACTAAGTGATTAAAAAACAAAAGTTTGGATGCTAAATCTCCAGGCAGTCATTGCCGAGAAGATGTGTGCTGACAATACTACCATGTGTATGGTCTTGTTGTTGCTTCATATAACCCTCTGTGCCTTAAAAGAGATCACAGGCTAATTAAATCTAAAATTCATGTGTGTGTGTGTGTGTGTGTGTGTGTGTGTGTGTGTGTGTGTGTGTGTGTGTGTGTGTGTGTGTGTGTGTAAGGCATGAGTATTGGCAACTTTCATTCTTTACTGTGTATTGCTTTCATTTGTAAATGTAACTAGAAATCACACGTTATCTTTATAATTATGGCATTTTCTACTTGAATTTTTCTCTAAAATAAAAGGGTAAAATTTTAACTGAATTTAGCTAAAACAAAACCGCAAGAGCTCCATCCATGAGAGAAAATAAAAGTCGGGGTGGTTACAAACCATTTACCAATTTCTTGCCTGTCTATGCTTGGCCAGTTTCTTAATGGCTCCGATGGGACAAGTGTTTTAGGTCAGTCCCAGTGTGGGCACTATCAAAGGCTCGGCTGCTTTTCAATGTGCAAAGTCCATTTAGAAGTTTTAAGTCAGAGAGAGAGAGAGGAAGGAGAGGTGGAGGGGGGGAAGAGAGAGAGAGGGGGGGATAGAGAGAGAGAGAGAGAAAGAGGGAGGGAGAGAGAGGAGGGAGAGAGAGAGAGAGGAGAAGAGAGAGAGAGAGAGAGAAGAGAACAGACAGACAGACAGAAGACAGACAGACACAGACAGACAGACAGACAGACAGACAGAAGACAGACAGACAGACAGACGACAGACAGACAGACGAGACGAGAGACGAGAGACAGAGAGACAGAGAGACAGAGAGACGGACAGAGAGAGACAGAGAGAGACAGAGACAGAGAGAGACAGAGAAAAAGAGGGACAGAGAGAGACAGACAGACAGACAGACAGAGACAGACAGACAGACAGAAGAGAGACAGAGAGACAGAGAGACAGACAGAGACAGAGAGACAGAGAGAGACAGAGATAGAGACAGACAGACAGAGAGACAGACAGAGAGACAGACAGAGAGAGAGATTGTGTCAATTTAGTGCTGGCTCTCCCAACTAGTTGAGTCTCGATGACTGCCCAAGAAGACAGGGGAGGAGGCAAGTGCAACATTGCTCTGCCTGCTGGAGGCTGCGCGCGCAGGGGGTAGGGGGAGTAATGGAGTGACAGAGCTCAGCTGTTTGTGGATCATGGAACATATTGTATTCTGCAGCTTTGTCTTCTGTCAGTTTTGGATGTTGCTGCTGCTGCACCCTCGATGCTCATCCCGGTCTCATTACACACAGCTACAGCCAGACCCGTCTGTTGCACCTTCGGGGTCAGTCCTCTGCTCAGAACAACGTGATATCTTCAGTTTAACGTCTATTCACATTTAGCGATTTTAGACACACACAGAAAAACAAACAAACAAAGAATCTGACAAGCAAACAATAAACTGAAACATGTCATTTAACAGTGCTGAACAAAAACTAACCCTAACATACTACAAAAACTGGATTATTGGACTTCTTTTCAACTCTAACACAATGTCCAACAGTAACAAAGGTTAAGATAAAATCTAATCCAGTGACAAACTAGGTACAGCAGGTAAAAATGGTTTTAAATGTCCACAATTAAAAATGACATGACTATTTGTAATCTTCTCACCTTAATACAGTTTACATCTTTTACATATTAATTTGTCCTGAAAGCGTTTAGTTTAAATCTGTACATGAGGGATAACACATTTCTCCGATAATACCAACCAGAAACTTTGTTACATACGAAAGCATTTTGAAAATGTATCACATTGTTTGTGCGGCTATTATACAGACAATGGCCAGACTCATTTATCTTATTTCTGAAATTCTTCCAGCAACGATATGCGCACCTCAATCCACTAACCAAAAACAGTTCTGTACTGCTGATGAGCCTTTAACACGTTATTCCCCCCCCCCCCCCCCCCCCCCCCCCCCCGGGATACCTGGGGCCTTTCAGTATAAATAGTATCTCCACATTCTGAAGGTTTTGTGCTAGAAATTTCCTCTACTCTGTCCCTCTCTTTGCCTCTGCATTGTTTTTTTTCTTCCTGTCATTTCCTTTTCATTTGATTTTTGCCTTCTTGGTCCATTCTCCTGCTTTTTTTCCCCCTGAAATTCTTGTCAACCGAATTTCTAGTAACATCTTCATCGTCATCTCTTCCCCGCCATCTCCATTCTTACCCCACCCTTTTCCTGTGGACTGTCCTGTTCTGTCAATGGTTGCATGGCTCTTCATTTCTCTGCTGCTGAGTGATTGCCGCAAGCCACCCCTAATTCCACGCTAGGGATGGATGGCTGTACGTCATTCAGTGGCTAACAAACCCCATATGGAATCGCGTGGGGGCGTTTTCCATAGAGTACATTTAGCCTCTTCCTCGGTAAGGCGCCTCTGCTGATGTGACCGTTTATTTCTGCCATCGCTGAGCCTATGCTCCATGTAAACAAAAAAAAACAATATGGAAAATAAATTTCAAGAGTCTAATTTTGTTGGAGATAGGCCTATGTCCAGCGACCTCAGCAATAGACATTATGGGAAGAATGGCTATTGGCAATGCACTTCCAAAAAGACAATCCCAAATGCTTCAAAAGTGTACGGAGTTAGTAAGGTGCCCTGTTAGGCTACCCCTCCCCCCAACACACACACACAACAACAACAACAACAACAACAACAACAACAACAACAGCAAAGGGGTCATCCAGTGCAAGGACCTGAAGGGGGTGTCCCAGACATAAATTAAAGTGAATTGGCCTCCCAGAGAGTGGTGGATGTATGTCAAGTGCAGATTAGGAAAAGGAGAGACAGGGTCCCCAGAAACACCTTTTTCCTCACCTTTGTATGACTGCATTGTAGAGCACAGACTGGAGAACCTGTGGTCTTTTTCCCCAACCACACTTCCAGCTGTAGGAAACGGCGTTGTGTTCAGTGTAAGATTCACACAGGCTTTCCAGCCGTTTTTAAGTCGGATAGAATTTTCTACTCTTATTATTTGGGACACAGACATTGTCCTTACATTATCAACTCGTAGAGGAACACATGATTTTTTGACTGTGTACTTCTTGATGTTTATTTTTCTAGTAAGAGAAATGGCGGTATGTCTGTCTGTCTGTCTGACTCCATGCCTCTCTGTCTGTCCATCTCTTTTTTTTCTAGTCACTTATTCCGTCTTTCAACTTTAGTCTGGTGGTTGTGTTTGCTTTGTCTCGGCAAGTTTACTTAAGTTAAATGACATTTTATAGGAAAGGGGCGATTGGGAGAGAAAAAAGTTTCAGGCATTGGTAGGCTTTCTACAATCAGAAGTTTGATGAGTAAGGGCGCATGGTGGGGTTCATTTCATCAGAAAGTGGCGCGGACAGGGGAAACCTTCTGGGAGTGTAAGAACAACATGTTGACTCAAGTCATCAACTGCTTGTCGTTTGTCCGATTCTTGTTTGGCTTAAACTTTTCTTCACTCTGTATGGCCTCAAGCAAGGATGACGAGGAATGGAGAGAGAGGGATTGCATCCCTGAGGTGTAGCAGAATAAGAAAATAAAGAGCCACATGGTGGACTGGACTTGAAGATATACCTGTGAAATTATAGTATTGAATTGTCATAGCTACACAGTTTACACAAATTTACAGGAGTAAACAGCTTCCGGCTACCCCCACCTCTCTCTCTCTCTCTCTCTCTCTCTCTCTCTCTCTCTCTCTCTCTCTCTCTCTCTCTCTCTCTCTCTCTCTCTCTCTCTCTCTCTCTCTCTCTCTCCCCTCCACCTTCCCCTCCCCTCCCCCTCCCCCTCCCCCTCCCCCCTCCCCCCCACACACTAAATACCCGAACGTCTCTTGTCAAATGGCAATTTTTTTCGACATAACACAACATAGTTAGATAGCAAGCAGGAATCAGTGGAGTTTCTCATGCTGATGAATTGGTAGAGATGATACCCAAGAAATCAATAGCTCATTATGCACTGTTCAGAGTGGGGATTGCACTGAGGGCCTGTCTTCTGGTGCAGTGTAAGCCGCTGCTGTGTGCTAATATTAGGGTTCTTGGTGTAGTAGTAAGCTTGCATGGTGATTAGGGTGTGACTCATTGCACACAGCTAGCCTCGGGAGAGAGAGTGTGTGGCTGCTTTATACTGTAATCTGATTTCTACTTGTTTGTCAGAACAGATATATCGCCGAGTTCTCTTTTACTGTTGTTGCAATACAAGCATATTGCTGACAGTCTCTCCACTTGCCGGAGGCAAGTTTGCCATAGATGAGATCTTTGGGAATGCGTCCATCCTCCATCCTTCGCACGTGACCGGCTCGGAGTCTGCCGTTGTCTGAGGAGTGTGTACATGGTGGGAAGACCTGCAAGAAAAAAATTACTGTTGGTGACATTGACGGGAAAGGGGTTTGTTGGAGACCATAGTTGTTTGTTTGTTTTTACATTTTACCTTCATTTTTTTGTGAGACGCTCTTCCAAACTCCTTGTAATAGTGAAGACAGGAATCTTTTTCATTTTGTACCCGTACCCCAAAATTCGGATTGCAGCTACCTTGGGTGGCAAAAACGGTCGCATACGCAATTACTTTACCATTGGTGAACCATGCCCAGGAACGACCAAAAAATTGTAATGCTCCTGTCATGAGTTTGAAATTTTTGAGAAAGGCAGAACAGAGAGGGGATTGGAGGGAACTAGTTGTCAAGTCTTCAAGGGTGCCTCCACGGTCGCCAGGCGAGGGGATAGATATAAAAGAATAAATCAAATCAAATCAACTTCCTGAGGACCATGATGGACACCAGGCTTGACGAAATGAGGCAAAAAAATTCTTGGCAATTCTGGGATCTGGTGTGACGACCCAGATGTCATCGATGTTAATCCTGGATCAGTGGTTTCCAGTGCGAAAACCTGTGAATTATTGTGTATCCATTTGTTTTGCAAAGACTGAGTATTATAGCTATTAAAAGGCTATGGTGATATGATGCTGGATACGCGAGTGCTAGAAAAGGGGATTTATATCAATTAATGTTCACCGTCACCTTCACCTTCACCTGTCCCGTCGTCCCA
>CM060323.1:10445171-10475171 GCA_030674155.1 Stramonita haemastoma
GCATCACAATGCACATCACAATACATGAAGTGAATCACACTACACAACTCAATACACACGCACAGTACATGTCTTAGCTACAGCAGCAGGATCACATTTTGTCAGGGTTCTGCCCGTAAACGCTTATGAGCGTAAGAGATGCGTTGCATATGACTGTGATATCTTGGTTGATGACATCAGAAATAAACAATGTAAAGTATTTTCCTCATTGTTGCTCTCAATTTTTGGCCTTTTATTTATTTTAGTTGTCTTGTATTTCGAGGATAAGGGAATAAGCACTCGTACTTTTTTTTTACATCTAGTCGCCGTGTGTATGCAGTTTTGTAAATTTGGTCATCCGTTCCCACCGGCGCACAATGGCCTAATCCTCCGAAAAGTGGAATGGGTTTTAACGTGTGCGCAAGATGTTCTGCGTGAGTTGGCACACGGGACCTCGGTTTGTAGTCTCATCTGAAGGACTTTTGGGGAGAGTGGACACGGCTTAATATCAATTTGTGTGCACTATGTTCTTCTTTGTAAAGAAACTCGCATTTAAACCAGTCGTTTTAAAAGAAACGGAATTCTCTGTACAATTTGCGATTATTTTTTATCATCAACTTCATCTCAAGAGCCTCCATAGCTTCACAACTATTCTGATTTTTTTTTAAAAGAATGAACAATCTGTATAACCATTCTATTTTTTTTTAATGAATAATCTCTGTCTCTCTGTCTCTGTCTGTCTGTCTGTCTGCCTGCCTGCCTGTCTGCCTGCCTGCCTGTCTGTCTGTCTGTCTGTCTGTCTGTCTGTCTGTCTGTCTGTCTGTCTGTCTGTCTGTCTGTCTGTCTCTCTCTCTCTCTCTCTCTCTCTCTCTCTCTCTCTCTCTCTCTCTCTCTCTCTCTCTTTCTCTCTCTCTCTCTCTCTTTCTCTCTCTCTTTCTCTCTCTCTTAGTCTTTCGGATGAGACTATAAACCGAGCCACCGTGTGCGAACGCACGCAGAACATCTTGCGCACACGTTAAATCCTGTTCCGCTTTTCGTAAGAGTAGGCCATCGTGTGCTGGTGGGAACAGATATTTTCAAAACTGCATACACACGGGGACTGGATGTGAAAAAGTATGTGATTGCTTATTCCATTATCCTCGATATAAAAGAATAAATGAATAAACAAATAAAATAAAATCTCTCTCTGTCTCTCTGTCTCTCTCTGTCTGCCTCTCTGTTTCTCTGTCTCTGTCTCTCTGTCTCTCTGTCTCTCTGTCTCTGTCTCTCTCTCTCTCTCTCTCTCTCTCTCTCTCTCTCTCTCTCTAGTGGTGGCTCTTTACCTTTATACATCCATATCTTTAATTCCTACATTCTTCCCCCTTTTCTGTTTCATTTTTGAATGTTAATCTCAACCAAAACATGGCTACCTGTACGTGTAAACAGCTGTATAGGCTTACAGTATCGTGATAGAGATATGCAACGCCACGGGAATTAGAGTTTGTATATCTATATCCGACCTAGATCTTGTTCTGAAAATAGGAGGATATGTTTCATCAATAATCAAAAATAATGTCGTAACTCTTAGCTGATCAATGAAATATGAGGAGAACTGGAAAAACACTTATTGTAGCACTGGTGGGGGGTAAACTGGTTTATAAATGAAAAGAGCGGTGAACCTAGCTGCGATAAAACATCAAAGCAAGTTATCTTCTTGGTGAGGTAAAACGAGACTTAGCTTTCAATGCAGAACATAGATTCCCCATGGTGTCCCTGTCAGTTTTGCTTAATTTGTCTGTAAATGAAAATGACAAGACCAACAACAACAAAATCTGCTAAAGACAACTGCAAAACCAAAACAACAGTTATTCGTTTATACTTTTTTTTTTAAGGGATAAAGACTTTTGAGTTCAGATACTTTTCTAGCTTGAATAGATGGCGAAAAACAGCGTCCTTACCGAAAGATGCACTAATATGTTCATCTCTTTTTGTTGAACATTACATAATGTAATACTTTATGCTAGTAAGACAAAAACCTTTCCGAATTTCACCACATCTTTTTAAAATTGATTGCACTAAGGTGTTGTTGTTTTTTTAGTGTTTGAACAGGCCAAAACCACATCATCGTCAAAAGGATGATTCTGGAATATGTCGTAGTTTCAGTCACGTGTTGCAGAAATCAGCATGTATTCCATCCAGGTGTGGTGGGTGGAAGAAGCGAGCTTAAAAGACAAAAGAATGATTATTTCTGTTAACTTAGGTGTATCATTTTACTAACGATAAATTTATTCAGACAATGTCCTTACACTCAGAGAGAGAGAGAGAGAGAGAGAGAGAGAGAGAGAGAGAGAGAGAGAGAGAGAGAGAGAGAGAGAGAGAGAGGAGAGAGAGAGAGAGAGAGAGAGGAGAGAGCGCTGGCGGAGAGAGAGAGAGAGAGAGAGAGAGAGGCAAGGCAAGGCAAGGCAAGGCAAGGCAAGGCAAGGCAAGGCAAAGTCTTTTATTCGAGGATAATAGATAAGCACTCGTGTGCTTTTTTACATCCAGTCCCCGCCCTTTTCAGGGATACATCAAGTTGAAAATATACTAAACAATAAAACTTTACGCAGTACCAAACAACACACAAGAATAAGGACACTATGTATGATAAGGTAGTAAAATGCACTCTTTCAGAAGACAAAAATCAGAAGTCACAATTAACGATTTTGATTATGGAAGAAAAGAAAAGTGTTAGTAGATAAAGAGTAAACAAGAGAACAATATGAAATAAACTGCTAGAGAGAGAGAGAGAGAGAGAGAGAGAGAGAGAGAGAGAGAGAGAGAGAGAGAGAGAGAGAGAGAGAGAGAGAGAGAGAGAGAGAGAGAGAGAGAGAGAGAGAGAGAGAAAGAAGAGAGAGAGAGAAGAGAGAGAGAGAGAGAGAGAGAGAGAGAGAGAGAGAGAGAGAGAGAGAGAGAGAGAGAGAGAGAGAGAGAGAGAGAGAGAGAATTATTTCTGTCGGAATATGTTTCATAAATTGACAATAAATTTAGAATGATTTAAAAACAGCCTTTTTTTATTAGAATAACCACATGAGACTGTAAACGCCGCTAACTGAGAATATCATTGTGATGGGAGATAACCTTTGTGAAATAAAATAACACTTATCTCCAATTGAGAATACGGTTTAAGTGGTAATTTTCTGCTCATAATAAGTTATGTTTATTTGAGATTTAAAATTCTTAATTGTTCATTCAAATTGCTTATGGATGGCTAATGCATTGGGCTTGTGTTACTCATATTGATATCGCAGACGTTATGGATTTTTTGTTTCAATTCAGGAACTACATTCCGAATAATCAAGAGAAAATAATGGGATTGTGTAGACTAGATGCACACACATACTTGATGTCCTATGAAGATTTAATTGTTTCAAGACGAAATTTTCAAGACGATAAGTTTTATTTGTGAAAGAGGGCTCATCATATGGCGTGCAGGTCAGTGCAGAGAAAACCCAGTTGATAACACGTAGTGCCAATGGCATCGGCACCGGCATTACCATAGACAACAAGATAATTGAAACTGTCCATATCTGGGAACTATAGTCTCGGATGACGGGTAAAAATCTGAAGTTCTCTCAAGAATACCCCAGATCATAGCTGCAATGACCAAACTGAAAGTCATCTGGAACGACAAGAACATCGCCATCAGCCTCTAGATCAGACTGATGGTTCCTTGTCAAGTCCATTTTTTTCGTACGCATGAGAAACGTGGAGCATAAAATAAAAGGATTACTTCTTGTTACCTTGTATGGAGATCATTTAACTACCAAGGAAGTGATAGCCAAAACCGAAAACGCCCTAAGACCGTAATTATGACAAACTCCTGATTTAGCGGAAAAAACCAGCAAACTGAATTGGTACAGACACGTCACACGAAAGCCTACACCGACCAAGACTGTCCTACAGGAAACAGTGCAAGGAGGGAGACGCAGAGGCAGACAAAGAAAGCACTGGAAATACAATGTCAGAGAGTGGACTAGTCTTGAGTGGAATTATATGCTGCGGAAAGCTGAGACCCATAAGGAGTGGGGGAAGCTGGTTGCAAAATCTTCAGTGATGCCCCGATGAAGGCCAAGACTCCGGGACTGGTGAAAGTCAAGCTTTATGTAAAAATAGCGGGAAAGACAAAATACCAAATTAACAAGTTCTCCTTTTACTAGAAGTCCCAAAATAACTGTTAAAACAGCTTTTTTTTTTTTTTAAAGCTGCTATGATTCATATTTTGGCCATATAATGAAACGTGAATGTCTATATCATACGTATTCAGCAAATGATGGTATAAAGGACGGTAGTGCCAAAAGGAAGTCAACTAAAGGCAACACAGTTTGCTGTCTCTATTTCTGGTGTCCCTGAAGTCTTCTAAAAACCTGTACTTTGTGAAGTCAAACAAAAGAAAAGTGACAGATTTAAACGCCGTTGAATCATGTGTTAACTCTTTCCTTTCCAACAGGGCTTCTTAAACTAGGGTTAATGAAACTAGTCCCCCTGTGCGTTCTTGGCTATCAAAATCCCTTGTAAAAACCTACCAGTGCATGCGCTGTCTACTTTTACTTCGTCCTTTTGTGCTCAGCAATGTCATTTAACTATGAAAACACTTGTCTAGACAAAGTAAATGGAGACCATATCCAAAACAGACAAAGAAGATGAGAGTGTGCGCGGACACACACAGAGACACACAGACACCCATAAATATATACACACGCGCGCGCGTGCGCAGGCAGGCAGGCAGGCAGGCAGGCAGACAGGAGCGCACGCGTGTGTGCATACACACACACACACACCAAGGTAGGAGAATGAACCAGAAGGTGGTGACAGGAAGAAAAAAAACAAGGCAGAGACAAAGAGAGAGACAGAAAAGAGGGAATTTTTAGCACATAATTTCCACAAGGTGGGATGTGTTATACACACACACACAGATATATATATATATATATATATATATATATATATATATATATATATATATATATATATATATATATATATATATATATCATGCACACAGGTGTCGTGTTTAGACACCATCCATGAGGAAAAATTCAGGGAACTGGAGTCACAGGGCGGCTCGGGGCTGTATATGGCAACATTCTGGTGGCTCCTGCGACGGCACTTGAACCATTCTTATCGGTCATTGCCTTTCCAATGGATCATTCCAGTGGCGTGGAGAGGGGGGATCTGCTGCATGGGTAACAGCTTGCCCTCCAACAAACTTAGTGCCGGGAAGGGAGTGTACGTGAACATGAAACTTGGAGTCACCCTGAAACAGAGGAACTGGGGTCACCGCATCAGAGACCATTGTTTTGTATTGCATGATAGTCAGTGATGATGAGAATGATGATATAACAGTGACAATAATATGAAGATGCACCTGCTTTGAAACACGTTGACAGGGCTGTATCCAACGCTTCCTAGCACAACATTATCCTGGTGTCGACCAGGCCAGAGACATAAAAACACCTCAAGTGTTGATCGAGTAAGTTGATGATGATTCTCTGAAAATCATCCATAAAGTGAGGGTTTTTGACTGTGCACTTTGTCCTCTCAATTGAATCCATAGCACACTGACTCTGGATAGAAGCCGGCCAGATTATATAGAAAGATACAACCTATGACCCTCAGATTATAGAAAGATACAACCTATGACCCTCTTGAAATTCGAACTCACGACCTGCCAGTCACAAATCCAATGCGTAATTCAATGTCTTGGATGATATTGTGGCGTGACTCTAGTTTCAAATATACGTGGTATCTAATCCCGGGTTCATAATAGTTTGAGTGCGGTTCATTTTCCTCTCTGCTGCTTGGCTACGCAAATTAGTGTCAGCAATCAAGTGATTTCAGCCCAGAGATAGCAAAGCCTTGATGCGTTATCGCTGGCAATTCTCTCCCTGCTGCTTCCCACTAAACTGAGTTGATCTGTTATACCAGCATTGATCAGAATCAGTGTGCCTGCTGCTTTCTTTTAACGCTCGCTGTCAGTGAGGTCCCTATCTTCCTGCTTCTTCTCTTTGCAGTGTTATGGAATACACGCTTTATCAGCAGTTCAGACAAATGCAGTTGGAACTGAAGTTTTGATGGAGTTGTAGGATTTTTTTTTCTCTTGCTATCAATACTCTGTACTAATTACTCGAACGCAACGTATGGAAAATGTTGTGGACTTCAAAGAAAATAACAGATATGTAGAGGGTGAGGGACAGACAGACAGACAGACAGACGCAAGGAGAGACAGAGAGACAGACCAAGAGGAAGAGAGATGGAGGCATGATAAGAAAAACTGTTGTTGTTGTTGTTGTTGTCGTCGTCTTCAGTTTAACGCTGTTCACTCTCAGTGATATTAGACGAGGAAAGTGGAAATTATAGGAGAAGTTGAAGAAGGGGGTGGAAGGAGTGGGAGGGGAGAAGAAATAGCTGTGTATTGATGTTTTTGTGCATAAAGATGTAATAAAACTATATTTAAAAATGCAGTCCTATTTCTGTGCCTTTCTCCTATGCTGCCTTGGCTCTGTTGATTCTGTGCTCCTAGCCTCACAGCTTTGGCCGTATCGTTCACATGTGAAGGTCGCCCTGCTCCCTTGAAAATAATAAAACAACAATCAGTCAATGGGGGCGGGACAACTAAGTGGTCAGAGCGCTCACTTTCCCCCAGTCAAGTTAAGCAGCGTCGAGCGTGGTTACCAGTTGGATGAGTGACCGTTTGCGCGCCTTGACTTCAGTACAGCCCCCCCCCCCCTCCCAGTTCCCCCAGCTGTAATTGGGTACCTGCCATCTTTAGGGTCATGAAAGGTAACGCAACGAGAAAGAGGAGATGGGCGAAGCCCTCAATATGCTGGCCCCTAGAGAAGCTGAGGTCTCTGATGCCTCGCTCCCCTAAGACTGCAAAGGTTGTGGGACACCTTTACCTTTACATCAGTCCATGTTGCCGCTATTTCTACAAATCAAGATTTTCCTCTCTGGGTTGCGTAGAAGTCTGCTGGGATGCTCTGCATGAAATATGATTTGTTGACAAAAAATAAAGCATGTATTGGTTTTCACCTGGAGTAAACTAACTTTGTTTCTGGGTTATGTGGGCATTCTTACCCATGCAGCTATGCAGAGAAGTATATTATAAAAAAAAAGTTGAAATAAGATCAGAGAGTTTGGCTCAGTGTCAAGTCCAGATACATACGGAATACCAATGATTCGTTCATTAATACTTTCGATTGCATTTTACACGATCTCTTCTGTTTTCCTTTGCAAACTAGAATTGGATATCCTGCTATTTCAAACAAGGGATAGCATACTTTGATGTTGGTCACCGGAGATCTTTCCTGCTGTTTCATTAACATTCAGTTTATCTCCTGCATCAGCATTGAGGACAACACCCTTGCATGCTGTTTTCTATCCAAGGTGTCTGTGAGGCCCTGTACTATCGTTTTTCTTTCTTTACAGTGTATATTGTATAAGCTTGTCAGCGATTCTAAAGAAAACGTTTGGTATTAAGTCCTAATGAAGCTTTTGGCTTTTTATTTGGGGAAATCTTCATTTGAGTGTGTCGCCATTGCTAAGATTATGATTTTATATGAGAGAGAGAGGGAGGGGGGAGAGAGAGAGAGAGGAGAGAGATGGAGAGAGATGAGAGAGAGAGAGAGAGAGAGAGAGAGAAGGAGAGAGAGAGAGAGAGAGAGAAGAGAGAGAGAGAGGAAGAGAGAGAGAGAGAGAGACAGAGAGAGAGAGAGAGGCAGAGACAGAGAGAGAGAGAGAGGCAGAGACAGAGACAGAGACAGAGAGAGTACTGAACACTGAAAACGTTTGAATTTCGGCCTTGGGCAATGTTTAGAGCAGGGAGAAGGTAGTCGTCACAGCAAAAAGTTTATATCCATTTCTCAATACCCAATTCTGCAAGTACCCAGAACACTCAATGTCTTCTAGTTATCATCAGCTCAATCCTCCTCCTCTACATCTACATAAATCATTGCCATCAGCATCATCATTGCCTACAGTAGCAGCTGCAGCAAGTATGTCAACATCACCATCACCATCATTATTTTCCTCATCTACGTCATCATCATTAATATCATTTTCTTCATCATCTACACTATCATCATCTTCAGAGAGAGAGAAAGAAAGAGAGAGGTGGGTCAGGGAGAGAGATAAAGGGGAGAGGGGGAGAGAAAGGGAGTGTGACAGAGAGACAGACAGAGACAGAGACATAGAGACAGAGACAGACATATAGACAGAAAGAGAGACACAGAGACAGAAAGAGACAGAAAGAGACACAGAGAGACACAGAGAGAAAACTGCTGCTGCTGTGGCTGCTGCTGCTGCTGCTAATGATGATCATAATGAATATGATGATGAAAATGATGACAACAGAGACAGGTGCAGAGTCAGTGTACACATAATTATAGGCGCAAACTAAACAAAGAAAAAAGAGGGTACTAGATTAATTTATGCTTTCCCTTACTCTAACCTTGCTGCGGCAACTTGGTGCTGTGTGAGAATTCCGATGCATAAAATAGTAACCGGTGTTGGCACTCAATGTCACAGTAGGCACCCATCACTCTCGGAAGACTATCGAGTCGCGCTGTAGTCTTTAGAACGCAAAGCCTGGGTAAGTAAGTATGGAGGGCAAACTGTTACCCATGCAGCAGACCCCCACCCCTCCTTTATACAGTGTTCAGGTTTCTTTGTGTTCTGCCAGTTACTCTTAACCTGGTGGTATCCTGTTCGCTTTGCTTGAGAGAGAGAGAGGCGGTGGGTCTGCTGCATGGGTAACAGCTTGCCCTCCATACCTATTTACCCAGGCTTTGCGCTCTAAAGACTGGAGCACAACTCCACAGTCTTCCAAGACTGATGGGTGCCTACTACTACAAAATTACATTTGGAAGACAGTAAAAGGTAAGTCATTTATATAGTTTAAAGCCATAAGAATTGCAATAAATTCCGCAGTATAAAGAGATCGATTTTCTCCCAGGTAATACGAATTAACAGTTTGAAATTTGAGGATGGACAAAAGCTGCACCTGCTTGCTGACTGCTAAGAAGTGATTTAACCATCTATGTAAATTTGCAAATGATTTGGGTATGTCTTTGCAATGTGTGATCTACGGGAACTGATTACAATAATGTGGATTATCATCTTTCTGATAAGGTATATGCTCTGTGTCAAAATGTGTGTGTGTGCGCACGCGCGTGCGCGCGCGTGCGCGCACGTGCGCGCGTGTGTGTGTGTTGCGTGTGTGTGTGATGTGCACGCGAGTGTGTGAGCTTTTAAAGCCCGCGAGAGTCTATGTGCGTATGTATATGTATGGAAAGAGCAAGGATGAGAAACAAAAGGGAATCGCTGGCCAAGCGGTAATGTTCCCCCGACTGGCGCACATACATACAAATGGTGCTTTTATTCCAAACAGCGGAAACCACAGGACACATTGCTGTGATTTGTACCCCCCCCCCCCTTCCTACACACACACACGTAAAGGCTTCTCTGGTTTCTTTGGGACAAAGCGACAAGTTGGCAGTGCTTGGTATATATGAGTGGTTTAGACAGTAAACAATGAGCTATCTTTCTTCCGTTTACGTTTTGTGTGTTAAACGTCAGCCATATTGATTCTGTCTGCTGAATAAGTAACCAAGTTCTGTGCTTCTCCTCCACCACCAGTGCTGGTCCAGAAAACAGTGATGTTTGCCTTTGTGGATTCACACACACACACACACACACACACACACACACACACACACACGCACGCACGCACGCACGCACGCACGCACACACACACACACACACACACACACACACACACACACACACACACACACACACACACACACACACCACACACACGTATACGCCATATTTGTACAAAAGTTGTCAATGGAAATACCCCTCCGAAAATCACTAATTGCTTCAAAATTAATGTGAACAGACATATCCACCAACTAACCTTTCAGAGACCAAGAAATAATCTTTACAAAACAAGCTTCTTGTATTCAAAAAGCGACCTATGGAACAAGCTCCGAAGAAATTCAAAATGTATAAAAAACAAAAATAGGTTCAAGACACAGATAGAAAAAATCATTTAATAATGTATAGGAAATGACATATAAATCAAATAACCGTGATTACAACAAATGCATCAAGCACTTTCTGCATCCCTTGAACACACATTTCAAATGCGATTTTTAGGGACTGAAAATATTGCACTGTTACATGCTCTGTGTGTATGTGGAGGAGAGGGGAAGAGTGAGTGACATTATTTTATCAGATTTTAAGCTATTGATAATACTAATGAAAGCCTGTGCAAACTTTACAAGTGTGGGAAAGAGAAAACCAAATGGATGAAGAGATGACATTGTGACTTGATTTTTTATGTCCTTTTTTGAAAAATCCAATTTAACAGGTTTCATCATGAATTTTGTTTTTGATGTTATTAATGGTGGGATAATTAGTATTATTAAAATTGTTACTGTCTTGGTTTGATAGTCTAGCTGACTGAGGCAGAGAGACAGACAGAGAGACAGACAGAGAGACAGACAGAGAGACAGACAGAGAGACAGACAGAGAGATAGATAGAGAGATAGATAGATAGATAGATAGATAGATAGATAGATAGATAGATAGATAGATAGATAGATAGATAGATAGATAGATAGATAGATAGATAGATAGATAGATAGATAGATAGATAGATGATGCTGGCGGACCAGTCAAATCAGAATTGCTTACTTTCTCCCCCACCGCCTGTATTCAAAAGCGTTGATTTCTGTCTCTCTTTGAAGTCACTGACCTACTGTCTTCCTGACAGACTGTCTTCATGCTGTCAGATATATAGTGAGACTGAAAACAAGGAGGTGAAGACAGCATTCATTCTGCATTATTTCCATTTATGGCACGAGGTATTGTGTTTGTTTACTTTGCAGTCTAAATCGTTATTTTATGCACTTTTTAACAATCGCTACGGTCCACTGTCTTTAATCTTGTTGGCAAATGAACAAGGCTGGACTACCACTGCACTGTATATGGCTGGGTTGATTTGTGTTAATATTGGCAACAGCCCTGGCATGGTCGTACCGATTGTTTGTGCTCCAGACAATGTGTAAGCAATCTGTAAAACTGCTTCAGCCATTCTGCATGTCCCTCACTGGCCTTAGTTGGCAACGAAACACACCGCAGTGACAGCTGTTCTCATGAATACCATGTCCTAAATCAGTATAGCTGTCCACTGGACCTCAATAGTTCAATCGATTTGCCCATGAACCGTCTGTTTGCAGGTGTTTAGTGCTTGCTTTGATGGGGAAAAAGAGTAATATATCACATGAAGCAGATGGTGGCTCACTTTGATGAAATCTATATTGTGACGGCAGAAGGTGGTCTCAGTTCTTTGCTAGGGTATAAACACTCTATTCTGAAAGTGATGATGATGGTAAGGATACTACTACTACTCCTGCTGCTGCTCCTCTCCCTACTACTGCTGCTACCACCACAACCACCACCACTTTTTCTACTAGTAATGATAACAACAATAAGGATAATAATAGGGAGAAGAGGAGGAGGAGAAGGAGGAAAATAGTAATAATAGCAATAACACTAATCATACTGAAAGTGAGGAGGGGTATATTATTGCTAGGTGTTCCCCAAGGTGACATCTGAGTGTCGCCCACAGAATACATTCTGTGCTCCCACACCTAGCAATTACTTACATTCAGACTGTCGGTGCACATTGCAGTAGGAGTTTGCGCGTATGGCTGTGTAACAGAGTAGATATTGGCCCATGTGATATCCCATCTCTGCACAGCTTCTCTGGTGGGAACAGCTAGCCAGTTAGGAAGTGACCTCTAAAAAGTGGTTGCGTAAATTCTAACCGTTCACCATGATGGCAAAGAGTGTGCAATGGAGGGATTTCAACCACCACCCAAGGAAACAGAGCATCGCACAATTCGCAGGTGTGTCCAGATTTAGTAACACTACGCTGGGACAGGGCTCTGATGACATGGGAGGTAATGTACTTACCACCCCAGCCAACTTGTACCACGTCCGAGGTACGCTACATGGCCAGCATATTTGATGTTCGGAACCAGTAGCCTCTAACATCATCACCCCGCCGGTTGCGTTCCAACACAGCCTCAAGGAATGCACGTAGCCTTACTGGCGCCCAGTCGGATGGAAAACACTGAGGGGAAGCATCCCACTTCTGACACCATTGTAACAGAGTGGACATTGGCCCATGTAATATCCCATCTCTGCACAGCTTCTCTTGTGGGTACAGCTAGCCAGTTGGGATGTAACCTCTTAAAAGAGGTTGCAAAATTCTACCGTTCACCATGAAGGCAAAGAGTATGTAATGGGGGGGCTTTCAACCACCACCCTAGGAAACAGAGCATCGCACACTTCGCAGGTGTGTCCAGATTTAGTAACACAACGCTGCGACAGGGCTCGATAGCATGGGAGGTAATCTACTTACCACCCCATCACATCTGTTTTCATGTGTCTCTCCATATAGGCAGTTGTATTTATACTTCAAAGGAATTACACTGAAGATGATGATACAGGTGACAATGATGTCAATTGTCCTGCACCCACACACATAAAAAAATTATACACTTAAGCACACACACACACATACACACTCACACACACAGATATATATGTGTATATATATATATATATATATATATATATATGTATATATATATGTATGTGTGTATGTATGTATGTATGTATGTATGTATGTATGTATGTATGTATGTA
The DNA here is from genome assembly GCA_030674155.1 of Stramonita haemastoma. Classification (NCBI taxonomy): domain Eukaryota; kingdom Metazoa; phylum Mollusca; class Gastropoda; order Neogastropoda; family Muricidae; genus Stramonita; species Stramonita haemastoma. The sequence goes on from CM060323.1 coordinate 10,457,889, forward strand.
TGTATGTATGTATGTATGTATGTATGTATGTATGTATGTATGTATGTGTGTATGTATGTAATCATATATCTATATTTACGTGTATACTCTCTCTAACACACATACACACACACACTCTCTCTCTCTCTCTCTCTCTCTCTCTCTCTCTATCTATCTATCTATATATCTATCTATCTGTCAAACCCACACACACTCACACTCATCCCCCCCCCCCCCCCAAACACACAGAATGTCAAAACAGCCACTCGTCCTCATATCATTATCAAGTTTGTGTCCACAAGTATCCCACCACGATAATACGAAATGTCAATGGCAATTCTTCTTTTGCCAGTCTTGCCACGCTGCACTCGGAGCTGTGGGGCGATTCAAATGCAAATAGTGAGGTACATGGGAGGCCAGACGTTAAGTGCAAGGGGACCCCCAAAGAGGACAGGCTGGCATTGATTTTCTGCGGCATACCCACTGCTTTAGGAGAAAGGCTGCCCCGAAGTTCACGTCTCCTCATTTCTTCCTCATGACATGCTCCTCTTCCATTACGGTAGTATAAATGGGCGTCCTCTCTCAGTTGGGCATTTTTTTCCCCAAGTTTCCACAGCTAGAAGTCAAACTGTCCCGAATTTTTCATACACACTACTACTACACCACACTTGTCAAGTATTCCGCAAAGGAGATTCCTTCAACGATGATTTTCCAGTGTACTTGCGACATTTGGAATCCATGTTGGGTATGTTCTAGATGTTTTCAAAAGCCATGGACTGCGGGCACAGAAGGCAGAACTTACTGGCTGTCATGGTTCAGGCCTTAAGCTATTTCGGTCAAGGCTGTGCCCGGGCCTGCATTGGAATGGTGTTTTGTGACATGGTGAAATGTTTAAAGATTGTCTTCTTCAGCCAAGACGGCTTCTTAGCATAACAACCTGTATTGTCCTTTAAAAGGAGAAAACATCCTCTGAAATCGGCGTGTGTGGCGAGATATTTGAAAAAAAAAGTTATTCAAGCAAACTTTGCATCCAGTGTGTACTCCAGATCTCACATATACTTGCCAGAGGGATGAAGGAGCAGAATGCATGCTCGGGGTGATCTCCAACTTGTTAAGATAATGAACGTGCAACAGCAACAACAGCAACAACAACAACAACAACTAGCTGCCATGATGCAATGTCTACCACACTGGATTCTAGGATGGAAGGTCACGGGTTCAAGTTCCAGAAAATGATAGTTTGTCGGGTTTTACTATTACTGTGGCCAGAAAGAGCTTGCTATATGATCAATGGGACCACACAGCTGAGTATCAGTCATTTCACAGATGCAAATTTGGGAGTGCAGCCTTGTCGAACAGTCTCAAAGCTTGTGCACTTTCATACTTCCATGGCATTGTCATAAATTATCTTAAACACCATTAACCATCAGTACAATAGATAAAATCGTCTCTGATTCTATGGTCCTTGATGCTCCAAGTCTCGTGGTTTCACAGACACTTTTCTCCTCGGATAAGCTTGGTGTCAAGACTTGAGGGTTCTGAGGTTCATGGGAGGCGGCTGTTAGAGGTACGTTGTGGTGGCTACTATCCTAAGTGGGTGTCTTCTTCAGTCTGGCGCCGCGACTAAGTTCTCCTTTTCGTCGTCAGTAAGGTGCTTAGTTGTGTAAGTTAGCTCAGAACAGGCACCGCTAGACAGCAGTGAAGGGAACCAGCAGCAGTGCAGGACCCTTCTGGATGATGGCCTCCTGGAAGCCTAACAGGAGTGAAGTTCTGGGACTTTGTGATTTTTATTGATTTATTCTTTTTCATCGAGGATAATGGTAAAAGCACTCGTGCGCATTTTTGCATCCAGTCCCCGTGTGTATGCAGTTTTTGTAAATGTCATCTGTTCCCACCGGCACATGATGGCCTACTCTTAGAAAAGCGGAACAGGATTTAACGTGTGCCCAAGATGTTGTGCATGCGTTTGCACACGGGGCCAATTTATAGTTTCATCCGAAGGACTTTGGGGGAGAGTGGAATCAGCACCGATGTTAACTGATGTGCCGAGCCTGGGTGTGACTTGAGCAGAGAGTGAGATGAGCAGCCTGAAACACCTGCAAGACAAGGACCGCCACAGGAAATGGGGCAGCAAACAAATGTCACATGTCAACATGATTATTTCATCCACTGTAGGTGTGTACCTCTAAAGAAGATAACAGCACTGGAATATCATATTACAAACTGATCATCAATAATACACACGCACACGAACAACACACACACACACACATACACGCACACACGCACACCCACACGACCACACACACACACCACCAAACACAAACACAACACACACACACACACACACACACACACACACACACACACCGCGCGCGCCCGCGCGCCCGCCCCCGCACTCGGAGAGAGTTCACTTTTCCCAGCTTAAGGTGACCCCAATAGCCATTGCTAAGAATTGCACACCCTCAGACTTTCTCTGGCCTAATGGCCAGCACAGTGGTAATGTGTATGTGTAAGTGCTTTAGACAGAGAACTATCGCGAAATATCTTTGTGGCTGGCTATGTAAGTATTGCTTGTGTCACTTTTGTCAGTCAGTTGTATGGATATGCTGGTCTTAGCTTACTTGCACTGATATCCACTCATTGGCAACAACGCTGCAGTTAATGTTAGCATAATTACACACACACACACACACACACACACACACACACACACACCACACACGCACACCTACACACCCAACACAACTCTCTCTCTCTCTCTCTCTCTCTCTCTCTCTCTCTCTCTCTCTCTCTCTCTCTCTGGATGGGCTAGCCAGGTGGTTAGAGTGATGGCTCGTGATTTGCCGACCGGGTTCGAATTTCGTTGAAGAGGATTTTCCTCTGTGTGTGTCTGTCTGTGTGTATGTCTGTGTGTGTGTGTGTGTGCGTGCGTGCGTGCATGCGTGTGTGTGTGCGTGTGTATGTGTGTGTTGGGTGTGGCGCGCACGCGCACGCGCGTTATACTTAGGCATCCACCATGCGTTATACCAGGCAAATGGGCCATTTATTCTTCAGAATCGTAATCACGAAATCCATTAGAAGATTTATATTCGTATATAGACATCATATATCAAAACAGAATGAGGAAAAAGTGTAAAAGTGTGTGTGTATAAATGCTTAGCCACAGGGATCAGGGCTTGGTTGACTGGTTTCCTCCTCCATCCACAATGATCTTGGCAGGCTCTGCCTAATGGGCAGTGATAGAATCGGGGCCCTACAGTTATTCACAATCGTTTATTGGGCAAAAACAAACCACACGAGCAAAAAGGAAAACGGAAAAGAAGTATAGCAAACACAGAAACGAAAAATAATAAAACAAAACAATTAAAAATAAGAAAACACACACAAAGCAACCTAACGAACAACAACCAAACTCCCTTGTTGATCTCTTCATTTAATGTCTGTTCTCGCTTTTTATTTGTGTACGTTGTAAATGCTTGGATTTGTCTGGTGGGTTGGTTGTGTCTGCTGCTGGCTTGCAGTGCTTTTTTGTGTTGTAGGTTCTGTTTGAGAGAGATAGACAGACAGAAAGACAAAAGTTACAGACAGAGAGATAGAGAGATAGACAGAGAACTCGAACTTGGATAATACATGTACAAAAAGCCTTTTGCATCGGCTTATATATTGAGGGGGTTGCCACACTAATTAGAGGTTCTAGTTTGTTTTTTTAAATTACAAACTAGAAAAAATTTGTAACCATATCTGTCAGTTGCTATTATTATGCAGCAGGTACAGATAATGGTTATCACAGTAAAAGAAAAAAAAACTCACGAGAACTTGTCACCAGGAGTAAGCAGACGATTCCAGGATAACTTGTCATCAGGAGTAAATAGACGATTTCAGGATAACTTGTCACCAAGAGTAAACAGACGATTCTCAGGTAACTTGTCACCAAGAGTAAACAGATGAATTTCAGGATAACTTGTCACCTGAAGTAAACAGACGATTTCAGGATAACTTGTCACCTGGAGTAAACAGACGATTTCAGGATAACTTGTCACCATGGAGTAAACAGAACGATGTTCAGGATAACTTTGTCACCAGGAGTAAACAGATTTCACGATAGCTAGTCACCAGAGTAAACAGACATGTCAGGATAACTTGTCACCAAGAGTAAACAGACGGTGTCAGGATAACTTGTCACCAGGAGTAAACAGATTTCACGATAGCTAGTCACCAGGAGTAAACAGACGATGTCAGGATAACTTGTCACCAGAGTAAACAGATGATGCCAGGATAACTTGTCACCAAGAGTAAAACAGATGATTGTCAGGATAACTTGTCACCAGGAGTAAGAATCAGGACGTATTTCAGTGAATAACTCGTCCACCAAGAGTAAACACAATCTAAAATGAATAACCAGGCTGTGTGCACTATCTTAGTGGACTGACTGTATTTTGCTGATGTCTGTAATACTGGACAACATCAAACTTGAATAAAGTATTACATTCCCCAGTGATTCAATACAAAATGTGCATGCACAGCAGACTGGGATCAACCACGTTATGCTTTATAATCATATCTATACTTATTAGTAATTATGTCTCATGTGCATGTATGAATTTAAACATAAAACGAAGCATCACTGAAGATGTTGCAACTGACTTCACTCCTGGTAGGCATGGGCTTCTGTGAGACTGATAACCTGTATCCACAGCCCCCTCCCCCCCCCCCCATCAGTTTTTGCCCCTCCCGCCCCTCCCCTCTGCCCCAGCCTATCATGCTAATTCATGGCATGAAGAAGACACTTTGATAATCTAGAAGTTTGACAGAGCAGTCAGTTAAAAACAGCTAATGAAGCACCTAACAAGTGGCCAATAATGCCTATCATGTATGGAACATTCTCTTTGCTAAGTAAGATACCCCAGAAGAGCCGAAATGTCCCTCTCCTCCCGTCCCCTTTCGAAAAGTGACTGGAATAATAATAATAATAATAATAATAATAATAATAATAATAATAATAATAATAATAATAATAATATAATGATAATAATAATAATAATATAATGATAATAATAATAATAATAATAATAATAATAATAATAATAATAATAATAATAATAATGATAATATTAATAACGATGATGATGAAGATGATGATGATGGTGATGATGATGATAACAACAACAACAATAATAAACCAACATATCATACTAAGGTCGAGTACCTGTGAACTAACGAAAGGTAGAAGAAGATGTGCCCTGTTTTCTGCAAATGCCTATACATTACAACCCAGCACAAGTACAATAAAACTCAACACAACTCATGCAATCCCCTTAACAGTTTTACATTCTCTTGATTTTTACACGGCTTTATGATCCACCATGTTCCATCCCGTCTGTTGCCTGTGATAACCTGACCATTTCTTTTCATGGCGACTCTTCAAACGTCTGCAAATGGTGTCCCCAATCTCCCTTGTCCACGCGATAAGCTTGGCTATTCAGCAGCCAAGACAGTCAACACAGAAGTAGGGGAAAGCTGGAGAATACCACGGAACCTCCCCCCTCCCACCCACTTGCAGACCCCTGTTGAACATATGATGGGGTCAAAAAGTGGCCCCTCTTGTGTCCCCTCTCCACATAACCCGCGGCCATATCTTGCTGACTCCTTCCCAGCATGCCTCCTAACCCTGCCAGTTACGATCGTTGACAATTCAAATGCAATTTAGACGGTGCAGCGGGGCTAGACATCCCGTGTAACTGAGCAGCCAGTGGGACATCAAGGCATTGATTTTCTGTAAGGTGGCCACTGTTTTACGATAATAGGCATTTCCCTCTTCATGTTATCTCGGGGGGCTTTTTATGTTCTTTCTCTGTCTCTCCGTTTCTCTAGCTCTGCTGTCTCGCTGTCTCTGTTACTCTGTTTCTCTGTTTCTGTGTTTGTCTGTCTCTTCCTGTCTCTGTGTCTCTATGTCTCGTCTGCTCTCTCTCTCTCTCTCTCTCTCTCTCTCTCTCTCTCTCTCTCTCTCTCTCTCTCTCTCTCTCTCTCTCAAGTGATCATCATCAGAAGCCATAAAAATAGATAAGAATCTGGAAGCTATATACTCTATCTATTGTCATACTATTATAGTTACTAACACTTGACCATTCTCCAAACAAGCGCAGTGTTCTGAACAACACCAGTCAACAATACTTATCATGCCAATAAACATCTCTTCAGCAATAAATATTGCGCACATACTTGTTTAATTACACTTGTTAACTGACTAGGCACATATTCGTGGCTGCTGCTGATCTATACATGGCTGCTACTGATTTAACATCAGTGCTGACTCCATTCCCCCCTAAAGTCCTTTGGATGAGACTATAAACCGAGACCCGTGTGCAAAAGCATGCAGAACATCTTGCGCACACGTTAAATCCTGTTCGGCTATTCGTAAGAGTAGGCCATTGTGTGCCAGTGAGAACAGATAAGATTTACAAAACTGCATACACATGGAGATTGGATGTAAAAAAAAACAAAAACCATGAGTACTTACTCCATTATTCTTTGTATAAAAGAATGAAAAAAATTAATTAATTAATTCTAAAAATCTATATAATACGGCAGCTGCTGATCTATACATGGTTGCTGCTGATCTATACATGGCTGCTGATCTATGCATAGCTGCTGATCTATACATGACTGCTGCTGATCTATACATGGCTGCTGATCTATACATGGCTGCTGCAGTTCTATATATGGCTGCTGCTGATCTATACATGGCCACTGATCTATACATGGCTGCTGATCTATACATGGCTGCTGCTGATGTATACATGGCTGCTGATCTATACGTGGCTGCTGATCTATACATGGCTGCTGATCTATACATGGCTGCTGCTGATCTATACATGGCTGCTGCTGATCTATACATGGCTGCTGCTGATGTATACATGGCTGCTGATGTATACATGGCTGCTGATCTATACATGGCTGCTGATCTATACATGGCTGCTGCTGATGTATACATGGCTGCTGATCTATACATGGCTGCTGCTGATGTATACATGGCTGCTGCTGATGTATACATGGCTGCTGATGTATACATGGCTGCTGATCTATACATGGCTGCTGATGTATACATGGCTGCTGATCTATACATGGCTGCTGCTGATGTATACATGGCTACTGCTGATCTATATATGGCTGCTGATCTATACATGGCTGTTGATGTATACATAGCTGCTGATTTATACATGGCTGCTGCTGATCTATACATGGCTGCTGGTCTATACATGGCTGCTGATCTATACATGGCTGCTGATCTATACATGGCTGCTGCTGATGTATACATGGCTGCTGATCTATACATGGCTGCTGCTGATCTATACATGGCTGCTGATCTATACATGGCTACTGATGTATACATGGCTGCTGATCTATATATGGCTGCTGATGTATACATGGCTGCTGCTGATGTATACATGGCTGCTGCTGATCTATACATGGCTGCTGATCTACACATGGCTGCTGATCTATACATGGCTGCTGATCTATACATGGCTGCTGATCTATATATGGCTGCTGCTGGTGTATACATGGCTACTGCTGATCTATATATGGCTGCTGATCTATACATGGCTGCTGATTTATACATGGCTGCTGCTGATCTATACATGGCTGCTGATCTATACATGGCTGCTGATGTATACATGGCTGCTGATCTATACATGGCTGCTGATCTATACATGGCTGCTGATCTATACATGGCTGCTGCTGATGTATACATGGCTACTGCTGATCTATATATGGCTGCTGATCTATACATGGCTGTTGATGTATACATAGCTGCTGATTTATACATGGCTGCTGCTGATCTATACATGGCTGCTGGTCTATACATGGCTGCTGATCTATACATGGCTGCTGATCTATACATGGCTGCTGCTGATGTATACATGGCTGCTGATCTATACATGGCTGCTGCTGATCTATACATGGCTGCTGATCTATACATGGCTACTGATGTATACATGGCTGCTGATCTATATATGGCTGCTGATGTATACATGGCTGCTGCTGATGTATACATGGCTGCTGCTGATCTATACATGGCTGCTGATCTACACATGGCTGCTGATCTATACATGGCTGCTGATCTATACATGGCTGCTGATCTATATATGGCTGCTGCTGGTGTATACATGGCTACTGCTGATCTATATATGGCTGCTGATCTATACATGGCTGCTGATTTATACATGGCTGCTGCTGATCTATACATGGCTGCTGATCTATACATGGCTGCTGATGTATACATGGCTGCTGATCTATACATGGCTGCTGATCTATACATGGCTGCTGATCTATACATGGCTGCTGCTGATTTATACATGGCTGCTGATCTGATCCGCTTTTCGTAAGAGTAGGCCATCATGTGCCGGTGGGAGCAGATGACATAATTTACAAAAAACTGCATACACACGGAGACTGGATGTAAAAAAAAGAGCGTGAGTGCTTATTCCATTATCCTCGATATAAAAATAAATAAACACACACACACTCACTTATGACCCTTTCTTTTCCAAAGCTTGAAATCCAAGGAGCTCCTTGAGAACAAAGACATTGCTGTCAATGTAGGGCCGCCGCCAGTTCGGGGCCTTCAAGTAAGGTTGAGAATGACAGAGTGCCTTTGTACCTTGTGGGGTCCCACTCTTTGCTCCTTTCAAGCACAGCTTCTGGCAGATCACTGCGCTGTAATGTGGCGGAATTACGGGGTTATTCTGTAGGAACTGAAGTGGCTAGCTGTGTCCATGCCTGGTGATAAGAGACATTGTCATTGAATTGCACTAACCCACCCCTTTTTTTCCCTCTGTTTTTATGAACAAAATTAACTGTGTGGGATGGGTTTTGTAAAACCAATAACAAAGGTGTGTTTGTTGTTTGTGTTTGTTTGGTGTTGCTGATATATATATATATATATATATATATATATATATATATATATATATATATATATATATATATATATATATATATAAGATATGGTTCATTTTCAGTCGTGTGAACAAGGTTTTTGTAAGGGGATTTTTTTTTCATGGCCAATATTTTCTTCCATTGTGTTGTCTTCTTCTTGTCACTAAATCATTGAGGCATCTGTCACCTTCTAAACCACTTTCTGGCGAAAGGTTGTAACAAAGGCCTGTGAGGAATTTTCCCTAAGGTACACTGACTACACGCTGTACATGAGACGCTGTACATGAGACCGGTGTATTGTCTCATCCAACCAATACGATTGAGTATCTTCACATAAGGGGGTGTGTGTGGAAGAAAGGGGAATCACTGTGAAGAGTTCTGGGTTTTTACGTGAAGACATTGCTATAAATATCTTATGGTCAACATTTTGCTCTATCAAACTTTCTTCACAGCAAATAAATGACTGGTGATATACCAGTCATAATCTTTGTATTTGGGAGGTTGAAGATTAATCATATCCCACCTAGTCATCTCTCTCTCTCTCTCTCTCTCTCTCTCTCTCTCTCTCTCTCTCTCTCTCTCTCTCTCTCTCTCTCTCTCTCTCTCTCTCTCTGGGGACTGGATGTAAAAAAGCACATGAGTGCTTATCTATTATCTATGCTTATCTTATCTATTATCCTCGAATAAAAGAATTTTGCCTTGCCTTGCCTTGTCTCTCTCTCTCTCTCTCTCTCTCTCTCTCTCTCTCTCTCTCTCTCTCTCTCTCTCTCTCTCTCTCTCTCTCTCTCTCTCTCTCCTTCCCTGTCATCTCCTCTCCCTTTCTTCCTATTTTCCATCAAAATCAGGACAGTGTTCTGCTCTTCCTTACATGTATGCTACATATAATTTTTAGCATTGTACTCGTTTGGGGGAGGAGGGAGATGGGTTGGGGTGGTGTTTTTATATTTAGATATGTACTGGGTTGTGTGTAGCTTGGTAGTTTTATTGATTTTTGAGGAGCTGTGTTTAGATTTTTTCATTTTGTTAACTTTGGATGATTTTTTTGTGTTCTGTTGATCTATTTTTCTTTCTTTTGTTTTTTATTTCAAAATATTACGTAAACAAAGAAAGGGTTTGTGCAAATATTTTGATATCCATCAATTTTTTGTTGGGTAAGGTTTGTTTGAAATATATCCATTTTGAAGGTATACACACACACACACACACACACACACACACACACACACACACACACACACACACACACACACACACGCACACACACACACTCTGTCTGTCCATCTGTCTGTCTGTCTGTCTGTCTGTCTCTCTCTCTCTCTGTTTCTTTCTCCCGGCCCTCTTTCTCCTCTCCCCCCTCTGCTGTCTCTGCCATATCCAGCACAGATCACACACACACACACACGCACACACGCACGCACGCCCACGCAATGTTCTAACCACTAGCTATCCTGTCCCCCAATTTCATATTTCGTACAGCAAGACAGCAGTGTACACATTTCAAGGTAGTTGTCTGTCTCTGGTATTTCGTACACTATTCAAGGCAGATGTCTGTCTCTGGTATTTCGTACAGCAAGACAGCAGAGTACACCATTCAAGGCAGATGTCTGTCTCTGGTATTTCGTACACTATTCAAGGCAGATGTCTGTCTCTGGTATTTCATACACTATTCAAGGCAGATGTCTGTCTCTGGTATTTTGTACACCATTCAAGGCAGATGTCTGTCTCTGGTATTTCGTACAGCAAGACAGCAGAGTACACCATTCAAGGCAAATGTCTGTCTCTGGTATTTTGTACACTATTCAAGGCAGATGTCTGTCTCTGGTATTTTGTACACCATTCAAGGCAGATGTCTGTCTCTGGTATTTCGTACACCATTCAAGGCAGATGTCTGTCTCTGGTATTTCGTACAGCAAGACAGCAGAGTACACCATTCAAGGCAGATGTCTGTCTCTGGTATTTCGTACACCATTCAAGGCAGATGTCTGTCTCTGGTATTTCGTACACTATTCAAGGCAGATGTCTGTCTCTGGTATTTCGTACACTATTCAAGGCAAATGTCTGTCTCTGGTATTTCGTACACTATTCAAGGCAAATGTCTGTCTCTGGTATTTCGTACACTATTCAAGGCAGATGTCTGTCTCTGGTATTTCGTACACTATTCAAGGCAGATGTCTGTCTCTGGTATTTCGTACACTATTCAAGGCAAATGTCTGTCTCTGGTATTTCGTACACTATTCAAGGCAGATGTCTGTCTCTGGTATTTCGTACACTATTCAAGGCAGATGTCAGTCTCTGGTATTGCGTACACTATTCAAGGCAAATGTCTGTCTCTGGTATTTCGTACACTATTCAAGGCAGATGTCTGTCTCTGGTATTTCGTATACTATTCAAGGCAGATGTCAGTCTCTGGTATTTCGTACACTATTCAAGGCAGATGTCAGTCTCTGGTATTGCGTACACTATTCAAGGCAGATGTCAGTCTCTGGTATTTTGTATACTATTCAAGGCAGATGTCAGTCTCTGGTATTTCGTCCCCCTTATGCCATTCTGGCTGGAAGCCCTCAAATCTAACTCACAGGATCCAACCAGCCAGTTTGGGGGACAAAGGTGGAGAGTTTGAGGAAACCCTAGAGGGCAATGAACGCGAAGTCAGACAAACTCGGCAATAATTATTGCAAGATGGCGATGATTTGGAATGGCAGGAAGGAAACCCACCAAGACAGGAAACTGCCTTACCCGCATGCTCATTTTATTAATGGATGTCAGGTTCGTTCAAGTCTTTGTGGTCTTGTTGAGCATAACGGAGAAAATAATTATTGCCCATTCTGGTATATTCTACGCCATGCGTTGTGGGGTACTAGTACACTGAGTTAGGTGCGTTGTGGTGTTTTGTGTTGTATCTTACAATACTTGTGTTGTGTTGTGATGTATGTATGTATTTATTGTATTGTGTTGTATTGTTATGCATTGTGTTGTGTTGTACTGTGTTTTGTTTTGTGATGTGTTTAAATAGTATTGTTTCAGCTTCTGTTTATTCAGGCTTAGTTGAAACTGTATTTTTTTTAAAAAGCACATAAAAAAGCACACCAATTCGGTCAGTCCCAAATACAGGAGAATGATACGTTTTATTCAAACAACAATAACCCCAATACCAGCTGCCAAAAACTGTCCCACGAATAAACATGTCTCTGGCAACTAACCGAGGAAAATGTTGATTTTTCGGATTGTACATAGCTGTGTGAGCATTCCTTGTCAGGTGACTAGGCATCTGTATACGGCTGCTGCTTCCAATCATGTCGACTGGTCTGAAATCCAAATGGTATCAGACAGGCATCCTTTATGAGAGCAAGTACATAGACACTTATACACGTATGTACAACGACCAAATTGTATGTCGATACCCAGACGGTCAGACATGCAATTGTTCACAGGCCAGGACACACACACACACACCACACACACACACACACACACACACACACACACACACACACACACACACACACCCCAACACACACACACGCACGCACGCACGCACGCACGCACGCACGCACATACACACACGCGCACACGCACGCACACACGCGCACACGCACGCGCACACGCGCACACGCACGCACACACGCGCACGCGCACGCATGCGCGCGGGATAGCTTAGTGGTTGGAAAATTGAGCTCACAATCTGACGACCAGGGTTCGATTCCCGTTGAAGGGGATATTTTCCCCTGGAGTTAACATCAATGCTGACTCCACTCTCCCCAAAAGTCGTTCGGATGAGACTAGTAACCTACGCCCCGTGTGCGAACGCACGCAGAACATCTTGCGCTTACGTTAAAACCTGTTCCGCTTTTCAGAAGAGTAGGCCATTGTTTGCCTGTGGGAACAAGTGAAAAAAATTGCAAAAACACATACTCACGGGGACTGGACGTAAAAAAGCACATGAGCACTTATTCCATTATCCTCGAAATAAACGAATGAATAAATAAGTAAAACAAATAAACACACACTGACAGAGGCGCGCACACAAGCGCGTGTGCACAAGCATACACGCGCATGCATCTCTTCTCTCTCTCTCTCTCTCTCTCTCCTCTCTCTCTCTCTCTCTCTCTCTCATCTCTCTCTCTCTCTCCTCTCTCTCTCTCCTCCCCTCTGTCTGTGCCCTATACGCACACGCACACCTGCACTATACATTCTATCCAACATGGCTACTGCTTTACTGTATGTGGGTAAATCCAAGACTTGGCCTTACCTTTTTCTTTAAGTCAAATTGTGTGCAGATACTTTTTTCTGTATCTGTTATATTTCAAGACTAATGAAATAAGCCCTAATGTGCTTTTTTACATCAAGTCCCCAGGAGTATGCAGTTCTATAATATTTTTCAACCGTTCCCACATGGCCTACTCTTCCAAAAAGCAATACGATTCTTTTAGCTGTTTTTTTTTAATGCAGCTGGCAAAAATCTGACAGCAAGCGAGATGATTAATGAAAATGTCCCAAGCTAGTTTTAGAGACTACTAAGTATAAAGCTAAAGGAATCTTTCACAACATAACGGAATCATATAGCACAATAAGCAACAATTTCACCAAAACACTATGATTGGGGGCGCATAGGGAACACCCATGAAGAGAAGAAGCTGTGTTTATAATGCTCTTTTCATTAGCCCGATAGATAGACAGACAGGCAGGCAGACAGACAGACAGATAGACAGGCAGACAAACAGACAGACAGATAGATATATAGATAGACAGACAGATAGATACACAGATAGATAGATAACAGATAGATAGATAGATAGATAGATAGATAGATAGATAGATAGATAGATAGATAGATAGATAGATAGATAGATAGATAGATAGATAGATAGATAGATAGATAGATAGATAGATAGATAGACAGACAGATAATATTGACAAAAGACAAGCAGTTAGTTAGAGGAATGGATGGAGGAAGGGAGGGAGGGAGAGGAGGGAGGGAGGGAGGGAAGGAGGATGGAGGGATAGATAGATAGATAGATAGATAGATAGATAGATAGAATAGATAGATAGATAGATAGATAGATAGATAGATATGAATGCGCGTGCGCGCGCGTGTGTGTGTGTGTGTTTTGCGTGTGTGTATGCTCGGGACACAAACATCTTTCCCTTCATCGGACTGTGTCTGTGTCTAGTTTTGGCAATCAAAGCATGCTTGGACCCTGTAAAGCGCACTATGAGAAGTGCCATGATTCTCCTTCCTGTCTCATTGCTGATAATTATTTTACTCAGAGAAAGGAAATGAGCAGTAAGCAGTAGACTAGTACCAGTGCCGCGCACATGCAAATAGCGCTTAACTCTAATCCTTCGTCTCGTTCTTTCCTCCCCCATTCACCAACACTGAATGATCAATGCACCCACACCACACCTTCTTGTGCAGGGCCACCTTTGTCTGAACCGTGAATTCAGGCAGGAGAGATTTCCTGTGAGATCTGTGTGCCGTGAACAATTTACTGCTGCCATGTTTGTCCACTTAATGGGTAGACGATTATTGCAGTGCCTGCGCACAGCGTAATCTGCTTACCGAGGAAATAGACGATGATAAAATCAGGCCTTTTTCTTTGAAACGCCCGTAGACTAGGCGCGCATGTGTATGTGTGCAACCACGGACACCTGTAGATGTGTCATGCACACACACACGCGCGCGCGCGTGTGGCACGCACGCACACACGCGCGCACACACGCCTGCACACACCCCTGCACACACCCCTGCACACACAAATGGGTGCAAAGATATGTATATACCTATGCAAGCACAGGTACGTATTCACTACATACATACACGCCCACACCTGGGCACACACACATACGTTAATCTTGTGTGTGTGCGCGCCACCACGACACACACACACACACACACACACACACACACACACACACACACACACACACACACTTCACACACACACACACACTTTTGACCCTGTTTCTGTCAGAAAAGAAATGATGTAGTGCCTGCAATCAAGTGCTGAATTCTCTGAAACGAAAAATGGGATAGTGGAAGTATTGCGAGGGACACAAGAGGGTTTGGCCCTTGCCTGGACTTGCGCCTCAGCGATTTATTGCCTTTGAGTGCCATGTGAGACTCCTTTTTGTTGTGCTAAAGCTTGACAAATGGCGGAGTTTGCAATGGAAGTGCATTGCTGTTTGCCTTGCAATGATAACGTCATTAACAAAATATGATTGCTCTGGTTGTTTATCACTTTCAATAGCAGTAAATTTTCTTAGGTTTCGTCCTCCTCCGAGTCTGTCTCTCTTTCTGTCTCTCTGTGTCTCTGTCTCCCTCCCTCCCTCCCTCCTCTCTCTCTCTCTCTCTCTCTCTCTCTCTCTCTCTCTCTCTCTCTCTCTCTTGCTATATAAGCTTTGTTTGCATGGCAGCCTACAAGACGTGTCCCTCCCCAGCTCTTAGTTAGATGGGTTTTTATTTTGATTTTATCACTGAGAATGGTGGTGACTGGATGTTTAAAAAAAGCACACCAGTGCTTATTTATTATCCTCGAAATAAAAGAATTTGACTTGACTTGACTTAACTTAGCTTTCGCTGATGTTGTAATACTTTTATCGTATTTCAGTCAAAACGCCTGTTAAAAGGACTCCCATCAACCGCTAGCAGGTGTTGAATGCAGTGCTGAAAACATTGTCTGTCTTCTTTTAAAATCGAGGGCAGTCTTTCAGACTGTTGATACTGTAATCAACGCCCTTCAACACAACATATTGTCTACAGAAGGAAATCTGACACAAACGAAACAGGATAGATTGACAACTGAAAGACACTGAGAGTGTGTCATAATGCACAGGTATGTTTGGAATATGAGAGTGAATGCTGACAACAACAGAAAACAAGTGATCATCTGAATTCACTTTGGCACTTTTGTCTTGTTGTAACTGCCATGAGTTTTGATTACTCTCGATGGAGAGCCATGTGGTTACACTCTGTCCGCGCAGCTAGATTGTTTAAGTCTTTTTTGCAAAGTTGTTCCTGCACAGTTTACATTATGACTAGCTGCATGTATGGTAGTATCATCAGCAAAGAGTTCACAAGTGGAAGAAACATGGACGGGAAGATCGTTAACATATATTGAGAAGAGGACAGGCCCTAGCACAGAACCTTGAGGAATACCATAATTCACATGTAAAAGGGATGACATAACTGAATCTCGATAAACAGCTTGTCTTCTGTTGTCAAGAAAGGAGATAATCAGTTTTAGAGAGTCTGCACTTAAACCATACATAGCCAGTTTATTTACTAGGAGGTCGTGATTGATACAATCAAATACCTTGGCAAAGTCTACAAAGATTGCTCCAGTTAATATATTATTACTTATATTTAAATGCCATTGCTCTATGAGATTGCTGTGTGCAGTATGACACGATTGATTTTCTCGAAAGCCACTTTGATTAGGATGACAGAAGTTATTTTCGATAAAGTATGACAGACGATGTTGCTTTAGATGCTTTTCTAAAGGTTTAGACAAGGCAGATAAAATCGAAATGGGTCGATAGTTGGAGGGGTCGTTTGGATCACCTTTTTCAATATAGAGATTATAGTTACATGTAAGCTGTTCTGAGTTTACTTGCGCGGAAACTTCTAAAATTTTGCTATCTAAATTGTCTAAACCACGGACTTTGTTTGCTTTGATGAGAGACACAGAGAGAGGGGGAAGAAGAGAGATAGAGAGAAAGAATGTTCATTTATTTTTGTTTATTCTTTGATATCGAGGATTATAGAATAAGCATTGATATACTATTTTACATCCAGTCCCCATGTGTATTCAGTTTTGTAAATTTTGTCATCTGTTACCACCAGCATACAATGGCCTACTCTTTCGTAAAGCAGAACAGGATTTAACTTGTGTGCAAGATGTTCTGCATGCGTTCGCACACGGCCCCCGTTTATAGTGTCATCCGAAGGACTTTTTGGAATCCCCTTAAACGGGAATCGAACCCGGTCGTCAGATTGCGAGCGCAATTTTCTAAATACAAATCTATCTCGTCCCTTGTGTGTGTGTGTGTGTGTGTGTGTGTGTGTGTGTGTGTGTGTGTGTGTGTGTGTGTGTGTGTGAGACAGACAGACAGACAGACAGACAGACAGACAGACAGAGACAGAGACAGAGAGAGAGACAGACAGACAGACATAGAGAGAACTCACGCGAGGCAAAAACAGCTTCAACAGCTTCTCAAACAGACAAAACAAACATTGCACAGAATTAGTCAACCAAAGAGCCATAGTCTAGCAGCAAAAACAAACGGTAAAACCACCCACATAAAGTTGATACAGACAGGCACAATGCATGTCATACCAGATTTCTTCAACTATGAATTGCCCTG
>CM060323.1:10480171-10490171 GCA_030674155.1 Stramonita haemastoma
AAGCACAAGAGTGCTTATCCCATTATCCTCGATATAGAAGAATAAATAAATAGATAAATAAATAAATCCTGCTACCTCGGCTTGCCCCTCTTTCCTCGGATTTTGGTGGTCCTCCAGTTTGACCCCCCCCCCTCTCCGCCTCCCCCCCCTTTTATCCAGAACCTGGCTCCTCTATCAGTCCCCCCCCCCTCTCCCCCTGCCCCCAGTCTCTCTGACCTTGTATTGTGTAAGGGCTGGTCATTGTCATCTTTTTGGGCCTCCTTTGCCTGTAGGCTATTTTATTTTATGTTTTTATACCACTGTATGTCACAGCAGATTTCTCTGCTGAAATTCGGGATGCTCTCCCCGGGGAGAGCAGCCCGAGAGTGACGCGCCACAAGGGCAGCGTCTACCCATTATTTTTTATTTCCTCAGGGATGGTGTCCAAACACGACACCTGTGTGCATGCTGGGTTTGTTTGTTTTTTTAAATAATTTATCATCTGCTCCTACGGCACTCGATGCCTATGCTCTTCCGAAAGGCGGAACGGGGTTTTAACATGTGTGCAAGATGTTCTGCGTGCGTTTGCACACGGGGCCTCAGTTTATAGTCTCATCCGAATGTGGCTAATAATGTTGCTTTGGTTTGGGTTTCTTTTTTCCAATCCACTTCCTTGCTGTTTCTGTCTCTCTGCTCTCTCTGTTCTGTCTGTTTGTCTGCGACCTGTCTGTCTGTGTGTTTCTCTGTCTCTATCTCTGTCTCTGACTCTCTGTTTACCCTCCCCCTCCTGTCTCTCTCTCTCTCTCTCTCTCTCCTCTCTCTCTCTCTCTCTCTCTCTCTCTCTCTCTCTCTCTCTCTCCACTTTTCCTGCCCCCCACCCCCACCCCCATTTCCATCTCTCCACCCCTATCTGTGTTTGTTGGAGGAGGGGGCGGATCTATGCCTCTTTGTCTTCAGTCTCTATGTTTTTTGTCTATCTTCACTTATCCCTTTCTTCTATCTTTGTCTCTGTCTGTCTCTTGTCAGTCTGTCCGTCCGTCCCTACGTCTCTCTCCTCCTCCTTTCTTCTCCCCCCCCCCTCTCTCTCTCTGTTCATATTCCATCGCCCCCATCCCTATGTCTTCAGCTACCACCAGTCCTCAGGCCATTAGACATTAGGGGACAGTGTACAGTCTTTAGCAGAAGCCTAATCATATTCCTCTGTCGCCCCGCGGTCACTGTAGCTCTTGCTGTGGTCTTTGCTGGCTTCAGACCTTAATGCTTGATGGCATCTTTGTCAGATGGCATTGGCGCCATTATTAAAGACAAGACTTTTTTTCCTCTTTTTGCTGGAGGTGGTTAGTTAGGATTACACGGGGGGGGGGGGGGGGGGGGTAGAGAGGGATGGGTGGAGTGGGGGTGAAGTAGGATGGCAAAAAGTTGAAAGCAAAAAGTTGCTTTCAGTGTGTGCGTGGTTTGGTGTGTGCGGCGGTGGTGCGAGCGCCCGCACGCACGGGTGTGTGCACACAACGAATAAATGTGTAAGAAGGGGTGGAGGTGTGCGTGCCTGTGAAATCAGGAAAGCCCAGTTCTGGGGCCCCAGGGCACATGAAACAGAGGAAGAATAATTACAAGGATGACCTCATGTCTAACAAATGACCTCAGGTTACAGGGAAAAGAAGAGGGAATGAATGAGATACAGACAGACAGAGGGTCAGAGAGAGAGAAAGAAAGAGGTAATGAAGAGAGAAGAGAGGGCGTAGGTTGGAGGTGGGTGGTCCAAAAACAGACCTAAAGAAGGAAA
Organism: Stramonita haemastoma; assembly: GCA_030674155.1. Taxonomy (NCBI): domain Eukaryota; kingdom Metazoa; phylum Mollusca; class Gastropoda; order Neogastropoda; family Muricidae; genus Stramonita; species Stramonita haemastoma. The sequence goes on from CM060323.1 coordinate 10,481,934, forward strand.
AAGTCTGGAAAGAGTCAGAAACAGTAATTAATGAAAGAAACGAACTGAGAGAAAGGAAAAGAAAAAAAGATGTTAGCAGACAAATAGTCATGTTCTTGGCTTATCCAGAGAGAGACAGACAGACAGGGACAGACAGACAGACAGAACAGACAGACAGACAGACAACAGACAGACAAGAATAACACAACAAAACACAAACAGCAAACACAACACAGACAGACAGAAGGCACACACACACACACACACACACACACACACACACACACACACACACACAACACACCACACACACAGCAGGAAGACATAGACATAGACAGACAACACAGAGGAAAGAAAGACACACACAACATAAGAGACACCACATGTAGTAAAGTAACAAAAAAAAACCCACGCAGAATCAACAGACAGCTTAGAGACAGAGACCCAACAGAGACAGAATTCAGGAAGGGCTACAAGTCCCCACACACCCCTATCCATCCACCCCCACCCCACCCACAACACCCAGCGTGTGGCAACAGTGATACAGGGTGTGTGTGGTGGCGGGGCAGGACTACAAACCAGCCAAGAGGCCTCAGGGGATTCCCCCCCCCCCCCCCCCCAGGATGTTCCCCCCACCCACCCCTCCACAAACTGAGTCACTGCTCACAGCGCTGAGTAGAAGCTCGTTATGAGATCCAATCATACAGAGAGAGGGGAGAAATTGGCAGATGATGGCCTTATGAGCAGAGAGAGACAGAGAGGGAGGGGGGGGGAGGAAGGGGGGAAGGGAGGGGGGGTGTGGAGAGTGAGGACAGAAAGAGTGAGGGGGTAGGTGGGAGGATGGTAGAGGGAAAGGATTTTTTTTATAGAAAAGTGGGGTGGGGGAGGGGGGATTAAAGGTGGGATGGTGTGGCAGATTCAGAGAGAGGGTTCAATCTGAGCCCAGAGAAAAAAATAAAGAGGGGAGGGGAGGGTGGTTGTGGTCAGAAACGTGGGGATGGGGGTGGGGAAAGACTGAAAGAAAGAGTATTTAGATACTCTGATGGAACTGTGGACATACTGGATTGTCTGATGGAACTGTGGACATACTGGATTGTCTGATGGAACACTAGACATACTGGATTTTCTGATGGAACAATGGACTTACGGATAGTCTGATGGAACAGTGGACATACTGGATTGTCTGATGGAACAGTGGACATACTGGATTGTCTGATGGAACTGTGGACATACTGGATTGTCTGAGGAACTGTGGACATACTGGATTGTCTGATGGACTGTGGACATGCTGGATTGTCTGATGGAACGTGGACATACTGATGCCTGATGGAACATGGATATACTGGATAGTCTGATGGAACAGTAGACATACTGAATGCTTTGATGGAACACTGGACATACTGGATAGTCTGATGGAACACTGGACATACTGGATTGTCTGATGGAACAGTGGACATACTGGATAGTCGATGGAACAGTGGGCATACTGAATGCTGTGATGGAACATGGACATACTAGATAGTCAGATGGAACAGTGGACATATCAGATGTCTGACGGAACAGTGGACTGTCTGATGGAACAGTGGACATACTGAATGGTCTGATGGAACAGTGGACATACTGGATTGTCTGATGGAACAGTGGACATACTGAATGGTCTGATGGAACAGTGAACATACTGGATTGTCTGATAGAACAGTGGACATACTGGATTGTCTGATGGAACAGTGGACATACTGGATTGTTGATAGAACAGTGGACATACTGGATTGTCTGATAGAACAGTGGACATATTGGATTGTCTGATGAAACAAGGATATTCCTTCTCTCTTGCTCTGAAGAAACTGCAGACTGCAGACATAAAATAAGAGGGAAAAAACACAGTTAAGGAATAAGCAATGCTACCATGGCATACAATTAGATGATATATATATATATGTATATATATATATATAATTGAGAAAAAATAATGGCAGCAAACTGAGTGCAGGTAGTCAGTTACAACTTCGTTCTCATCATAGAATTGATGGTATTCAAGATTCAAAGAAAAAAATAAATAAAAGTCTTTGAAGGCAATAATTGGGGAATTATTAAGTAAGGACCATGCTTTGGACCTGACCTGCTCGCGTATCGGCTCCTGGTTGAACACTCTTCCCAGATCCCAGCATGATTGCAACTTCACTCACCCTCTGTGGTAAGAAAAAGACACTTTTTGGAATTCAGAAGTGTTCATTGCAGCACTATGAATAGGTAAATATTCCTGTGGCCTGCCACTGCTGCCATAAAAGATGAAAATATAAAGAGAAAGAAAATATGTTTGGAAAAAATGTTGTAAAAAAAGAAACTGAAGAAAATATGCACCTAGTGAATCTTTGTGCCTTATGTTCAGGGATCCTTCATAAGAAAGGATGCAAGGGAGATCATAAAATCTGAACCCAGCCGATAGGCTAATCCCAGCTGGATAACAATGATAACCCAAACATTACCAGTCACTTTCAGTGCTGGCACAGGCAGTAGAAGTTGAAGAAAAATTAAATGGCCTTTACTTGGATCTCAAAAAGAGATGCTATTCTCCACTTAAGCAATCATATATTTGAGAAAATATAGTGGAGAAAGACAAGTGCACGTAACCAGTTACAGCTTTATTCTCATCATAGAACTGATGTTATTCAAAGATTCTAAAAACAAACAAACAAAAAACCACTATAAGATAAAAGTCTTTGATGGCAGCATTTGGGGAATTATTGAGTAAGGACCATGCTTTGGGCCTGACCTGACTCGAGTTTCGGCTCCTGGTTGGGGATAGGGGTGTCGGAAAATATATATATATATATATATATATATATATATATATATATATATATATATATATATATACATATATATATATATATACATATATATATATATATATAATTATATATACATATATATATGTATATATATGTATATATATGTATTATATATATATCTATATATCCCTCCCTTCCTCCCTCCGTCTTTCTCTATCTCTCTGTGTCATTGTCTCTGTCTGTCTGTCTGTCTGTCTGAGTTACTGTAGTCTTCGCTCACATCTGCGGCAGCTGTCTATTTTTTGCCCCTCTTTCTAATCGAAATTGACTTTAAGTGATCTACAAGACAGTGGATCAACATAGATCTCTAGTTATTTTAGTTAAAGTATTTTTGTGGAAGTTGAGGGGGGGGGGGGGTGGGGGGGGGCTGAGTGATTTCTTTATTCATTACTGTTCTCTTTTTGTTAAGTATTGTGCAGTTGTGATTTTTGTATATACCCTCTTCTTCCTTTTCATAATGGTCTCTAAGAAAAAGCATATTGTTACAATCATGCAGTGGAATGCAAGATCTGTTTCCACAAATATGGCGTATTTGATCCATCACCTTTCAAAAACTGATTATCAAGCCCTTGTTTTACAATCCCTAAATGTGAGCAAAAATCAGATCCCCAGATTGCCAGGGTTCTATTATCCACCTATACATCAGAAAATAGGTCTAAGAAAGATCAGTGCAGTGATTTACATTAAAGAGGGAATAGAATACAGCGTGAAATCTCCACCAATGCCTGGTAACATCCCAGATCTACATTCATGTGCAGCGCACGTCATGTTTAATGACAAATTCATCCTACATATTGTTTATTTTTATTTACCAAAAGGGCCTAAAGATTTGCTCAATAATCTTCAAGATAATGAAAAATGGCTTTTTAGTGGGGATTTCAATGCACACGCACCATTTTGGGATAAAAATTGCATTTCAGTTACCGGCAACAGGTTTGTAGAAAACGTGGTTGATTCTTGTCTGTGTTTATTGAATGACGGCAGCGTCACTAGAATTCCTGATGTCTCAAGCCACAGAGCATCAGCATTAGATCTAACTTTAGTATCACCGACACTTGTCCCTGAATGTGATTGATCAACGCGTACGCATAAAGATACACTGGGCAGTGATCATTTACCTATCGTTATAACCTTCAACAACCAGTTATGTCAATGGAATATTACAAAGGACAAAACTCCAAAATATAACCTTAAGCGGGCTGAATGGGAAAAGTGTAAAGATATTCTTGCTTCTTACAATACAGAGCACATAGATATTCACGAAACAGATCAAATGTATTCTGACATAACAAATATTATACTACAAGTTGCGGTTAGATCTTTTCCTAGAAGTCATTCAGTAAAATCTATCAAACATTTACGCAATGTCTGGTGGTCAAAAGCTTGCGAAGAAGCTGTACATAAAAAGAACATTTAATGCATAAATCTTTCTTAAAAACAAATCGCCTGGTAATCATGAAGAGCAGAAAAAGGCTAAAAACTACTGTAACAAGGTCATAGCACAAGCTAACAAATAAATACTGTCAAAGAAAGACAACTTAAGGCGTTATTTTTCAGGATAAGTTTGAATGCTTTCATGACAAAATTCAACAAAGATATTAAATGTTTATGGGGTGAATATATTTCCTAAAGATCTCCTCTATGGTGAACTTGCCTCGGTAAGAGAAGCATTGGCCGCCCCCAACTGCGCTACAAAGACTCTGCAAGCGTGACATGAAAGCCCTGGACATCAACACAGAGAACTGGGAGGAGGTAGCGGCTGACCGCAGCAAATGGCGCAGTGTTCTCCACAAACAGCTGAAGTGTGGTGAAGAAAAGATCCTCACCGCAGCAAACGAAAAGAGAGCCAAGCGGAAGGCATGTGCTCCAGCCACCTCAACAAGCCACATCTGTATCAGATGCAACAGAGACTTCCACTCCCACATCGGACTGACCAGCCACAGCCGGCGTTGTCGCTGAACAAATGACTTTTCTTTTGGCGCGAATTCCATAGTCGACACCGACTGACGGAGGCCTACTACTATATTTCAAATAATCATACCTGAATGTAACACTTTAAAATCTTATCTCCCTGCCTTTCCTGAGAATTCTATTGACAATGTTTTGAACAATGTAAATATATCGTTTGACATTGCTAAAGGTTTGTTGCTAAGTCCTATAGGGCATTTACTGTAGTTCTTGTTATTCTTTTGGGGAATTTTACATTCTAATTCTTTTTCTTGGTCTGTTAATACGTTTTCATTTACTGTTACTATTCATCAAACATGCACATGCACACACACACGCGCGTGCGCGCACGCACACACACGAACACGCACACATACACACACACCCCTCACAATAGATCTCTCTCTCTCTCTCTCTCTCTCTCTCTCTCTCTCTCTCTCTCTCTCTCTCTCTCTCTCTCTCTCTCTCTCTCTCTCTCTCTCTCTCTCTTCTCCCTCCTCTCTCTCTGTAACCTATCCAGTCTCCTACCTCAGGGTCGTCTGGTATCACTTAAAGTGGAAAGACGTTAAAATTGAAGACTTACTTACTTAATCACACACACACACACACACACACACACACACACACACACACACACACACACACACACACACACACACACAAGTATATTGGTGTGTGTGTTGTGTGTGCGCGCACGCGTGCGTGCGTGCGTGTGTGTGTGTGTGCGCGCGCTCGCGTGTGCGTGTGTATGTACGAGACACGGAGAGAAGGACAGAGAGGGGGGGGGGAGAGAAACAAACAGACATAAGCCTACAGACAGAGAGAGGCAGAGAGGTAGGTAGGTAGTCAGAGAGCAAGCACAGATGCTGTTGGTGCTGGTAGTGTGTGCCACTATCGCTGCTGTTTTCAGTGCTCAATAGCAAACAGAAACGGAACAAGAAATTCGTTTCTGCCAGTAGTCATTTGAGTTCTGAACTCACAATGACAGTATTGACTACCCAGTCATATCTCTGCTGAAGTAGTGTTGTGTGTGTGTGTGTGTGTGTGTGTGTGTGTGTGTGTGTGTGTGTGTGTGTGTGTGTGTGTGTGTGTGTGTGTGTGTGTGTGACTATGGTTTGAAGTTATTTTGGGATATTTAAACAAATATCGATTGTATCTTTTTCTCATGTTGTTATAATCTATCTTATCAATGTACGTGCATGACAGTGTTGTAATTGCTTTTAATAGGATGATCAAAGTAACTTGACTTGAATTGACTTGACCTCTTCAGCTACTTCAACTTTACTAAGTCCATACCTATCACTGGGTTGCTTCCCTTGCTTGGTAGCCAGCAAGACGCATCACTCAACAATTAAAAATATTATTGTTTCTTGTGAATATCTGAGTTCAACGTGCCTGTGGAAGGATTGCCATCGACTTTAGAATGTATGCTGAATGCAGTGCTGTGTGACAACGCGGTGTCGTCTTTTAAAATTGACGGCAGAGGCAGTCAAACTATCTTCGCTCTCAGACTGACAGCAAAGACTTCGTTTCAGCTCCCTGCTACTGAAGACAGCAGTGTCGTGTACAGACAGAAGTGTCCGTCCCAAATCAACATATATCGAAGGAGGGCCGAGGTGCACAGAGCAGAAAAGAAAGCAAGTACTGCATCCCCATCAGAGTTGTTTTGGCCAACTCCTCCGACCAGTCTGAGAAGACCCCCGTTATTGCAGATGGGAGGCGCTACTCTTGTGGCGACGCTCTCTCCCCAGGGACAGCAGCCCAAATTTCACAGAAAGAAATCTGCTGTGACTGAAAGTAGTATTCAGTTTAATTCAATACATACTTTCATTACACCGTACCAACAGCACTCTGCTGGAACCCCTCATGATCAGGACATTGCAAGATTCCATGGGTTTGTTCATAAACAGAAATTGAAGTCGGAGCATCATTGTTTCTTTTATTGGGATTGAAGTCATTTCTGATAATTGTCAACTGTTTTTGCCTTGTGTTTTGCCACGCTAATTATCTTAAGCCTGCGATATATTTTATGTCACAGTATAATTGGAAGCAAATTGCTTTCACCGTTCTTAAGTTAAATATTAAAGTCTGTGATTCAAGATCGAATTTGGAACGTTGAAATGGGGCAGAAAATTGAAAATTACCTTCAGGAAGAAAAGTGAAATGAAAAAGAGCTACACTGAGAGAAAGAGACAGAAAGTGGAGAGAGCGAAAGGCAAATGAACAGACAGACGGACAGACAGACACACAGACAGACAGATAGAATAGTTGTGTGATGGGGTGGTAATTAGATTACCTCCCATGTGATCAGAGCCCTGTCGCAGTGTTGTGTTACTAAATCTGGACACACCTGCGAATTGTGCGATGCTCTCTTTCCTTGGGTGGTGGTCGAAAGCCCTCCATTGCATACTTTTTGCCTTTAAGGTGAACGGTAGAATTTATGCAACCTCTTTTTAGGGGTCACTTCCTAACTGGCTAGATGTACCCACCTGAGAAGCTGTGCAGAGATGGGACATCACATGGGCCCCTATGTCCACTCTGTTACAATGGTGTCAGAAGTGGGATGCTTTCCCCACAGTGTTTGCCACCCAGGTGCTGGCAAGGCTGTGTTGGAACGCAACTGGCGGGGTGATGATGTTAGAGGCTACTGGTTCCAAGTGTCAAATATGCTGGCTAGGTAGCGTACCTCGGGACGGGTACAAGTTAGCCGGGGTGGATGTGATGGGGTGGTAAGTAGATTACCTCCCATGTGATCAGAGCCCTGTCACACCTGCGAGTTGTGCGATGCTCTGTTTCCTTGGGTGGTGGTCGAAAGCCCTCCATTGCATACTCTTTGCCTTCATGGTGAACGGTCGAATTTATGCAACCTCTTTTTAGAGGTCACATACTAACTGGCTAGCTCTACCCACCCCAGAAGCTGTGCAGAGATGGGACATCACATGGGCCCTTATGTCCACTCTGTTACAGTTGGATATAAAATAAATGATAGGTAGGGAGGTAGGTGGATGGATGGATGAAAGAATGGATGGATGGACAGACGGACAGACAGATATACAAACAAACAGACAGATAGATGGATAGATAGACAGACAGACAGACACACAGACAGATAGACAGACACACAGACAGACAAACAGACAGAGAGTTGAACATGAAAGAGAACGAGAGACAAAGAAAGATATGAAGAGTCACTGACGCAGACAAAACAGTTAGGCATAAGACTTAAGCACAGGATGACAAGTAAAGACAGAGAATGGAATAAAGGGGAAAAAAACGATGGAAAAATGTGGATCATGTACTACTTCTCAAAATCACACACATTGATGCAAAAGTTCCTGTTTAAAACACACACACACACACACACACACACACACACACACACACACACACACACACACACACACACACACACACACACACACACACACACACACACACACACACACACTGGGGACTGGGT
>CM060323.1:10508636-10516136 GCA_030674155.1 Stramonita haemastoma
ATTGTCCTTGCAGTTTCTTTGTTGCGCGCGTACAACTGTCGTTGCAATTGTCATTCTCGGATACCATCGTCCTTACAAATTGTCTTTGTCGGGTACAATTGTCAATGCAATTGTCTGAAGAGAGACTTTAATTCACGGTCGTGCAAAATACAACTGCTCGGAAAATCTGATCATGTTTTTTTCCTGTTCTGAGGCAGCCCATTGGCTCCCTGCATATGAACGAATAAGATACAAGGTTGTGCCATTAGCGTTCAGCGTTGCTAATGAAAACCTTTCCAGTGAACCTCTCTGACCCTGCTCAGTGGCATTGCTTTCCTCGGGCTTTCCGGTCAGCTTTCCGGTCAGCTTTCCGGTCACTCTCCGTTTCTCGTTCCTGGTCCACGAGACATGACAACAAATCCCATGGCCTGCAAGTACTCTCCTACATTGCCATAATTATGATAATCATGCAATACCCTTAAAAAACAAACATGGATAACACACACACACACGTTTTGAAAATCATGTCAAAACTTCTAGGTGGTGACTAATAGCTAGGAATCCATCCATGAATGGTCTTCTTGCTCACCTAGTTGCATTGATTACATATTAAAAAAAAATCTATGCATGCGCGTAGCTACGTGTGTGTGTGTGTGTGTGTGCGCGCGCGCGCGCGCGCGCGCGTGCATGTGTGTGTACGTGTGTACGTGTGCACGTGTGTACGAGTGTACGTGTGTGTATGATGGATTGATTCATTCATTCGTTCATTCAATCATTCATGATTAACACAATCCTGTGTTTCTGTTTCTCATTTTACCTAAATGAGAGAGGGGGGAGGGTGCAAGTGAAAGCTCCCCCCCCCCCCCCCCCCCACTACTAGTGTAGTAGGCTCGTGTCTGTTGCTAGGCACAGAGCAAGTGCAGCAACAGGCAGGCAGGGTTAAAAAGACCCTCCTTCTGCACTGCTCCTGTCGGCGTTGGCACATCGTTAACACACACTGACAGCTACATAAATAAGCACAGTTATAAAGGCAAACACCAAAGAAAGACACAGAGAGAGAGAGAAAAAACAAACATTGCAAGGATAGAACGTCGGTAGGAGAAAACAGGGATGTTAATGGGGGAAGCATGATGGCATATTTATTCCTTGACAGGTTCTCTCTTTGTCTCTGTCTGTGTCTGTGTCTTTGTCTGTGTCTCTGTCTCTCTGTCTCTGTCTGTCTCTGTCTCTGTCTGTCTCTGTCTCTGTCTGTCTCTGTCTGTCTCTGTCTGTCTCTGTCTCTGTCTCTGTCTCTCTGTCTCTCTCTCTCTCTGTACCAATATACCTGTGTGCAACAGTCACAAACACACACACACACACGCACGCGCGGCGCGCACACACACACAAATATACACACACACAGATATATATACATACATATATGCATTTATATTTATATATATGTGTGTATAATATATAATTATATATATATGTGTTTGCGTGCGCAGGTGTATAAGTGTGTGCGTGTGTGTGTGTGTGCACACACGCATGCATGCGTGCGCTCTTGCACTTTGTATCCAGACTTGCTCACAGATCTACATAATATGACCAACCCATATGCTCGCCACCCTTTCCATTACAAACGCACTCTGGTATTTCAGCGCTGTCCTCTGTAGGCTGATACACGTGTGCATGCCTGGAGGGTCTTTCAGATATGCATACTGTGGTCAGTTTCCATACACACAATGTCCACTGAGGTCACCCATTGGGTATGAGCATGACCATGGTCAGTCAATGCTACCCAACTCTGCCTTGCTCATCCCTCAATGATAGATAGATAGATAGATAGATAGATAGATAGATAGATAGATAGATACATAGATAGATACATAGATAGATACATAGATAGATACATAGATAGATACATAGATAGATAGACAGACAGACAGACAGACAGACAGACAGACAGACAAACAAACAGAATCAGAGACAGATATACAGAAAGAAGAGCATATTTACTCATGAAAACAGACGCACGCACGCACACACACACACATACACATACACACACGCGCGCACACACACAAACACTATAATAGATAGATAGATTGACGGATTGACAAACAGACACACAGACTGACCGACATGCTGACAGACAAACTGAACACAAATAAACAATAATGTATTCTATAGACAGACGGAGAGACGGACTGACAAACAGACACATATAAACACAGACTGACCGACAGACAGATAGACAGACAGACGGGCTGACGGACAAACTGAAGACAGATAAGCAAGTGTGTATTTTAATTTTGAAACCATCCCTTTCCCATTGGTGATACCATTCCATTCAAAACCCATGGTTCTCACTGGAATGATATTTTTCTCTAGTGTTATAATCAGCTAGCTGTCACAATTTATCAGCATTGAGTGTGTGTCTGCTAAGTGTTTGCTCTCCTGTCCAGATCTTGTCCACTTTATTTGTATCGTTTGCTGAGGAGGGCTATGATTGTATCGCTCATTTCAGATCGTTTTCCTCTGACATTATTTTGTTTGCGTCTCTCGATCTTGAGCTGTTGTGTGTGTGTGTGTGTGTGTGTGTGTGTGTGTGTCTGTCTGACTGTCTGTCTGTCTGTGTGTTATTATGTGCCCACGTGTGTGTGCACATGTGTGTGTGTTCCTATTGTATTATCACTGATGTGTTGGCATGGTCAGTCAACACTCAAGTGAGAAAAGGAAGAAAGATGAATGGCTTTACTAAGTAGGAGGTCAAGAGACTGACCACTGAACCACTAAGATCAGGACTGGGGATGTCCTGTTACTGTTTTCAGGACTGGACACAACAGGCAGTGTCTGGTGGGCCATGGGGGGGGGGGGGGGGGAGGGAAGGGGGGTCTTTCGCCACCCGAGTAACAACAACGAACACAAGAACTGTAATAGATCACCTGCCAGTAGGCAGTCCTCCAAGTCTGCAGAGACAGATGTTATGTAACAGAGTGGACATTGGCCCATGTGATGTCCCATCTCTACACAGCTTCTCGGGTAGATACAGCTATGCTAGTTAGGACGTGACCTCTAAAATTAGGTAGCATTAATTCTACCTTTCCCCATGAAGGCAAAGAGTATGCAATAAAGAGCTTTCGACCACCACCCAAGGAAACAGAGCATCGCACAATTTGCAGGTGTGTCCGGATTTAGTAACACAACAATGGGACAGGGCTCTGATCGCATGGGAGGTAATCTACTTGTAACAGGGTGTGGATATTTGATCTGCCTCGACTCTGTACATCTTCTCGGCGACGACAGCACGGTCAGACAGTGGGAATGTGGCCTCTAAAAAGAGGCTGCATAAATACTACATTTTACCGCTACGGGCAAAGTGCATGCAGAGGACGGCTTTCGACCACCACCCCCCCCCCCCCCCCCCCCCCCCCAACAATACAGAACGTTGCACAATTCACAGGTGTGGATCTAAATTTAGATCCACGATTCTGCGATTGGCAGTTCCGATCGCATGCGAAGATGTGGCAAGATGTTCTGCGTGCGTTCGCACACGGCGCGTCGGTTTATAGTCTCACCCGAAAGACTTTTAGGGAGGAGAGTGGAGTCAGCACTTGATGTTAACTCCAGTGGAAAAATCCCCTCCAACGGGAATCGAACCCGGATCGTCAAATTGCCAGCGCAATGTTCTGACCACTAGGCTATCCCGTCCCGCCATGACTTATGATGCGCTGTGTGGTAGGAGGGGCCAGTTCTGAGGTGTCCAGTGACATGGTATAGGGGGAGGCCTGACCTTCCCATTGCTGATGACATTTACCCAGCCCCTGTCTTCTCTTCACTCTCTGTATATGTTAATTGCCCCCCTGAAAAGTTCATACAGGGCCTAGTCGGGTATTGTGTCACCCCCCGCTCGATTTATAAGACTATAATAGGTGCCGTTTTGTCTCTCTGTTTCAGTCAGTATGCTTTATCTGTCTGTATCTCGGTCTGTTTTTTCTTCTGTTCGTTTGTTTGTCGCTTTCTTTATGCGTTAAAATCCATTTTTTCCCTTTTTTGTTTGTTTTTGTCGTTCATTCCGTTGTTGTTGTTGATGTTTTTTGTAGCAGTGGTAGTAGTAGTTGTTGTAGTAGTAGTTGTTGTAGCAGCAGCAGCAGCAGCAGCAGCAGTAGTAGTAGTAGTAGTAGTAGTAGTAGTAGTAGTAAGTAGTAAGTAGTAGTAGTAGTAGTAGTAGTAGTAGTAGTAGTAGTAGTAGTAGTAGTATAGTAGTAGTTAGTAGTTCTGCTTCTTTTACTCTCTGTATCTCTCTTTCTCTGTGTGGGTTTTTGTCTTCGTGCATGCACACATAATTATGCCCGTGCAACCATACACACACATGCATGCATGCACACACGCTCTCAGAAAAAGGAAATAAACAAAAGAAAGAATGAGACATGAGAAAAGTAGGATTTAGACGAAACCCAACTCTATAACTATTAACTTAAAGTTAACATTTTCTAGACGCCTCGTGCCCTGCTTTCTGTAAAATAAACAAAAAACAAAAAGAACAACTAAAGATGTCTGTATTTGCACGTGTGTCCCCGCTGTGTGCATGCATTGTGGCCTCCTCTCTGATTGTCATTTTCCCAGGCTGGTGTTGATCTCCATCAGTTCTACAGCAGTCTCTGTTGTTGCTAGGGGAATCTGGGAAAAAAACTTAGAGGGTAAAGAAAGGTATTGCCATAGCATAGCCTTCAAAGAGAACAACAACAACATCAATAAACAAACATATAAAAACAGTCATCATTAAGGAATATAAAAAAAAAGATACTAGCAGACAAAGAAGTAAACAAACAACAAACAAGTAAAAATAATAAAAAAAAGAGTAACAAGCACGCACAGTGTAAAACATCAGAAAAAGAAAGAAGCCAGCGCCACGTTAATGAGAGAAACACACGATGAAGACGATTTATTTTATTCCTTGACAGGTCTAGGACTCTGTGTGTGTGTGTGTGTGTGTGTGTGTGTGTGTGTGGTGTGTGTGTGTGTGTGTGTGTGTGTGTGTGTGTGTATGTGTGTGGTGCGTGTGTGTATGTGTGTGCGTGTATGTGTGTACGTGTGTTTGTGTGTGCGTGTGTGTGTTGTGCGCGTGTGTGTGTGTGTGTGTGTGCACGCGGGCGCGCCTGCGCGCATGCCTGCGTGCCTGTGTTGAGGAGGTGTGGGGGAGAGGGGGGGCATGTGTGCATGGTACTCGGACGGATACTTGCATGTGTACAATGGGAACTTGCCTGAAGACTATTTCAACTCCTTCCTATACATGTTTGCACATACATAATTATATATCCACCCACACAACTCTGCCTGTCCATTTAAGAAAAAAAATGTTCTTTTATATCGAGGATAATGGGATAAGCACTCTGGTGCTTTTTTACATCCAGTCCCCATGTGTATGCAGTTTTGTAAATGTCATCTGTTCCCACCGTTCCATGGGTCTATCTGTATGCCTGCCAGTGTGTATGTACATACAACCCAGATTCCGTTGAGGTCACTCACTGACTGGTCACCAGCGTAACGACCTTCACTGCTGTCAAAGGCTGTCTACCCCCCCCCCCCCCCTCCCCCCCCCCCCCCCCCCCCCCCACACACCACCATCCACTCTGGCGCCGCCCACACCTCCCCCCCTTACACACCTACTCTGTTCATCACAGTATGGGCTGCAGTTAGCAGCTGCCGTTGTCTTACACACCTCATTACAGCAGCTCTGTATTAGCTATGCACGTGGACATTCGCCATGCCTCCATGCACTTAGTGGATGAAGAAGGAGACGGAAGAGAAAAAAGAGGAGAGAGAGAGAGAAGTGATATGAATGAGCAGAGAGGAGTAGAGAGGAAGAGGCAGAAAAGGGGGTGGGTGGGTGGGTGGGTATGCGCAGTTTAGTATAGCTAATATAAAAAATATGATAATGAGAGAGAGAAAGAGAGATGGAGAGAGAGAAGAGAGTGAGAGAGGAGAGAGTGAGAGAGAGAGAGAGAGAGAGAGAGAGAGCCAGAACTGATATGAATGAGCAGGGACGAAAGGAAGAGGCAGAAAGAGGGTGGTGAGTGGGCTCAGTTAAGTATCGCTAATATAAAAATATGATAATGAAAGAGAAGAGACAGAGACAGACAGACAGACAAAGACAGAGCAGAGAGACAGAGACAGAGACAGAGAGCGCTGGCAGACAAGACAAAAACAATGACACACAGAGACAAAACAAGATGTTTTCATCTAGCAAAGGTGGAGACGGAGCTCAGAGCTAGACATTCTGTCAGGAAGACACAACCATGAACTTATGTAGAGACACAGGGACAGACAACAGAAAAGGAAATTAAATTCACAAAAATAAAGACACTGATACAGTGTGGAACAAATTGATAAGCATCAGAGACATATACCACAATGCACTTTCAAAAATCGACACACAGACACACAGACACAGACATGCACACACACATATCACATATGCGTACGTGCGTTGGCATGTACGCGCGCACAACACATATTCACACACACACACTCATATACACACATATGTACATATGTATATAAATGTAATATAATATACATATATAGATTAGTTAATTGATTACACGAAAGAATGCACACACACACACACACAAACACACACACTTACACACACACACATACACACACACACACCACAACACACGCACAACACACACACACACACACACACACACACAACACACACACACACACACACACACACACACACACACTCAAACATACAAACACTCACGCGCGTACGTGCGTTGGCATGTACGCACACACAACATATACAAGGATTGTGAACACGGAGACAGAGAAGTGATAACAGTGAGAAGAACTGAGATAAGGTAAAAGGCAAATAAGCAGTTGACATGGCTGAATTGCCCATGCATTAGAAACAAAAACTGTCTTTCTCCCAAGGAGCTTCTTTTTTTTTTACCTTACTCAGCTGTCACATGTTATCAGCGGGGAGTGCCTACAGACTGTTTTCTTTCTCTCCTGTCAAGATCTGTTCCACTTTATTTGCATCCTGTCGCTGCACATTTTGATTTTGGTGATTATTGTGCGTCTCTTCAATGGAAGGGGCTTGAAACACGCCTGCTTCTCTCTGTTTCTCTATCTCTGTCTGTCTGTCTCTCTCTCTATGGTATGGTATGGTATGGTATGGCATGGTATGGCATGGTATGGTATGGTATGGTATGGTATGGTATGGTATGGTATGGTATGGTATGGTATGGTATGGTATGGTATGGTATGGTATGGTATGGTGATCTATGACAATGTGTTTTAGTGAGGTACTATTGGCGCTGTGATGTCAGCTAGCTGCCTGTTTAGACTTCTTCTGTCTGGTAAATCTACTGCTTTTCCCATGTTCAGGGTGGACTTTGTCTGTCTGTCTGTCTGTCTGTTTGAAAGTGTGTCTACCAGTCTGATAGATAGAGTTAGAGAGATAGAGAGATAGAAAGAGAGAGATAGATAGAGGAGAGAGAGAGAGAGAGAGAGAGAGAGAGAGAG
>CM060323.1:10521136-10536136 GCA_030674155.1 Stramonita haemastoma
CGGACTATTACGGAGGTTCACACAAAACTGAAGCCTACAGCTGCGCAGTGGGGGGACAAGTGAAGTGCCTAGCACTATTGAAATGTAACACTGAGTCGGCAGGGTTTTAGCTCTGATACTTGCGTGGGAAAAATGTTAACGCATTATATTATTAGTACAGGGCTGTTTTCAAGCAACATGGAGTGTGTTGGAAAAAAAAACAACTATGTGTATTGTGTGAGTGTGCTAGCGAGAATTATTTGTGCGTGTGCGTGTATGTGTAGTGTGTGTGTTTGTGTGTATGTGTATGTGTGTGTGGTGTGTGTGTGTCTGTGTGTGTGTGTGTGCGTGTGTGTGTGTGTTGTGTGTGTGTTGTGTGTGTGTGTGTGTGTGTGTGGGTTTGTGGTGTGTGTGTGTATGTGTGTGTGTGTGTGTGTGTGCGCGTATGTGTGTGTGTGTGCGTGCGTGTGTTTTTTTATATTTATTTTATTCTTTTATATCGAGGATTATGGAATAAGAATTGATGCGCTTTTTTACATCCAATCTCCGTGTATATGCAGTTTTTGTAAATCGTGTCATCTGTTCCCACCAGCAACGATGGCCTACTCTTACGAAAAGCGGAGAAAGTGTGTATGTGTGTGCGTGTGCGCGCGCGCGCGTGTGTGTGTGAGCGCATAATTATGTGTGAGCTCGTGTGTGTGCGTGAACGCGCGTGCGTGTGTGTGTGTGTGTGTGTGAGCACGTGTGCCTGTGTATGATATTCCCCAAAGCAGGCTTTGGTGGACTGTTTTGCTTGCATGCATGTTGACGTTTAATCATTGCCTTTCCCCGAAGCAAACAGAAAATCAATTAAAGGAGAACTCCTGTGTCCTGATGTTATCCCAACTGTCCACCGTAACTACCGCAGAGGGCTCGAATTTAGCGGGTACTTGTCACACTATTAGTATTTATCAGAGTCGTTTCATCTGGTTCTCTTTTTTATGTGTGTTTGAAAGTGTGTTCGTGTCTACTGTTCTGTCCCATAAGGTTGAAACATCTTTTTGATAGTGTGAAAACATAACTGCAACAACAATGAAAAAAAAGGCCGAAGTGAAAAGTCTGCTTGATGTTGTTTTTTATTATTATTTTAAAGCGTAAAACAAAACAAAACAACCACAAAAACTCAGGTGGAAACGAAAGATACTTAACTCATAAATTAATCATGAAGCATTTTGCTGATTTTCCTCCCACTGGGGGTGACTGGATTGCACATGTCATCGTTTTAAAACGCTGACCCGCGCGTTTGTATGTATGTGTGTGTGTGTGTGTTTGTGTGTGTATGTGTGTGTGTGCGTGCGCGTATGTGTCTGTCTGTCTGTCTGTCTGTGTCTATGCGTCCATGCGTGGCGCGCGGGCGCATGTGTGTATAATTATGTGTGTGTGTGTGTGAATCAAAATGACAAGATATTCAACAAACAGACAGACAGACAGACAGACGGCACATCTACCTATTACACACACTGCCTTTCAGCGCGTCGTTACAGCTAGTTATAAGGACAATTCAACACTGAAACGTGTCTTTCAATAATGTGACAAAGCACCAGGCACTGCCTGTGCCTTTGGTAGCGGTAAAAAAGCACACACCCAAAACTGTGAAAAAACAACAAAAAACCCCAGCCCCAAGCTTCTTTTTGGTTTGTATTTATTTATTTATTTATCTAGTTCTACTCGCTGTTGCTTTTTTTTCTTTTAACTTCACCCCTTATCAGTGACTGTGTCAAATGCTGCCTCACGAGTTGACTCCCCCCCCTTTCCCCCTCCCCGACCCCATTTGTGCAGTGGAGTGTTGGGTCATTCTACATAATGGTAATGATGATGGTGGTAGTGATGGGGATGATGATGGTGGTGATGGTGATAGTGATGATGAGGATGATGATGATGAGGAGGAGGATGAGGATGATGAGGAGGAGGATGAGGATGATGATGATGATGATGAGGAGGAGGAGGAGGAGGAGGAGGAGGAGGAGGAGGAGGATTGTGATGACGACGCCGCCGATGATGATAACTACCAAAAACAGTATTAATGATGATAATAACTATAGCAACAGTAATATTAACAACAATCATAATAATAAAATAAGAATGATTGTTGTCATAATGATGGTGATAACGAAAATGGTATTTTCATCTGATAGATGAAATTGTTTTCACATTATTAAAAATAAAACTGTTCAAACTTTTGTCGTGACACACTTTACACACACACACACACACACACACACACACACACACACACACACACACACACACACACACACACACTTTACACACACACACACACACACACTTCACACACATGCACACTCGCACACATGTGCACGCGCACTCACGCACGCACGCACACACGCACTCACTCACACACATACATACGCACACACACATGTGCGCACGCACTCACGCACGCACGCACGCACGCACACACACATACACTTACACACACAGAGTCCTGTTGGGGGACGGGATAGCCTAGTGGTAAGAGTGATGCGCTCGTGGTCTGCTGACCCGGGTTCAAATCTCGCTAAAGAGGATATTTCCTCTGGAGTGCCAACTCCACTACCCCCAGAAGTCCTTCGGATTAGACTATAGACCAAGGTCCCGTGTGCAAACGCGCTCAGAACATCTTTCGCACACGTTAAAACACGTTCCGCTTTTCGGAAGAGTAGGTCAGTATGTGTCGGTTGGAATGGGTGACCAAATTTACAGAAACTGCATACACACGGGGAATGGATGTAAAAAAAGCCCATGACTGTTTTATTCCAATATCCTCGAAATAAAAGAATAGATAAAACACACACACACAACACCACACAACACACACACAACACCACACGCACACAAGCACAGAGAGAGAGAGAGAGAGAGAGAGAGGAGAGAGAGAGAGAGAGAGAGAGAGAGAGAGAGATCTCAACACCTGAACTGTTATAACTGAAAAACGTAGAGAATCCGTGCAACTGGATTTCAGCCCTTTTGAAGTTAGTGCTGTTAGCAGTTGGCTCTTGCCACCCCCACTCCCCTTTTTCAGGGGGCATTGGAACAAATTGTTTAAACAGAACTAACTGGTGTTTGTATTTAAAATCAACGCTGCAAACTGTAGAGGGAAAGATTGCACCTGGCTACAGGAACATGGTCGTTCATTTCTAGATATTTCATTTGATCTATAATTAGCTCTCTCGAACTGGGAAACTATGGAGCGCGTCTGCATGTCTGTCTCGTGCATCTCCAGAAACTGACAGCGTGATTTAGTGATTGTCATTGTTTCCGGCTTTAAGACAAAAAAGCAGTTCGCAGACGACAAGTTAGACCGGTCGGTCTCCTTTGCCTCAGACTGCAGACACAAAAGGACGGCCGTAAGTCCGGTAACATTTATTTTGTACTCTACTTTGTTAAGATGTTAAACATAGTCTGTACTCTACTTTATTAAGATGTTGAACATAGTCGTTAAAAAAAAACACTGAAAAATTTACAAAAAACGTACACACTTTGTGTATGTGTGTGTTTGTGAAATGCTGTTTCTGCTTCTAGAAATGACGGTACAATGTCTACTCCCTCCCCTAACTGCCTGTAGTTCTTGTGGCCCAGCATTGAAACTTTTCTGCAGTGTTTCTCCATGGGGCAAGGAGGGAGGGGGGGATATTTCCATGTCGACCCAATTTATTTTTAGGTTATTTGGGTTCGACCCAATTATTTTATATTACGATTTCGACGCTGTGACCACCTCGCTATTAACACACCCTACCCTTCCTCTGCCTACCCTTTCCCCATCAGCTCCCCCCCCCCTCCACACACACATACACACACTTACGGTTAATGTTAAACATGTAATCATTGTAATGTGTTTAGTGTTTCCTTAGCGGCGCTGGAATTTTTTTTTGTTTTTTGTTGTTGCAAAAATCGATTTTTTAGAAAATGCTACCTGCGCACTTTTCTAGGTTAGGTGCGAAAGTGCAGTTCTTTGAATTCTATCTCGACAGAATCTCTCTCCACACCAATGACGTCAATCACATGAACTTGATATTTGAAAAATGTATTAGGTAAATTTGCAACTGGTTACCGTTATACGATAAATCAATTTCCTTTTTAAAATCTACCTCGACAAAACTGATTCTTCCCAGTTACACATTATACAGTTGGATTGTAACCTTTGTGTGTGTCATGGTTAAAAACTGGATCGTAAGCTTTCAAAAAAAATTAGGCTAAATATATACCCAAGTTAGGCTAATTTCTGTTCAACATTCGGGCGTTTAAATCGACATTGAAGAAGCAGCTTATTCAGCATGTTAAGGTAAACAAGTTTGTGTGTAGTAGTAGTAGTCTTCAGTTTGACGTCTTTCCACTTTAAGTGATACCAGACGATCTAAAGGGATAATTGGAAAGTGTGTGTGTGTGTGTGTGCGTTTGTGCGCGCGCGCGTGGGCGCGTGTGTGTGTGCGTGCGTGCGTGTGTGTGTGCGCGCGTGTGTGTGTGCTGTGTGTGTGTGTGTGTGTGTTAGAGAGGATGGATGGTAAGAGGGAGGGAGAAGGTGAAGTGCATAGTGTGCGTGGGCGCGCGCGCGCGCGCGCGTGTGTTTGTGTGTGTGGTGTGTGATGTGTATGTGTGTGCGTGTGTTAGAGAGGATGGTAAGAGGGAGGGAGAAGGTGAAGTGCATTGTGTGTGCGTGCGTGTTGTGTGTTTGTGTGTGTGTGTGTGTGTGTGTGTGTGTGTGTGTGTGTGTGTGTGTGTGCGTGCGTGCATGTGTGTGTGCGTGTGTGTTTAGTTTTTTTTAATTTTTATTTCTTTTTAATTTTATTTTTTATATTTTATTCTTTTATTTGAATTCTTTTATATCGAGGATAGTACCCGTGTGCTTTTTTTTACATCCAGTCCCCATGTGTATGCAGTTTTTGTAAATCGTGTCATCTGTTCCCACCAGCACACAATGGCCTAATCTTACGAAAAGCGGAACAGGATTTAACGTGTGCACAAGATGTTCTGCGTGCGTTCGCACACGAGGCCTCAGTTTATATTCTCATCCGAAGGACTTTTAGGGGAGTGGAGTCAGCACTGATGTTAACTCTGGTGTGTGTGTGTGTGTGTGTGTGTGTGTGTGTGTGTGTGTGTGTGTGTGTGTGTGTGTGCTTGAATGTGTATGTGTGTTTTGGTTGGTGTGACAGTGGTGCCTGACGTGATGCAAGAGGGTGTCTGTGATAGCGTCAGTGTTACTGTGTTTGTGGTTTGTCTCTGAATGCTTGCCTGCGTTTCAGTCAACCTGTGATATAATGGTGGTGGTGGTGGTGGTGGTGTGTGTGGGGTGGGGGGGGGGGTAAGGGTGGGGGGTGGACTGTGTCTGTGTCCTCCCCCTCCTCGTCATCCTTCTCCTTCTCTTCATCCTTGTTATGTACATTAACGTCATGATCTGTTCTGTTTCTTGGTTTTTCGATTCTTCTCCTTTCACCTTTGCGACATGATATTGTTATGCTTCTATTTGTGTCGTAAATATCTATGTCGATGTTTTCTTTGGAATAGTTGTCATTGTCATCATCATTATTGCTTTTATTATTTTTTTCATTATGACAACGACTTTTGATGATGAAAATTGCCATTGCTGTAGCAGTTTGTCAGAATAACTGGTTTGAAAAATATCATTACAATTTTTTTACGGTCTGCTGTTTAGATTGCTCCTTCTTCTGTTTTTACTTCACGATTCACGTGTTTGAGTGTTTCAAAAAACCACTGGACGCTGAAATGAATTTTAAGATCTTTAACGCGCCCGGTTGACATTGTATTCGTATCTGCGCGCAGCAGAGGACTACTATAGCAGGTGTACACATAAGCTGACGTTTCTGTACAATTAAAAATAACCCAAAGCAAAATAGAAGAATTCTGCACACTTTACGGACAAGGCATAGTCGAGATTGGAATCCATTTCCAATGACTTCCAGTCCGCTAGAATCAGAGAGCCTCTTACTTAGAACATTTCTTATTGAGCATGTCACCACCATCGTTGTCACCATGATCATTGCCATCCCAGTCCTCACCAGTCATTGTCATCATCAGTCATTGTCATCATCAGTCATTGTCCTCACCAGTCATTGTCCTCACCAGTCATTGTCATCATCAGTCATTGTCATCATCAGTCATTGTCATCACCAGTCATTGTCATCACCAGTCATTGTCATCATCATCAGTCATTGTCATCATCATTGTCATGTCATTGTCACCATCAGTCATTGTCATCATTATTCATTGTCATCACCAGACATTGTCATCATCACTTATTGTCATAATCAATCATTGTCATCATTATTCATTATCATCATCATTGTCATGTCATCACCAGTCATTGTCATCACCAGTCATTGTCAAAATCAGTCATTGTCATCAGTAGTCATTGTCAACATCAGTCATTGTCATCACCAGTCATCATCATTTATTGTCTTTATCAGTCATTGTCATCATCAGTCATTGTCGTCCTTGGTCATTGTCATCATCAGTCATTGTCATCATCATTGTCATCATCATTGATTTTCATCATCATTTTCACCACCAGTCGTTATCATCATCATTCATTATCATCTTCATACATTGTCATCATCAGTCATTGTCATCATCATTGTTATCATCATTTATTGTCATCAGTCATTTTCAGCATCACTCATTGTCATCATCATTGTCATCACCAGTCATCGTCATCACCAGTCATTGTCATCATCAGTCATTGTCATCATCAGTCATTGTCACCATCAGTCATTGTCATCATCAGTCATTGTCACCATCAGCCATTGTCATCATCAGCCATTGTCACCAATCATTGTCATCATCAGTCATTGTCACCATCAGCCATTGTCACCAATCATTGTCATCATCGGTCATTGCCATCATCATTGTCATCGTCATCATCATTGCCATAATCAGTCATTGCCATCATCAGTCATTGCCATCATCAGTCATTGTCATCACCAGTCATTGTCATCAGTCATTGTCATTATGTCATTGTCATCACCAGTCATTGTCATCATTCATTGTCATCATCATTGTAATCACCAGTCACCATTGTCATCAGTCATTGCATTATGTCACTGTCATCATCAGTCATTGTCATCGCCAGTCATTGTCATTATGGTATTGTCATCACCAGTCATTGTCATCAGTCATTGTCATTATGGCATTGTCATCATCATTGTCCAATCATTATGTCATTGTCATAATGTCATTGTCATCATCAGTCATTGTCATCACCAGTCATTGTCTATCACCAGTCATTGCCATCATCATTCATTGTCATCGTCATTGTCATCACCAGTCATTGCCATCATCATTCATTGTCATCATCATTGTCATCATCATTGTCACAATCGTCATCATCAGTCATTGTTATCATAATTGGCACTGTCATCACCTGTCATTGTCATCATCATCATTGTCATCATCATTGTCATCATCAGTCATTGTCATCACCAGTCATTGTCACCAATCGTTGTCATCACCAGTCATTGTCATCATCAGTCATTGTCATCATCAGTCATTGTCATCACCAATCATTGTCACCAATCGTTATCATCAGTCATTGTAATCACCAGTCAGTGTCATCATCAGTCATTGTCATCTACATCATCATTATCACCACCACCACCATCACCACTACCACCATCATCATCACGTTTCCCTTCACAAAAGTACGGACAGCGATAACCTTTTTCTGACCCTCCCCTGAACAGGTAGGCAGGCAGGCAGGTAGGTACAACTGTGTGTTACCATACAGTCTCTGGTGTTACAGCCTTCCAGACCTGCCTGCCTGGGGACGACAGACAGCAGCGGTACCCTGTGCACCACCGCGGACACCAGGCTGCAGTGGAAGAGGGGGCAGTGGGCTACAGCACCGGTAGAGTACGGCAAGAGTTAGGGGAGATAACCAAGCGACCTGCTGCGCTTGCACGCCATGCCTTCCTTCTCCCTCCTCTCCCCACCTTCGTCTTTCTCCTCCTCCCTGTCTTCAATCCTCAAGAACTACTACTAGGCCTACTACAACTTGAAGTCTGTACTGGAAGAAGCCGCTGCCTGCTTCCCTCGTCTGCCTAGCTGGACCGCACTGCTTGCCTCCTCCATCCTAGTCCTCTTCCTTCGCCGACAACGACGACGTCTGCTGGCCTAGCCTAGGCCCTGCTTTTCCCAGTTCTGTGTGGGGAGAGAAGCGTTCAGGCATCTTCTTCGGCTGCTGCTGCTGCTGTGCCGGTTCCACGTGTGTGTGTGTGTGTCGTAACGTGCTGTGCTGTGCCGCTTAGCCTTGGCCTTGCAAGCAATACGCTGCGGCCGCTACTGTGCGTGATTTTCCCCCAACTCAGATTTTCTCTCTCCTCCTCCTCTCTCCCAGTCACACACACACACGCACCGTTCGTTCGATGCTGTGCGGTGTTTGCGGATGAGTGCAGCGGTGGTGGTGGTGGTGGTGGTGGCGACGGCGGTGGTGGTAGTGATTTTCAAAAAATTGTGAAGATGTGTAGGGGTAATAGTGAATGACGAACGTGCACTGCATGTGTGATGTAATGAATGGTTAAGGCAGAACGGAGTCGATTCGCGGACTGCAGAGGGTCTTGTGTGTCTGTGACACAAACTCCTGGAAGTACCAACTCCCCTCCTCTCCCTCTCCCCCCTTGTGTGACAGAGAGTCGTGGCCATCCAGTCTCCCAGTCTTCAATCAGTGCAAGAGGGCGAGTTATGTTTTCAGTGCTAGCTTAGCGCAGCCCCCTTCCTTCCTTTGTTTTTCTCCCTCGCCTGCTCAGCGCTCTCTAGTCCAAGAGACGCCCCAAGACGTAACAGTGTTGTGATTTTTTTTTCTGGTTGTGTTTGTCACATGGGATTAAAATCATAAAACAGGAGCTTGTGTGATGATCAGGCAAGTCTGCCTACCTGTTATTCTAAACTCATAACCTTCGGAGTGTGGAGATCGCGTGTGAAGGTGTGCGGTGCTTATCGGATAATCGCGTGTCGCAGTCACAACCGTGGCTGTCTCGGTTTACACCTTTGCGTGTTACATCCACCAAGGCGACCGTGACACCATCGCCTCGGGTTGAATCCATCGGCGGGGATTTCCCTCTGGAGTTTTATGTGAATCTGTGTGCATGACTACCGTTAGTGGTGGGTGCTTTTCCTTTTTATTTGATGGATTGACAGGCCATGTGTGGATTACTTTGATTTGTGTGGATGGACCAACCAGTGTGTTCGAATTGCCGAAAGAATATAGTATTGTGGTGTAATACAAAAAAGACGTCGCAACGTGTTTATGTACCTTTGTGAATAATTTGACGGGGGCAAAAGTTTAACTTTTACTACAGGATGAAACTTCGCCAGGATTTTGTACTCTTGACGTAATACAGTCGTCAGAGCTTTTATCTGACATGTTTCAGATTTTTTTTTTTTGGTCTGAATTATAAATTGCCAAAGTAAACTTTTGGATGTAAGCCATTTCAGCTGCTCAAAAATGTTTGCTAGAATTAAACATTGAAACTCCAGATTCTTTGTGATTAATCACTGACAACACTACTCGTACTTCTGTCCCTTTTTTGCCGCCAACAAAAAATGGAATTGATTATTCCCCTACCAGTGCATTGGCAGGAGCGAAAGACGTATGGTATGTAAAGGAAAGGTTGTGAGCAAGTCTCCTCAAGAAATCAATACCGAAAATACTCTGAAAGAATTTATTGACTCTTTGAGAAAGAAAACCCTTTTGGACCAGGATTATATTCATGACTCAGATCTGCGGACAAACCCGAAACCTGATCACCGCGGATTTGTAAAGAAAACCAACTATACCTCCATCTGACGTTGAGGTGAGAGAGAAAGCCCCCTCCCCCCTCACCCCCACCCCTCCTTTCCCCCGTGGATGAGGACGACGAATCACACGAGGCCAGAAGGGCTGTGAGGTCACCAAGAGCAGAAGCCATCATGCACAAGAGAGAAGAAACTCAGAGAAAATCTCAGCCAGCCCTATGAGGAGGAATCGGTAGCTGAGCCAGAAGAGTGAAGAGATTGAAAGACATACAGGTAGCTCACCACACAAGCCAAACGTCACACACACGGTGTCACCTCCTTACTCCCCCTCCCTCCCCTGCATGTGACGCAGCGACAAGAGACTAAGGGTGACGGACTGACGTACCGAGGAGAAGCTGTCGTGCTGTGCTCTGTGGGTGTGTGAGAAGAGAGAGAAGAGAGAGAGAGAGAGTGTGTGTGAGCCCCGCTGTGCTGGTAGCTAGCCTAGCCTAGCTTGCTAGTGTCGTATCGACGACGACAGCAACTTCGCCGAGGGAGTGTTTAGAAGAGCTTCGCTTGGTGGTGGTGTGTGTGTCGGTGGTGATTTGAGATACGACGACGTCGCTCTTACCTCAGTCGCTTCGCCTGTTTATCTGACTGGGAGACAGTGTCGTGGTTCCAGTCTCTGCGTTGTCGTCGTCGTCGTCGTCGTCGTCGTCATTGTCGGTGGTGGTGAAGTTGTGTGGCATCATGGATGTGGATACTTTATGGAGTACGGCGCTGCTGCTGCTGCTGCAGTGTGTTTGTGCAGGTGAGATGTCTTGTGGTGTGGGGAAGTTTTTTTTTGTGTGTGTGTGGTCTTACCTGTGTGTGTATGTATATTATATGTGTGTGTTTATTGTTGTGATGTTTTGTTTTGATGTGAAAGAATGTGATGTCCGGATATGTTTTCTTTCTTTGCTTTTCTTTCTGTTCTTCATTCGTTCTTTCTTTCTATTCTTTGTGCCTTTCCTCCTTTTCTTTCTTTCTTTCTTTCTTTCTTTTCTTTTCTTTTCTTTCTTTCTTTCATTCTCCCTTTATGTTTTGTTTTTTCCCTGTTCTTTCTTTCGTGCTTTCTTTTATTAGTGTTTTCTTTATGTGTGTTTCTCCTTTTTTTTTTCCCCCGTTTAATTTTTTTAGTTCAATTCTGTATGTCTTTTGTTGGCTTTTTTTCATCCTTTGTTTCTGTTGTACTCACTTGCTCTTTCTTTTTACTGTATGTTTCAGTCTGTCTACTTTCTCCCCTTCCCTTTAAAAATCGTTTCCCTCCTTTACTTTCTGTTTTCTGTCCTGTATCAAATTTCTGGGCAACTTCAAGACTTCCTCTCCATTTATGTTTCTAAGGAGAGAAAGGTCACTTCATTTTTCTGTTGGCTTTCTCTGGTATTCAGGTTATTACATTTAAAGAAACCTCCTTTTCGGGTATTTTCTTTTCTTTTTAAGTTTTCCTTTTTCACATGGCTGTCTAGAAGCTTTAGTGTTTTGCCGTTTTTGTTCTTTTCAGTGTTTTTCTCTTTCGTTTCATGTTTTTGATGGGTTTGTTTTCATTTTTATTTTGTTCTTTGTGTTTATCTGTTTTCCTGTATATTTTTTCTTTCTTTCTGTTTTTCTTCCTTTCTTTCTTTCTTTTCTTTCTTTCTTTTCTTTCTTCCTTAATTACATCGTCTTTCTTCTTTTCTTCTTTTTTATGTTACTTTTTGTTTGTGTTCTCTCTTTTTTCAGTTATTTTCTCTTTTTATATTTCTTTCTTTTCTCACACAACTTACCTCTATCTTTCTGTCGGTTGTAAGATTTGTCCTCTTTCTTCATTTTTATCTTTTTTTTTGTTTTGTCTCTCGTCTATTTTTTTCTATCGTGTCCACTCATATCTTTCTTCTGTCCTGTCTTCATGTCCTCATCTCTTTCTTTCCGCCCTCCTGCGTGTTTTCCTTTCCTCTTTTTCTGTCAGTGTGTTTGCCTGCCTGAGTGCCTGTCGGTATTTGCGACAATAATTAAGTCTTTTTTTGTTCTTTTCTTCTTCCCTCTCACGAGGAAAAAAGTTCAATTCTCCGATAACTGCAGTAGATAGTAGATAGGTTATAGTTATAATACATCTCAGCTCACCTCTTTAAATTATAGTGAACACATCTCACCTCTTTATTCTACCACTTTGCTCCCCCTTTTCCCGTTCCCTCGCCCCGAACCTTCTTCTTTTGCGATTCTCTCTCTCTCTCTCTCTCTCTCTCTCTGTATCTGTATCTGTCTGTCTGTCTGTCTTCGTCCAGTCTTTTCTTTCTTCTTTCTCTGTCTCTGCATATTAGCATGCCTCCCCCGCCCCCCACTCCAATTGCCTTCCATTTCTTCCTGTCTGTCTGTCCGTCCCCCCCCCCCCCCCCCTCTAGCCGTTTCTTGTACCCGTTTTATCATCACTATCGCGTGTCTCCCTCCACTAAAAACGGATTCTGGTTCACGACCGTATTCATTCATACTAATAATCGGTTGGTTGGAATTAATGCTACAGTCCGGGTCGTCCTGGTTTGGGTGATAATATCTGGCTTTCTGTGGTCGTTTACTGCTGGGGAATTTCCTGGGGCCTTGTCATTCTTTAGAAAACCCTTATTTTGTGATATGAGTGATGTTTGGTAGTCTGGTGGCTAGCATATTATTGTTGTTGTTTATATGCTTAAAAAAAAGTTTTAAACCTTCTTTCTGGTTTTGTTTTGTTTGTTGTATGTAACAATTATTTTGTTTTTGCTTTTGCTATTTTTTTTATTCCAAGGTTTGGGTTTCGATTTGAATTTCTTTGGGTTTTTTTTTTTACTCTTCTTATTTTCCCCCCTGTGTGTTTGTTTTTCCTTTCTTTTCTTCTTGTCTGGAGGGTTTGGGTTCTCCAGTCGTTGTTTCGGTATCTTGTTTTGTTTTGGGTTTTGTTTTTTGCGTTTCTAAAAATATATATATTTTTGTCGGCGTTCAGTTTCCTCAGTTATTTTCCATTGTTATTTTTTCTTCTTTGCACAATCAATATTTCTACTTTGCGTTCTTGGTTTTCCCTCTTTATTTTTCTGATTTTTAAAAAAATCTCTTTTCTTCTTCTTTAAAAAAAAAAAATCTTATGCTATTTTTTGTGGGTTTATTTGCTGGGGCTCCTTTTTATATGATTTATTGTCTTTGTTTGTTTGGTTTGTTGTTGTTGTTTTTTTGTTTTTTACTGTAAGCTATTTATGTCTTTCTGTAGTCTTTTTCCCCTTTCATTTTCATCTTTATTGTCATCCTTTGTTATTTTTGACAGTGTTCGTGCTGTTTTTTCTGTCATTTGGTTTATGTTCTATGTTTCCTTTCGTCATTACTGTCAATTTTTTTCTTCCCCCTTTCCTTCTTTTTTTCCCCTTCTTATTTCTCCTTAAATTGTCTTTTGTTTTTCGTTCTTTTTTTGTATTTTGGTCATCTTTGCTTTCTTTCTGTTTCACTTATTTGTTCTTTTCTTTTTTTCTGTTCTGATGGGTTTTTTCTTCCTTTTGGGGGGAACAATTATAAGGAAAAACTGTTTTCATGCATTGGAATGTTTTTTTCATTTGGTTTTATTTCTTGGGTGTTGGTGTAGACTCTCTATCTCGTTGGAAGGAAGACAAACACTGTGATTGTTCCCCGTGGGTTTTTTCACTAGTAATATTATTGATATCATTATGAACATAACTGTTCTCTTTTACACATCGTTTGAAGTTCGTCTGGATCGGTTTTATTTTTATTCAAGAGTTGTATCGTTTTTCTTTTTTCTGTTCTTCTTTATTGTTCGGTTTTGTTTTTAGCCTGTATTTGATTGGTGTGTGTGTGTGTGTGTGTGTGTGTGTGTCTGTGTCTGTGTCTGTGTCTGTGTGCGCGTGCGTGCGTGCGTGCGTGTGTGTGTGTGTGTGTGTTCGTTATAGCGTCTATCCACTAACAAGTGATTTTAGACAGGTGTGTGTGAGCATACGTGCGTGCGTGTGTGTATATGTGTGTGTGTTTTGTGTGTGTGTGTGTGGTGTGTTTGGCCTTTTAAGTGGAGCTGGGAGCATGTTCCTTTCTAAGTTTCTTTAGTATGTAATGGTTTAACGGAAAGCGACAACTTTTTGTTAGTTTGTGTTTTTGTTTTTATTTTTTGACAAAGGACATTAATTAAAACATCTTTCTGTCCTATCTTTCTGTGCTATCTTTCTGTCCTATCTTTCTATCTCTGTCTGTTTGTGTGCTTGCTTGTCTCTGTCCGTCCATTCTTCCGCCCGTCCGTTCCTTTATCCGTCCTTCGGTCCGTCTGTTCGTGCAAGTCTGTCTGAATGTCTGCTCTCTCTCATACTGTCTGTCTCCCCCCCCCCCCTCTCTCTGTGTCTTACTGTCTCCCCCCCCCCTCTCTGTCTTTGTCTCTCTGTCTGTCTGTCTGTCTGTCTGTCTGTCTGTCTGTCTGTCTCTCTCTCTCTCTCTCTCTCTCTCTCTCTCTCTCTTCCTCTCTCTCTCTCTCTGTCTGTCTGCTGTCTGTCTGTCTGTCTGTCTGTCTGTCTGTCTCTGTCTCTGTCTCTCTCTCTCTCTCTCTCTCTCTCTCTCTCTCTCTCTCTCTCTCTCTCTCCCTCTCCCTCCCTCCCTCCCTCCATCCCCCCCTCCCTCTGTTATTTTCTCCCTAGTTTTTTTGGTTAAAGATAGATTTGTTCTTACTTTTATCTTTATTAATTTTTTGCCAGCATTTTCCCCCTGTTTCTTTTCTCTATGATTTGTTGTTCTGTCTGCCTGTCTGCTTGGCTGTCAGTTAGTGTGTGTGTCTATGCGTCTGTTCCTCTCTCTCACAGTGTTGCGTGTCTTTCTCGCTAAACTGCGAACCCCCTTTGGAGTCCGTTCAATTGTTTTTATTTTGTTTGAAACTAGTTGTGTTTGTCTCCTTATTCACGATATTTCTTCATAATGGCAGTGCCTTTAGAAAAAGGTACGTCTTCTGTAGGATTTTTGTTTGACGATGTGGGGAAGGTTGTTTATTTTGTAATTTTTGTTTATTTGTTGGTTGTGTTAAAAAAAAATTACAATTGTTTTCTTGTTTTTTTCCCACTTTGTATGATTTAGTTTCTTCTGTCTTCTTTTTTTCTGTCTTTTACTGCTCTGTGTACTTTTGTTGCTGTTTTTTTCTGTATTGCTCTCTGTCTCTGTCTCTCACACCCACACCCACCATCCACCCCCACCCTCCACCATCCACACCCCCCCCCCCCCCACACACACACACAC
>CM060323.1:10551136-10566136 GCA_030674155.1 Stramonita haemastoma
ACGTGTGTGTGTATGTGTGCGAGCGCGCGCGCGTGTGTGTGTTCTTTTTTTCTTCTTTTCTTTTATTTCGAGGATAATGGAATAAGCACTTATGTGTTTTTGTACATCCAGTCCCCGCGTGTATGCAGTTTTGTCAATTTTGTCATCCGTTCCCACTGGTACATATTGGCCTACTCTTTCAAAAAGCGGAACAGGTTTTAGCGTGTGCGCAAGATGTTCTGTGTGCGTTCGCAGATGGGACTTCGGTTTAAAATCTCATCCGAAGGACTTTTGGGGAGGGTGGAGTCGACACTGACTCTAGAGAAAAAGTCCTTTTGAAAGAGATTCGAACCCGGGTCAGCAGATCACGAGCACATCGCTCTGACCACCAGGCTATCCCGTCCCGTGTGTGTGCGCGCGTGCGTGCATATGTGCGTGTGAGGTATATATGTGAAAAAAAATCCATTTTACCGGTGCTCTAATGTATGTTTTCAATAATAAGCTTATCCCCACGAAAGCTCCAATCTTAGACCCCAGGAAAGCACACTTATAACAGACTTAGGATTTCATTTAAATGATAATACTTCTTTCAAATTGACAACGCTGTACTACTTTTAAAAGTACAGTAAAATTTTACAATTAAGCCAAGAGCAATTTTATTAAGAGGTGACAGACAGGTAAACAATGACAACTGCTGGCATACACATAGTGTGGGATGTGCATCAACTCAGTGATCAATCTAAAGTCCCACGAATACAATTTAAATCAAGTGTCTGAACTGTGCTATGCAAACTTTGTAGGAGCGAAAAAAATGTACCAATATTTTTCTGATAAGAAGTAAGAGAAAAACATGGACAGGTGATACAATGTAAACATCAGCAATCATGTCGTCCTAAGCTCAAATACTTTCTCATCGCTGGCTTCCAAGCGGTTGATATTAGAGTTGAAAGATAGAAGCAGATTGATATCACATGTGTACACGCTGCTGTGTTGATTCCTGTTTGTCAGGTAGCAGGGAGTTTTCTAATAAATCTCCTTTTGATGTCCTGCCATACCTGGGTGTAGAAAACTGGCTAGGGTGATGTTGGAATGTGCTTCCGTTGAGTCAGATCCCTGCCGAGAGAGAGGACGTGATTAAGTGTGTGTGTGTGTGTGTGTGTGTGTGTGTGTGTGTGTGTGTGTGTGTGTGTGTGTGTGTGTGTGTGTGTGTGCGTGGTGTGTGCGTGTGTGTGCGTGTGTGTATGTGTGTACACAAATATATATATACACATGTATAATATATATATGTTTAATATATATATGACATATACATATATGTATGTATATATGTATATATATGTATATTATATATTTTATAATTTTATATATATATATATATATATATATATATATATATATATATATATATATATATATATATATATATATATATTTGTGTGTGTGTGTGTGTGTGTGTGTGTGTGTTGTGTGTGTGTGTGTGGAGGTTACAAGAAGAGCTACATATTCTCAGTGCTGAAATACACTTCTAAATTTTGAAAAGTATCTTGCTGTTGTCATAGACAGGTTTCAATTACTGCCGTAACCTCTGAAGAGTGCTCAACCAGGAGCGGAAACTCCATAGCCCTTACTGAATAATTGCCCAGATGTTGCCTTTGCAGATTTTATTTTGGTTTGCTTTTTTATTTTGATTTGTGATTTTGCTTTGGAATCTTTGGCAAAAATCATTTTTATGAGGAGAATGAAGTTGTAACTGATGATCTGCGTTTGTTGTTCTCCACATTTTTTCACATCCCAGGAGTTGTGCAGAGTTCACAGATCTTAACTCTGTTACTAATAATTATTTTATATTTCTGCAGACGTTCTCTGCAGAACTTTCCCGCACATGCCCTCTTTCCACCTATACTCAAAGATACACACACCTTTAGAATGATCCTGTTTCAGTTGATAGTCTGATTGAAAGTTGTGATTTTCAGTAACGACTTAACTCGGTAAGTTTTTAATGACATTTCTATATCTGTATATGCCTCTCTATTCATGTGTCGTGTCTTAATGAAAAGTGCATGCTGGATTATTGGCGTCGAACACAAAAATGAGATGAAAAGTTAATTTGATCTCACGTGATTTTGTAGCAAACAAAAAACGTCAATGGATACATTCAGTTGTAACACACACCCCGCGCTCATAATATAGGCACACACAGAGGCATACAATCTCCTTGTCCGTGTGGCAGGCAGTCCCATCTGTGTGTATACATGTTGTCTAGCTGTGTCTCCCTCTCTAATGCTACGCTTTTGGGGAGTAGGAATAAATGGATTTTGTTCTTTGTCTCGAGAGTATCGTTTGGGGAAACAAACCTGCTGCACGATAAATCATTCTGAACGTAATTATGTTTCACGATTTAGAAAGCAGTTTTTATTACGCAGAGAAATGATAAATGTGTGCCATAATTAAAAGAAATGAAGAAAAAAACAGTAAAAAAACATGTATGTTTTACTTGATGCAAATATAGTACTTTTAAAGTAGGCTACGAGTAAATATAGATATAATTATATATGTGTGTATATATATGTGTGTATATATATATGTGTGTGTGTATGTATATTATATATATATATATATATATATATATATAGAGAGAGAGAGAGAGGAGAGAGAGAGAGAGAGAGAGAGAGAGAGAGAGAGAGAGAGAGAGAGAGTGTGTATAAATTCCCTTTAGCCAGATAATCAGTTTTCTGTTTTTATTGAGTTCTGTTTGAATATAATTGTAGACGTTGTTTATAATGCTTTTCGTTTCACAAATTATGTTAGTTTTTTTATCATGAACACGTGTCTAAGCAAAAGAGCAAAGTGTGTGTGTGTGTGTGTGTGTGTGTGTGTGTGTGATGAGAGGAGAGAGAGAGAGAGAGAGAGAGAGAGAGAGAGAGAGAGAGGGGGAGGGGGGCACACAACTGGCTCCCACAGGGCACTAATAGCAGCCCTAAACGCCAATTCATAATACAGCGCAGACCCCCAAGTCATGGCCGGCAGGTAGTTTCCAAACCCCTCATGATCAGCAAATTATCCTGTTCGGCCTGCTCCAACACAGACACACCGAAGTCAAAAATTTGACATGCTGATTGGCTGTACAAGGGAGCTAACGCTACTTTCACATGGGTAACTCTTGCCCTTTGCCGCCTCGCAATACCTGCTCGTTCATCCGTCCATTTCTGAGGCTCAAAATCTGCTCAGTTGAGTCGCGCTGCCTCTGTCCGCATCCAGAGATGGATCCATCAAGCTACATCGTGGGAGACGGGAGGTCTGGAAGTTGTGACGCGGAGTCTGCCCGGGCTAAAGAGTGACAAGGGACACGAAACTAATTACAGAAGAGTAGCTCTGCGCTCATTGGTTGGGGACTTGGAGACAGACAGGATGGTGGCGAGGGTATTTGTTCGATAGTTTAGTGGGGAAACCTCACCGGGACTATCGGTAAGATGGGGTGGTAATCATATCCTAAAGGGTGAGAAATGAGGGAGAAGGGGTAGACTTGATGCATATATTCATTACTGTATGCATATTCATGGCACCAACGTTTCCGATTTTTTTAGGGGAGCTGCTTATTGATTGTTCTCACAAGTCATCGGCTTTTTTCTTTTGGTACTACAGGGCGATGGAGACAGCAGTCAGGAAGGTCTTTGTTATCTGCAATTCTTTTGCATTTCTCTTTTTACCGTAGGGATCAGACACTATCCCATAAACTCCTCCGCTAGCAGCTTGTATACATCTTGTGAGTCACACTGCCAGTAGTGTTAGTATTCTCTTGATCGATTCCTGCAAGCCAGTTGTTGAGGGGGAGGAGAGAGAGAGAGAGAGAGAGAGAGAGAGAGAGAGAGAGAGAGAGAGAGAGAGAGAGAGAGAGAGGAGAGGAGCATAACATAAGACAAGGCCATAGTATGTGAATAACTTGAAGCTATTCATACTTATTTACATCTCTCCACTGTGTTGGCGAAATAGTGCGCACGTTGTTCATTAACTCAGTATAGAATGTGTGTGTCCATTAAAAATAATTATCGTGCAGAACGCAAAATTGTGTTGTACGTTTAAAAAAAAAAATCTTACGTGCACGACAACATGTTTGTGTACAAAACAGTCTTTATTTGAAATGCCACTAACTGTCGCCGTACAGCCGCCGCTGTAGTCTAGTGGTTAGGGCGTGGACTCGTAATCTAAAGGTTGCGGGTTCGATACCAGCCTTCGGCTATGGCGTTGTGCCCTTGGAAAGGCACTTTACGGCTATTTTCTCACCCCACCAGGTGTAAAAGGGTGACCAACCTTGTGTTGGGGGTTAACCTGCGATAGACTGGCGTCCTATCCAGGGGGGAGTCTAAGACTTTCAGTCGCTTAACGCCGCAGAAACCGGGATAAGCACGGCCTGATGAGCCTCTATAGGCTCGGAACAGACTTTAACTTTAACTGTCGCCGTGTACTGTTCAGGTTGGAATAGCAGTGGTACAGTAGCAGTAGAAAGTGAAACTGTGGTAGTAGTAGACGTAGACGTGGTAGTAGTAGTTGTTTTTGTTGTTGTAGTAGTTGTAGTTGTGGCAGTTGAAGTAGTAGAGGTAGTTTAGCTGTAGTTTGTTGGAGTTGTTGTAGTAGTAGTTGTAGTAGTAGTTGAAGTTGTTGTGGTAGTAGTAGTAGTGGTAGTAGTGGTAGTAGTAGTAGTAGTAGTAGTAGTAGTAGTAGTAGTAGTAGTAGTAAGTAGTAGTAGTATGGGGGCGGCAGCAGGAGTAGAGAAGTAGTCGTAGGAAAAAAACAGCATTAATAGAACAGTAGTGATAGTTCTATTAGCATATGGTGTGTGTATGTATATATATATATATATATATATATATATATATATATATATATATATATATTATATATATATATATATATATATCACTTGGTAACGATACAGAAAGCGATAGATAGGATGATATTAAGAAATTCTTATGCTAATGAAAAACAATTGAATATCCATCCAACCAGTCAGCTAATCTCTCTCCTCTCTCTCCTCTCTCTCTCTCTCTCTCTCTCTCTCTCTTCTCTCTCTCTCTCTCTCTCTCTCTCTCTCTCTCTCTCTCTCTCTAGCTCTCTCTCTCTCTAGCTCTCGCTCTCTTATTCTCTCTCCGCAAAAATCTCACTTTAAAGATGGGGTTTGGGGCAGAAAAAACTCGCAAGTTAACTGAAAAGCGACACGTTTGAATGTGTACTTTAAACTGTGTACACAGTAAACAGAAGCAGCTATTTAACGGTCTTTAGCCATGGCCCATACACACCTGCCACTGGCCTTTGGTCAAGCTGAGGGCCAAATCTTTCGAGCACAAGGCTGCTAGGTTTGGACATCAAAGACCAAACCAAAGGGAGGGGGGTATGACTGGAGGGGCTAAGACTGGCTCATAAGTTAATTTGCCTCCCACATGCGTTTCGGGAGGGAGGGAGGGAAGAGAGAGAGAGAGAGAGAGAGAGAGAGAGAGAGAGAGAGAGAGAGAGAGAGAGAGAGAGGGGGGGGGTGTGTGTGGGGGGGGGAGGGGGGGTAACGGGAGACTGAGTGCGGATAAAGGTATTGATCCACCCACAAAAAGTCCTTGGCCCCAGCCCAATACAAGGGCCAGGTCGGTTCCCCCCATTCAGGGGAAAGAGGTAGGGGAAAAAAAAGTAACCGGAAAAAACGATGGCTGGGCAAATGGTTGGAGGTGGGCTGAATGTCCATTGACTTGTGTTGACCACCACCACAATGGTGTTTTCCAGTGGTGAGCACAATGTACAAAGGTGGGCCTGCCTGCCTGCCGTTACCTCTGCACGGGGATAGCCTAGGGGAGAAAGAGGTATAGAGGCTACTACCTGTGCTGGGGCTTTTGTGTTGTAGTCAACTTTGATATATGATTATAGAGGGAAAGGGATTTTTTTTAAAATCGTTAGTACATTCTGTGTGAAAGGACAGTGCGGGTGTGTGTGTGTGTGTGTGTGTGTGTGTGTGTGTGTGTGTGTGTGTGTGTGTGTGTGTGTGTGTGTGTGTGTGTGTGTGTGAATGCTGTGTGAATGATGTGTGTATTAATTTTTTTTTTAAACTCTTGTGAGGATTACATACCATAACAGTGCTACTATTTCTAGCAGCAATAATTTTAAAAGTCATTGATCAGATGAGAATTTGTAGGAGAGACAATGCTTAAAGCTAATGATGAATACGGCGATAAAAAACAAACACAACGATGATGACGACGCCGACGATGACAACGGTGATGGTGGTGGTGGTGGTGATGGTGATGATGATGATGATGATGATGATGATGAATGAGATGATGATGATGATATAGAATAAGAATAAGAATGCCAATACTCTTTATCCTGGTCATGACAAAAATGATGATGACATTGATGATGAGAAAAAGCCTTTTACGTAAGAAACAAAAAAGTAAGATTTTCTCACTCATGTCTCGTTTTGAGTTTGTGTTTAAAGTTTGTGTGTAAATACAGATTGCAGTTCAATAATTAAAAATGTAGAAATGCAGTGTCTTGTTGACATGCACAAAGACAGTTTACACTTCATAAAATTTGAAATATGCATTAACGTTTACAGTCCATGAAATTTGAAATACGCGATAACAGTTTCATGAAATTTGAAATATACAGTAAGTTTCATGAAATTTGAAGTATGCATTAACAGTTTCATGAAATTTGGAATATGCAATGCGCAATAACAGTTTATGAATTTAATGCAATAACATTTTTATGAAATTGAAATAGCAGTAACAGTTTCATGAAATTTGAAATATGCAATAACAATTTACAGTCCATGATATTTGAAAAATACACTAACAGTTTACAATTCATGAAATTTGAAGTATGCAAAGATAGTTTGCAGTTTATGAAACAAAAAACTTATAACTCTTGGCAAAATAATGTTTGAATTGAACGGTAATATTCGTATTGTGCGTCGTAGTTTTTTCAGGTGAATTGGTTTTTTGTTGTTCGTTTATGTGGGTTTGGGGTTAAACAGATTTTCGTTTCTTTTAGATCAAAACAACATAGCAACAATACATGAAGCATGATGAATGCAATCAGCCTCAGTTTGTTTTGTTTTTAGTTTGCTTCTTTCCTGTAGGTTTAGCACGTTGTGTTTCTACAGGGCTGTTAAGTCATTCATTGAACAGAAATGAAGTCTGAAGTTCAAAGTACTTGTTTAAAAAAAAAATAAAAAAAGTTCAGTGATCACGTTTTGGCAACAAGGTGATTTTAAGCCTAAAAGTTGATGTTCCTTTTCTAGTTGACTTGCAAACATGCATTCTCTCCTTATTCTCCTCGTGTCTTTGTTTTGGTCATTTTACATCACCCTTTGCTCTACCCTTCTCTTCATTGTAGTTCTCCTTTTCTTCCCTTTTCCTTTAACCCCGACTTGGCGTCTTGTACACGTTATATAAGGAGGATGGGTGAGAGGAGGGAGCAGCAACACACAAAATAGCAAGTTACAGCAGAGAAAACGTATGGATTCGCCCAGCACCAAATACCTGCAAGGGAGATTATTTTCCCATAACAGTCCTGGAACGAAAGCCATTTGAGGAAAATTATCTCCTCGTAACCATTGAGAACCCCGAATAGATTTGACGAGAACAAAAATTCAGGGGGGGGGGGGGGGGGGGGGGGGGGGGGGGGGAGGCAGAGATGTCAGAAACGGGGAGAAGGAAGAAAGGAATAGAAAAAAGAAACACCAAAAGAAACGTGAGGCTGTCCATTAACAGTCTTCCATAAAGGCTTGCACTTTATGCAGCCCCTGTCTGTATACTGTCCCGGGACCTAGGGGGGAAACTTCAAAAAGGGTCCGGGATCCTGCAAGCCTTTTAGAGCACAATATTCGGGCATTCGTCATCGTCAAGCCGCGCGACTTTCACCTGTGGCGGCCCACACTGCACGAGGAAGGGGCTTTGTGCTTTTCCTCGCGGACTAGGGACCAGCCCGCCTTTCATCCAGCGCTGGAGTCAGCCCCGGTGGAGCTAGGCGAGGCTCTCAAATGCTCATTCATCATTCGCTTTCCTCCGGTCCGCTCTTTTTGTGATCGTCAATACCCCGGGTTTGGGGCGGGAGTGCGACATGCGACACCAATTTTCTTCTCTCCCCCCCTCCCTCCTCTCCACACACCCCCCACCCCCACCCCTGTTTCTCTCTCTCCCTGTCTCGGCCTAAACAATCTCGCTCTCCTCCCTTCTACCCTTTTTGCAGGTCGATCGACAGTAGGAGCCATTATTATGCTGGCATGAAGACTTACCTTGGAAAATGAAGGTGGTTCAGAAATCGTTTGAAAATTTAAGATTTGCTATAGTGGCAGGTTGAAACAACTCATTGGACATTCTCATACATATTCCTGTAATTGATCTTTTTTTTTTTTTTTTTTTTTTTTTTTTTACTTCGACAGTAACTACTTAAATGCTCGAAAGTTGCCTTTTTATCGAAAGAACAACCACTGCCATAACCAAACCCACAAAAACAATTATGACCAATCGTTTGAAATGTAGAT
Source organism: Stramonita haemastoma (assembly GCA_030674155.1). Classification (NCBI taxonomy): domain Eukaryota; kingdom Metazoa; phylum Mollusca; class Gastropoda; order Neogastropoda; family Muricidae; genus Stramonita; species Stramonita haemastoma. The sequence goes on from CM060323.1 coordinate 10,559,643, forward strand.
CTAGTTGTAGCAGTGTGTGTGTGTGTGTGTGTGTGTGTGTGTGTGTGTGTGTGTGTCTGTGTGTGTGTGTGTGTTTGTGTGCATTTTGTTTGATTTTCTGTTATTTTTTATGATTTGGACGTAAACATGAAGAGCTTATTGATGTCAAACGCGTGTGTCTCCATTGGCTTGAATCACTGTCCCGTTGTGCGGGCATCCTGATTCATGGCCTTTGTGCTTGACATCACTGAGAGCCAAAAAAATATGATTGATTTAAGCCTGCCACAGGGAATTCTGTTGCTGGTGTGTGTGTGTGTGTGGTGTGTGTGTGTTGTGTGTGTGTGTGTGTGTGTGTGTGTGTGTGTGTGTGTGTGTGTGTGTGTGTGTGTGTGTGTGTGTGTGTGTGTGTGTGTGTGGTGCTTGAGAGAGAGAGAGAGAGAGACAGAGAGACAGAGAGAGAGAGACAGAGAGAGACAGAGAGAGAGAGAGAGAGCGCCTGCCACTTGGAATTCATTTGCAGGTAGTGGTGGTGTGTGTGTGTTTTGTGTGTGTGTGTGTGTTTGTGTGTGTGTTGTGTGTCTGTGTGTGTGTGTGTGTGGTGTTGTTGCTGTTGCAGTAATAACTTTTGTATAAATGTCAAAACATGATATTATGGGTGTATGTAGGATTGCTATTGAAGTTTGGTCGCATGTTCATAGAGTAGAAAACGATCAATCTAGAGAGTAATATTCAACGTGTTGATACACTAGAATAGTTTCAGAAAGTGGATGTGGTATAGAGTTTATTCTATTGTTTTTGTTGTAATAGATCATTTGCGAACCTTTTTGTGTGAGTAAGAGAACAAATAGAAGCAACGTTTGAATCCTAGTGGTTAAATCAGCAAATACATTATAGAACTAAAATAGTTATGTACAGTCAGTAAACTAAATCAACAGCTACCGCCTTATCATTTTTAATGTAACGATGTTACACACACACACACACACACACACACACACACACACACACACACACACACACACACACACACACACAACATACATACATACATACATACATACATACATACATACATACATACATACATATACATACACACACACACAAGTACTACTCTTTAAAACTCCAAGAAACTCCCTGTTTTCGAAATTCTACCCCCTATTGAAAAGCCCCAGGAAGTGGTACCTTCAATATTTTCCCATAACATGTCCCATTCAGAAAGTCCAGAAACTCTCGCCTTAAAAACCGTTTCTCGCTTATCCACTTCCTTTCAAAGTCCCGGAGAGGGAGGGACAGTAATCGACCTACTGCGGTTTAGGGGAGAGGAATGGCTATTGAAAGACATGGATTAATGTTCGACCTCCGCGCCAGCTACCGTCTATCCATCACTGTATTCCCTGGCGGGCTGGGAAGCTGTTGGATGTCAAGCCTGGCTGAGCACACGTTGGCATGCAAGGGGTGGGCCGGTGTGAGGGAGGGAGGGTGACTGACTCTTAGTACGGGCTGTTTCAGCGTCCATGCATGGATGCTGGGAATGCGCGGATGATCGGGTCTGTACCGGGGAGGGTTGTAATTACTGTCTAGTCAGTGTCATGTGGTGTATTGGGGGCGGTTATGGGGTGGGGATGTCTGGGGGCTTAGTGTGTAAAGTGTTATGTGGTGTCCAGGTGCTGAAATGAATGTGGACGTGTGTGTATCATTTTGTGTCGTGTTTTCATGTCTGTGTTGTCGTGTGGAGTAGGCTTTTGTTGGTCTGCGTGTTTGGCAGGTCTTTGCTCTCTTGGTGGCTTGGTCATTGGCGTATTTATCGTTGTCATTATTGTACGTAATTATTAGTTATAGCATAATGTCCTCTTTAGCATCAAAATTGTTTCAGCCATATGAGAAATGGTATTTTGGGTGGCATCCATCCGACATGTGTGCATTACACATATACTCTCATACAAACACACCTCTGTCTCTGTCTCTCTCTCTATCTCTGGCTGTCTGTCTCTCTCTCTCCAACACAGATACACACACACTCACATACTCACTCCTAATCTCCCTCTCACCCTCAACCCCATCCATACCAAACCCATCATCCCCCAACCAACCTTATTCTTTCCATTTTTGCCCATATTCTTTCTTTGCTTCTTCTTCTTCTTCTTCTCCTCCTCCTGCCCCCCGTCTTCTTTCTTTTCAAGTATTCCCATGCATCCATTAAAGACAGGAGTCGCGGGCAGCTCGACTTGATATTCCATTCATCATGGACCTACTTAATCACGGAGGCTAATCAGTGAGGGCCCCGGGGGAATCTTTGAATCCACCGAACGTGCCTGCCCTGCTCAATTCTGCCCATGTGATGGGGAGGGAAGAAAAAGAGGATGGTTGGGGAAGACCGGACGGGGGTTGGGGGTGGGGTTGGGGGGGAGATCGGGAGGAAGGAGGGAGATGTGTTGTGGTTGGGAGGAGTGACTGTGATTAACGCGCACTTCTGGTTCGGTTCAAGTTTTGAAGAAAGGGAGGGGGAAGAAGGAGAAGAAACAGAACAACAAAAAACAAAACAGGTAGGCCAAAAAAACAACAACCCCAAAACCCCAACCAAGAATAAAAATAAACAAGGAAACAAAGTGAAAGAAAATAAAACTTGTAACCATTGATTCTTCTTATCTTATTAGCAAAAAACCGATGTACAATCAAGTACATCAGAGCCAGGACTCTAAAGAGCAGAGAGACTGGGTTTCAGCAGACTGTTCCCATTGACATTGGGCATAAATAAATCACACTTTTGTGGCCTTGGACCGTTTATGCTGTTAACAGAAGGCTGACACACTAACAACAAACAAAACGAACATATAGAAATGTGAATTGTAATGTGAGCAGTTGTAAATCATTGTATGTGTCAACTTAATGTAGTTCTGTTTTAGTGTGAATAGGTCGTGCAGTAACCAGCCCCCTATAATCTTGCATTGGCATTTTTTTTATTTTATTTTAGTCTTTTATATCGAGGATAATGGAATAAGCTTTTTTTCAAGTCCCTGTGTGTATGCAGTTTTGTAAATATTGTCATCTGTTCCCACCGGCACACAGTGGCTTACTCTTACGAAAAGTGGAACGGGATTTAACGTGTGCGCAAGATGTTCTGCGTGCGTTCACACACGAGGCCTCGGTTTACAGTCTCATCCGAAAGACAGCATTAACATTTCTGTGCGTTCTTAATTGCTTTTCTAATTTTTTTTGGGGGGGGGGGGGTTAATATTCAGTTAACTTCTTCCTTTTCCTTTGCTTGGAATGTTTCTTTTGTATCTTTCTGGCTTTTTCTCTCTCTCCATTTTCGTCCTAGTCATTTGCCCTTTTTGTTTCTGTTGCTTTTTTCGCATTTTCTGTGGGCTTTATTTTCTTTCCTTTTTTTTCCTTTTTTATTTTTGCTCATCAGTTCTCTGCTTTTCTTTTCTGTTTTTCGCTTTCTCCCAATTATTTTGTATCTTTCTCTTTTCTTTTGCACTGACCATCTCATTTGCTCGCTTATAAAAGAGAAAAAAGCTTTCAGATGCTGACATTCACATTTCTTCTCGCAGATGTGTGTGTGTGCGCATGCGTGTGTGTGTGTTAGTGTGTGTGTGAGTGTGTGTTGTGTGCTCTCTGAGTGTGTGTGTATGCGTGTGCTTGTGTGTGTGTGTGTGTGTGTGTGTGTGTGTGTGTGTGTGTGTGTGTGTGTGTGTGTGTGTAAAAGTGTATCCTTGTATTTTGTTTTCTTGCTCAGTATATTTTTATTCAGTTTGTTTGTCTTTACTTGATCATTATTTTGATTTGTTTAATGTGGTGGGGGTGGGGGCGCATGTGTTTTTTTTTCATATTCTCTCTCTGTGTGTCTCTGTCTTGTCTGTCTGTCTGTCTGTCTGTTTTGTCTGTCTGTCTGTCTGTCTGTCTTCTGTCTCTGTCTCTGTCTCTGTCTCTCTCTCTCTCTCTCTCTCTCTCTCTCTCTCTCTCTCTCTCTCTCTCTCTCTCTCTCTCTCTCTCTCTCTCTCTCTCTCTCTCTCTCTGTACCCCCAGCAGACTCAGTCCAGTCAGACTTGTTGATTTGCATACAGAAGTTAGCATGGTTCCGAGTACAGCGTTGATGCGTCCGCGCGTCTAGTCTCCTGCGCCTGAGAAGAGAAGGATGGTGGCTGGGCGATAGTGGGAGAGGGAGGAATGGGGGAGGGAGGATGCCGCTGCTGCTGCTGCTGCTACCGCCGCCTTTCTTTTCTTTCTCCTCCTCCTCCTCCTCCCCATCCCCCCCCCCCCCCCCCCCCTTCTCTCCCCCTCCCTTCCTCCCCCAAAGTCTCCCGTGGCCTGGAGATAGAGTTCATTAGCAATAGAAAGATCAATAGCAGGGCTGCAGCAGCCTATAGTTTTCTTCTCCTCCTTGTTCTCGTCGCTTGGATTATGATACTTTGATCTCCCTGCGGGGAAGAGAGGGAGGGAGGGAGGGAGTGTGGCGTGGACAGATAGACTGCAGCTCCGATTTCAGCCATGCTTGGTCATCATCCGGATATCTGGACTCGGGTCGTGGTTACCATGATCATCATCATTATTGTCGTTGAACATGACGTCGGTATCGTCACCGTTCTTGGTGGTGTCGTCGCTGTCGTTGTTGTTGTTGTTGTCCCTGGTGTTGAGAAGGATGGGCGTAGAAAAGTTTGTTTGAAGAATTATGATGTTATGATTAATATTTACTATTAAATTATGATCATCGGAGTTTTTGTTATGCACCTCAGCAGTATTTCTTTAACTGTTTCGAGTTCCGTGTCACCTTTATTACTGTCGTCCTCATAACCGTTGTCGTCGTCATCGTCATCATTGTCGTCGTCAGCATCATCAGCAGCAAGCGCCATCGTTGTCGTCATAGTCATCATCATCATCTCGTCGTCATCATCAACATCATAATCACCATCATAATCATCACCATCAGCAGCAGCAGCAGCAGCATCAACGTCATTAACATAATCATCTCCGTGTCCTTCTCTTCCTCATCTTCTGTTTCTTCTCGTCCTTCTCTTCGCCTTCTTACCTTTTCTCCCCCAATTCTCTACTGTTCCACTTTCCCTACCACCCCTCCTTTGTCTATGTCAGCCATCATATTACATCATGTTGTCTTTGCATTTCTTTCTCTTTTTCTTTTTGCCTTTCTCTCGTCTGGGCTCTCTCTCTCTCTCTCTCTCTCTCTCTCTCTCTCTCTCTCTCTCTCTCTCTCTCTCTCTCTCTCTCTCTCTCTCTCTCTCTCTCTCTCTCTCTCTCTCTCTCTCTCCCTTCCTTTCTATCACACCACATATGATAAAATACATAGTGGAAATAAACATTAATTTCCTTGCTGTCTTCTTTTTCCCTGACTCAGAAATGATGTTATGACGGCTCCGAGAAGTCTGATAAAGGAAAGAAAAAGACCGAAAGGAATAAAAAAGACGATGGCAATATCAATCTCTTCGCATCTGGCCGAAAGATGAAATATGGGCGGACAGCAGGCGGCAATGTATTTTGCGTAATACAACTGTCTTCCCTCCCTCCCCCCCCTCCCCCTCGACTTCCTTTCCGGAAAGAACGGGTGTTAAATGAGACTGGATCAGCCTTATTGTTATTCTTCGTGACTTCTTTTTGTTCTCTTGTTTCCGTGGCTGTATGTTTGAGTCTTGTGCTCTCTTCTTGTCTCTCTTCTATCTGTCCTGTCTCTGTCTCTATATATATATATCACACACACACACACACACACACACACACACACACACACACACACACACACACACACACACACACAACACACACACACACACATATATATATATATATATATATATATATATATATATATCTCCCCCTTCTGTGTGTGTTGTATTGTGTGTGTGTGAGTGTTGTGTGAGGTAGGAGAGAGAAAGAGAGACAGAAACAGAGAGAGAGAGGGAGAGGCAGATAAGTTAGGGAGGAAGGGAGAGGAGGGAAAGTGACAGAGGGATCACACACACACACACACAAAACACACACACACACACACACACACACACACACACACACACACACACACACACACACACACACACACACACACACACACACACCACATAACACGGAGACAGAAACCATGAAGATATAGGAAAATATCGGTAGTAACACGCTATAAATAGTTTTCCGTTGTATATTATATATATATATATATATATATATATATATATATATATATATATATATATATATATATAGTATATATACATTATATATATATATATAATAGATTATTATATATATCTTTTAAAAAAAACAACTTCACTGTATTATTTCGAGCTGTGCTGATTGGGGATGGGAAGAGAAGGGGGAGCAATCACAATGATGATATGAAGATAGAAACAAAAAGGAATGTAGATAAAAGTTAATTGGAAGGGGGAGGGGAGGGGATGGGGGGCACTGCAGCAGATGCAGCTGATTAGAATGGACGACAATGCGGCGAACTCTTGAACCTGCCTGCAAATCAGATAGCAGGCTAGTGGCTAGCAATTTGGCTTGGC
>CM060323.1:10571136-10575729 GCA_030674155.1 Stramonita haemastoma
ATAACTGTAATAATTGTGTTGTATGAAAATCACGGATACTGATCATTTTACACCTATAGAGCTGGGCATTGGAGATTTGGAGGAGAGAGAGAGAGAGAGAGAGAGAGAGAGGAGAGAGAGAGAGAGAGAAGAGAGAGAGAGAGGAGAGAGAGAGAGAGAGAGAGAGAGAAGAGAGGAGAGAGAGAGAGAGAGAGAAGTGCCTGTGCGTGCGTGCATGCAAGTATGTCTGTGTGTGCACAAGCATGTATAAGCACACACAAACAACACACACACGACGCGCGCGCGCGCGCACACACACGAGAGAGGAAAGGTGAAGTGACAAAACAGAAGTAACCTGTGCTGTGGGTGAAGCTGGACCCAGTGTGGCAGCAGTCAGATCAAAGGGGTGTGTGGTGTTGCTATCAGCTGACCAGCTGACCACAGCTAGGCTAGCCGCTTTCTGTCCCCCTGTCCTCTGGACTAAAGCTGGCTGACTGGGCTAGGCTAGGCTACGTTATGCTATGTTAGGCTGATTCTGTCTACTTGGATGCATGTTGTTTTAGAATATGACCACTTGACACTTTACGGGGGGGGGGGGGGGGGGGGTATCACTCCAGCAAACCTGAGCATACGATGCAGAATAAAATCAAACAGGGCCAATATCGGTAACAAACACCCTTGAAAGCTGCAGGAAAATAAAACCGTGTAGAATACAGATTTCATCCACGTATTCCAAACATGAGCACGTGAAGAAACCAAAACATCTTACCACACCAAAGCATATATTTTTGAAAGTAAAGAAATCAACAGAAATCAAAAGTTGTAGGCCGAAATAAGCAAGCAAAATAGATCAAATTGATTAAATAAGCTAGTATAAATATAAGGTTGTTTGTTGTCAACACTTTTATAGATAAAATAAATAAAAAGGCAAAAAGACAAATAAAAAACAAAATAAACATAAACTAAAGAAAAGAAAAGGAAAGAAAAAGAAAAAGAAAGTGTACAGTTTGTTTTCTAAAAAGATAGATTTTTTAAACCAAAAAAACCCAACAAAGGAAAACACACATAGACACAACAGGAGCAACAACAACAAAAAACCAAACACACACAGACAAACCAAACAATCCATGTTAAAAAAAAAAAGCTAAAGAAAACATCGCTCTCTCTCTCTCTCTCACGCTGTGATTTTGATTTTATTCCGACGTTTATCTTAAAGAGAAGGAGATTTGTTAGCCATCGAGAGCGTTGATCGCGTTACTTTCTCTCACTCCAGTACACAGAAAACGCAACGAGCTGGCCTACCGTACCGCGCTGCAATGAAATAAGAGAAAATTGAAAAGTTTGAAGGAAAATGAATGAAAGAGGGGTGTGAGTTGCTGTGTGTATATGTGTGTGTGTGTGTGTGGGGGGGGTGGAGACAGGAAAAGCAATAGTAGGGGATGGGGTGAAGGCTAGAACAAAGAGAAGAATCAGCCACTGAGGGTCTAGAAGTGGAAGACTGACAGGCACACACATACACACACAAACGCGCGCGCGCGCACACACACAACACACACACAACACAGACACAGACACAGACACAGACACACACGAGCGCGCGCGCACGCGCACACATACACACACACACCACAACACACACATACACACACACTCATACACACATACACACATACACACAACACACACACACACACACACACACACACACACACACACACACACACACACACACACCAAAGTACCGAAAGAAAGAGAAAACTAACACCCTCCCCTCCCCCAAGGATAAAAGACCCCAAAAGAAAGCACACAGAAACAAGCAAGCAAACAAACATACAAAGGATCGACAGTTTTAAAAAATAAAATGTAAGAAGACTTAGGGGGTGGAGAAGCGAACGACTGTAGCTATGAGCATTACAGCTTTTCAGACCTCCGCTATAATAGACGGCACTAGTGTGTGAACAACTTTTGCCCCCCCCCCCCCCCCCCCCCCCCCTCTCTCACTCTGTGTCTGTCTCTCTCTGTCTTTTCTCTGTCTCTGTCTCTCTCTCTCTTTCACACACACACAACAAACACACACCCACACACACACACACACACACACACACACACACACACACACACACACACACACACACACACACACACACAGATGAGATCACAAACCCTGGGAAAAAGTGAAGTGGTGTATTGTTAGAGAAATGGAAGGCCGTGTTCTCTAGTGCACTATGTATACATGTATTCATGGATAGTTGGTGGTTTTGAATAGAGTGTGTAGGTTGTGCGCAGCCCTCCGCAAGGGGGCTTTAGGTGCGAGTAGGCATGCATGCATGCATGCGCACTAGACGCTTTGCAAACGCATCGTGTGTGTGTTGTGTGTGCTGTGTGTGCGTGCGTGCGTGGGCGCACGTGTGTGTGTTATTTCTTTAATTCTTTTATTTCGAGAATAATGGAGTAAGCCTGCATTGCTTTTTCTTTTGTATAATAGTCTTCATGTGTGTGTGTGTGTGTGTGTGTGTGTGTGTGTGTGTGTGTGTGTGTGGTGTGTGTGTGTGTGTGTGTGTGTGGTGTGCAAGGTATATAATTTTTATTTAATATGTTTCTTATGGTCATGATGTGATGGACAGTTTTATAGATTTTAATGTGAATTACTTAAAGCTAATGTGAATTTGCTTTGGTGTCATTGTACTACACACATTGTACTACATGCATTGTAATAAACAACACACACACACCACACACACACACACACACACACACACACACACACACACACACACAGTGCGGACGGGATAGCCTAGTGGTCAGAACATTGCATTCGCAATTTGACGACCCGGGTTCGATTCCCGTTCGAGGGGATTTTTCCTCTGGAGTTAACATCAGTGCCCCAAAAGTCCTTCGGATGAGACTATAAACCGAGGCCCCGTGCGCGAACGCACCCAGAACATCTTGCGCACACATTAAATCCTGTTCCGCTTCGTAAGATTAGGACATCGTGTGCCGGTGGGAACAGATTACAAGATTTACAAAAACTGCATACACACGTGGACTGGATGTAAAAAAGCACAAGAAGCACTTATTCCATTCCATTCCATCCTCGACATATAAGACTAAAATTAAAAATAAATAAATAAACACACTCATAAACACAAGAGAAAGACAGACAGACAGACAGACAGACAGACAGAGGGGGGGGGGGGGAGGTTGGATCATGCTTAATTAGAAACAGAACTATGTGCAATCGTATTTGCTATACATGTAGACCCTGGCAATGCAAGGCATCTAAGAAGGAAGTTGTATAGAAATGCAATGATTATACAGTGTCATTCCTATTTTGAATACCAAAGAGTGTATCCAAAGTCCTGAGGGACAAAGCCAATCATAAATAACATTCATATAAGACCACCCCCATCATATGAAGAGAGAGAGAGAGAGAGAGAGGAGAGAGAGAGAGAGAGAGAGAGAGAGGGGGGGGCAGACAGAAAGACAGACAGAAAGACAGACACACACACACACATATATAATACACACTTCCGCGCGCGCGCCCACAACACCACAATACAGACGCACAGACACACAATATGGTGTGCATGTGGTAAGTTAGACAGACAGCCAGGCAAAGGGGAAATTACCAGTGGGAAAAATGTAATTCATACCACATTATCAACATTTTAATCAAATGAATATAATCAACTCGATCCACTAGTCTCTTGGTATTTATCTGCGTATTCGTTGACAAGTGTGTGTGTATGTGTCGTGCGTGCGTGCGCGTGTGTGTGTGCGTTTGTGTGTGCGCGCGGGTATGTGTGTATGTGCGTGCCCGTGCGTGCCCATGCAGCGCTTACTTAGACACAGACACACAGACACACACACACACACAACAACCAAACAAACAACAGACACAGACACAACACACACACACACACACACACACACACACACACACACACACACACACACACCACACACACACACACACACACACAGTAATTGGCAGAGAGTCACAGAGAGAGAGAGGATTATCAAGTTACCGTTTAATTTCCACATGAAAATCGATCCTTGTGATATCTAGATACATATTTACCCACTCTCTCACTTCTTTTCTCTGTTTCCTATCTCACAGAGAGACAGAAAGACACACAGACAGGAACTGAGAGATGGGGACAGACAGACATACATACACAAAGACACACAGATAGAAATCACAACAAAAAAAGAATTGAGAGAGAGAAACGAATCAGAGTTTTCATTTGGGGCAAAGCGGAGTTTTATTTTTTTGTTTTTTTGTTTTTGGTGTTGTTGTTTAGGGTCAGAGTTTTGTTCGTTTTCATCTGTTGTTTGTTTTAGAGTCAAAGTTTTGTTGTTTGTTTTTCTGTTGTTGTTGTTGTTTAGGGTCAAGTTTTTGTTTGTTTTTTCTGTTGTTGTTGTTGTCTAGGGTCAAAGTTTTGTGGTTTGTTTTTTGTTCTTGTTGTTGTTTAGGTTCAGGTTTTGTGGTTTGTTTTTCTGTTGTTGTTTAGGGTTAGAGTTTTGTGGTTTGTTTTTCTGTTGTTTTTGGTTTGTTGTTTAGGGTCAGAGTTTTGTGTGTTTGTTTTTCTGTTGGTGTTTGGTTTGTTGTTC
>CM060323.1:10575829-10580829 GCA_030674155.1 Stramonita haemastoma
TTGAAATACAAATATCTGGGAACTGTTTTTGACCACAAGTTAAATTGGGACGCTAACATTGACGCTATTGTCAAAAAGGGGCAAACAACGTGTGTATTTTCTAAGGAAGCTTAACTCATTTTTTGTTGACAAAAAGATTCTTTGTTTGTTTTACAAGTCTTTACATAGAGAGCGTTCTAAGTGTCGCTTTCATTTGTTGGTACAATAACCTTAGTTTTTAAGAATAAGAATTGTCTTCAGAGAATTGTGAGAAACCTGTCTAAAAATAATTGGAGAACAAAGAGATCTCAAGCCCGTTTTGTAATCAGCAGCTTGTAGGCAAAGCGACTGCCATTTTGGCCGATCCCTCCCATGCTTTGTTTTCAGAATTCAATTGTTGCCTTCAGGACATCGTTTTCAATGCCACAACAGCAAAACAAACAGAAAAGGAAATTCATTTGTGCCAGTAGTTTATCCGAGTTCTAAACTCATAACACTGACTGTGATTGCCACTGTTGTGAATGTAGTCGTGATAGAAAAATACGATTGTTGCTGACGTTAAGGAAGATAATAATGATAGTCATTTTATTGATGATAATGATATGAATGATGATCGATGATTGTAATGATAATGATGATGATGATGACGATGATGATGAATGATGATGATGATTGATGATGATGATGATGATGATAATGCATGAACTAAATAAAATGTAAAGGAAACAAACCACGGTGTCACTACAGACGTAAGAGTCTTTGAAGAACCTGAGGAGAGAAGGAAAGATGGATGGAACTCAACGACCTTCAAATAGTCGGTCTGATTCGTGCAACTTGGAGAGCACTCTCCGTTGCTGCTGCTGCTGGCCCTGTGAATGTGCTGCAGTGTTTTGGGACAATCGATGCCAATCTCTCTTCTTTGTAACGTGCGCAGTGGTTTAGAGAGAGAGAGAGGAGGGGGGGGGGGGGGGGGAGAGAGAAGAAAAAGAGAGACAGACATGGAGAGACAGATAAACAGAGAAATGATGTGTGCCTGTGCCCACACAGAAAACCCACATGAAGACAAAAAATAATGAATTTAAACTAACTGCCAGTGCAGAAAAATAGCTTCGCACTAAGTACGCGCGCGAAAATAAATGAATAAATAATGAATAGATAGATGAATAGACATGGATAGAGACAAGAAAGAAAATGGAAGAGCCATCACGGAAACTGTGTAATTATAACTGTACTAATATTGATGTATGAAAATCACGGAAACTGGATGATTATAACTGTAATAATTGTGTTGTATGAAATCACGGATACTGATCATTTAACACTATAGAGCTGGGCATTGGAGATTTGGAGAGAGAGAGAGGAGAGAGGAGAGGAGAGAGAGAGAGAGGAGAAAAGAGGGGAGAGAGAGAGAGGAGAGAGAGAGAGGAGGGAGGGAGGGAGGAGGGGAGGAGGGAGGGAGGGAGAGAGAGAGAGAGAGAGAGAGAGAGAGAGAGAGGGAGAGAGAGAGAGAGGGTGCCTGTGCGTGCGTGCATGCAAGTATGTCTGTGTGTACGCAAGCATGTATAAACAACACACAAACACAACACACACACACACACACACACACACACACACACACCCACACACGCCGCGCGCGCGCGCACAAGCGCGCGGCGCGCCGCGGCACACACACGAGAGAGGAAAGGTGAAGGGACAAAACAGAAGTAACCTGTGCTGTGGGTGAAGCTGGGCCCAGTGTGGCAGCAGTCAGATCAAAGGGGTGTGTGGTGTTGCTATCAGCTGACCAGCTGACCACAGCTAGGCTAGCCGCTTTCTGTCCCCCTGTCTTCTGGACTAAAGCTGGCTGACTGGGCTAGGCTAGGCTACGTTATGCTAGTGTTAGGACTGATTCTGTCTACTTGGATGCATGTTGTTTTAGAATATGATCACTTAACACTTTACGGGGGGGGGGGGGGGGGGGGGTGTATCACTCCAGCAAACCTGAGCATACGATGCAGAATAAAATCAAACAGGGCCAATATCGGTAACAAACACCCTTGAAAGCTGCAGGAAAATAAAACCGTGTAGAATACAGATTTCATCCACGTATTCCAAACATGAGCACGTGAAGAAACCAAAACATCTTACCACACCAAAGCATGTATTTTTGAAAGTAAAGAAATCAACAGAAATCAAAAGTTGTAGGCCGAAATAAGCAAGCAAAATAGATCAAATTGATTAAATAAGCTAGTATAAATATAAGGTTGTTTTGTTGTCAACATTTTATAGATAAAATAATATAAAAAGGCAAAAAAACAAATAAAAAACAAATAAAACATTAAACATAAAAAAAGAAAAGGAAAGGAAAAGAAAAAGAAAGTGTACAGTTTGTTTTCTAAAAAGATAGATTTTTTAAACAAAAAAACCCAACAAAGGAAAACACACATAGACACAACAGGAGCAACACACAACAAAAAACCAAACACACACAGACAAACCAAACAATCCATGTTAAAAAACAAAAAGCTAAAGAAAACATCCTCTCTCTCTCTCTCTCACGCTGTGATTTTGATTTTATTCCGACGTTTATCTTAAAGAGAAGGAGATTTGTTAGCCATCGAGAGCGTTGATCGCGTTACTTTCTCTCACTCCAGTACACAGAAAACGCAACGAGCGGCCTACCGTACCGCGCTGCAATGAAATAAGAGAAAAATTGAAAAGTTTGAAGGAAAATGAATGAAAGAGGGGTGTGAGTTGCTGTGTGTATGTGTGTGTGGGGGGTGTGGGTGGGGGTGGGGTGGGGAGAACAGGAAAAGCAATAGTAGGGGATGGGGTGAAGGATAGAACAAAGAGAAGAATCAGCCACTGAGGGTCTAGAAGTGGAAGACTGACAGGCACACACATACAACACACACGCGCGCGCGCGCCACACACACACAACACACACCACAACACACGACACAGACACACACACACACACACACAAGCGCGCGCGCACGCGCACACATACACACACACACCACACACACACAACACTCATAACACACATACACACAAACACACACACACACACACACACACACACACACACACACACACACACACACACCACACAACCACAAATCCCACACTACCAATAAAACCCACAAACACCACACCAGTTGTAAGAATAGCATTGTTTGATGCGATCCCCAGTATTCTCTTTTTTTTATAAAGTACTAATGTGAAGATTGTGAAATTATAACACCCTACCTGTGGCAATGTTACTTTTTGCTTTTATTCATGGCAGCCTTTACATGTAGTTTGCAATTGTTCATCTTACAGTTTTCAGATTTTAAAGTTCTCTATTGTTCGATTGTTTTTGTTATTATTTGCATTTCTTATGCCATCTTTTGCAACATTCTTGGTTATATATTTTTTGTAATCAGTCTTCTTATGTACACAGTTACCAAAAGCACTTTTTAAAAAACCCTTATCTCTTTTATATGCCCCCCCCCCCCCCCCACCCAACCTCATCCCTCGTCTAATATCACTTTAAGTGTACAGACGTAAAATCAAAGACACACACACAACACCAAACCAAAGTACCAAAAGAAAGAGAAAACTAACACCCTCCCCTCCCCCAAGGATAAAAGACCCCAAAAGAAAGCACACAGAAACAAGCAAGCAAACAAACATACAAAGGATCGACAGTTTTAAAAAATAAAATGTAAGAAGACTTAGGGGGTGGAGAAGCGAACGACTGTAGCTATGAGCATTACAGCTTTTCAGACCTCCGCTATAATAGACGGCACTAGTGTGTGAACAACTTTTGCCCCCCCCCCCCCCCCCCCCCCGCTCTCCTCACTCTGTGTCTGTCTCTCTCTGTCTGTCTTTCTCTGTCTCTGTCTCTCTCTCTCTTTCACACACACACATACACACACCAACCACCACACACACACAACACACCACACACACACACACACACACAACACACACACACACACACACACACACAGATGAGATCACAAACCCTGGGAAAAAGTGAAGTGGTGTATTGTTAGAGAAATGGAAGGCCGTGTTCTCTAGTGCACTATGTATACATGTATTCATGGATAGTTGGTGGTTTTGAATAGAGTGTGTAGGTTGTGCGCAGCCCTCCGCAAGGGGGCTTTAGGTGCGAGTAGGCATGCATGCATGCATGCGCACTAGACGCTTTGCAAACGCATCGTGTGTGTGTTGTGTGTGTGCGTGGTGTGCGTGGGCGTGCGTGGGCCACGTGTGTGTGTTATTTCTTTAATTCTTTTATTTCGAGAATAATGGAGTAAGCCTGCATGGCTTTTTTTGCTTGTGTTGCCTTTGTAAGTATGATATTGTATGTGCATGCCGGGTGTGTGTGTGTGTGTGTGTGTGTTGTGTGTGTGTGTGTGTGTGTGTGTGTGTGTGTGTGTGTGTGTGGTGTGTGCAAGGTATATCATTTTTATTTAATATGTTTCTTATGGTCATGATGTGATGGGACAGTTTTATAGATTTTAATGTGAATTACTTAAAGCTAATGTGAATTTGCTTTGGTGTCATTGTACTACACACATTGTACTACATGCATTGTAATAACAAACCACACACACACACCCACACACACACACACACACACACACAGTGCGGACGGGATAGCCTAGTGGTCAGAACATTGCACTCGCAATTTGACGACCCGGGTTCGATTCCCGTTCGAGGGGATTTTTCCTCTGGAGTTAACATCAGTGCCCCAAAAGTCCTTCGGATGAGACTATAAACCGAGGCCCCGTGCGCGAACGCACCCAGAACATCTTGCGCACACATTAAATCCTGTTCCGCTTCGTAAGATTAGGACATCGTGTGCCGGTGGGAACAGATTACAAGATTTACAAAAACTGCATACACACGGGGACTGGATGTAAAAAAGCACAAGAACACTTATTCCATTATTCCTCGACATATAAGACTAAAATTAAAAATAAATAAATAAACACACTCATAAACACAGAGAGAAAGACAGACAGACAGACAGACAGACAGAGGGGGGG
>CM060323.1:10590829-10595829 GCA_030674155.1 Stramonita haemastoma
TGTCTCTCTCTCTGTGTCTCTCTGTGTCTCTCTCTGTCTCTCTCTGTCTCCTTCTCTCTGTCTGTCTCTCTCTCTGTGTGTCTGTCTGTCTCTCTCTGTCTCCTCTCTGTGTCTGTATCTCCCCCTCTCTCTCTTTCACTTACGCACGCATACACACACACACACACACGCACGCACGCACGCACGCACGCACGCACGCACGCACGCACCCACACACACACACACACGCACACACATTGGTGTCACATGGTTGTTTTTCCCTAGTGGTAAACAAGGCTGCATTCATGCCGTTATTGATCTGCAACCAGCTACAGAAAGTAGAAAGAAAGAAAGAAAGAAAAGATAAGAAGAAGAAAGAAAGAAAAGAAAGGCTTTTCTACAGAAAGAAGAAAGGGGAAGGGGGGGTGGGGGGTGTGCAGGCTTGCCAAGAGTCGTTTTGAGTGTTGTAAGAGGGGATGAGAAGGAGGGGGGGGGGGGGGATGGATGGGCAGGAAGTGAACGCGAGTGTTAATTTATGTCATTAAGTAACTTTAACTTTGGTTATCATGCGAAGTGACATTAACTCTTGTCTCTCTGTCTGTCTCTGTCTCGGTCTTTTTATTTACATAAGTTTATTATTGAGGTAGGTGATGGCATGAGCTTCCTCTGTGTGTGTGTGTGTGTGTGTGTGTGTGTGTGTGTGTGTGTGTGTGTGGTGTGTGTTGTGTGTGAGAAGGAGAGAGAGAGGGAGACGAGTGATTATGAGTGGAGAGGAGGGGGGGGGGGGGACTCGTATTTATGTAGACCCTATGGACTTAATTTTAATTAAATGATAATTACGTGCAACGACATAATCAAGTTTGATGATTTCTATGCAATATTGCTGAAAGTAATTTCAGTGGTATGTAGGTATCATGTTCTATATCACGTACATACAAGCAAGAACTTAAAGCAGTATTTAGCAAGCACGAACAGCGGAAGCCGTAAGATTTTTCCCCTTCTTTGATTTTCCCTTTTCTTTCTTTGCGCTCCTTGTACAGTTTCTTTCAATTCTTTTCTTTCTTTTTTTGCAGTGTTCTTTCTTCTGAAGTACTTAGATTCTCTACCTTGTTTTTTTGTTTCGTTTTACTTCGCTCTTTAATTGTTTTCACATTTTGTGGTTTTATTTTATTTTATTTTATTTTTGTCACTCTGACTTTTCCCCCCTTTTTTTTCTTCCCTAAAAGTTATAATTTTCGAACAAAAAAGTTTTGCAGCCTTCTTCTGATTGCTCGCTCGTGCATAAAGCTGTGCATTATTTTAATGGAATTCTTTCCCAGTAAAACTCTGAAAGTGGTCAGGCATTTTTTGGCCTTGGGCTGCCTAGAAAAAGTCTGAAAGTTTTGCAGTGGCTACATCTTTTTGAACAGCTTTTCTTTTTTTAGGGTCAAACCGTGCATGTGTGCTAAAAGCAATCTCAACCGATGCAGGTGGTATCTTGTCCCTTATCGCATAAAGCAGTGGAGGCGCTTGGCAACTTTGAGTATATTCTGAATAAAAAGACGGCATATCATGTATACCTATAGGATTCAGTTTGAACAATAAACCGTGGTACCACTCATTGTCAAACGTTCCAGAAGTGTCCAAAATAGCCTTTTCTAGTTAATGCACTACTAACGTCTATAGTACGTAAACCGTTGTAGATAATTATGAAAAGTTGCTTCAATTTTGGATCAGTTGGAATAAATCCAGTCTGTGTTTTCGTTAGCAAGCTGTTACGCTGAAGATCGTTGTTTATATTCTACGTTTTTGTAATTTATAGATTTTTCCATATGCACTATTCCACTATTAGTTTTAACATAACTAGTGGAGATGAATGGAAACAATTATAAAGAGGACCCCACCCCGCGTCTGCACAGATCTCCATCCCTACCAACCCCTTAATCAAGAGAATTATCTAAGTGCAAGGTGATAAATCAAAGAAATAAAAATCACATCACACCGTCTACACGCACCCAACACACACACATACATACACACACGCACGCGCGCGCGCGCGCACGCACGCACGCACGCACACATACATTTTTATGTAGAGTTAATCAAAATCTCTTTGAGAGTGAAACCGTGTGTGTGTGTGTGTGTTTGTGTGTTGTGTGTGTGCGTGTGTACGCGCGCGCGCGCACACACACAGATGGTTGTGTTGTGTGTGTGTTCGTGCATGTGCGTAAGGGTGCGCGTACGTATGTGTGTTCGGACGTGCACGTGCGTGCGTCACCATTTCCCACAATTAACATTCAACAGATAAATTTCTCGTCTCCTTCTGTGAGATAAATGGGTTTTGCGGGGCCGCCTTCTCTAGGGATGCCTAGTTTGTTAATAAAGTGAGGGGAGTCTGCTTTATTGGGTCCTTTTTGTCGGCTGCTGTAAGCCAACTTTTCCTTTATCTTCCATTGTCTCTCTGATGGGATTTTATCATGACGAAGGCTGACACTCTCCATGGACCAAGGGGGGGGGGGGGGGGGGGGGGGGGGTAAGGGGATCGGTTGCCGGGTTGGAAGAGATGTAAGCGTGGAGAATGTGGGAGAGGAAGGGGGGGGGGGGCAGAATTGAAGCTTCCTTAATTGAGACAAATTTTGCTGAGGTTGAAGAAGAGATGAAGGGGTTTGGAAAAGCGGCCATGTTTGCTGGCATGCATCATTCACACAGGCAGGCAGGCAGGCAGAGGTATACAGTAGGCAGGTATTATGACGTGTATGCACGCACGACCGTAAGCCCTTTTTACTGCTCCCTCCCTCCCACCCACACAGATGCTGACAGAAACCTGTACAAGCTCTCATCGATGCCCTGAATTGATTCCTCCGAGGGGAGGAAGAGAGGGAGTGTGTGTGTGTGTGTATGTATTGTGTGTGTGAGAGAGAGAAAGATGGGAGGAGAGAGAGAGAGAAGAGAGAGAGAGAGAGAGAGAGAAGAGAGAGAGAGAGAGAGAGAGAGAGAGAGAGAGATTGTGTGTTTGTGTGTTTGTGTGTGAGTGAGGGGAGAGAGAGAGAGAGAGGAAGACGAGAGAGAGAGAGAGAGAGAGAGAGAGAGGAGAGAGAGAGAAGAGAGAGAGATAGAGATGCCCGATTAATCTTTCGTGTGGGTCTGAGTGCGAATTAAGTCGCCTCTCCCCCCTCTCCCCCCCCCCCCCCCCCCCCATATCCCCAGCCGATAAACATTGGATAGAGAGATCGACACAGAGAGGCCTTCAATTTCGTTTTTCTGCCTGAGCCCTCTCTCTCATCCCCCACTTTCACCCCCGTATTTTGCTTTTATTGGCCACCACTGAAAATGACTAGCTCACCACAGAGTTGCTCACCGACTTGAGATTTTCAAGAACAGGCCTGGAATTGCAGTATGTTTATATATTATTGTATATATATATATATATATATATATATATATATATATATATATATATATATATATATATATATATATATATATATAATTGTGTGTGTGTGTGTGTGTGTTGTGTGTTGTGCTATAGCGCTACCCGCCATTTCACCAGCGTCTTTTCCCTTATCATCCTTAATTGATATCACTCACTACCTTGCTACACTTGGTTTGAGAAGAGAAATGTTGATGCTTGTGTAAAAGAAAGAATCAGAAGTTTTTGTAAGTACCTAAAAGTAAACAGTCGTGTATAACTGATACCAAAGTAGCAGGGATTTTTTTCTCATAGAAACTCTAAAATAAAAACTTACATTAACACAAGCGTGATAATGATAGAGGAAGGGAAGGTTTGGAGCCAAAGCTGGTATCAACTCTATCCTTAGGAAGGATATTTCTGCTTATGCAAACAATCAAAGTTCATAATGATGCATTTAGGAATGTTCATATGCGCGTGCACTTGAAAACACGGGGGGCAGAAAACGAACCAATCGATCAACCAAAGGAACCCGAATCTCCCATGTCCAGTCACCTCGATGCCGCGCACCTAACCAAGTTGCACGGTCCGTTGCATTTCGGAGTGCCAGAATTGGTAGCTTGCTGCATTGCACTTGGCAGAGAAGTTCTGAACATTGAAACGTCGATTTCAGGACACTACCCCCTAACACACACACATACACACAAACGCACGCACGCACGCACGCACACACACACACACACAACGATTTGTCTTGGTCAGATCACATAGCCACATTAGGAAAACGAATCTCAGTAAGATTGTATCAACTTAGAAAAATCAAAAATTTTCTAAATTTGCAGTCACGAAAACTATTTTTTTCACGCCCATATTCTATCTCTTATAAACTATGTTTCTACCTTATGGGACAGTGCAAGTGAAACAAACCTAAAGCATATAAACCGCCTACATAAAAGAGCTGTTAAACTAATCCGATTGAATCCTAATACGCTGACCATCACCAACTACAAAGAACTAGACATTCTTCCACTCAAAGACAGACTGCAGTTCAACAAGTATCTATGTATGTTCAATATATTAAACGGAAAAGCCCCAAAGAAAATTGTGGAAAAATTTGCTGTCAATAAAAATAGGCCTACCCATAGACTGTTACTGCCCAGGCCCCATAATAATCTCTATAAATCAAGCCTTGCTTATTCAGGAAGAACATTGTGGAATAGCCTACCCCCTTTTCTAAAATCAGTTCCTTCAAAACAAATGTTTAAGAAACTTTTGAAGAAACATTTGATGGACAAACTATAGTCCGCATTTATGTTTGATACTACCTCACATTTGGCTGCTTGTTGTTATTCATGCCCATGTTATATAGTATTTGTATCATTTGTATGTATGATGTGAGCTTATGTTGTACTGTCTTGGGTTTGTTTTTGTTTTTGTTTTTTATCTTGAGAGATTTGTTGGAAAATAATCCTGATTTATTTTAGTTTTTTCAACAAAGGTTGATATTTGTTTTTGAATGTTTTAGAAGTCAATTTACATGATTTTTTTTTTGTGAGGGCAGGATGAAAAAAAGTTGTGTAAACTTAATCTTTTACCCTCAATAAAGATCATTTTGACTTGACTTGACTTGACT
>CM060323.1:10598329-10605829 GCA_030674155.1 Stramonita haemastoma
CTAGTGGTCAGAACATTGCGCTCGCAATTTGACGACCCAGGTTCGATTTCCGTTCGAGGAGATTTTTCTCCTGGAGTTAACATCAGTGCTGACTCCACTCTCCCCCAAAGTCCTTCGGATGAGACTATAAACCGAGGCCCCGTGTGTGAACGCACGCAGAACATCTTGCGCACACGTTAAATCCTGTTCCGCTTTTCGTAAGAGTAGGCCATCGTGTGCCGGTGGGAACAGATGACATTTATAAAACTGCATACACACGGGGACTGGATGTATAAAAAAAAAGCACAAAAGTACTTATCCCATTATCCTCGATGTAAAACACACACACACACACACACACACACACACACACACACACACACACACACACACACACACACACACACACACACACACACACACTCCTCTCTCACTCCTCACTCTCTCACTCACTCACTCACTCACTCACTCACTCACTCACTCACTCAGATTCAGATGATTTATTCATATTGGCTATTGTTGTCGAAAGGAGTATACATAAAAGACAGAAATGCACTCTTTGTATTTTCTAATGAAATAAAACACTGTTATGTTGACAAAAAACTGTACTTAAAATCATCGTTCTGCTACTGTACAATATTGCTTTATAGATGTCTTTTATCTGTCACTGTATTTGTCTTATGTCTGTCTAATTGGAAAGCCAATCAATCTGTTACTGTCTCCGTGCTCCTCTCTCCACAATAAGCGAAACGAAACGTAGGGAAATATATATTTCTCTGTCTCTGTATCTGTCTCTCTCACTCACACACTCACACATACACACATACGCACGCACGCACACACACACACGCACCACACAAAACACACACACACACACACACACACACACACACACACACACACACACACACACACAACATCATAACAAAAACTTTGAGAACGCGCATGCGTGGCGTGCTGAGGCACGTCCGGTACAGCATGTTCCGCTTAATCGCCTGAACGTTCATGGGGTATAATTATTATTGCCGGTAAGGTCATAGCCAGAATGGACGAGCGATTGGCAAGATACTTTCCGATCTGGAGATACAAGCCATAAACCCAGCCACCATGCAACATCGAGAAGTCTCCACATAAAGAAAGAGGAACACACGCATACATACACACATATACGAGCAGAGACGGGACAATTCGTATCAATAATATTACTGACATTATTATAGGAATGGAAACGAGATTCTTGAATAGAATATTCAGAAAGTGCGACTAGTTTGAATTATATATATATATATATATATATATATATATATATATATATATATATATATATATATATATATATATATATATATATATGTTTTTTTTTTTGTTTTGTTTTTTTTTAATCTCATTTTCATCTGTTTGGGGAAGGCGGGGGGGATAATTAACCAGACAGACAACAACAACAAAAAATGCAGAAAGAAAGAAAAGCAAAGGAAGGAAAGAAAGAAAAAGAGAGGAAAGAAGCGAAAAAACCGTGAAGACTAAATGAATGTCTGCAAGAAACGTGTCACAAATAGCATTCCCTGGCAGTTTCTGCTCCGATGCTCATCAGTTTGTCAGCCGGAGAGACAGCGAAGCCAAATGGGGTTAGGGACAGGGGGGTGGGGGTGGGGGGTTACAGACCAGGCAGGAAGACGGTCCAAAACTTAGGGAAGAAGGGTGGGGGAGGGGGAAGACCCTGGGGAGGGTGGTGGAGGAGGGATGGATCGAATGATGGTTGGAGGGATGGGGGGGAGAATATGGATTGTGAAAACTGTTGGAGTGGTGGTCAGGAGAGAGAGAGAGAGAGAGAGAGAGAGAGAGAGAGAGGATCTGGTGAGGAATATCTCCGGGAAGATTTATACCCTCCAGGGACGGAGACCGGAGTTGGAAAAAAGCCTGTTGAAGATGACGAGCGGACGGGCGGGCAGGGAGAGCGAAGCCGAGGGATCTTCAAGAGAATTGCTCTTTTGTGAAGATTCCGACATGCGTTCTAGCGTGCGATCTAATTAACTGCCTCTTAGTTCTTCTCCCATCGCCTGGCCACCACTCTGCAGCATCTCTTCTCCTGCAGCAGGGCTGGAGAGGGGGGAGAGGGGGGTCCAGTTTACCTTGCAGCTATCTGAGGGAAGGCTGGCTTTCTTTTTGTTGGCCTTCGTGGTTTTCTTTTTTAATAATTTATTTGCCAGGGGATTCTTTCTTTTATCCTAGCAATCATGCAAGGGCATTAGGGACCTGCCTCAACCTCCCCGAGTCGGCGATTATTAAAGATGGTTTGTTATGATGTCAATATTGCAATTTTGGAGAGGAGGGGAAGGGGAGGGGGGGGGGGGGGGTTGAGGGGGTTGTGAGCTCAGAGCTTATACCGCGCCTGAGCGTTGAGCTGGCCTAATTATTGAAGATTGCGTATTGTGTAGTTGTTTAGAACCTGTTTCTTTTTTCATGCTGTAGTTACTTGCTTTGGGCCTTGAGCTGTTGTGAGCGTCAAGCTTTAAACAAAAAAAACTTTGCAGTTGTTGTGTTTTTATTATATAGCCTGCAGTAACACATGTCTTTGAATGTGTATGTGCTGTATAATAATCAAAATAAAATTTTACGCAGAACTGCCAATACCTTGTTAATTCCACCCGCATGTTGATCAAAGATACACATGAAAAAATCCCGTATTTCCTGTCCCTGTTCGTGAATTATGGAAACATGAAATACACTGCATAGACCCTGGGTGGGCAAGTGGGTAAAGTATTTAGCATATTCTTGCAGAGCTCGGGAATATTATATAGATCTAAATCAAGCGTGTTTCAGACTGAGTAAAGCCTCATTGAAATACTCACCCAAAGTGAACGGAATCTCCCCCCCCCCCCCCTGTTTTCCTCCATCCCTTAGCCTGGTTGTCTCTGCATATACCGGGGCTTCAGCATCTATGATCATAGAGAATGTCTGTTGAGATCGATTTCACTGAACATTTTTGGCTCGTTTACCTGTTGGACTTTTAACTGTATTCTGAGCTTCCAAGTTAAGGGATTTTTTTTTTCTTCGGCGCAACTGACTGTCTTCATGTGAAGTGGCCGGCCTTCAGTGGTTGATGGTTTAAGTTGTTTGTTCAGTGGGGTTTCTTTCTCAGGTAGGGCTTTAGTTATTTATGTTGGCTGTCTCCCCCTCCTCCCTCTGTGGACTGACTGATTCAGCTTGACCATGGCCTGCCTAGAAATGCCTCCTCTTCCCCTACTGTGGAGTGGTATGTATGTATCCCTGGGTCTGTCTGTGTTATCTGCTTTCTTCCCTCTTTTTTGTTTTTGTTTTTAGCTTCTTCCGTCTGTCTACCTGTCTGCGTTTTTGTCTGTGTCTGTCTGCTGCCTCTCTCTGTGTCTCTCTGAGTCTGTCTGTCTCTGTGTCTCTCTGTCTTTCTCTGTGCCTCTGTCTGTCTGTCTGCCTGTCTGTCTGTCTGTCTGTCTGTCTGTCTGTCTGTCTGTCTGTCTGTCTCTCTCTCTCTCTCTCTCTCTCTCTCTCTCTCTCTCTCTCTCTCTGTCTCTCTCTCTCTCTCTCTCTCTCTCTGTCTCTGTCTCTGTCGGTCTCTCTCCATCCTTGTCACGAGGCAGCCCAGGTTGGTTAATGCACGGGCGGCCAGGCCGGCGTGACAAGTGAAATAATCAAGTTGTGCGGGCGTGCATGCCTGATTATTTCCGCCGGCGTCTCTTACCTTCACGCCAGCGGAAAACTGCCGCTCTTATTATTATTATTATTATTTATTATTATTATTATTATTATTATTATTATTATTATTATTATTATATATATTCATCATTATCATCATCATCATCATAGTAGTAGTAGTAGTAGTAGTAGTAGTGAGTAGTAGTAGTGGTGGTGGTGGTGGTGGTGGTGGTGGTGGTGGTGGTGGTGTGGTGTCATTTCTGGTTCTTTTTCATCTCATCATCATTGTTACCACATTTTTGTCGTAACTATTGTTGTTACTGCTGCTGTTGCTGTTGTCATAACAACCATAATAGCATGCCCCTACAATTTTCATCTGTTGCTTCTGCTGCTACGACTGCTACTGCTGCTGCTGCTGTTACAATTACTATCACTCCGACCCATGCCATAGTGTACACTTGTTTCCATGTACTGCTGCTGCTGCTAGCAGTCCTGTACTGTTCTCTGCCGTTGATGGTGCCGCTACCTCTGGTGCTGCCGTCATTGTGGACCTTGGTCGTATAACTATATTAACTGTTGCCACTGCCGTTCCTAAACATAGCTGTTGGTGCTAGGGCTGATAGTGAGATCTGCCGGTTTCTTTGGTTTGTAGTTGTTTTGGCTTTTGTTGTTTATGTGGACGAACATAGGAATGAAAAAGACAGTGATATAACGACGTAGTAGGACATTGAACTGGCTACGGTTTATTGCATAGGCAAAGTGGAACCCAGACCCGATCTTGCATTTTCTATACAAAACGTGTCTGAGGCAGGGAGAACGTAAACATCATAGCGGAAAACATTTCCATGAATTCCACATTTCCCAATTCTAAAAGTACATAAAGTCACACTCAATGCCCTCTAGTTATCATCAACCTCATCATCATTTTCATCATGTACATAATCACTGCCATCAGCATCTTCATTATCTATATCTGCAGCTTAGAGAGGGAGAGCGAAGAGAGAGAGAGAGAGAGAGAGAGAGGAGAGAGAGAGAGAGAGAGAGAGAGAGAGAGAGAGAGAGAGAGAGATGGGAAAAAGCCATTGGTGGAGACTGCATCTCTGTCTGAGCGGTCCAACCAGCGGAGAAGTGAAGGAAGGACTGGAAGACAAGGGGGAGGAAGATGATGACTGCCTGTGTACAACTCTGTCAGCGTTTCTGTAGGCTGTGTCATTAGTACGCATCATTAGGCTAACTAACTCACTCCCCAGGTTAGGCTGGTGCTGCAGTTCCTCCTTTGGAACACTGCCCGTGTATTCAGGCCTGTCTGGCTAGCTGCGTCTGATTCTGTCTGTCTGGCTAGCTGCGTCTGATTCGGTCTGTCTGGCTAGCTGCGTCTGATTCGGTCTGTCTGGCGGTGCCTGTCTCATTCGGTCTGTCTTGTGTCTCATTCTGTCTGTCTTGTGTCTCATTCTGTCTGTCTAGCGGTTCCTGTCTCATTCTGTCTTGTGTCTCATTCTGTCTGTCTTAACGTTTCTTTTTTTCTCCTACTCGGCTAACTAGTGTGTGTGTGTGTGTGTGTGTGTGTATGTGTTTGTGTTTATTCATTTAATTTATTTTTTCATCTTATTTTTTATTTCGAGGATAATGGAATAAGCTCTCAGGTAATTTTTTTACATCTAGTTCCCATGTGTATGCAGTTTTGTCATCTTTTCTCACCGTCACACAGTGACCTACTCTTCCGAAAAGCGGAACGGGTTTTAATGCGTGCGCAAGATGTGTGTGTGTGTGTGTGTTTGTGTGTGCGCGCGCGTGTGTGTGTTTGTGTAAAGATAGAGACACATAACAGACACACAGAGACAGATCTACATAAAGATAGACGCCCCCCCCCCCTCCCCCCCCCCCCCCCCCCCCCCCCACCACACCACCTTGGTTCTAGACTTGGAGGTAATCGTGCAGCCAGCCTTCTCCGTAAAACGAATGGCCATGGCGTAAGGTGAAAACAGCAGCTTCCCTATTGCCAGTGCAAACTGTTTTAGACTGACAGTCACTCCCTCACTGCCAGACGGCATCAGCATAACAATACAGATGAGGGTGCAAAGCAATAAGATAGGGGATCACTTGCCTCTCTCTTTTTGAACCCCTGAACCCCAGCACAACTGGCGTGTAAGTGGGCACAGATCTTTTTATTTCTCTTTAGACCTGTGATCTATCATCGTCTACGTCGGGTCTGTTTTCTCTTGAGGAGGGTAGGGTAGACTGGGTAGACATCACACACACACACATACGCACACGCACACACACACGCGCACATACACACACGCACACACACACACACCTATAGCTCTGGATGTCTACACAGACGTACGCATACACTAATAAAATGCTTCAAACGTCTTACACCTCCCTACACACACACACGCACACGCACACACACACACGCACACGCAACACACAAACACACACACACACAACACACACACACACACACACACACACACACACACACACACACACACACACACACACCACACACACACACACACACACTGGAGAGGGGGGCACAGAGAGACAGAGATAGTTTCAAGACAAGCACAGTTAAAATCATACACAATACATAGCAATGCTGGCCATGCCAGAACTGAAACATAAACATATCCTTGGAGAGCTTGCCAATGGAAAAAGTATGGAAGTTTGTCTTGTTAATGATAATCTTTGGCAGACCACTATACGCTCTTCTCGTATTTGTGTTTTTACCGACAATCGTGACACAATCGTATATACAGTCTACATGACGTAGAGAGGGAACAGTTCCATGGGTGGCATGAAGTCTACAGTGAGTAGTAAAGGCTGATTAGAATAACCATGTCCCCTTTAGAATAACCCTGTCCCTTTAGAATAACCATGTCCCCAAATCTGCACACAGAGAATGGCACTCATGTAGACTTTCAGAAGAACTTCAGCAATACTTGCAACATCTCTTCAAGCTATCACTGCCATCACCATCTCTTCATTTCAAAGAGACACTTTACCAGGGCAAAGCAAGAGAAGGCTACGCAAAGTTGATTTCAAAACCCATGAGATGTACATGCAAGTATTTTGATTTGCATGTAAATCAATCCACGAAAACGGTCTGACCGTTTGGGGAACCATAGCTAAACAATTATAAAAGTTGTCAGAAAAAGCAACATGGTTCAACGTTTTAAACGTGGCAAATCCTTGACCAAGATGATTTAACAAAATTGAGCAGCAGCCGGTTCACCAGCCAGCAAACAAACCATGCAAGTTAGCCGGCCAACCAGCCAAATAAAAACGCCACTATGATAAAAGGGGAGACCCACAGATATGTTTTAAGCCTCAATAAGATGGAAGCGACCCAAAATGCCTCCTCATCAGAGGTGATTTAGCTGCGGAGATGGCATTCCCGTAAATCCACACTCGCCGCCACCGCTAGCCACTGCCCGCCCGCGACTCCCCCCATCTTGCAGACACAGCCCGGAATGCTGGCTGGGGGTCCGGAGAGAAATCTTCCCCCTCCCCGTAAACACGCTTCCTGCATTTGCTGCACATTAACACAATGTCCCACTGCTGCCCAGACTGGGACTTCTTCTCCGGCTTCCCTCCCTTCTTTCGCCAGGGAAGAAGCGTGTGTGTGTGTGTGTGTGTGTGTGTGTGTGTTGTGTGTGTGTGTGTGTGTGTGTGTGTGTGTGTGTGTGTGTGGAGGGGGGGGGGGGGGGGTAGGAGGGGCTGTAAGAGGGAGGTGGGGATTGGAGCTGCCTGGTGTGGACTCGTTTGCCATGATGGTTCGGTATCGTCTTGCCATGAATGCGATTGACGTCGTCAGGACTGGTATTGCTTTAACTTCGGCGTGTG
>CM060323.1:10610829-10625829 GCA_030674155.1 Stramonita haemastoma
TACTTTGGCTCATGTGATTCGTGCTACACTGAAGTATTGTTGTTTGTTGTTCTCTCCCTCCTTACCTCCCTCTCTCTCCCTTCCTCCCCCCCCCCCTCTCTCTCTCTCTCTCTGTCTCAACACACACACACACACACACACACACACACACACACACACACACACACACACACACACACACACACACACACAGAGGGAGGGAGAAAAAGAGTGATTTTTTTTTCAAATCTCAGTGGCCCTCTTTTCCAAAGCTAGCTCGATACTCTAGAACCTGCTGTCAGCACTAGGCCTAGCCTACAGCTGGCTATGGCGGCAATGTCCGGGGCGGGTTGTGGGCAGGGAGCAGTTCAGACCCGAGGAAACCGGCCCCTCCTGAGGGAGCCAGCGGCAGGGCCGGTCTTGTAACGCGACCTGATGCATAGCGTGCGCGTTAAAGTGAATGAGACCACTGCGACCCTGGAAGGATTTTCTGAAGAGGCTATAACTTGGTGACGGATTGATTTAAAGGCTAATTATTCCACAGAAAGATTTCGTGCTTATTTCTCCGGGGCTTTGAGAGTCGTTTCTTCGGAGAAATGTCGGATAATGTTGACGAGATTTACTACCGAATTTCACTTACTCCATCCTATTTTGAAGGGTGGAAATGTTGATAAGGGTAGGAATGCGTTATTGCTATACAAGGAAATCTGATGTTGTGTTGCTAAAAATGATTTTCTTGGCATTTGGGTGAACCGATATATGGAATGTAAAAAGGCTAAGGATTTTCTAAACGCCAACATAAAGACAGGATTTATTTCTGAATTTGATAACGTAGAAAACATTTTTCCTTTTAAACCGAGTTTTCTAAACAAGAAGTTATCAAGTAAAATCATATAAAGAATAAAACGAAGAGGATAAATTTCTTTTACGCGCACATAAACCTGAGAAAATGGTAAAGTTTTGAGTGTTTCATAGCAGCAAATCCAAACCAAAACATAAAACAAAAAACGTAAATAGAATATTTCTATCTGCAAAAACATTTACATTTCTGCCTTGGATGTTTTTGTGTATGAAAAATGGTTGGCATGAGAAGGATTAAAAACAACAACAGAGTTTTGTCTTTTCATCTGAGGTTTTTATCTGCTTATTAACTTGGGAGAGAGGGGGGGGGGGGGGGGGGGGGCGTAAATGGGGAAATCAGTTCATGCCATAAACCAATAATAGCCATGATTTTCTTTGACTTGAAATTACTTGAAATATAGACTTTAGAAAAAAACCCATTTCGCAACAAACCTTTAAAATGTGATACCAGCATCTTTGGGATCTGTCTGTTGTCTGTTATGTAAATCTGTTTTCACCTGGCTTTATCTGTTAGTGGTGCATATATACCCTGCCTCTAGTTCTGTTATTCAGGTAGACAGACTGACGGACTGACCGGTAGAAAGGCACATACACAGGGATAGCCCAAGAAATAGCAAGACGAAGACAGAAACGGGGGAAAAAAGTTTGCACAAAAGCTGTGGCGAAGAGAAGGGGGATGGAAAAAAGTAAAGAGAGGAAGGTCTGATCGTAAAAACGTTTTCATGGGTTTAGCCGATTAATACTATCCCCGACCTTGGAGGGGTGGAGGCAGGGGGCGGTTTATTGTCCCTGGCTTTAAAAGGCACTTGGGCAGCACAATGGCACATATAAACGCCGGTCGCTGAATGGGGCAAACGGAAAGAGAAGAACCACAAAACTAATAATGATAGTTCCGCCATCTTGCGCGAATCACAGAGAGAGAGAGACAGAGACAGAGAGAGACACAGAGAGAGAGGTTTTACGACATATTGACGACAAGCGAAAGCACTGTCTTTGTGTTGCAGGCAAATTAAACGACAGAAAAGCAACCCTCTACACCCCATTCCCCCAATACATACCATAATATTTTTATATCGTTGTTTTTTTCAGGAGTGTGCCCCCCCTCCCTCCTTTCTTATATAGCTACCTCTCAAAAGACAATGTGTTTTCTTAAAACCCCTCTTCGCTGGTTCGAAGAAACACTATCAATCGCAAATGATGAGTATATAGACATATATATGGTCAAGTTTACAGCGGGCATGATAACAAAAGAAGTGCTGCTGCTCCTTGTAATGAAATGGGGAAGTACTCATAAAAACACGGGGTGGCAGTGGCTTGTTTATAGGGTTTAGATGGGCAGTTGAACATACACACGGGCGTGCTTTCTTGTGTTATTGCACGGTCGTGCTCCTTCGCGCCTACGTAGGAAATAATGGACGCTCCACCCCCACCCCTGCCCCTCTGTTTACAAGTAGCAAATTCGTAATATCTGTGTGTGTGTGTGCGTGTGCGCGCACGTGCGTGTGTGTATGTGTGTGTAGTTAGCTGTCAGCTATTCACGTATCTATCAATCATTCAATCAGTTTGTGTGTGTGTGCGTGTGTGTGCGTGCGTGCGTGTGCGTGTGGTGTGTGTGTGTGTGCGTGCGTGTGTGTGTGTGTGTGTGCGTGTGTGTGTGTGTGCGTGTGTGTGTGCGTGTGTGTGTGTGTGTGTGTGTTGCGTGTGTGTAGTTAGCTGTCAGCTATTCATGTATCTATCAATCATTCAATCAGTTTGTTAATCAATCAGTCAGTCAATCAGTCAGTCAATGTATCTGTCTGTTTATATAAAGACTGATCAATCTGTGTGTGCATGTGTGCGTACATACGCGCGGGGGGCGTATGCGTACCAGCATTCATGTGTGTACGCCTGCATTCTGTTTTGGACAAACAAGCGCGCGCTGTAGGACTCACCTTTTCATGAGTGTTTCTTAAGCTCTGCAACATTTATGAGTTCTATGGACATGGACTTTAACGACCCACTGGAGGTTCATGATCTGTGGCCTGGATTTTCATGGCAGTTGAGAGTTGTGGCCTCTTCAGCGGGGAGATCAGTGATAAGAATCAACTGATCGGCAATGCCCCGGAGGGAGGGATCGGCACAGCTACTAGAGTTGCAACAGTCCGTACACTGTGAGACAGATGCGCGGATGACTGTAGTCTGCATTAGTGCAGTTGGCAAAGGGGATGGTGAGTGATCAGGATAGCTTATTTTTTATTTTTCGGAGGTTGTAATAGTTGTATTAGTAGCAATGATGATTGAAATAAGATGGGTTTTTTTACCTATCGTTATCCCATATATTATTCAGCAGTGTGTATGATACTATAGTGCCATTACTACTTCTGCTACACAACCACAACCACCATTACTACTGCCAATAAAATCATGATTATCATGATTACATTTATATAGGATTCAGTTTAATGTATGTATTAAGGAGCACTGTCCAATGTACAAGTGAATTCTGAATAATGATTAAGTTGAAATATCTGATATAAATTGTATGCAGAAATTCTTTGATACCAAGGACACTATATATTATGTAGACTGAAATAGGGACGATAAAAGGTCACAGGAAATCTGTTAAACGCTGCTGGGTATGCAGAAAAGAGAAGGCTATGACTTACTTTTTTTACTGAATCATGGCGACAAACCTCTTTTTCTCAGGGGGTGCCTGATCTGGTGCCGTCATCATAATTAAGGTAGGAGTTTTCCAAACAATAGAAATGAAATAGAATGAAAAGATACAAGAATATAATATGATGAAATATTGTACAATATTTTCACACTTTCGTTTTTTAAATGGGTATTTAGTTAAAAACAACAACAAAAAACAACAACAAAAACAACAAAATCAAACTATCTTGTTTAGTAATTTAATAAATGCTTATGATGCGTGTAAACTGGTTTAAACAAGTATGTTATCAGTGGGAGAAAATGACATTGGTAAATGTTGCCTTAACTTAAATAATTGTAAATGTTGTCTGAACTTAACTGATTAAGGGATGAAGATGGACCTTTAGTTTTACTTTCAACAGTTTTGACCTGAAGGATGAAAAAGTCAAGAAAAAAGTCAACAGGCATAATAATGATGTTGGACCGTTCATGTAAAGCTGATACGGAAGAAAGAGGACTCACTTCCATAGCTCACTGGTTGTATACAGTACAGGGAAAAGTCTTAACATCATCAGGCTTTTCCTTCTTGATCCTAAAATCCGCGGTAGCTAGTACTCTCCATGGGAAATAATTACTGATGGTGGTTAGGGAAATGGCCGCTGTGGATAGCTTCCTCTCTCCCCCCGCAAAACTGCCTTTCAGTCCCTGTTATCCCATTCAGTGACTCGGAGCAACTGGGAAAAGTCATTGGGTAATCCAGTTTTGCCTCAGTGCTGATGTGTAGTGGTGTACTAGAAGGTTTAGTGGTTATGCAAATGGACTGCAGGAGACCTAAAGTGACCAGGAGAGTTCCTGAATGTCGGGTATTTCCAAAAGATCTTTGCAGGGAAAATGTATTTTTAAAGAAGAGGAACTGAATTGTTGTCTGTGCTATTTTTGTGTATGATTATCAGTTTGGTCTGTAAAGAATATAATCTAATTCAACAACACTGAAATGTAATTAACTGACCATCTTTTTAACTTTAAAAATTTCGTGCGTACCCCCCCCCCCCCCCCCAAACACACACACATATCAAAGGAGTGTGCACATGTATTTCTTCTTGAATAATGAATCCTATGAGACTAACAATTATAATTATTGTCAACATCGGTATAATTCTGAGCAAAATGCGTCTGGAAAGTCTCTGGGCCCGAAGAAAATCAATCGTGTTTAAAGCTATCTGTCTAGGTCAGACTGTACACATCATCATATTGTTATTGTAACAACGTTATCATCACCTGATACCTTCTATGTACTCACTTTCTGTTCGTGTGTGTGTATGTGTGCTGCTGTTGTTGTTTCTTGATTTGTATTATTTTGTTTACACTAATTCTTTAAATAAAATTAAATGAATGAGTCCTCTGTTAAAAAGAACAATTTACTTTCTATGTGAACAAATGCAATCTGCTCTGTCAGCGCCATTCTGTAGGACAACTTTCAGACTTCTTTCCGGTCCCAGAACTTCTGCAGTTCTCCAACACTGACCGGCGCTGTTACATTCTACCGGGAAAACGGGACACCGCTAGCTATCTTAGTCAGCCGTGACCTCTTACTGGAAATCCATGCCATCTTGATTTTGTCCCTCTGGTACCTCACGCAATCTTGATTTGTCCTGGTACCTCACGCAATCTTGATTTTGTCCCTCTGGTCCATGCCATCTTATTGTTCCCCGACTCATGCCAAACTTGATTTTGTCCCTCTGGTACCTCATGCCATCTTGATTTTGTCCCCTGGTACCTCATGCCATCTTGTTTTGTCCCGCTGGTACCTCATGCCATCTTGTTTTGTCCCCTGGTGCCTCATGCCATCTTGATTTTGTCCCGCTGGTACCTCATGCCATCTTGACTTTGTCCCTCTGGTACCTCATGCCATCTTGATTTTGTCCCGCTGGTTATGCCATCTTGTTGTCCCTGGTGCCTCATGCCATCTTGATTATTTTTGTCCCGCTGGTTACCATCATGCCATCTTTGATGTTTAGTCCCGCTGGTACCTCATGCCATCTTGATTTTGTCCCGCTGGTACCAATCATGCCTACCATCTTTGATTTAGTCCCGCTGGTACCTTCCGCCATGTACTTTGCTGCACAAGCAGGGAACAAAACAGGCATTTTGGATTTTTAATTTAAAATGATGTGGGTTGTGTGTGTGTGTGTGTGTGTGTGTGTGTGCGTGCGTGCGTGCGTGCGTGCGTGCGTGTGCATGTGTGTGTGTGTGTATGTGTGTTTGTATGCGTGTGTGTGTGTGAATGTGACAGCGGCAAAAATCACCAGAAAGAAACACTGTATACCAAATCCTATCTTCTGAGTTGACCACTGTGTAAGAGTAAGGCGCAGGCGCCCGGTCATGGAGAGAATGGGGATGGATGGAGTGAGTAGGGCGGATCGATAGAAACAACATTGCATTAGTGTGATGAGCAAAATGGTTCTGCCTGACACGCCGATTTTCTCTTTTTTGCCTTGTCGGAATAGCAAGCACGGTGGAACACGGCAGATTTTCTGGCTGGGCTGAAAGGGTCTTTGACGTCAGCTTGTGAGAGAGCGAGTGGTTTTTCTAAGGCTAGGCTTAGTTTGTGTCGGTGTGTCTGGCTATCTGTGTCGTTGTGCATGTGCATGTGTGTGTGTGTGTGTGTGTGTGTGTGTGTGTGTGTGTGTGTGTGTGTGTGTGTGTGTGTGTGTGTGTGGTGTGAGAGAGAGAGAGAGAGAGAGAGAAGAGAGAGAGAGAGAGAGAGAGAGGGGGTATTGTTTGTGTCATCAAACAACAGACTCAATAGAAATATACATAACAGAAAAACCTTAATGACTTCATCTCTCGAGGACAAAAACATTGAAAACGTGCTTGGGCATAATGAAAATACAAATCGTTAACAGTCCTGTAGAGATTTTTAAAAAAAACTTCGTAGGTCAGATCTTCTTTTTTGACAAAACAAAACATTGTTTTATGGACTCCTTAGTAAACTGGAACTGCAAAATGTGCTGTTATGCGTCATGTTTAATACAGTCTTTTGTTAGCGAAACAAAACCCCACCCAGAATAAACCAAAACAGTATAACCATAAAGAAGTGATGAAGATGAAATTGACATAAAGAAAGTGGTATTTCTTCAAATAGCAATAACTCTGTTGCAAAAGTAGAAATAGGCCCAGCAGAAGTGAAAGTAGCAGAGGTAGTGGCAATACACATGAAAAAAACAATGAAGTTGAAAGAAACAGAAGTCACTTGGCAATTATGATTACTATGTAGTCTTCAGCCCACCCAAATGACCAAAATGACCAGCCAGTCTGCCTTCAGCAACAGCTAGAGCGGGCCTGGCAAAGGTGATGACAGTAGCGGCAGCAGAAGGACATGATATAACCAACAACAATGACATGGCAGTAGCAATATAGTCTGCGCATATAACGTTTGGTCTTTGCCCTGCCTAAGTGGACACAATCGACCCAGCAGTCCGCTTTTGGGCAGAACTCTCAGACACGTTGGATATCACGTATCCCATACTTCCCGCTTATCTAGATTCTGATTGGACCTGAACGTCCACGTCAGTAGGATTGTTTCCCTTTCCTCGGTTCAGTTTCCTTGCTCATTTGCATGGTGGCGCCATTTCTCTGGCTCTCTGGGGAACCTGTCCCGCCAAGTGGGAGTAAAGAGCGATTATTGGGAAAATGCTGCAAAAAATATAAATTGATTGCTTACATTCTTGTTCCATATGGTGAATGCAAAGTTCTTTATCGTTTTCTGTCACTTTATATTTCTCTCGCTCTGTGTTGTGTGTGTGTGTGCGTGTGCGTGCGCGGCGCGCGCTTGTGTGCGTATGCATGGTGTGTGCATACATGTGTAAGTTTGAATGCTTGCGCCGTGGCGCGCGTGCCTACGTGTTTGTGTATGCGACTGTTCTTTAGTTGATAAGCAAACAAGTTTCTTTCCTTTGTCTTCTCACGGCTTTTTCCTCAGTGTTCCTTTTGCCATCATTTTATTTTTGCTGTCTCCAAAAACTGATTGTCGCTTTTTGAGTGTTTCCAACAGTAAGGATAAAAACAGCCCCAGAACGAAGGTGACTAGCTGCACAGAATGCATCATAGCTATTGTCTAAACCTCTGTCGACAGGTAAACTGGGAATACTACCTGCTACAACGTACCCTCTCTGCCAACCAAATGACAATCTATTGAGGACATCAGGCCACCCTATGGTGAGGACATGCCTGTCAGCAATCAGTCTATGGCAAGTTACTAAAAACATAAAAATCATATCACAGGGGAAAAACTCCAAATACTGCAGCCACAACATCCCTACATAGCTTTGGCATGAAGGGACGCATCCAACCACAGATGTGGGGACACAATCCCCTTCCCTCCCCTCCTGTAGCATGGAAATAGGATTGCAGAGATTTATCCGGATATTGCTGGTGCATTCCATCGACCATCTTCATATCTTTGATGGTTTTTGTATATGGAACGATCTATGTGGGAATCATAACAAAGCTCACTCAGTTCTCTCTCTCTCTCTCTCTCTCTCTCTCTCTCTCTCTCTCTCTCTCTCTCTCTCTCTCTCCTCTCTCAGAAGCAGCTTGCTTCAGGGTATTTCCTTTCGTATTAGTTGTTTTAAACCCAATGTCTCTTGATTTTATTTATTCTGTTTTTGTTACTTGGTCGTCCTCTTACCCTCTTTTTAGCCTCCATTTTCTGAAGCAGCCCGCTATCCAGCAAGCAGAGGGAATTTAATCGATGTTTATCCAAAGTGCCGAGAATGGATGCTCTTTTCATGCAAGTAAACAGCGCTCAATCCCTTGTGGCACAGATTCTCTCTCTCTCTCTCTCTCTCTCTCTCTCTCTCTCTCTCTCTCTCTCTCTCTCTCTCTCTCTCTCTCTCTTCTCTCTCTCTCTCTCTCTCTCTCTCTCTCTGTGCACACCTAGGTTTGCTCACCCAAATGTGTGCATGATGCATCTGTAGCAATGATTGCGTGCCTTTGAACATGTCGCCCCCGTTTTTCTGACAACGTTCAACCTCATGTCAACAATAATAGTCAAATAACTGCTTCACATCGACACACTTTGCGTCACGACTTTCCACACAAACGCCAGTTTTTAAGACCTTTGAGCATTGAGCACTTCAGCTACCTTCTAAAAATTTCTCATTTTCCTCAGATTGTGCTTCAGACGAAAGTACTTTCAATTTTGGTGACTTACAACACTTTGGCAGTGGCCAAAAGCAGCCCCCTCACCCTAAGGTTGAATTGAAGGTAATGAGGAATGTCGTTGTCACGGCCACTCAGGGCTAAAGGGCGGTGATAGGTCGCCTATCGATCAGTCCCCCGTGGTCAGCCCCCAGTCTCCTCCTTGCTGTCCACTGCACGAGGGATCGGAATCCCTCCCTACTAACCGTGATCCCCTGTGGATTGTTTTATCTGTATTGTTAGAAGTAGACCTCCCGTGCCTTCGCTAAGAATCTGTCCGGGTTTTTTTCTGTGATAAATCAACAGAAAGATGTGCAGCAATACTTCGTGATACTTTGCAAAGCTGAACAACTCAAAAAGCATTGTAAATGTTGCTGTGTGATATTTCAGAATAATATCCTGAATAACAGTGAAGCGAAATATTTAAAAACTACAGAAAATCTGCCTAGTTTTGCGATTGTCTAGTATAATGTATTTGATTAAAAAAATATTTAAGTGCTTTAACCTGTTTTCACAAGATATAGCGGTAGATAAATTCCAATTATAATTATCATAATAATTTAGTTTTGCAGCAAAGTCACAATATATGAATTGGTAACTTTAAATTAGCATGTCATTTCTTTAAAATAAAGACGAGGGATGTCTGAGTCTTTTCCAGTGATTTACTGAAGATGAAGGAAATGCCATCACGCATACCACGAATAGACCAGACCTTGGAAAGGAAGAGATCGGAATCTGTCGGACTACAACACCGACATGAAAGAGCCTGTCCAAGTGAAAATATAGATTGTCAAAATTAATCTGCTGACAGCAGTCAAAAATATAGCAAAACTCCCCCAAACCAGAAGTTCATTTTTTATCTGTAGAATCAAAGGAAGGGAAAGGTATCTGGATCCTGTAACAAAATCCCTCCTGCGAATCGTCAGATGGTAATGATCTATTGTATAAAAAGACACTTTCCTCTTGCTGTAGTCTATGAGATTTAAACCTGGTGTCGCACCTTCACTCCAAACCAGTTTTCTAGCAGCATCCGTGCTCGGAGCCATGAGGTACTATAGGCCCATAGGGAAACTAGTGATGTCCAGAGACTGAGTTCTTATCAAAGGTAACAAAATCTTTTTTGAATTAAAAGACTTACAGTCTAATGTCATCAATTACAAGGTCAGCAACGCAGTAAACAACAGTCTATGTTATGCTCTTGCTTTGAGTTCCACCAAAGGCAAAATCATGCTTGTCTGTTTCAAGACTTCATGAGAAGTGAATAAATGGATGGATTCTTTTCATGTGAGTACTGAACCATCAGATGGGGACAATCCCTCTCTGGTTTTCTCTTCCTCTCTTTCTCCATCTCTCATATCAATGTTCCTTTGACCCGCCCTCTGCAGCACCCACTCCCAGGCTGATTGTGCCGACCATTATTTATCGAATGTTAACGAGAGGAGCTGCCGTATTCCATGTTCACATGCCCGCGGGCAAATTTATAACTGACCATCGATTGGCCATCTATCAGGAAAAGTCTTGACAAACAAACTATAGATCTAAGTGGCGCAGAAAATCTCCCCCATCACCCCCTTTTGTGGCCAGACATTGCACGTCTATGTTGGCGGCCATTGGCCCACCGGAAATGACGGTGCTCTCTCTGATGGGATTTGTAGGTGAAGGTCTCGTTTTGCACGAGATGTGCCTGGCAGTGTGTAAGCGGTCGTTTTTGTGGAGGAAAAGAGGAAGGGGAGATGTGTGTCACTCTGTGTGTGTGTGTGTGTGTGTGTGAAAGAGAGGGAGAGAAGAGGGAGGGGAGAGAAAGGGGGAGGAAGAGGGACGGTGTGCGCTGGCACAGAGTGAGTGTGTGTGTGTGTGTACGTGTGTGTGTATGTGTACGTGTGTGTGTACGTGTGTGTGTGTGTGTGAGAGAGAGAGAGAGAGAGAGAGAGAGAGAGAGAGAGAGAGAGAGAGAGAGAGAGAGAGAGAGAAGGGTTTAGTAGCTGGCGGGTTTGGCAGACACCAGATTTTGTACCTTATCTATTATTAAACGGCGGAATGTGTTTTGTCGACGGTGATATTCTCGCGCTCTCTGCTCTGTCCATCTATCTTTTGGTCTGTCTTCCTCGTGTGTGTGTGTGTGTGTGGGGTGTGTGTGTGTGTGTGTGTGTGTGTGTGTGTGTGTGTGTGTGTGTGTGTGTGTGTGTCTGTGATGGTGTCCTGTGAGGTGTAGTGTTGTGTGTGTTGTGTTGTGCTGTGCTGTGTGTGTGTTCTGCTTCTTTTTTTTTGTTCTCGTCATTTATAGTGGGGTTTTTTCCGATGGACAGTGTTAGATATTTGAAGTAGGTGTTGGTTTTGAACGCGACGTTGAATCCTGATATGGCTTTCATGGTTGGTACGACTATTAACAGTTTGGGATGGTATAGTTAACCATCATGCCCCTCATCCCAAAGTTGCTATAAGAGCCTCAGCAGCAGTTATTCCTTTTGTAGCTGGCCTCACAGGGCTGTCTTGTCAGGCTGCCAGAAGGCTACCGGTCAGAAAAGACCCCACGCTTCTGCTTTACTGGCGTTCAGTAGTTCCTTGTCGAGTAGTTTCTTCTTTGATATCTCAGCTGAATGTTTTAGTGATAACTTGTCTACTTTTTCAAGGTGGTGAAAAGGTGATAGATCTATGTTGTATACTGTATCATACTTGAGGGAATATGATAGAAAATAAAACAATCATGTATAGGTACGAGGAAAAAAGGTTATGTTAAAAAGTCAGTACACAAACCTGCAATTGAACAAGTAAATTAAAACCCACACGGAAATGATTGAATGGATAAATAAATAAATAAATAGTAAAACATATTTTCTAGGTTATGAATCAAAGAACATGCACTTCTGTTAAAGCAAGCAGGTTAAAATCATGCGTTTAGTGTCAGCTCTGTCAGAAGATAATGATAAAAGATCACATTATGCTCAACCAAAACCAAAACCAGAAAATCAAACCTAATTTCTCGCTCCCGCTCACCCTTCAAAAACTTTAAAATACACACACAATTTTTTTTTTTTTTTGCAAAGCAAACTGTGGGAAAGCAAAGAAGTCTCGACCTCTTTCAAAAATCATCTGATTGCCATCAGTTGGAATGGAACCAAAAAGGAAAAGAGAGGAACACAGTCAGGTGACCCCCGGGTTCTATCCCAGCTGCTTAACCTTCCCCGTACGTCGCCTCGGCCTCGACGCGCTGTACCTCCTGGGTGTACAGCAACCCATACTTTTATTGAAGGCATAACCCGCTCCCATATCTCCTGGGTGTCCAGACACCCATACTGTTAGTGAAGGCATAACCCGCTCCCATATCTCCTGGGTGTGCAGACACCCATACCGTTAGTGAAGGCATAACCCGCTCCCATATCTCCTGGGTGTACACACACCCAGGCTGTCTGAAAAGGAACTAAACCTCTGCCTTGCCTTGCATGAATCACTAAGCTCTTTCCCTACATCCTGGTTGCATAGCAACCCTATGACTTGAAGAGCCCACTGTACATCCTGGATGTTGAGTAACCTAATCTGCATACAGGGGAGTCTGCCTTTATGTGTAAGGTTTGTAAGAAGGGAGAGTGCTCTTTCTACAAAAGATCTAGGGCCTAGTACTTGTGGTGCATAAAAGGTATGCACTCAAAATATTCCCGTATGCACTGGAGCTATCCCTAAAGAAAAAAAAGGGCTTGTTACTTTACTGTGCACCTGCATAGATTTGCAGTCTTATGGCCGTTGGTTTACCACTGAGTTGAAAGTCAATAATAATAATAATAATAATAATAATAATAATAATAATAATAATAACAACAACAACAATAATTGCATCAGAACATCTTGCACACATGTACGATCCTGTTCCGCTTTTCATAAGAGTAGGCAATCATGTGCTGTGGGAACAGATGACAAGATTTACAAAACTGCGTACGCACGGGGACTGGACATAAAAAACCCAAAAGTGCTTATTACATTATCCTCATTATAAAAAAAAAATAAATAAATAAAAATAAAATATCATAATTATGTGCACAGATGCACACACATACATACACACATTCAAAGATATGTGCACACACACACGCACATGCACACACACATGCCATCCACTTCAAAAAAAAATCAAAGCTTATTCAATGAATCATCCAGAAATAAAAAATAGACTTTGACCGACTTTGACTTGGACACATGTATGCACGCATGCATGCATGCATGCACACAGGCACGCATGCAGTCAGACATACATGTGCCCACGTTCGCGCACCCACGCACGCACACGCATGCGCACGCGCGCACTTACACACACACACAATTTGCATGCACACGCATGCGCGCGCAACACACCGCGCGCACACACACACACACACACAATTTTCCTCAAACTCTCAAAAGTACTATCATGTAGGGCCTACCACCACAGCTTAGCATCGAGCAAAAATTCTCAGTACAAGGACAGGTGTCCTAGCAACCACGATGTAGGGAGGCCACAAGGTAGTGATGTCATTCTGATGTAATGAGTAACCCTTCTTTCAGCGTATGGGTGTGTACACACCCAGGACGTACTGGGAGTTTAAATGCTAATTAAGTGCATTTCTAATTAACACAAACAAACCATTTTTTGTGTAAGTGTAGATCAGATGTTTATTGACAAAGTCATGAAATTTCAAGGCTGTAGGTTTGATAGTTTTTGAGTTACAGAGCAAAATATAGGGGTCTGGGTGTACACACACCCAGAGCGTATGGGGAAGGTTAATGGGTCAGGGAGGCACCTCCTAGTCTGGCAGGAGCAGTTACATATGTTTGGGCAGCAGTTGCTACAGTCTTATCGGGCCCATATCCCCCGCTCCTGTGATACAGGGGCCGACAGTGCCTCCTTAATTTGATACAATCGGAGCTTTAGCGGCCTTCTGCTTTGGGCTTCTTATCGGGGCTCATCGGGTTGGTCTGGCTTGTTACAATCCATTGCCTTCTTGTTTACAGTGTGTGTGTGTGCGTGTGTGTGTGTGCGTATGTGTGTGTGTGTGTGTGTGTGTGTGTGTGTGCGTGTGCGTGTGTGTGTGCGTATGTGTGTGTGTGCGTGTGTGTGTGTGTGTGCGTGTGTGTGTGTGTGTGTGTGTGTGTGTGTGTGTGTGTGTGTGTGTGTGTGTGTGTGCTCCCTCTCTGTCTATCCCTTCCTCTGTTACCCTCTCTCTCTACCCCATCCCTCCGTCCCTCTGTTAACTCTCCCACCCTCTCTCCCTCCCTCCCTCTCTCTCTCTCTCTGTCTGTGTGCATGCGTGTGCATCACAGTACCGGAGCAGAATGCTACAAAACTAAATGGAACGATGTTTGTGCA
Source organism: Stramonita haemastoma (assembly GCA_030674155.1). Taxonomy (NCBI): domain Eukaryota; kingdom Metazoa; phylum Mollusca; class Gastropoda; order Neogastropoda; family Muricidae; genus Stramonita; species Stramonita haemastoma. Next base: position 10,624,841 of record CM060323.1, read on the forward strand.
GTGTGCAGACTTCACAGACATGAGTATAAGCTATCCAGTTTCAGTGGACTGGCAGCCATGTCTGTATGGAGATCACCCCTGCAATCATAGGTACTTTGTGCTACGTACATAAGGAGTGGTCGATATAGTTTCACCAACAGATGGTTAGAAGTCACTACGTTTCGTATTGTGTACACGGAATGTTTATAGAAGAGCAACAATAGAAAAAAACAACCCACAAGTGAAGAAACAGACAAAACCGTGGAAAAACCCAGCTAACAAAACAAACAAGAGGCTTAACACCAGCAACAACATGAACAACAGCTAAACAAATTACCTCCCCCAAACCATTTGATTTCTAAATCGGGTTCTCATGAATGATGTAACAGGGACAGTTTACGACATTCCATCAACATTGTTGTCACATATTCCCAAGGGAGCCAAATAAACCTTTGCCTGCCCCCCCCCCCCCCCCCACCCTTCCTGCCCTCCCAATAGAATTTGGCCAGCTACAGACCTGTGGCTTTGACATTGACCATAACCTTAATAGACAATCTAAATTCTAATCGTCCACGGGTGAGATGGGGGTATATATAGGAGGAGCGAGATTGCCAAGCACATGGAGAAGCACAAGAGCAACTGCCCTGTGGGTGAATTGGGTTGGGATCTATTTCCTCTGTCTTTGGCTAAGGCATGCTGACTTGTTTGCCTGTTGGTGCCTCGGGCCTGATAGCACTGATGAGTGGTTTGGACAATCAATCAGTCAATCAGTCCATCATTGAAGCAGTCAGTTAATCAATCCATAAATCAATCAGGATGCCTAGAGCGACGTTGACCAGGGAGGCTTGGCCAGAGCTGTCCCTTTATTCGGAGTTCATACACACCTGAACAGTGGAATTATTTTGTAAATTTAAACACTGTCATTCTAAACAGCCATTCCACCACCCTTCCCCCTTCGTCTCAGCAGGATCCTAACCGGTCCTAAAGGGAGAGCCACACCCAGTCAGGGC
>CM060323.1:10638329-10650829 GCA_030674155.1 Stramonita haemastoma
CCCAAGGCATTGGACGGTTGTCAAGCACGCAAGACTCAAGGGCAACTTCAGTGGAAAAGAGCAGTTCAATCTCGAGTGTACCTTTGAAAATGGTCCATCAGACAACAGTGGTGTGTGTCTCCACAGCAGTGAGGGAGGGAGGGAGGGCAGGATCAATGCTGTCCTCCTCTCCCTGCCTGCCCCTGCCTTCACTGTCTCTCTGCACGTGACGTCTGGTCATTCAGCTTTGTGCCCCCAATATCTGCTCCTCCTGGTCACCTATCGATTTCAGGGCCTTTCATTTCTTTAATTGTCTGGTAGGACACTGAAACTGAGGTTACCAGATGACTGCAGACAGACAGCGCAATGTTCAAAATGCTTTTTTGTTGTTTGGTTTGGTTGTTGTTTTTTTTCTTCTGCTTTTCTCCTTTCCTTGGTGGGGAAAGGTTTCTTCCCCCAGTAGTCTCTGATGAGCCTTTACACTCAGACGACGAGGACAGCACTTAAACTTTATGTGGTTGGTGTTTTGCGTCCATTTTGTCATTGAGAATGTAAATACTTAAGGTCAGTCGAGTGCTTACAAAAAATCCTAAATGTGAAGATCAAAATCATCGAGGATTTTAAAAATAAGGTCATGATTGGTCTTTTTGAAAACAAAGCTAAATGAACGTCGATAATGTGCGCAGTATAACTCAGGACAGCTTTATTGTATTTGTCCTTTATTCTTTTATTTCTCGCGTAATGAAATTAGCACTCATGTGCTTTTTTTACATTCAGTCCTCGTGTGTATGCAGTTGTGTAAATTTTATCACACTTTGTCACCGGCACACAATGGCCTACTCTTTCGAAAAGCGGGACAAGTTTTATGTGCGCAAGATATTCCGCCAGCGTTCGCAGACAGAATTTCGGTTTAAAGTCTCATCCGAAGAACTTCTGGGAGAGTGCAGTCGGCACTGATGTTAACTCCAGAGGAAAATATTCCCTTGAACGGGATTCAAAATCGGGTCAGCAGATCACGAGCGCAATGCTCAACGCTCTAACCGCCAGGCTATCCCGTGCCCCCCCCCCCCCCCCCCCCCCCCAGCTTATCTGGTGAGCAACCATTGCTATCATCATCATCATTGTCATGATCCCCATCGTTTGCTGCTGCACTAGGATCATTCTCCTTGTTTTGCAATGGCAGCAGTTCCTCGAGCTGTCCTAAAGACAGTGGTAGTAATGGTAGCAGACATAGCAATAGCCATACAAGCAGTAGTAATGGCAGCAGACATAGCAATTGCCATACAAGCGGTAACAGCAGCAATAGTCGGCTTTCCTATTTCTTAATATGTGCTTAAACTTATATCATCAATATTTATTGCTGGCATATTCATGAACAATCCTGATATCTGTGTCATGACAGTGAAGCCTACTAGGTGTCTACATTAATAATCCCATTTTTAATGACTGGATGATTCTGAAACATGACTGGATGATTCTGGAACAGTCTTGCACCCTTTGGTTCTGGCTTGCTTCGTCGATCGCTCCTGATGACTTCACTTCAGATCGAAACTTGTAAGACCGAGGCAGCAAGGGCCATTCCGAAGTTGGCCACCTCAGACGCAATTGCTAAATTGGTGCTAGCAGCTACGTGTGAATGCGTGTCAACATCTTATCACACTATCTGCCTGACCGGGTTGACGCCGGTGTTGGGGGTATCATTGCGCTCACTCCCGTCAAAAATCACCCCAGGATAATTATTAGATAATCCCATTCCTTTTATATTAAATGGCTTTGTGAAGTAGTTGGTTTGATTTGTGGCATACTGGGGAAAACAAGTTCTGAAAAGAGATCAAGGCTTACTCCAATGAAAGAAGAATACTCCAGTTGCAGCTGTCTGATTTTTTTTTCAGAAGACATAATTCATGTGCGTCGCTGTCAAATCTCGACTGTTCTTAGTAACACCCAGGTGACTGAAGAAAATTCTTCTCCGGGGCATCCTTATCAAAATTTTGCCCCAGGAGTTTTTTTTGGGGGAGGATGGAATGTCTGATCAGTACTAGCAATTTCTGTTTTGGTCTCGTTTTCTGATGATCTCTCCCTTCAGATGTCAAGTACAACACTCGTGGTTCAAAGACGTGTGTTCTCTGCTCTACCTTCAATAGCTAGATACCGTACAATTATGTGTTTGCATTTGCTAAAACTACCTGCAGCTGGGTCGATGGGAGTCAGAATCTTTTTGGAAAGAGAGAGAGAGACAGAGAGAGAGATTGAGATTACCATACTGATGGTGTTTATCGGTCCCATCATTACTGTCATTACTATAACTCGTTGATGTCACAAGTATACTACTCAGTGCCATCGTCTTAGTCGTCCTGCTCCTCAGTTCTGTCATCGTAGTATAATCATTACCAGAAGTAGTTATTGTCATAGGAGAAGTAGCAGCAGCACTGTAGAAGCACTGTAGCAGCAGAAGTATTAATAGTACCAGCAGAGATACTGGCAGTAACCTTTTCTTTTTTGTCGTTATTACCAATGGTACTTTCACTATGATAGTAATGATGATAGTGATAATATTAACAAACGTGATTTTATCAGTTATTCTTATTATTATCTTCATGATCATCATCATCATCATTATTATTACTACCTCTACTGACATTAGCATTAGGACAGGCGGTATAGTGAGGTTATGCCTTGCAAAAGAACATTCTACGGGATTGTGATGGAGGGAGAGACACAAAGGGGTATACAGAGCAAAAGGCAGACAATGTGGATAAGACTAACATTCACACAGACACTATGGATAAGAAAGACACACACAGACAATATAGATAAGAATGGCATTCACACAGACACTATGGATAAGAATAACATTCACACAGACAATACGGATAAGAATAACATTCACAGACAATATGGATAAGAATAACAATATGGATAATAATAACATTCACAGACTATATGGATAAGAATTACAATATGGATAAGAATAACATTCACAGACAATATTGATAAGAATAACATTCACACAGGCAATATGGATAAGAATAACAGTCACAGACAATATGGATAAGAATAACAATAATAGATAAGAATAACAACAGACCCAGGCTGTGGCACCCAGCCGACATACATGAGGAATTTGCCTCGGAAACTCTGCAGGCAGTGCCTGTAATGACTTCCCAAGGGATTGAGGAAAAAGAGAACAAAAGAGGAGTGAAGACAGCAGAAGTAGTGGAGGTGGTGGTGGTTGATCTAAGTAGCAGCGGCAGCTGGTGTTGTTGTTGTTGCTGTTGTTGTCGTATTCTGACCACCCCAACCAAAAACTGTCTGTGACACAACGCCTCTTTCTCTACAAATACCATCCCACGAGGGATCAGACAAGAGTCACCCACATGAGCTGACTAGCTAGGGAGGCCGGCCCATCCTTCTGCTCGGGTTGGGGGTATTCCTGGATCATTGATGACTTTGTTTGGGAGAGCCCCCCCCCTACCCCCCACCCCCCGCCCCTGTCTTTTTTTTCTTTCTTTTTTGTCCTCCATGAGATGCAGCTTTTCTGACAGAGTGTGGGCGGGAGACGCCATTTGCTGCTGATGTTTCCACCTGTGTCAGTGCTGTGTCCCTGTCTGCTGTCTTTTCTTTGATACCGGTGCCGGGGATGTATTTCCCCACCCCTTCAAGTCTCCCATGGTCAGTTTCCATGAATTCATGTTTCCTGGGTTAGTTATTACAACATTATTTTGTTGCAATGATAGTAGTGTTGTTTTCATTTAAAAAAGAAAATATAACAAATGGTACTTTCGTAGGTGCAAATAAAAGTGTAAAGTCTATTTCAGTTCTTATTGTTTTACTTGTTATTATAATGATGAATATTAGTATGATTATTATTATGATTATTACGATGATGATATGTATACATATATATATATGCATATATATATATAGCATATATATATATATATATATATGCATATGTATATATGCATATATATATATATATATATATATATATATATATATATATATATATATATATATTGAAAAAGGATTGATGGAAGGGGAGAGGGAGACAGAGACAAAGACAGAGACAAAGACAGAGAGAGAGAGGGTTAAATTGACCTTCTAGGGATAGACAGGACAGTTTTTTCATTCTTTTTTTGTCCGGGGTGTCGGTCTGAAAGGGAGCTATTTTGTGGTCTGAATCGATAGAAAATCGAAGACGGAGACTTGTGAATTCCAAAAGTCTTCCCGTTAGGTTTCCACCTTCCTCTTCTTCCACTCTCTCCTCTCTCTCTCTCTCCTCTCTCATCTCTCCTGTCTCTCTCATCTCCTCCTCCCCCCCCCCCCCCCCCTCTCTCCTCCCTCCCTCTCTCTCTCATCTCCTCTCTCTCTCTCTCTCTCTCTCGCCATCTCCCCTCTCTCTCCCTCCTCTCTCTCTATCCTCTTCTCTCCTCCTCTCTCCTCCTCTCTATCTCTTCTCTTCTATCTCTCTTCTCTCCTCTCCTCTCATCACATCTCTCTCTCTCATACTCTCTCCAGATCAGTCTTCCATCCTACTATCATCCTTACTCTCTCTACTCCTCTCTCAACTCCAACTCCTCTTCTCTTTCTACCCTCTCTCAGCCGCCCCTCTTCTCTAACCTCTAAGTACTCCTTTCAGTCGCTCCTTCCGTCTCCCTTCCAACTAACAATCATAAGATGGACTTGACAGTTGAAGGGGTCAAGGAATCACTCCTGTAAACGTTTTCCAAGAAAACGCAAAATTCATGCCATTTTCATGCCTTTTGGCTAGTGGTGTGTGTACTCCACCCCCTACGCTCTTCTCCTTCTGTCGGAGTGTCTTTCTCCTCTCCTCCCTGGGCTTGTAGGTCAAGGAAAGACTCCTGTTTTCAGTTCCGATCGGTTCTGTCAGAAACACGTCTGTAGCACAGGATCGTTACTTAGTCTTATGGCCTTCAATTGGTTTCTTACATCCGCCTCTAGACTGCGTGTTTGGTGTGTGTTGTGTGTGTTGTGTGTGTGTGTGTGTGGTGTGTGGTGTGGTGTGGTTGTGTGTGGTGTGGTGTGTGTGTGTGTGTGTTGTGTGTGTGTGTGTGTGTGGGGGGGGTATTTGTGATTGTGATGTGCGTGTGTGGTGCGTGAAAGAGAGAAGGTGAGACAGACAGACAGACTGACTGACTGACATACAAACAGACAGACAACAGACAGACACAGAGACAGACAGACAGGAACAGAGGGAAGTTTGTATATGTCACAGATATTTATTTTGTCAAAGGACCTTGGCACGCGCACACTATTGTTTTGTTTGTGTGTGTTGTGTGTGTGTGTGTGTGTGTGTGTGTGTGTGTGTGTGTGTGTGTGTGTGTGTGTGCGTGCGCGTGCGTGTGTGTGTGTCCTCGCGCGCGCGCGTGTATGTCTTTTCGCCTGTATATGTATGTGTGTCTGCTCCCTTCTCGATGTCTCTATTCAGGCACGGATCAGTGCCAATGACTCATGTCTGTGTCGCGTGTCTCTCTCTTCTTGTATCTATATGCCGGAGCGGTCCAATTGTTTCTGTAACTGCCCCCGAGGAAAACCGAAACTATTGCCAGTGTTTCTCTGTCAGTAGTGACTGCGATCGATGTGTCTGCGGCCTGGGCTGACCCCTAACTAGATGTAAAGCACATTATACCGCCACTGTTTCGCCATCTCCTGCCCCCGCCCATCGCCTCTCACTTCACTGTCCTGGCCAGAAAAATAATACTGTTAGACTGGAATGGGAAGGGTGATAGGGTTTCCGTGTGCAGTTTGAGAGTGATGACCTTCTCATGCATTTGCTAGCCTTCATTATTATCGCTGAGGTAGTCGATGGATTTTTGGACATGAAAGATGGAGTAAAATGTTGTTCTGGCTGAGCAGAAATTGAATGATGGAGAGAGAAAGAGGGGTGGGGTGGGGAAATGGGGTGGGTGAGGGGAGAGAGGAGAGAGAGAGAGAGAGAGAGAGGAGAGAGAGAGAGAGAGAGAGAGAGAGAGAGAGAGAGAGAGATGTTTTCAAAGTAGTTTTTCTTAGTTTCCGTCGTATTTCATGTTTTTGATGTCTCGGCTGTAGATGGTATCATTTGTCTCGCTGCCTAAGTGTGAATCCATCTCCTTGATTGTCTTTTTGTAGTAGGCCTAGTAATGATAGTGGCTTGCTGATTGTCTAGCTAATGTGGACATAATAACGTGTTTGTCTCTGATGATCGTTTTATGACAGGTTATCGCATTTCACTGGGGTTTTCTTTCTGATTTTTCTCTGTGGTTGATTGTTCCATATTTATATTGAAATTGGCCTCTAGTCATTGTTCGATTCCTACCGTTTATTTTTCACATCAGAATCGAACAGATTGATGGGTTGAATTACTTTACGAAAAGTTAAAAAAAAAGGTTCAAATTCTTTCAGAATATTCTAACTGCTGCAGAAGAGAGGTAGATATTTTGATGTCACTTCCCGTGAAAATATTAGGGGGAGGGGGATCTGATTTCCTAGCCTTGAACCCATCCTTCCCAGCCGTCAGGGGTTCAGTGCCACTTATCAGCTGCTTCAAAGCCTTCGTCATGGTGAGCAGGAATCGAACCGTATGCTGGAAAAGGGTTTCTGTGATATTATATCTCCATCACTGTTTCCAGCATTGATGTGGGCTAGATCTAGCTGGGGATTCAAGTCTGTGGGGAGTGCCTAGGAGACGTGGAGAGTCCGAAGCAAACAGTGACAGTGTTTATTTGTGCCTGCTTGCCTGCATTTGTTTTTATTTGTGCCTGCATGCCTGCATTTGTTTTCTCGCTAAATCACTCTGATCGTCACTTTGGTCCGCTAATCTGCATTCTCTCTCTCTCTCTCTCTCTCCTTCTCCTCTTCTGTCTGTCTGTCTGTCTGTCTGTCTGTCTCGTCTGCTCTCTCTCCTCTCTCTCTCCTCTCTCTCTCTCTCTCTCTCTCTCTCCTCTCTCCTCTCCTCTCTCTCTCTCTCTCTCTCTCCTCTCTCTCTCTCTCTCTCTTCTCTCTCTCTGTTTTGTATTAATATTTTTTTTGTATCTAATATAGAGGATAATGGATTAAGCACTCGTGTGCTTTTTTTTTTATAAAGCAGTCCCTGTGTGTATGTAGTTTTGTAAATCTTGTCATTTATTCCCACCGGCACACAATGGCCTACTCTTACGAAAAGCGGAACAGGATTTAACGTGTTCGCAAGATGTTCTTCGTGCGCTCGCACACGGGGCCTCGGTTTATAGTCTCATCCGAAGGACTTTTGGGGAGAGTGGAGTCGGCACTGATGTGTGTGTGTGCGTGCGTGCGTGCGTGTGTGTCTGTCTGTGTGTGTGACTGTCTGTCTGTCGTTCTGTGTTTGTTGTGTGTTGTGTGTGTGTATGTGTCTGTGTCGTGTGTTGCTGGGCGGTGCATGTGTGCGGGTAGGCCTAGTGCGTGCATATGTGAGTGTATGAGACAGACACAGAGTGAGACAGCAGCAGACAGACAGAGCCAGATCAGAGGAGAACAAAGAGACCCGTGAGCAAACGTGACAAGGAGGCTGCTTTGAGCATGGTGGCAGACAGAGGGAGGGAGGGAAGGAAGGAAGAAAGAAGTGGTTTCCTTGTCTGTCTGCAGTCCTGGCATGATCCTGCCCCAGCAGTGGGGGTGTGTACACAACAGCAATGGCTGACCTCCTTCTCCCCCCATGACAGGGCACCACCACATTGTCTTTGCTTCCACAGGAGGACAAAACGGGACAGGGAGATGGGGTGGGTGGGGGTGTGGACCAAGAAGAGTGAAAGGCGGCGGAGGGTGGGGGTGGGGGATTGTCAGATGGCTCCAGAGATGTCGTGTCGGTAGCCCCCTTGACAGACGGTAGCGGACCCCTGAGTGCCAGAGAAACATTTTTTTTCCTATGGCAATCTTCTCGTGTACAAAAGTTGGAATAAGGAATTTCTCAGCAAAATTATAAAGCTGTGGTTTAATAATGAAAAGATTCACTGTGGTGGCCAACTAGTTATCTTGTGGGGGTCAGATTTGTTGCTTTGAATTTTTTCAACTGTGTTTCTGCTCAAACGCATAAAAAGAGCCTATCAGAATTGTGAAACACACTAACGAGTGATGCAAATAATGTGCATACCAGTTTTTTCCCCCATTGAACGCTTCGTGTGTTAAACAAATTGCAATGTTAAACGCATTCCTCTGAAATCACTCATTTCTGTCTCGGGTTTTGTCCTTTTGACGCTATTCATATTTGATGTGGTGTAAACAGCCGACAGTGTTCAGTATATATATATATATATATATATATATATATATATATATATATATATATATATATATATATATATACACACCATATTTTCAGTATATATATATGTGTATATATATATATATATATTCTTTCAGTATATATATATATATATATATAATATATATGTATATATATACACATGTATATATATGTACACATATACATGTATATTATAATATATATATATATATATATAATATATATCTGTGTGTATAACTGTGACTTAAGAGAACAATAATCTGGTATTAACTTACCCTCTGATCTAACCTGTGTTTGATGCAGATGTCATTTTCAGAAGAACATTTGACTAACGGATGCATGAATAATTACCAAAGCAATTCTATCTCAAGAGAGAACCAAAAAACAGAATAGCAATTCCTTTCATTCCAAACATAGGCATTTAGTTTTCTCTTTGATGCACAAAAAAATGACCGAAAGTTCTCTTCTAAAAGAACACTAGTCTTTGTACAGTAGATGTTAAAGCAGAGATGTGTCTTTAGGCACAAGGACTCTGCCATACTCTGGCCCCTCACCCCCTTCTTTCCCTTTCATCAGAGGCGTTGTCTGCAGGCCCCGGGGTTGGGGCCAGCCCTGGGGGAGAGGGCAGGAGAACGTGTTAATTATTGCGGCTAATGAGGTTCTCAGGGGGCCGACCGCAGGGGTGCAAGGAAAGGGAGGGCCGGGGAAGGAAGAAAGAAAAGGGGGGCCCAACTTGGGGACAGGGAGAGATGGGCACAGACAGTTTTAGACATGGCCTTCTATTCCTTTACAAAGGTGCTGGCTATGGAGCCATGTGTGTGAGTGTGTGTGTGTGTGTGTGTGTCTGTGTCTGTGTCTGTGTGTGTGTGTGTTATGTGTCTGTGTCTGTGTGAGTGTGTCTATGTCTGTGTGTGTGTGTGTGTGTGTGTGTGTGTGTGTGTGTTGGAATGCATCTCCACCCACTCACACTCTGTACACTAGAAGGAAGCCTAATTGGTTTCCATTACTCTGGTTCTTTTAGATCTATACACAACAGCGTGGACTCCTCTGGCCGTACCATTAGCCCAGTAGATGATGTATCAGAATGCTCCCCATCCACTCACGCTGTGCACCACTACAAGCAAACATAGCTGATGTTCATTAATTAATATCATACTCTCGTTTTTGGCAACTTCAGGACTGAGTTTTATTTTGTTTTGTTTAATTTTTGCGGTTGGCCTGCATTCCCAACAGTGGGTGTATTGATGTATCCAGGTCAGCTCCTGGTAACTGCTTAAAGCAAAGTGAGTGGTATCCACTCATATGGTACTTTCAGAAAGGCCTACACATCCCCCGTTTTCCTTATTCCTCGAGTTTCTGTTTAGCCAGAATAGAGCCTTTTTCTGTCAGGAAGAGAGCAGACTGTAGAGAAGGGCGTCGGTGGTGGGGGGAAGGAGGGGAGGGGGGTAAACTGCAGGAACGGAGTATTATTCGATATCAGAAGACCTAGTTTATATCTAATTAGTGCCATGTGTAGGAAGATGGTTGTCTTGGGAACATGCATGGTGATGGTAATTAGCCAGGCAGACATGGCAGCCATTAACAGGATGATGATGAGGATAATGTTCCAAAATGGTCTTCAAGGCGCATAGCCTGTGTGAGCTATGGAAACTTCATATTCAGTTCTTGGGACCTAGGGTTAAGTTACAACTCTAAGCCGATAAGGGTCAGATCTGTTCAAGAAATTCGTTTTTATTATTCTTGATGAAACGGTTGTCTATGTTCGGTGAGACGTCAAAATTTCCCTGAAAATGTGTGTCCTCCCTCCCCCCCTTTTTTTATATCTCTCTCTCTGATGTTATGTGTGTATTGTGTGTATGATGTGTGTTGTATATGTATGTGTATGTGTATGTATGTATATGTATGTATGTGTGTATGTATGTATGTATGTATGTATGTATGTATGTATGTTGTATGTTGTATGTATGTGTGTATGTGTGTATGTGTATGTATGTGTATGTGTATGTATGTGTGTGTTGTATGTGTGTATGTATGTATGTGTGTATATGTGTGTAGGGGGGGGGGGGGGGGGCGTTACGGAGAAAGGGGGGTATGGATGCCTGTGGATGAGTGGAGAAAGAGGGGAATCGCTGCTTTACAAGTCTACACTCACATGAAAACGTGTTACTTCTCTGATTTTAAAGAATTCTTCTTGTATTCACATTCTGCTGCATGCAGTTGGCATAGATATATATCCCTGTCCCCCTTTTAAACTGGCCCCAGCTTGCCAACTGAGGTCGGAAATGTGTGAAGAAAAAACCAACATGGCGATGGTGGTGTAAAGCACGCGCACGAAGAGATGAAAATCTGCATGGAAAACTCTCCATTCTGTTCCTTGTTGGGATTTCCCCCTAATTTTTCTCTCTCGATATTTTCTCTTTTTTTTCTCAGTGTCTTCACAACCCTCCCCCCTCCCTCCTCTCTCTGTCTGTCTGTCTCTGTTTCTCAGTCTCTCTCTCTCCTAATCTGTCTTTCTGTCTGTCTGTCTGTCTCCCCCTCTCTCTTTGTCTCTCTCTCTTTGTCTCTGTCTGTCTCTCTGTCTGTCTCTCTGTCTGTTCTTCTCTCTGTCTCTGTGTCTCTGTCTGTCTGTCTTTCTGTCTCTCTCTTCTCTTCTCTTCTTCTGTCTCTTCTCCTTCTCTCTCTCTCTCTCTCTCTCTCTCTCTCTCTCCTCTCTCTCCTCTCTCTCTCTCCTCCTCTCTCTCTCTCTCCTCCTCTCTCTCTCTCTCCCCCCACTCCTTTCTTTTCAACACTATAGAGTTCTTGTGGCGATAAGTCTGGAGGGTCCGAGTGGAGGATTGATTTCTTTGGTTGTGTCTGCTGCACTTGTGCAGGGGGAGGAAGGGCCAGGACAGTGTCTTTTGTGTACGCCCGTCACAATGGTCCTTTGGCGCTAATGGCTTGGCAAGCTACATTATTCAAACCAGCCACTTACCATGCTGCTCATGCGAAATCATCCCTTTTGTCTGACTTTTCTGTCTGTCTGTCTGACTTTTGTCTGTGTGTTGTGTGTGTGTGTGTGTGTGTGTGTGTGTGTGTGTGTGTGTGTGTGTGTGTGTGTGTGAGTGTGTGGTGTGTGAGTGCACGTGTGTGTGTGTGTGTGTGTTGTGTGTGTGTGTGTGTGTGTGTGTGTTTCCTCCTCCCCACCCCCACAGTACCTAGTACATATTTGTGTCTGTGGGTATGTTTTTGTCAAGTACAGTTGGTATACGTTTGGCGTTTATGTATGCGCCAATGTGCAAGATGTCTTTACTTCTTTCTTTTTTAATGCAGGTATGTGCAGGTATGCACAATCAACCACATAGACGAGCTTTCAGGTACAACTCGAAGGCAAGTTTGATTGAGTATGCTTGCTTTCATGCATGTTTGCAGATGCATAAACAGGCATGCACATAATTTACATTCACTCTCACAGATGTACACGCATGTGCACACAGATGTCGCAGAACATCTTGCACACACGATAAAAACCTGTTCCGCTTTTCTGCGGTATAGGCCATTGTGTGCTGATGAATATGGAATTAAAAAAAAAAATTAAAAACCGCATTATATACATAGAGACTGGATGTTGTTGTTGTTGTTGTTGTTTATAAAAACCCACATAAGTACCCGTGCTTATTCCAGTATCCTGGAAATAAAAGATTAAAATAAATAAAATAAAACATACATACACAAATATTCGCACACACACGCGCGCATCCCGCCATCATCATCACCCTCCTTTTACGTCCCCCCACCCCACCCCCACCCCCCACCCTTAAGACTGGGTGTCCTTGTGAAGGCGAAGAAGGGGCAGGCAGGCAGGCAGGCAGGCAGGCAGCCAGCCAGCCAGACAGACAGACAGACGTACAGGCAGGCAAGCAGACAAACAGGCAGGCAGGCAGGCAGGCAAGCAGACAGACAGGCAGGCAGGCCTAGCAGGGCTGTTATTGATCGGAGAGTCTTGGTCTCCTCCCAGCCAAGCTATCAATGAAGGAATGGATGGACTGACTGACTGAGTAGAGAGAGAGTAGAGAGAGAGAAAGAAGGCGAAGAGAAGGAGTGAGTGAGTAAGTGAAAGACGTAGGTACGGTACGTTGAACCCTTCAGGTTGCAAGAGCAGTTCTGGCACCGCATTCAGATGGAGGGGAGGGGTTGGGAAGAGTGGGGTTAAGGTTGAAGGGGTGGGGGTGGGGGTAGGGTAGGTGAGAGGAGATAGGGGGGTGAAGACATAGCCTAGGTG
>CM060323.1:10655829-10658329 GCA_030674155.1 Stramonita haemastoma
AGAGGGAAAACAGAAAAGAGAAAAAAGAAAGAACTTCAGGCGGGGATTGAAAGAGGGGGTGTGGGGGAGGTCTGGAGGCTGGGTAATGCAGAGAACGTAAGAGGAACTAATTTGATTGTAGGAGGGAAAGAGAGAGAGAGAGGGGATAGACAGAACTTAGGAGAAGGGGGCTAAGGGGGAAGGAAGGGTGAGGGAGGGAAGATAGATATACATAGACACGAGTTTGCATGTGAGCACATATACATATGCACGCACGCACACACATACACAACAACACAACACACACACACACACCACACACACACACACACACACACACACACACACACACACACACACACACACACACACACACACACACACACACACACCACCGCGCGCGCGCACACACACACACCCCACACACACACACACACAACAACACCACACCGCGCGCGCGCGCGCGTGCACACACACACACACACACACACACAACACACACACACACCACACACACAACAATGAATGGCTCGTACGTATGCATACTTCGCTAGAAGTGTGGGTGGATTGGAATCAGACAGCACAGACAGACAGACAGGTAGTGAAATTTGTGGAAATGCGCAGTGGTAAACAAGATTTTTCCATCCGGTAAACTTCAATTCCCTGCAGGGCTGAACAAATAACACACAATGTGTGCTCTTCTGGCCACGGCTAAAAGCCAGAAAAGAGAGAGAGAGAGAGAGAGAGAGAGAAGAGAGAGAGAGAGAGAGAGAGAGAGAGAGAGAGAGAGAGAGAGAGAGAGAGAGGAGAGGTGTATGAGTGTGTGTGTGTGTGCGCGCCCGTGTGTGTGTTGTGTTGGCATGCCTAGCTAGTTTACACACATCCCGTGGTAAGTATTTTTGAGTATATGTATACATATATATATATATATATATATATATATATATATATATATATATATAGTATATGTATATATTATATATATTATGTATTATAACGAAATGTATACATAGTTATATCATCTTTGCAAATTTAATAATCATGTCTTGCCATATGAGCCTGGTTGCACGTGCACAAGGGCGTGTTCTACAGATGTCTGTATTCAGTTTCCTTCACAACTGGGGAAAAGAACGGAAGAAAGTTTCATGTTTACTTGTTTATTGATAACACACGGAACGATGGCAAGAAAAGAATGACTGCTGTGGGCTTGTTTATCGGTGTCATGTAGCCCATGAAACATCGACTTCCTTGCAACTCCATGGAATTCGATCTGAAGGAGATGTTGGTTTTTCTTGCCGCTTAAAGTTGCAGGGGATAGAATCAGTGACAACTGTGTGATGAAGGACAAAAAACATACTTGAACATTGAACATGAATCTTGTGTCGAATAAGTAACTGTTGTCTTGGGATACACCCCGCCTGTGAAATAGCTACTGAATTATCAACAGAGCGCGCGGTTCTTGAGACGGTTTTGAATGTTTTAAGGGATTATCTGTCTTTTTGTCTTTCTGTCTGATGTGTGCTTGTGTGCGTGTTTGCTTTGTATGTGTGTGTGGCGGGGGGGGGGGGGGGGGGGGGGGGGGGGGGCTTTATGTGTGAGTGTATGTGTAAAAGACGTTTATTTGTTGATGCCCCATGTGTACGGCGCAAACATTTTTGCTCCACAGCAACACACACACACTTATGCGTGCTCACACACACACACACTCACTCACACACACGCACGTGCGTGCGAACACACACACACACACACACACACACACACACATACACACTCACTCAAACAGGACGTGCGTGCACACCCCGTTTACGTCCTCCTGTATGTGACATCTTCCTCAGATGTGTATCTACCGTCCTTGCATTTTCATTATTTGTGAACTCCCCTTTCCTGATTTCCTTACAATAGCGGGGCGCATGCGTCGAATTCTGCGTTTCGTGTCCTTGACCTTATCAGGTTCTTGATGGACGGTGTCTCACTTGATGTGGTTCCTCCTACTTTGTTATTATCCCTATGGGCTTTTTTTCTCTCCCTGTTTTGGACCGGTGTGACTTTGAAGTCTTATCCCCCCTCCCTCTTGTAAATTATATCCTGCTTACTTTTTTGCTTTGTACATAGCGGTTGAGGTCTTTTAGAGTACACGCTAACATCTACTCTTTCACATGCTCGTTCAGAGGAAGACACACATGCACACACACGCGTGCGCGCACACATACGCAGAGGTGCGCGCGTGCACGTGCGAACACACACATGCACACACACACACGCACACACATAAAGACACACAGACAGACGCAGACACACACGCAGACAGACACACCAGACACACACAGACAGACAGACAGACAGACAGACACACACACACACACACACACACACCACACACACACACACACACACACACACACACACAGTCTTCCCTTCTCCCTTCGCAAAGTCAGATATACACAATCGAAACAAAAACAAATAATCCTAGGAATAATGATCTAAAATGGAGGGGGGGGGGGGGGTGCAATAACCTAGG
>CM060323.1:10660829-10665787 GCA_030674155.1 Stramonita haemastoma
GCAATTCCCAGTTGTTACCGTCGCTTGTTGAGAGTACTGGTCTTGGAGCACTCTGGCCAGGAAAAAAGTACATGGCAACTATCAGACTCTAGCCCTGAGTTTGTTCCCAAGATGGAAAATAGTTCTGTCTTTCGTTCTCCGTTTTTGTTTTTATATCGCTGATTTGTCCTCTCTCTCTGTCTCTCTCTGTCTCTCTCTGCCTCTCTCTGCCTCTGTCTCTGTCTGTCTGTCTGTCTGTCTGTCTGTCTGTCTTCTGTCTTCTATTCTGTCTGTCTTCGTCTGTTCTGTCTTCTTCCTCTCCCCTCTCGTCTTCTCGTCTGTCTCCCTCCTCTCTCTCTCTCCTCTCCTCTCCTGTCTCTCCTCTCTCTCTCTCCTCTCTCGTCTCTCTCCTCTCTCTCCTCTCCTCTCTCTCTCTCTCTCTCTCTCTCTCTCCTCTCTCTTTCGCGCGCGCGCGTGTAATTGCTAGAGGCAATATAACCGATATGTTTTGGTGGTTGCATCTATCGTTATCGAAGGTGTATGATTACTTTGTTGTTCACGTCATCTTTAAAAATATTATTGTGTGGAATGTTGGCGTGTTGCAAGTGCACAAAGTCGAAGACTGGAAGATTTTTTTCTTCTCCCTATTTTTCTAGGCCTACAGCAATGGTCTTGGTGCTTGCTTTTTTTCCCCCAGCAGACGATAAACTGAATCCCGTGTGTAACGTGCATATGGCACACGGCTGCAAATTTACAGGGACAGATTTGTTAATCGCAAAAGTTTGTTTTTTGATTGTTTTGTTTTTTGTTTGTCTCCGGTTTTCTGTGTGTGTGTGTGTGTGTGTGTGTTGTGTGTGTGTGTTGTGTGTGTGAGAGAGAGAGAGAGAGAGAGAGAGAGAGAGAGAGAGAGAGAGAGAGAGAGAGAGAGAGAGAGAGAGAGAGAGAGAGAGAGAGAGCAGTAGTGTATATATTCAAGGAGAGTAGTTCAGAACTGAACCAGAGAAATTTGTTGTGATTCATGATACTGAACAAAACAAAATCCAGTCATACCGACTATCCGTCTGTTTCTGTGGCAGCGTTTGGATCAACCTAATTGCCTGTCTGTCGTCAGTCTTGTTGTTTTTGTCTGTCCGTCCGTCCGTCCGTCCGTCTGTCTGTTCACATGAGTGTCTTTCCGTAAACCTGCAGACTACCAAGACATCAAAGTGACTGCTTACAGACATGTTAAAGATAACAGAATGATGAAAGAAATGGGGAGGAAAGGAAGGTAGGGCGATGCTTACACAAGCCAGGAAAACAGGCTATTGTGTGTTTTGCAACACATGCACACAGGCTGCACTTAGCGCAATGCAGCCCCGCCCACCGCTCTTTTGACTGTATAGTAGGGCTTAGTTTCGGTACCATCTCTCTCTCTCTGTCTCTCTCTGTCTCTGTCTCTGTCTCTCTATCTATCTATCTATCTATCTGCTGTCTGTCTGTCTGTCTGTCTGTCTGTCTGTCTGTCTATCTATCTATTTTCTGCCTTTGCTATCTTTGTATGTTTTTGTTTGGTAAAATATCTAGTTGTTATGCTTAGAACATGCTCATTATACATTGGACGATTTGATTGTCTTTTTGTCTTTGAAAATAATTGATTGTTTGTGCTTTTTTTGTTTGGTTTTGTTCTTTTTTGTGTGCCTAGATGGGTTTTTTTACAAATCGCTTATGCCATAACTCTCTTTGAAAAAAAAATCAATTCAATTCTCTGCTTGTCACTTTGGCCCCCCCCCCTCCCTCTCTCTCTCCTCTCATCTCCTGCTCTCTCCTCTCTCTCTCTCTCGTCTATGCTCTCTCCTCTCTCTCCTCTCACTCCCTCTCCTCTCTCCTCTCCCCTCTTCTCCCTCTCTCTCCTCCCTCCTCTCCCCTCCTCTCAGTCCTCTTCTCTCTTCTCCTCTCAGTCTCTCTCTCCTCTCTCTCTCTCTCTCTCTCTCTCTCCTCTCTCCCTCTCCTCCTTCCTCATATCTCTGTCTCCTCCTCTCTCTCCTCTCTCTCCTTTCTCCCTCTCCTCCTCTCTCTCACTCTTCTCTTCTCTCCTCTTGCCCTCTTATCTCTCATGTCTCCCCTCTCCTCTCTCTCGTCCCTCCTCCTCGCCCCCCCTCCCTCCCCCCCTTTCTCCATCATCCCTCTCTCTTCTCTCTCACTCTCTCTCCCTCTCCTCTCTCCTCTCTCTCTTTCCTCTCCTCTCTCTCCTCCCCCCAGGTCTCTCTCCTCTCTGTTAATCATCTATACCTGCAGACCTTTGGAGAAAACACGAGGGGCGGAAGAAATATAATGTCAACGACCAGCACAGATGAGAAGAGATGAATGTTAGCACACACAGGAACCACACACGGGTGTAGCTCTTTCCGCCATAAACCTCTCGCTTTTTTTGCCAAACGCTGCTTAGCAAACACACACGCATGCACGACAGACGCCTCAACGCGTACGCTCACGCATGTGCAGCACATACGCATAGAAACATGCTCTCACGCGCTTGAGTGTAGGTATGGGACACATAGGTAAACCCCCCCACAAAAACACATGCACATTAGCATGATTGTGTACACGTGCGAAAATGCGCGCGCGCGCGCACGCACACACACACACACACACACACACACACACACCACACACACACACACACACACACACAACACCACACACAACACACACACAACACACACACCTACAGTTGCATGCAGGAAAAAGAAAAAAAAATGGGTAGGCGCTGTTCTTGTGGCTTATATGATATATATATATATATATATAATATATATATATAATATATATATATAAAATATACAAATATATGCATATTATATATACATAGTTATATAATATGTAATGTTTTTTTTTACTTTTAAGTCTATAAATGTTTGTGCATGCGTGTGTATGTATGTTGTGTGTTGTGTTTATCGTATAATTGTAAAGTTAAGACACATTTGCAATGCATCTGAATTCTGTCATTTGTTTAGCAGACCAGACTTTGTAATTTTCTTTTGCTAAATTAGAAAAAAATAAACCCAAGTCTTTGAGAACACACAACACACACACACACACACACACACACACACACACACACACACACACACACACACACACACACACACACACACACACACACACACACACACAGATTGAAGAACGCACACTTGAACACAGAAAGAGAGACAGAGACAGAGATAGACAGACACTCTGTCAGACAAACAGACAGACAGACAGACAAACAGACAGAGAAGAAGTGGGTAGAAAGAGCAGCCAAGTTGTTTAGCAAAATGAGATTGTCTACAAGACAGAAGATGATTGCTGAGTGATTTCTAAATGAGCCTTCAAGAGTACTCAGCTGTTTCCAGCCTGTGTTTCTAAGTGTGTGCACCTGTGTGAGAACATATTAGGAACACCTGTGTTTGAGTTGGGGAAGTCTATTTTCCTAGCTTTTGTTTTGTTTTCAGGCTCTCTCTCTCTCTCCCCCGCTCTCTCTCTCCTTCTCTCCTCTCCCTCTCCTCTTCTCCCCCTCACTCTCTCCTCTCATCTCATCTCTCTCTCCCCCCCCCCTCTCTCCTCTCTCTCTCTTCTCCTCTGTCCTCTCGTCGACACTCTCTCTCCGTCTCTCCTCCTCTCTCTCCCCTCTCTCTCCTCCTCTCCGTCTCTACTGCCTCTTCTCTCCCTCCTCCTCTGTGTCTGTTGTCTCTCTCCTGTGTCTGTTGTGTGCACGCGTACATGTATGTGAGGATGCCTACATGCATAAAGAGGTGCATGTCTTTTTTGCTTGTGCGCATTTTTGTGTGTGAGATCGCAAAGTGTGTTCGCAAAGCTAGAACAAGGGAAAGACTCTCACTTGAGTGACTATCTGAAGATAAGCCAACAGAGAGACAGACAGATGCACAGAGCTCGGAGCTCTGTGTACACTAATGTTTATCCCAAATACGTCCGAAAGAGAGCAAGCTATCTCCCAAACAATGAGGATGACCACGCAGACACCTGCGATGCAGAACGACACTGCAGAGCAGACAGATCAAACATCGTCATCTTCACTTAGCTTCCACCACGCTCTTCCTCTTTCAGTACAAAACATGGCCTTTTCTGTCTTTTTTTCTTTTTCTCCCCAAAAACTTTGCGTCTTTGTAAACTTACACGTTTCCTTACCTTTTATACCACCGCCATAAGAATGATTCTTATGTCGGGTCAGTTTTTGAGAAAATGGAAGAACACGTCTGTAAAGGGAGAGTTCCAATATTCAGAAACGAACTAAATTTAAGGGTGTCATATACGCTATTGCAGCTGTGAAATAGACTATGTTGAACTGATTGGATTATAAATCATGCTTTGTTTTTTAAAAAACTGATATTTTGATATTTTTTCTTTTAATCTTAGTGCACAAACATTTCGCTCTTCTCTTGTAGCATTGACCAGTGAAATGCCCACTTGAAGAGAAAATGTATAGGTTGCACTGTTCTAAAAATCCTATTCTTAAAACATTTGGTTATGAAACAAGACCGCGTATCCTTTTGTATCGTCATAACATCATGTTTGCTTTAATTCAGTTCGCGTTTTAACACGTGGAGTTCTTCCTACATAAACTTAAGTTTGTATGAAAAATTCCCCCCCCCAAAAAAAACAACAAACAACAACAACTGTAGTGACTTGACGACAGCTACACTAGCACTGCATTTTTTTTGTCGATAGCGACACATGACATGGGCGGTGGGTGCAGTAGGCATGCACATTTGATATTCTTCATATGACTGAACAAATGCACACTGGCAACAGATGTTAGGCAGATGGGGTTTTCAGCCTCAGTTTTTACACTGCTGTGAATAATTTACATGGCAAAAGGCAGTGTCCCCAAGTGCTTCACATTTTTTTTTTCCAGTAAAAAAACAACAAGAGGAAAGTCAGTTTAAAAAAAAGACATACACTCATGATTAGGCACGACAGACATTACAATTACAAAAAGAAAA
>CM060323.1:10675887-10690887 GCA_030674155.1 Stramonita haemastoma
TGTGTCTTCTCCACCCCCCACCCTCTCTCTCTCATCTCTCTCTCTTCTCTCTCTCTCTCTTCTCTCTCTCTCTCTCTCTCTCTCTTCTCCATGGTTATATATTGTGGGCACACTTCTCTGGTGTGGTGATTGTTTTGAGAACACAATTGTGTATGAATATTGTAACTATTTTGACAATGACAGTCAGGGAGTAAATAGTTTCCATTGTTGTCATGATGTACGATGTGCCTGATGTTTGTATTTTGTATGTTATAAAATGTCAGCCTTTGATTATTTGATTATTTGTTTGATTTAGCAATGATATCGGAAGATATATATCAATGTAATGTGTGGACAGCAAAAGTTTATGGCACCTATAAAGTTTAGAAAATAATGTTAGTTTTGTTGATTTGTTTTAATATTCATCATTTCATCTTTCTAAGTTAATGTTGGTCTAAGCGTCATTAAACAGTTTCAGTGTCAAGTCTCTTCTCTCTCTGTTACCTCTTTGTCTCTCTTTGTCTCTTTTGTCTTTCATCTGTTCCATCTTTTGCCCCTGCATGCTTATTCTGTCTACCGATGTCTTCTCTCTCTCTCTCTCTCTCTCTCTCTCTCTCTCTCTCTCTCCTCTCTCTCTCTCTCTCTCTCTCTCCTCATCTCTAGTCATGAATGAATTTGTGAAATGGAAAGTACGAAGAAGAGCTATTAAGTGAATAATTTTAGTATTGAAAAATAATTCTCTCTCTCTCTCTCTCTCTCTCTCTCTCTCCTCTCTCTCTCCTCTCTCTCTCTCTCTCTCTCTCTCTCTCTCTCTCTCTTCTCTCTCTTCTCTCTCTTGCATACATAATGTGCAAGTGTGTATGTATGCTTTAGCTATCAAAGCAAGATGACAGAGGCATTAAAATTAATATGGTTGGTAAAAGGAAATGGTGATGTCAGGCCTATTCACTGGTTGTGGTGACTATTCCTGTGTTTAAAGCATACTGTCCAGGGTTTCATTAATTTTTCTCTGAAGGCTGAACAATTTGTAGTTACGTGTGCTAAAATGTGGCAACAAGGACCGGGAATTTTCAGGACTATGCCAAAAAAAAAAGATTAGGCCAAGTCTGTCATTTCTCTATACCTTTTTTATTGGGAAAAAATACATTGGAGATAAAAAAAACAACAACAACCAAAACAAACGTGCAGACTCAGTTGTTTTTTACGTTTTGTTTTACAGATTGATTGTCACTCTGACGTCACCCCTTCCTTGGTCTTAGTAGTCCATCAGTCTGTGCTGTCCCAATTTCTGTACTGCCTTCACCTTCTTTCTCTCTACACTCTGTCCCAATTTCCTTCACCTTCTTTCTCTTTACGCTCTGTCCCAATTTTATTCACCTTCTTTCTCTCCACACTCTCCACTCACTCTAGTCTTGTTGCCACCAATTTTCGCTGTCAAGACGACACAGGACCTGTGCTTCAAAACAGACAGAAAATGATCTCTCTCTGTGTCTCTGTCTGTCTGTCTGTCTGTCTGTCTGTCTGTCTGTCTCTCTCTCTCTCTCTCTCTCTGTGAGAAGAAAAAAAAACAACCTCACTACACGTCTCCTGCAGTGCTGCATGCAGCAAGCTTACAGAGCTGGCCAAATTTATGAGATGTTATCATTTGAGAGGCAAAGCGACTGAAGGCCTGTTGGCGGCATTACTGTTTAATTACCGCGCTGCTTAAATCACCCCAAACGGCGGCCGATCAGGGTGCCTGATAGTTGTGCGCATGCCATAAATTTGCCCGTCCAGGACTTTAATTGGGGTGGGGATGGGATCAGTGACGCGGAATCACCAGTGTTGAATGGGGGCGTACGCGTGTGCAAACACGCACACGCACGCACGCTTTTATTTACTTAGGACAAAATGCATGTCTGGCGTGTGAGAGGCAAGTGTTATAGCTGTTGTTGTTGTTGTTGGAGGTTTGATATGTTTTCGTGCTTGTGTAAAAGCTTAGCAAAGTTGAGTGTGGGGCGCTTTCATTGGTGCTCAAAAGGCCTGTCCGATATGCTTCTGCTGCCTGTTGCACAGAACGGGCAGAGGAACAGGCAGGTAAGCAAGTAAACAGACATGCGGTTCCTTTGATTTTTAAGCTGTAACATCATCTTGTTAAAGGAGACTTTTATTTGTGAAATTTGGGTTGGTTTTCTCGGGAGAGTACGTACCGGCGTTACGACAGAAGAGCGCCACTTGTTGTTTTTGTGTATGTAGTCTGCAGATATAGTATTTGCCCTTCAAAGTAGCTTTTATTGCAGATCGATTTTTGTCAGTGATAACTTGTTGTTAATGGTATTATTTGCTGTGTTGTTCATTGTTTTATTGACCGATAGGGCAATAACATAGGCCTATTATGTTTCACCGGTTTTTACTATCCTGGCAAATCATGCAGGTTTGGTCCTGAAAAATCAGGTACGATGAGAGAGACACAGAGACACAGAGACAGACAGACAGACACAGACAGACACACACAGACGGGGGGAGGGGGGGGGCAGTCTTTAAGACCGTTGTCCACTTCAAATATCTCCAGATGCAAGCAGACCTTGTCGTTTTGGATTGGTTTGGTTGGGTTTTGTCATCCATGGCTGATCAGTCTTCTTGGAAGATGTATGTTTTTGACGAAACAGTTGCAACACTGGCATTCTATAGTAGACTAGAGCATAGAAAGTGAAAGTGGCAGTGGGCCTGCACAATAACAAATCAGTGCATGCAGACTGGGATTAGATGGAGAGAAGAGTGATGGAGAGTCAGCCTGTTGCCTTGCCTTCCCTCTGGCCAACACTTTGTCAGCCATGCCAGTCGAAAATCCTCCACTTCTATTTGTCTTGGATCTGTGTTCCGTTTTCTCTTCTGGCCTGGCCCCGTGTGTATGTTGTGTGTGTGTATGTTGTGTGTGTGTTTGGTTTGTGTGTGAGTGTGTATGTGTGTACGTACGTAAAACCATGTAAATGTGAGTGCGCCCACGCTGTAAAAAAGGCGTATGATACGCCCAAGAGATAGTAACGCTCCAAAGCAAAGCCTAAAGAGATGGACAGTAGATAGGGGGACAAATGTGTTTATAATAAGACGATTGTGGCCGATAGCCCTACAGCTGCAGCCCTGGCTGGCGATGACTAAACCACTTGAGCAGCAGCAGTCAGCACACCACTCTCTAGCTTTATGAGGACATGATGTGCACTGAGCGTGATTTGCGGGTGCATGCGTGCGCGCGTGTGTGTGTGTGTGTGTGTGTGTGTGTGTGTGTGTGTGTGTGTGTGTGTGTGTGTGTGTGAGAGAGAGAGAGAGAGAGAGAGAGAGAGAGAGAGAGAGAGAGAGAGAGGAGAGAGAGAGAGAGAGAGGGCTACGCTTACACAGAGGGCGTGTTCAAATTTTATGTGAAATCTTTTGTGCGTTTTAGCCTACTCGTTGTTTTTTTTCTTTATTCGTTATACCTCTAATGTACTTTCACTTCCTTTTAGGTTGTGTACTTCCAGAATTCATCCATCATTTGCTGACTGTTGCAGTTCATTTGAAATGAGCTCATTTCTTTCTTCTGTCCCTCCTTTCCCCTCTCTCTTTTTTTCCTCCCAGACGTGTCACTTCTCAGTTTTGAAAGCATTGATGGATGCAGATGTCTGCGGTGTTATTAATCGTCAGGGTGGCAGGCAGTGATAAGTTCACACCTGCCATCAAGCAGGGAGGGAGCAGGGAAGCAGCATATGCTTTCCGCCAAATTAGGCCTGCTGATATATCAAAACCCCTTCTCTGGAGTCAGGGTTACCTACACCGCACAACTGGCGTACAGTGCAAATTGCATTTCAGTTATCAATTTCATCGTACTGTCGTAGTATAAATGATGGGGTTTTGTTGCTGTTGGACGGTTGCTTTCGGATTTCGTTTTTTTTCCTCCTTTTAAAAAAAAATCATGATGTAGAGAAATTGCTAAGATGTCCTAAATCATCCGGACATTCAGCATTTGGGGTAATTAATTAACAGAGAGGGTGATTTTTCAGTTTCTTATTGACTGACTGAAACCTACTTACTGACTGATTTATTTACTTCCTTATGTGGTGACTTGATCTCTCCACCTTTCCTTCTTTTGGTGCGTCTGTCTATACAACAGGCAGGGGATATCGGGGCTGAGCGCAGGACTGGGAAACAGAACAATCATCAGCCTGTGTTACACCTGTCTGCCTGTGTGAAGGACTGACTGACTGACGGACGGACGGACGACGGACAGACTGACTGACGGACGGACGGACTGACTGACTGACTGACTGACTGACTGACTGACTGACTGACTGAATGTACTTGTTGGTGTGATTACAAGTAGAGAACTGTGTCAAGCTGGGGGGGGGGGGTGGGGTGTCTGTCAGTGTGCATATATTTGTCTGAATTATTTTGCTTTCCATGTTTCCTTCTTTGCTCTCCCTCTTTTTTTTTCTCCGATATGATTTCACTTTACACCGCACACACACACACACACACCACGCACACGCACCACGCACGCACGCACCACAGCACGCACACACACACACACACACACAACACACAAAACACAAGAAGAGAGAGAGAGAGTAGTATATGGATGTAGGTAAAATGAGTGCCCGATAGATTAAAAAAAAAAGCAGCCGAAGAAGGGGAAAATGCAAGAGGCCAATTGCTTGCTACTACAGCTGACAAGTGCTTCCTGCCACCTCCAGCCACACTGACAGGTGAGCATGACGGAGGTGAAGCTGATTTGTTCAGCACTGGAGAGGGGGGGAGAGAAAGAGAGAGAGGGGGGGAGGAGAGAGAGGAGGAGGGAGAGAGAGAGAGAGAGAGAGAGAGAGAGAGAGAGAGAGAGAGAGAGAGAGAGAGAGAGAAGAGAGAGTGAGAGAGGAGTGAGTGAAGAAGTGAAGCTGAGTGCAGAGACGTGAGAGAGAGAGACAGAGAGAGAGAGAGAAGGGGGTTGATAGGGTTGATGTAGGTGTTCAAAATCCCCATACCCCTACCCCTTATCTCAACCCTGTTATTAAGTTTACGTGGAGCTTTTTGTTTGTAAAACTGATTTGAGGGAAGGATAGAGACAGAAAAGTACAGAGGAGAGGGAGGAGGGGAGGGAGGGAGGAGAGGGAGAGACAGACAGACAGACAGACAGACAGACAGACAGACAGACAGACAGACAGACAGAAGTGAGTACAGGAAATGTGATTGGCAGCTGTCGAAGGCCCACCTCCCCCTCCCTCCTCTCAACTGTCTTCTTTGATTGTAGTCCTGTTTTCCCCCCTCTTACACAACTGTTCAGCTAGCTTCTTTGTGGGGCTAATTTTGGGGAGAATTTCAGTTGATAGTGTTTGGATTTGAGGTAGGAAAGCGGTTGCGTTGTTTTGAGTTTATAGATGTGTTTGTCCTGACTAGTTTGGGTTTTTTTGTGCTTCGATTTGGACGTTTTTTCCCCCCGAGAGATAATTTGGTTTTGTTATTGACTTTCTATTTGTCGCGTTATTGCTTGCACGTGTGCATCTGTTTCCTCGGCTTGAGGGCTTCTTTCTGTTTTAAGCCCACGATTTGATTAAGTTCGTTTCGCAACATCCTTACCTTCATTTTGTGGGGGCTATTAGAAGCTTCAGACTGTAAGATCTTTCTTCGTTGTTTACGATAACAACGGTAGCAACAACAACAACAACCGGAACAGCAGCAGCAACAACAACAAAAGCAAAAACAAGAACGTTAGCAGCAACAATGATTTTTTTGGTCCTTTGTTTATACAAAGTTCTTTGATGAATTCATTAGCACAGCTCTCACTGTGTTCGCTTTGGTTTTGTTGTGGTTGTGTGTGTGTGTGTGTTGTGTGTGTGTGTGTGTGTGTGTGTGTGTGTGTGTGTGTGTGTGTGTGTGTGTGTGTGTGTGTGTGTGTGTGTGGTGTGTTGTGTGTTGTTCCGGTTGTTGTTTTTCTTGAGAACATTGCTTCGAGACTTTTGTCAAATAATGGTAACAGTTTTTCTTTTACCATATGATTTTGTGTTGGGTCCTACCCCCCCCCCCCTCCAAATCATCCCGCCTTTTTGTCCTTTTTTTTTTTTATTGTCGCCACTCGTTTCATTTCAACTAAGTGGAGATTGCCTCATTTTTGTCATGAAGAAAATTGAATGAAGACAAATGTAGCGTCTCTTGACAGTACCTTTCTTTTGAAATCAAAATCTAAGATTTCCCACTCTTTAGTTTTTTGGCGGGGTTTCTGCACACGTGGCTGTTTTTTAATCTCACAATTAAGGCAGCCATATTCGTCTTCAGGGATATTGGAGGAGGCCAATGGGCAGAAAGACGTGTGTTTATGATGACAAGTTCTGAAAGTCTCTGTCAGCGAAATGTGTTTGTCATTTGGGTTTGTCTCTGAAGCCTCGTCCAGATTTATTAATTCAGTAATCTGATTTTCATTTATTCATGAAGATTTGATCCTTCATGATTTATTGAGAAAGGAATTTGATACCGCATGTGAAGGTCGTTGTTAATGTGTGTGTGTGTGCGTGCGCGCGCTGCGCGCGCGCGCGCGCGCGTGTGTGTGTGTGTGTGTTTCGTTTGTCATGCGCACACACGCACATATTCATGCAGAACTTGGTTTTTCAGGGTATTTGGGTGGTTGTTTTCAGAATAAAACAACTATAATTTTTTTTTTTACCCAGAAACTGACACAAATAATTTTTAACCAAATAACCCCCTAGCAAAAATGAGATTAAATAGATAAATTGTAAACACTAGTAATAATAGCACACACACACGACCACACACCACGCACACCACACGCACGCACGCACCACCACACACACATACACACACACACATACACACACACACACACACACACACACACACACACACACACACCACGCACCACGCACACACCACTCTCTGTCTTCTTATATTATATTTGAATGTAATCTGAGTATACAAACTTTTTTTTTTACCTCCATTTTCTGAAAATCCCCTCGCCAGCATAATTATTGAATAATTAATTTGAACATGGCATTTGACAGTGCAAAAGGTTTCTGGTACAGTCCTATAGGACATTCATTACAATTTCATTGACGTCAATATCTTGATTTTTATGTGTTATTATTCCTATTGTGTTGGCAGGTTTCTTTTTCATGGGTAAAGTACATTGTATGTTTTGTTAGTTTGGTTTGCTTGACTTTGCACATATTTTTTCAGTTAGATCTCACCCCCCACCCCCTTCTTTTTTGTCTTTGTCTAATATCACTGAGAGTGAACAGACGTTAAGTCGAAGACAGAAACACTCTAGAACACCCTCTCCTCCCTCCCTCCCAACCTCTTCTCTCTCTGTCTCTCTGTCTGTCTGTTCTGTCTCTGTCTGTCTGTCTGTCTGTCTGTCTGTCTGTCTGTCTGTCTCTGTCTTCTCTCTGTCTTCTTTTTCTGCTCTCTCTCTCTCTCTCTCTCTCTCTCTCTCTCTCTCTCTCTCTCTCTCTCTCTCTCTCTCTCTCTCTCTCTCTCTCTCTTCTTCAAAGATTTTATTCTTGTCTGCAGTATTAATGATTATAACTACTTCCCATCATGTAGCTACTCTTGGCTTGTTCGCAGCTTACAACCCACACAACATACACAAAACATGGACAGACCACAAACACACGCAATACAACGTGACCCGACAAGGAGCTCCTGATAACATCAGCACACCACTCTCCCCAAAAGTATTCGGTAGCATTTCGAGGCGTTCAGGCCGCAGAATATTTGCTAATCTTGTTTAAATATTTTTTGCTATGTTTTTTTGTTTAAATAATTATCAGTGTATCCAGTTAGGATGATACGTTTTGTTGAATGTATTCTGTTTTCTTCCTTTAAAATATTGGTTGAACTGCTGCTAGTGGTGATGCTGGTATGTAGGGGTAGGGAGGGGTTTCTTAGCTTTATTCCCTGATCAGGGCAAGGGCCGGATGAAAAAAAGTATGTAATACTTACTCTGTTACCCTTGAAAAATAAAGATTATTCATTCATTCATTCATTCTCTCTCTCTCTCAAACTTTCCCATACTTCCTTGTCCTGCAGTGATGAAGATACCTACGTAACGTACCTTCCCAATCAGTGTACTAACTCAATGGCTGGCAGCAGCATAGATAAGACCTCAGCTGCTGGAGAGGGAGGGTATGGTAGGCTAGCAAAAGATGGGACAGATAGCCCAGTGGTCAGAACATTGCGATCGCAATTTGAAGACCCGGGTTTGATTCCCGTTCGAGGAGATTTTTCTCCTGGAGTTAACCATCAGTGCTGACTCCACTCTCCCCAAAAGTCATTCGGGTGAGACTTTAAACCGAGGCCCCGGGTGCGAACGCACGCAGAATATCTTGCACACACGTTAAATCCTGTTCCACTTTTCGTAAGAGTAGGCCAGTTATGTGCCGGTGGAAACAGATGACATTTACAAAACTGCATACAGACGGGGACTGGATGTAAAAAAGCACATGAGTGCTTATTCCATTATCCTCGATATAAAAGAATAAAATAAATGAATAAAAAATTAAATTAAAAAGTGAGGCAAGCAGGCCATGGGTGAAAGGCTTCCTTGACTGAGGACTATTGCCTCCACATCCCTCCTTTCTGGCCAGCACTTCTGACCACTTCATCCTCACTTTCCCTCACTACTAAAATGCTGTCACTGTTGCCACTTCTTATGCTATTTGTCATTCCTGTCTTTTTAAAAAAAAATCTGATTTGTGACTCGTTTGTTTTGGGTTTTTTTTTTTTTTTTTTTTTTTGGGGGGGGATTTTCTTTTTGGTATTCATGTAGCAACTCGTGTCACTTTTTATGCTATCCGTCTCTTACTTATTGGTCAGTCACTTCTTTTCTTATGGTTTCTTATGTGTAGTTGTTTTTTTCCTTTGATTTAGTCACTACATCTGTCATTTTGTTTTACTGTAACACTCCTTGTTGTTTTGTCATGGCTGTTATCATTTCATCCCTTACATCTGGCAGCATTTTGGGGTCAGTTCCCAATTCACCTTATCAGTAATTCTGTCTCTAAGCAAAGTTACCTGTCACTTGTGGCACTTCGTCACTTTCGTTACTTAAACATGTTATCCGTATCACTGTGACTTTTCCTATTTGTCACTGCAGTCACTTCTTATTACTCCTCCTTTCCGTCACTTCTTATCTTATCGCTCCCTCACTGCTGCCACTCCCTGTCTTACCCCACAGGTGGCTGGGTCACTGGATGACTGAATGGGCTTTGTACGCCGTGACCGCTGGCTTGCGGCGCTCAATCAGTGTCAATTACTGCCGCGCTCTTCACTGGCTTTAATTGCCGCCACTGCGCTGCTTGCTGCTGCTGCTGTGTAGTTGTTGCTGCTGCTACTGATGCTGCTGCCACTGTTGTTGTTGCTGCTGCTGTTGATGCTACTGTAGTTGTTGCTGCTGCTACTGATGCTGCTGCTGCTGTTGCTGCTGCTGCTTGCGCTGCTGCTGTAATTGTTGCTGCTACTGATGCTGCTGCCACTGCTGCTGCTGCTGTTGCTGTCGCTGCTGCTGTAGTTGTTGCTGCTACTGATGCTGCTGCCACTGCTGTTGCTGCGCGTTGTTGCTGCTACTGATGCTGCTGCCACTGCTGCTGCTGTTGCTGCTGCTGCTGCTACTGTAGTTGTTGTTGCTGCTACTGATGCTGATGCGCTGCCACTATTGTTCCTGCTGTTGTGGTTGCCACCGATGATCTGCTGGCCGCGATCTCTGCGGTGATGATGATACATTGTAGATGTTTGCGCTGCGGTTGTTTTCGTCATGATGTACATTAAATTCTGCGATGTTTCACAGTAGTGATGATACATTGTAGATATTTGCTCTGCGATTGTTTTCCAGCAGTCACATCAGATGTTCACACACGCATGTGCATTTATTTCTCTGTCCGTCTGAAAAGAGAACATAAAGGGTTGGGAAGGGGAGTGGGGGGGGGGGGGGTGTTGTTGCATGGCCAAACACACGCACAAATGGTATAATTATACGAGCAGGCACACTATGGTCTGTTTTATACAATTACAAAAAAGCAATAACAACAAAGTGTGTGTGTATGTACTGTCTGTGTGTTGGCGTGTTGTGTGTTGTTGTGTGCTGTGTTGTGTTGTGTGTTGGGTGTGTGTTGTGTTGTGTGTGAAGAGAGACAGAGAGACAGAGAGAGAGTGTGTGTTTTGCGGTGTATTTAAAGAAAAGAGTCTATTTAGATGGCTTGACAAAAAAGCAAATGCTTTGTTTATTTAATTACCATCTTGGAATTTAAAAAAATCGCTTGACTTTGACACAAACAAACAAATAAGCGCACGTACGCGCTTACGCACACCACACACACGCACGCACCACACACACACACACACACACACATACACACGCACACACACACACTCTCTGTCTTCTGTCTCTCTCTCTCTCACTCACGCATTCGCATACCTATACACACACACACACACACACACACACACACACACACACACACACACACACACACACACACACACACACACACACACACACACACGCTGCAAGAGAAAAGTTTCATCCTACTTTGCCGATAAGAGAGGAAAAAGGGGATGAAACGGCTAGATTCGGAGAGAGAGCCAAGATTTGTCCGGAGAAGGATAGTTTTCCTCGGTAAGTAAGCTGCTGCACATCAGTTAGTTGCAAAGGCCAAGTTGCAGTGGCGGCCAGTTTTTGTGTGTCCAGAAAGTATAGCGCGTTTTTAACAGCCATACCAAGAAAAACCAACAACAATGACAGGTTCATGTGTCTGCCTGTTTTTTGTGAAGAAAAGATTATGATTGTAATGTATGTATGATGATGTGGTGTGTGTGTGTGTGTTTTTTGTTGTGTGTGTGTGTGTGTGTACTTGTTGTCTTTTTAGAATGTTAAACAAACTTTCAAAAAACGTACACATACCAATATGTTGCAGACATCTATGCAAAAGCATATAAATTGAAAAAAGGGGAGAATACAAATAGATATATACGACATAAAAACATATCGGTATCACCTAATACATGGACTCATATGGTCTTACATACACGCGCATGCACATGTATGCATACATACATATGTACGTACTCATACATATATGGAAACATACATACATATGTACACACACTTGAATGTAGATAAGTTTGTGAGAGGGAAAAATGGTCACCTTTTAAAGAAAAACAACATAATATGATTATGACAACTGTGAATTGTATCTTTTATACAACGTAATCGAATGTTAATTATGACACTCTGAGTTGTATCTTTTCTACAACGAAATCCAAGTAACCTAGCTGACTAAGAATCCCTGACCGTGCAAGAGACGTGTCCTTATTTTGTGGGTATCTGTGGTGGCCAGGAAGGCTGGGCGAGCGCGAGGATCACAGATAATGGCATGAATATTACGCAAGGATTGGATTTCTCCCTGCCAGAACCTTTTCAATGGGCGCGTGTTTCGCCTTGCTTGTGACCGGGAGAGAGGAACACGACCGTATCGATTTCCATCCCTGATCTCTCTCTCACTGTCTCTGTCTCTGTCTCTCTTCTTCTGTCTCTGTCTTATGTCTCTCTGTCTTCTGTCTCCTGTCTGTCTCTTCTGTCTGTCTGCCTTCTCTGTCTCTGTCTCTTCTGTTCTGTCTGTCTGTCTGTCTGTCTGTCTGTCTGTCTGTCTGTCTGTCTTCTGTCTTCTTCTCTCTGTCTGCTCTGTCTCTCTCTCTCTCTCTCTCTCTCTCTCTCTCTCTCTCTCTCTCTCTCTCCTCCTCTCTCTCTCTCTCTCTCTCTCTGCTCGCTTTGTCCTTTAGTCCCTGTGTGGGTGTGGGTGGGTGGTGGTGGTGGGTGTGTGTATGCGTGCTTGCTTTCCTCTTTTGTACGCGCGCGCAAGTGTGCATGTGTGTTTTCTTTTTTTTTTTTTCTTTTCTTTCTTTCTTCTTTCTTTCTTTCTTTTTCTTTTCTTTCTTTCTTCTTCTTTCTTTCTTTCTTTCTTTTTCTAGTGCCCACTTTCCCTTCCCAGAATTTTGTGCACTTTTGCTTTTTATTTTACATGTCCTACACACCACATCCGATTTTTCAAAAAAAAAAATTTTTTTGGTTTGTTTTGTTTTTACTATATAAAAAAGTGTGCTTTTTCCCTTAGTCTAGCGATTTTGAATGCACAGCTATTTTGGCCATCCTTTTTTCCGCTTTGTTCTTCTTCCTTTTCTTCTTCCTCTTCTTTTTCCGGTCCTTCTCATTTCCTACGCTCCTAAAAGCCTTCTCTCGCTCTCTTGTCTTTTTCTCCTTTATTCCTCCTTTTGTCTGCACTGCCTCACACCTCTTTTCTTCCTCCTTACCTGTTCCTTGCCTGGCCTCTTTGGGAGGGAGGGAGGGAGGCAGCAGCTCCGAGCCTCGCCACGTAAATCCCCTCTTTATGGGAGACATCAGTCAGCTGAAGTTCATTGATCTTCAGATCGAAAAGAGAAGAGACGCTAATTACAAAGATTTTTTCCCCCTCTTTTAAATCTTCGTGTCCATCTTGGTCTTAGAAACGAAAAGCCCGGTTTCTAGAAGAAAGAGAAAGGGAGGTAAGAGCGGGACGGGTGGGGGTGGGGTGGAGATGGGGAAGTGATAATTATAGACATGTAGAGAGGGATAAAGGAATCATGTATTATATTCTTTTTTTTTTAAAATTCTGTTTTATTGATTTTCTGGAAAATAAGTTTTTTCTTGGCACGCAAACAGGAGACTGATTTTTGTAGACTCTAGATGAAGATAATTATTATTCTGTCCATTTATTGTGCTGCAGGCACGCACGTGTGTGTGTGTGTGTGTGTGTGTGTGTGTGTGTGTGTGTGTGTGTGTGTGTGTGTGTGTGTTGTGTGCGTGTGTTGTGGTGTGTATGGATGTGTGTGTTTTGAGTGTACGTGTGTTTCTGTGTCTCTGTGTGTCTCTGCCTGTGTCTCTGTCTGTGTATATGCCTGTGAGTGACACACACACACACAACACACACAACACACACAAGAGGGGGGGTGGGGGGGCTGCCACCTGCACATTGATACAGCTTGGCGATATCTAGCCATCCACCCCCGTATCCCGTATCCTTCCTTCCATCTACTCGGTTTCGATGGCTGTAAGATTTATTTATTGGGATTCATGTTCCCCGACCTTCTCTACAAAGACAAAAGACACCGCCAGTTTAATTAGAAGCCCCGACACCGTCACAGAGCCTAATAACCCTCAGCCATTAGCACAATGGGAACAGGGGAGGGGAAAAAAGAATGAAAGAAAGAAGAAATGGCTATTTTTTTGGTAGCCTGATATTTTCAAGCCTCTTTTATCTGAAGGTTGAAATAAAAAGCTTTTCCTGGATCACACACACACACAACACACCCACACACACACAGACACACACACACACACACACACACAATAAACACACAAACACACACACACACACACACACACACACAGGGAGAGGAGGGAGAGAGAGAGAGGAGAGAGGAGGGCTAAATCTGTGAGAAAAGAGGATGAGAAAATGCTTGACCTGGATGTAAATCTTGGTCACCCTGACACGGACCTGCTTTCAGTGTGTGTGTGTGTGTGTGGGGGGGGGGGGGGGGGGTGGGTGGTGGGGGGTGGGGGGCGTGCAGCATGTGTGCATTGCAGAAACACCAATCATTTCCCATCTAGCCGTCATATTCGCTGTGCAGCTCTCTCGTTCACTGCCTCCCCCCCCCCCCCCCTCTCCACCAAGCCCCAACTCTCTCTCTCTCTCTCTCTCTCTCTCTCTCTCCTCTCTCCTTCTCCTCTCTCTCTCTCTCTCTCTCTCTCCTCTCTCTCTCTCTCTCTCTCTCTCCTCTGTCTATCACTGTATCTCTCTTTGTCTATTTCTGTTTCTGTCTCTCTCTTTCACAGACGTACAGACACAAACGCATATTCACGCACACCAACAGACGCACGCATGCACACACAGACACACACACGGACAAACAGACAAAGACACACACACACCACGCACGCACGCACACACATAAGGCGGGCATTCTTCATCATCAGGGCTTGTTTGCGGGGTTGTTTCTCCCTTGCTAAAAGACTCCTTCATTGGAATTAAGAGCAGGATGTTGACATCCCCGCCTGTTTGTTTCTCTCTCTCTCTCTTTGCCTCTTCCCTCCTGCTGTCTGTATGTCTGTGTCTTCGTCTGTCTGTTTCTCTGACTGTCTGGCAGTCTGTCTGTATGTCCGTTTTCTGTCTGTCTCTCAGTCTGTCTGTCAGTTTGTCTGTTTCTATGTCTGTTTTTCTGTCTGTTATTCTGTTTGTCTATTCCCCCCCCCCCTCTCTCTCTCTCTCTCTCTCCTCCTCCCTCCCTCCCCCTCTCTCTCTCTCTCTCTCTCCTCCCTCCTCTCCTCCCTCCCTCTCTCCCTCCTCCTCTCTCTCCTCTCTCCCTCTCTCTCCTCTCTCTCTCTCTCTCTCTCTCTCTCTCTCTCTCCTCTCTCTCTCTCTCTCTCCTCTCTATCTCCTCTCCCTTCCCCCCCCTCCCCTCTCCTCTCTCTCATTCATTCATTCTCTCATTTCTCGTTAAGTCATTGTTGTGGCAGGCAGGGAACAGCTACAGAGCTCTCTGCATGCTGCTTGCTTGCTTGCTTTGCTCTAGCTCAGCTCGGCCAGCAAGGCTGATTGGAGCGGCCTGTGTCCCATGGAGCCCAGTCTTTAGGCTCGCTCCATTTAACCCCTCACTGCTCCACTATTGTTCTCCTCCGGAGGTCTTATTAAACTCCAGCACCCCTCCCTCCACCCCCTCCACACACACACACAACACACAACACAGACAGACAGACAGACAGACACACACACACACACACACACACACACACACACACACACACACACACACACACACACACACACACCACACACACACCACATCCACACACAACACACACACACATTCACACACACAACACACACACATCACACCACACACATACACACACACACACACACACACACACAACGCACACACACACACACACACACACACACACACAACATCACAACC